>OY757908.1:27030469-27757136 GCA_963585895.1 Sepioteuthis lessoniana
CTGTTTCTGAAGTGAAATTAAAACAATATTTCAGAATTGACTGATATTCCCGAGCATGAAGTTTCTGTTAGGTACAAAATGGTGCACTTTGGATACTATCTAATTCATGATTTCTATTATAACAAAATTTTGGGAACAGCATACATTTACTTGCATCTTTTTGACCAAGCCAATTGTTTCTAATGCATTTTAATATATGGATTGAATCAAATAGGAAGAAAAATGTCTAGATTTTATAACTGGGTGTGGATATACAATTAAAAGCTTTGGTAGACACCAAAAGAAAGATATAACTTTTTAAGTATAGCAGTATTATCTGTCTACTCATCAAAGATTTATATAGAGATGAATTGACATTTACCCTTTCAAGATTAGCAGGAGAAACTGTTTTTGAGGTGAAGTTATAATAATATTTCAAAGTTGACTGAGATTTCAGGGCAGAAAATTTCTGTTCAGTACTGTTATCGCTTACCTAACAAAATAAAATGAGAGATTTTAATTAATTACAGCAGATAATAAAAATATGCAAGTACCAAGGCCAAATTATTTAACTCCAGTATTAAATTTAGAGACAAAGAAGGATAAAAAAATCTATTGTAAAACTGTCTATAGGTGACAAATGAACCTTAAGTAATAATTGCTAAGTTACTATGAGTTTGTAAAAAAAATGGGAATATCCAAACATAAAAAATTAGGAATTAGTCTGTGAAGACAGAAAATGGCATTTTACCAAATTTATCCTCTTAGTAGCTTTTGTTTTCAAGTTGGGATTCTTTCGGACAGACTGTCTAATCAATGAATCAATGGATAAGCTGGAGTTGAAGTTACCATAGTGGAAGTCCTGAAACAACTGACTCACCTCTATTCTATATATAGCTTATATCACTTATGAGTTTTTCTTGTTTATCTTGCAGTGCTTAGCAGTTCTTGTTCATCCTGTTTAGTTTGGAAGATCAGGGGTAAGTGGCTGTCAGTCTATTTTTTATAGGGTGCTGCTTACAGGATTTGATAGATACAAGCTGCAGCATCATTGTGTCATTCTCTCCTAGCTTTTTCGCTCGGTGCTCCATTAAACTCCAGGTGCTGCAGCCATAGAATAGTACTGACATGGCTACAGGTTGTAAGAATTCCCATTATATTTTATCAGAGGGATCTGATTTCCATACAGTCAATAAACTGCCAGTTGCAGTTGTTGCCTTATATTATTATTTCTTCAAAAGTAAATTAAAAAATTTTATTTATGACTTAGCATAAATTCTATATGTTTCAGTCTATTGAAATATAAACTAGGAATCTTTTCTTTTTTGTATTTTTAAAACAATGCTTCGATTTCTATTTACTGGTAACGGTATTTTGGAAGAAGAATTTTAAAATGTAAGATAAAACATTCTTACAGAAACATTTATTATTTATTTAATGTGTTGATATGCATATTGATAGCTGATAAAATAGGTCTTTTAGTTTCAATTCAGTTTGAGGATTTTTCCTACTTTTTAAAGAACAAGTGGGGAAAATAGGCTGTAGTTAAATTCAGTTGAATAAAGATTTTCTCTACTGTGAAAGATCAACATTTTCACATTTCACAATAGAAAAATGGATTGCAAATCCACATTAAAGAGGAAACATTTTCTTATAAAGTTTGTGGATCCACATTTCCAGAGAGTTCCCATTAGAAAATGCATTTGCATATGCAGACTGGAGAGAAACCACCTTTTTGTGAAGTCTGTTAATCTTCAATTTCTTCACATTTCTCTTTAAAAAGACCAAGGCAAACACGCACTGGTAAGAAAGCAATTTCTTCTCAAGTCTGTGAATCTGAATTTTCTCTGAATTTCCATTTGAAAAAACAATTACAATTTGCAGGTAACTAGGAAACTTTTTTTTGTATTTTTTAATCAATTTTTTATTTTCTAATTGCAGGTAACAGTATTTTGGAAGAAGAATTTTAAAATGTAAAATGACACATTCTTAAAGAAACTTTTAATATCAATTTTAATGTGTTGATATGCATAATGATAGCTGATGAAGTAAGTTTTTTAGTATCAATTCAATTTAAGGATTTTTCCTACATTTTAAAGAACAAGTGGGGAATATAAGCTGTTGTTGGAGAAAAATTTTCTCTACTCTGAAAGATCAACATTTTCATTAGAAAATGCATTTGCCTACACAGACTGGAGAGAAAGCCAATTCTTGTGAAGTCTATTAATGTTCAATATCTTCATATTCCTCTTTAAAAAGACCAAGGCAAATACACACTGGTGTGTAGGCGATTTCTCCAGAAGTCTGTTGACTTGAACTTTCTATGAGTTTCCACTTGAAAAGTAAATTGCAAACACACACTGGTGAGAAACCCTTCTCATGTAAAGTCTGCAGATCTTCATTTTCGACAAGATTCCAAGTGAAAAGACACATGTGAACACAAAGCATATTTTGTGAAGTTAGAGGATCTGTAGTTTTACAAAGTTTTCAAATAAAACAACTCATGTCATCTCATTCAGGAGAAAAAAGATTTCCTTGTGAAGTCTGTGGATCTACATTTGCACGTAGTTTTAATTTGAAAACTCATATGCGAACACATACTGGAGAGAAACCATTTTCTTGTAAGGTCTGTGGATCTGCATTTTCTGAAAGACACCATATGAAAAGACACATGCGAACACACACTGGTGAGAAGCCATTCTCTTGTGAAGTTTGTGGAACTGCATTTTCTGAAAGACACCATTTGAAAACACATGTGCGAATACACACTGGAGAGAAACCATTTTCATGTGATGTCTGTGGATCTGCATTTTATCGGAAATTTGATCTCAAAATTCACATGCGAACACACACTGGGGAGAAACCATTTTCTTGTAAAGTCTGTGGATCTGCATTTTCTCAAAAATGCCATATGGAAAGCCACATGCGAACGCACACTGGAGAGAAACCATTTTCTTGTGAAGCCTGTGGATCTGCATTTTCTGAAAGAAACCATTTGAAAACCCACATGCGAATACACACTGGAGAGAAAAACTTTTTTTGTAAAGTATGTGGATCTGCATTTTCTCAAAAATCCCATATAGACAGACACATGCAAACACATACTGGAGAGAAACCATTTTCTTGTGAAGTCTGTGGATCTGCATTTTCTGAAAAATTTGAATTGCAAATACACATGCGAACACACACTGGAGAGAAACCATTCTCTTGTGAAGTCTGTGGATCTGCATTTTCTGCAAGATCCTCTCTGAAAAATCACATGCGAACTCACACTGGAGAGAAACCATTTTCTTGTGAAGTCTGTGGAGCTAGATTTTCTCAAAGTTCTCATTTGAGTTCCCACATGCGAGTACACACTGGTGAGAAACCATTTTCTTGCAGAGTTTGTCGATCTGCATTTTCTGAAAGTTCCATCCTGAAAAGACACTTACAAACACATACTACATAGAAATTGCATTCCTTTGCCGTTTAAGGATCTTCATTTTCTGAAAGCTGTATTCTATCTAATAAGACATATGTGATCTTATGCTGGAAAGAAACATTTTTGACTAAGTTCTTGATTGAAATACCACTAGCAAACACACACTGGATAGAAAACATTTTCTTGTAAAGTCGGTGAATCTGTATTTTCTGCAATATAAAAAGTCATATGAGATCACACACTGTAACAAAACAATTTTCATATAATGTCTGAAGATGTGCATTTTCTGCAAGACACGATTTGAAAACACACATTAATATGCTTTTCAATGAAAGGCAATTAGCACCAACCTAGGACCTACCGCAATACCTTACAATACTTTACTGGAATTGCAATGCCACATGAAAATTGAAGCTTTTGTTGAGTCCCTTGTGATATTCACAATTTTCCAGCTCACAAATTCTTCATTAGATGCTGCATCTGGGGTCATGCACAGTTTTGAAGCCAAAGCATCATTACCACTAACCCAGAGAACCTCATTAATATCAAAGAATATTTAATGGAATGGAAATGTCACATCAGGATACAGCCATTTTGTAGAGTTCTTTGTAGTATTCACTACTTTCTAGCGAATGAAACACAAACTAAATGATAAGATGACACATCATTCTATGGAAGGTGAATGTTTATATTTCTTAATTGTTTGGAAAATAATTTTTTTACATTGTTATTATCAACAATGCAATGTCATAATTAATTAATGATTGTACTCTCTATATGATATCAATTGAGGAAATATATATTTATATGTTAAAACCAAACTCTAGATAAATCAAAATATGAAATAGATATTTTGCAAGATTACCAGTTGATACTCGGACAATGAGATTTCAGCTATCCTACAATCTGCTTGTAAGAATTCTTCAAAATCTAATCATAAATATCAAATTTTGACCAAGATCAAGGATCTCTTTGTGCTTTGGATATTTTATATATGTAATTTCCTTCACAAAGGTTTGTTACATTATTTTGAATAAATGTATATTGGATGATTTTCAATGCTTGGTTTTTATTTCTGGATTTGAACAGAAATTCTGTCTCTTTAACCATTTTCAGTACCTTGGTAAATCTCTTAAATGCTACCATTGGTTGTAATTTTACATCAGCAATAGTACTGTGTAAAAGAGTAGATTAAATCCAATTATATTTTTGAAGTCAAATAGTCAAATTTTTTATAAACCCAATTCAAAGGGCATTCAACAGATGATTTATCTTGAGGTATCAAATATTGTAAATTTTGTCAAAACTTTTCTAAGGAAATACCTCAGGTCAAATGATCTGACAGAAGTTCCCCAGTAATTTTGTTATTGCAAAATTATTGAATGAAATAATAATAATAATCAATTTAGTAAATGTTATTTCTCATTGGATATTTTAATTTCTATTTTAACACTGTAATCGCATATTTTTATTTTAAATGAATATTACATATATACTCATGATTAACACATTATCTGAAGAAATAAGATATCCTCTTGGATTCAAATAAAACACACATATATGAGCAAATGAGACTTTGAATACTTTCTTTTAACAATATCCTATGTTTCAAACTTTTAAAATTGTAGAATAATACCAGGAAAATCAATTAAAGATTACTTCCCTTGATTATCTTACATGACCAGCCACTTATATTTAGATATGGTTTTCAATGTTGATCATTGTTTACTGTAATTTTGAAATATTTTAAAAAACTGATTAATTTTCTGTGTTGTGATATATCCATCACATTGGAATTTCCGTAAATTATTGTCAGAAATGTTTAGAATATTTCAAATCAAATATCTTATTGCTTAAGGTTGTTTTCTGGGTGTTAATATTTGGTAGTTAATTCTTTTTCAAACCCCAATATGTATTTTGTTTTGCTGGTCACGTTTGATGGAATAAATTGAAGGAAGGAGAGACAAAGAAATGAGGGAAGCTACTAAGACTTAATTTTATTACTTTGGAAGTTGATCAATAAAATGGCTGTCTCCTTGCAGAGTTCCGCATTTTTTTCCCATGGGTTTCTGTTTGGTACCAGGAAACATGCTCAGATTGTTTTTCCTGTTAGAGGCCTGGGAGATTATTATACTTACCCATGATCTTTGTTTTGAGGAAATATAGATACATATGTGTTGACAGGCAATATTCCACTCTTTTAAAGCAAAAACATGCATGCAGGGAATAAAATCCTTCTGTTGATCATCTCTAAATTGGTCAACATGTTGACAGATCATTATATTAAAAAAATACAACCTTTAAATATTAACTTACTACTAATAAGAACTTCTGCACTTTTTTTTTTAATTATAAAAAAAAAACTAAAACAATCTCTTCATATAAGGAAGAAATATAATTTTCTAACAGTTGATATTTCTTGATACTTAAAAATAATTAAGACAAATTACTGTAATTGTAATCTGCCAATTCCATAAAACAAATAATGATACAGGGTTGTATTTTCCTAGCAGAAAATAAGAAAAAAAATAATTTCATCAAATCCTGAATTATGGCAAAATTAATCAATTGACAAAAATTTTCCTGTTTCACACACACACACACACACACATACACACACACACACACACATATATATATATATATCCTGGCAGCTGAGATTCGCCTGACTCTCTCTCACCATTAATCCCTATCATCCATCAAATGTGGCAAGTCTTCTAGGTTACATCCTGTGTACATATTGAGTATATATTGTGACACGAAGAATTTACTTTTGTCCCAAAACGGGACTTTATTTTCGCATGTGTGAAGACGGGGCAGGTTGGCACTTGATCCATTGTAGAATAAGTCCTCGTTCTGAGTTTTTTTTTCTCAGGCATATAAGAACTGGCATATTATGTGGGGGATTAATTTAGGGCTAGACTGACCGCCGCTGGCAAGGTGTTCCAAATTTCACACCATACACACACCCACCAGGTCGCTAGTCTTCCTCCCCTCGACAATGGAAGATATGGACCTCTAGGTTGAGACGTAATAATATTAATTATAGTAGTCGGCAATTCCGGTTTCCCGTGTGATATTTTAAAGGAATTTATAGGACAATTTTAAGCAAGATAACATAAGGCGAACAGAAGCTGGAAAAGAAACATGAAGTAACAAATTCGTAGTAGACACCACAAATAACAACTTAGACCACGTGGGAACATTAAAATACATGAATCATTTACTACACATAGATATACACCTTCAAAGTGTCAAATATATAATAAATGAACAGTCCATGAACATAAATGTATTTCTTTTCTGTTCTTTCGTTTTTCTTCAAATTGTGTGAAAGAGAGAGAGGGTATATAAAATTGGGTATAAAGAGAAATGGTCCCAAAGTTTACTTATCTTTTTTTCTTTGATGGAGTTCCTGTGGAGAATCTTTCTTCTTTTACGGGCTAATAGACTTTATGCTATTTTTAACGCTGGCTTGAAGAAAATGGCTCCTTCGTGTCCAAGATGTTTTTTTGTCTTCTTCTACCCGGAGTACTTGGCTTTTGGGTCTGTCCCCTACGAACCCTGTCCAACAACTAACTTTCTTATTTTCTATTTCCACTGACGGGAAGGAGTCCCCACTTCCGTTTTAGGGTCCCAGCCAATCGTTTGGCTTCTGCCTTCTTCCTTCCCGTTTTAGGCGATCCGTTAGGGCTACTATATGTCACCTAAGTCAGGTTACTGAGTACAGATAGCTTGCCCTAATTTACTATCATGCCTTAACGGTCATTCTCTGAGGGCTTGCTTCTGTTAATTCGAACACGGGGAATAGTATTAATCTTATTTCTATCGTCTCAGTGGGAGACCACGTGACAATATATGTCTATCCTGGTTGGCCAACACTGTTATGTCCATGTGTAGAGATCCAATGAATTAGTCCTTAATTCTCCTGCCATGTCTTGTGGTATAACTTTTGTGATGGGAGGTAAGTAGCAATCCAGTTTCTGTTTTGTTTTAATGTTGTGTTGTGTAACAATTGAAGATTAAGATGATCTTGGTAATAAAAAAAAACAAAATAAAGACATGATATAGATTATGTTAGAATTTAATTTATCATTTTTTTCACAGTGAAATTTCAGCAAAAATGTTGTGTTAAAACTCACAAAATAATAAAGAAAAAATTTATTTCGGTAAATCGCATAATATCGCTAATAGAAATGAATGGGTCAAAATACATTAGTTTCTGGTGTTTGTGTGTATATATATATATATATATATATATATATATATATGCTCATCATAATTTAAAAAAGTATATATATATTATTCATTATTACAAAAACAAAATAGAGCTGGTTTGAAATTTAAGTTTTGGAGTCATGCTCTTACTCAAAGTGTGTTTGCAACCCTCAGATTTATGTATATATATATATATATATATATATACGAGGATTATTAGATAAGTTTCCAGACTTTTATGGGCACTTTTATTGATAGTACTCATAAAACTCTAGTCCCCTTTGAAGTAATCTCCTCCGGCTATATTGCACTTGTCGTATCGTTCCAACAACTTCTGGAAGGCCCCATTGAAGTCCTCTTGAGTGAGCGTTTCAATGACCTTCGTCACAGCCTCTTTCATCTCCTCAATTGTCTCATAACGACATCCTGTGAGCTTAGGGAATAACCAGAAGTCACAGGGAGCAAAGTCTGGACTACCCGGAGGCTGAAGAACTGTGTTGATGCCCATCTTGGTCAAATAGTCTGTGACAAGGATGGAGTAGTGGACTAGTGCATTGTCCTGGTGGAAATGCCACTGACCCGATTTGAAGAATGCTGGCCTCTTCCGACGGAATATCTTCCTGAACACCCTTAAAATCTCAACATAATAACCCTAACCCTAACACTAACCCTTTGGCCAATCAACTGTGGTGTATTGACTTCTTTACTCCTCCCACATCTCTCTGCCTTTCTTGAATCTCTTAGGCCACTCAAAAACTGATACTCGAATCATGCAACATGGTCGAAAAGCAGTCTGAAGAATTCTTTACGATTCTGTGGCATTTTTCCAAGTTTAAAATAGAAATAGAATTTTTTTGCATATCATTCTTCTAAAGTGTGCTCACGTCAAGATTGCATTTTTGAAATTCACCAGCTGTGACAATCGGGTTTTAATAGCGTGTATTCCAATTGCTGCTTTAGCTGTTCATTTGAACCTGAAATAAAAAATTGGTTAGTCATCTCATAAGATGTATAGCAATAACATACTGAATTTTCAAGAGTCTACGACAATTTTAAATGCCTGTACTAAAAACGTCTGGAAACTTATTGAATGCTCCACGTATATACATATATATGTATATATATAATCATTATGTTGTGTTTGCTAGCACGGATTTTCCCGACACTCTCTCTCTCTCTCTCTCTCTCTCTCTCTCTCTGGCCATGTGTCCCTATCATCAATTGCTTCTGGCTGTTCTTCTAGACTTTGTCCTGTGTCCGTATAGAGCTGTGGAAAATAATTTCTTGTTGGTCTGCGAACATTTCCACGTCCGTGTGAAGGGTTCCAAAGGATAAAATTGTTTATGTGTTTTCCGGCAGTGTTCTGCATGTCTTGTCCGTCTTATTTGGATGGTTTAGAAATGGGAGGTTAGTGGCCGTATAGCTGCTCTTTCGTGGGATGTTGCTTCCAGGATTTGATCAGTGTAACTCGTAGTATTTTTGTGCACTTCTTGTCTAGCTTTTTCTCTATACGCTTAGACAGCGTTCCTGTGGTGCATCCAAACAGTAGAATCAACACGACCGATACATCGAAAAAATTGTTTTATCTTATTGGATTAGTCTGACTACCATATGATCGATAACATATCGATAGCAGTCCATGTGTTCACTAGTAGCATATTGATGTCATTTTTAGGAGATGAGACGCAACTTTCGCGGTAGGTGAACTTGTCCAGTAATATCCGAGAATTACCTTTTAGTTTGGAGATATCTCCTTTTTGATTAAAACACATGGACTCCGTTTTGTCTGCATTGACAATGGCACCTGCTGCCTGCCACAGACTATATAGCAGGTACTTGACTTGGATAAGTGTATTTGTCAGAAGCGCAATGTCATCTGTGTAGTCTGCGTCTTTAAGAATTTTGTAGTGGATGAAAAAAGAAAAACAAAAATCAAAAGAAAATTAAAATGAAATTTTTAAAAAATGCAGAAATTCCTTAAAAAAACCCTGACAGGATGTTGGGGCAATACATCCGCAGAGAAATGAACCGTCCCGACAAAAAAAGAAACCCGCTCTTTTTCTGCAAAGATCGTTGGATTGAAAACACCAATATATATTTCTTGTTGCTAGTGGAAGGTCACGTGTCCGTTTTATGTGGGACACTGGTTTATCTTTCCATGAGTAGCAGCCATCTGTGTTACCAGCAGCCCACGACTAAAAACACCGAACAATGGACATATCTATGCAAAAACGATTAACTCATTTTAACATCTGGTATGGGAGACACAACTATTTACATGGAATACAGGAAGGATTTTTCTCACCCACTGAATGGTTGTTGAACCGAAAAATGAAAATAAGATATTAAAAGGTACTTTGGCTTCTTTTCATCTTTTTTTCAGTTATTCCTTTGCAACCTTCATAGACCGAAAGACGCCAGTGAATTAAAATGGGGTAAGAAAAAAACAAAACGGTTTCAGATAATAACAACAAGCAAATTACCTGTAACCCCATAGCTTCTACGGGGTATCGTCTGCTTCTTACCTTTTTTCGAGATAAACCATTTTCTTTCATTAGATGTGTTGAAGTACGTAGTCGAGACAGATTATGAATAGATATAGCGCTAATATATACCCTTAAAACGGGATATATGTGCCTTAATCAAAGAGGCGACATCTGCACACAAAATGGTAGCTCTCTGAAACATGCAGATAAGTTCAGCTACCTAGGAAGCAGTGTCTCATTAACCGAGAAAGACCTCAACACGCGACTAAGAAAGGCATGGACAGCCACGATAGCTATGGAAGTCAGACCTGACTGAAAAAATAAAATGCAGTTTATTCCAATGAGCGGTCGTATCGATACTGCTATATGGATGCACTACATGGACGCTCACTAAACGAATGGAGAAAAAGCTTGAAGGCAAATACACAAAAATGCTGCAGCTATTACTGAACAAGACATGGAGGCAGCACCCCACAAAGCAGAAGCTGTACGACTACCTACCATTCATTACGGAAGCTATCCAAGTTTGAAAAAGCAGACATGCGGGATACTACTAGAGAAGTAAGGACGAATTCATAAGCGATGTACTCCTGTGGACCCGTTCACATGGACGAGCAAAGGCTGGACGACCAGCTAGAACCTACATACAGCAGCTGTGTGCCGATACGGGATGTAAACTTGAAGACCTGCCGGAAGCAATAGACGATTGAGTTCCGTGCTGATGGCGGGACGTCATGATGATGATGAAGTATAATCTGGCAGAATACCAGCAACAATGTCAAAGAAGTCTGTATCTCCATCTGGTGAATGAACTTTTACTTTCGTGTTTTTATCGTGTTGGAATTTGTAAATTCGTCAGTTAATGTTTACATGAATATGATTGGCTGTTCTGAAGTTGTGCTGTTATCTCCCGCCCCTACTGTTACCCGAGTGAGGCCCACCTGGGATCTGGCCTTTTTTTGTTTTTTTCAGCATGAGCTGAAAGCAATGCCTGGCGTGCTCTTTTTGCTTTGTAGGCACTTGTTTATTCGGCACCGACATTAGACAGTTTTTCTTAAGAAAGGTGGCTTCAGTAAAAGCCCCATTAGTTGCTTAGGCTAAGCGTCTTTTCCTTATAGGGTTTTTATTGTTACTTGTTGAAACATTCAGCCTACTGCTGGCTAATTATGGCTTTGGTATTCAGTCCACTTTGAGAATAAGATAAATCAACATCTGCTGTGTTAGGAAAAATAAGGCTTACAGTAACACGAGGCGTAACAAGAGAAAAGGAACAAGACAAAAGTTTGGTTGGAAAAAAGGATTATATTTAGAGAAATAGATAAACAAAGAAAGAAATAAAGAAGAAGACGAGTTGCAAAAAGATGTGTTTTCTGCAGACTTAACTATAGCATTCGTCTTAGTAAGAGTTCTTTCAGTTCCATGTAGATTTGGTGGCTGCTTCGTACAAATTCAAAGGTTGAAGAAGGAGAATGTTTGGTCCCTATGTACGTAGAGTCTCTCATGGGATGACTGCCGTCGTACGTACCTCACTATTTGCTGTCACCTGCTTCGTCTGCAGTCAAAGTTCTGTGTTACATCGTTGATGTCAAAAGGGAAAAAGCGATGTTAGTTTGAAGAAGGTGCGCATGTATAGTGTGTAATATCCTATCGAACAAAAGGGAAATAACCTCTGATGCCACAGGGGTTACGGCCCCTACTACATCCGAGGGATTTGGTCAATAAAAGGAATATACCAGGCATAGCAGCAGATGTTCGTTTTCCCTCTGTCTTTAATCATCACCCATCTTATCGATTCATCTTGGTAATAGTCTATACCTAGCAAGTATCCATTACCTCAGACATAAAGACTTTACATTGGCGACCAAGAATGAGTCGTTTACTCACCAAAAACATAAAAAAAAGAAAGAAAAAAAAAGAAAAGAACAAACCTGCCCACGTGCCGAAAAAAAATAACATGGCTGTCTTACCACATTACCCACAATTTGACTACGAATCAGAAAACAAATCATCAAAATGGACAAAATATGTCAACAGACTGAGAAATTATTTCACTGCATACAACATAGAAGACGATAAACGGCAAAAGGCTATACTTTTAACTTTTGTTGGGGAAGAAATGATTGATCTTATTGACGAACTACCGTCTGAACAAACCACACCAGAAAAAAAATGAAACACGCTTTGATAAGCGTCCTGGCCGTACAAAACCACTTCAACCCAGAAAACAACACTGAGTATAACCGATTTATATTCCGAAAAAAAAAAAAAAAAACACCCTAAACATAGAGGACTTTTATCGGGAATTAAAAGAGGCAGCAGCTATGTGCCACTTCACAGACAAAAATGCAGAAATAAAATCCCAGCTAATAACGGGCTGTTTATTAGAAAAAGTTCGCCAAAAGGGACTGATGAACACAAACATGCTGCTAGGCGATCTAATAAACTACGCCAAAATGACGGAAACCATATCCAAACAAATGGAACAGATGCGCTTAGAAGACGCCAACTCTACTACAAAACCTACCACATCCATTAATGCAGTAGCCAACAAAGTCACGCATGAACAACAATGGCCACGCAAACGCCCCCAGCAAAACCCGTGCAGATATTGCAATGGGAAATAGCCACATGAACGGGGACCGACATCCTGCCCTGCATTCCAGAACCAGTGTGTCTATTGCCAGAGATGGGGACATTTTGCCTCTGTCTGTTTCAGAAAACCAAATGACGAGGACAGACGGCGAAGAACAAACCGGCCCCCATACCCACAAGCTCAACCCAGTCGACGACCGGTAAATTGCATTGAGGACCATCAACGAGACTCAAACAGCGGCAGTGACACGGAATATGTATTCCATACAAGTAAAGTGAAAAACCTTCCTTTTTTTTACTTATCTTTTGGTGATGGCCATCAAATGTTCAATGTATTAGCTGACTCTGGCGCGACCATAAACATTTTGTCTGAGGCAGATTACAAATCCCTAAGACCAACGCCCCTCTTCCGACCCACAAAAACCGTAATATCTGGATTCGGTGTCAAGGGAGCCACCCCAGTCCTAGGTCAATTCAGCACACTTCTAAAGTTTAGAGGCATCTGCCAAGCGGACATACATGTAATAAAGAACCCAGAAAACCCCATTATCGACTGGGAAACATGTAAAAGGCTCAAACTACTGTCAGCAAACACTCATTCAATCAACCTAGCAAATATCCATTACCTCAGACATAAAGACTTTACATAGTGGGACGGCAGATATGCTGATAGCGGTCCGTGATTGGTTCTTTTTCAGCCAATCACTGGGCACGTAAAAATGACAACGTAAGTAATTTCCAATACCTTCAAAAGAAAGTTGAGTTTAAGGTTTGGGGGCGGAAGTATTGGACCCTCGCAGACAAGAGAATCAGTTGGCTTAGTTGATTCGGTAAATATCTCTGTAGACTCAAGAGAAAAAAAATTCAAATTGAAACATAAAGGTATTCATCTCTAGGAGGAGGAAGCAGTGGTCTACTTGAAGTTCACTTAAAGAAATAGTAAACTTCGTTTTCAACAAGCTGACACAGGAAACTAGAACAAGCTAACCCAGGTTGATTATACACTAGAAGGTGATGCTAGGAAAAGAACAAAGCCTAAAAATGGGCTTCAAAAAGAACTTTGACGTAAAATACCAAAGAATGATATTTTATCATTAACAAAAGTTAAACAGTAGGTTGTTCACAGCATTGCTTCATGCAAGTCAGTCGTTATTTTTTATACACTCTTCTTTTGTGGGGAGGGTAAAAATTGTCGTTACTTAAATGTATGTAATTGTTATTACATAGAACTCAATGTTTTTGACTTGCATAGCGAAAAATATGGAAAGCCAAATGTTGTAATGTTTATTGAAATAAATTACTTTGTTGGAACTGGTTGCTTTTGTTTATTAGAAATATAGACACATTTCCTTTCAGGTTACAAAACTAAGCTTCCCATTCCTCTTTTTAGTCTCCATTTTTATATCTTTCTCTCTCGCTTCGCCAAGCCTTATAATCACTGCTAGATTTCTCGGGCTAGGCAGAGATAAATTCTACAAGGTACTTAAGGTAGAGTTTTTCTTTATATATCGACGAGCATTCGGATAATTTCGTTAACTCTTCATGGGTAGTAAGTGGCCGAGAGTAAGTGTGAATAGAAATGATTCCAGAATTCACTTTTAAAGAAACAAAGTCTGTCCAAAGTTGTAAAGCGGGATTAAGGTCACTGAGTGTGTTCTCGATTTCCGTTAGAAGGTTGGCAACGACAACTTAATCCTTTTACACAACGTTGTAATGTTTGAACGAGTTTCTGCTTACATCTGTTGGTATTCTGTGAGGTTTGCCTATAGCGGGAAAAGAAGTTCGGATTGCCTCGTTGTTAAAGAAACTGCATATATACGTGTGTGTGTGTGTGTGTGCGTCTTTCTTAAGCAATTAGCCTTAGAGGAAGAAGCAGTTGTCTACTCGAAGTTCACTTAAACGTATAGTAAAGTTCGTTTTCAACAAGCTTACACAGGAAAGTATAACACGCTTGTCCAGGTTGATTATACACTAGAAGGAGACGCTGGGAAAAGAACAAAGCCTAAAAATGGTCTTCAAAAAAGATTTGACGTAAAATACCAAAGAATGGTATTTTATCATTAACTAAATTTAAACTTTTGGTGGTTCACACCATTGCTTCATACAAGTCATTCGTTATTTTTTATACACTCTTTTTTGGTGTGAGGGTTAAATATTGTCGTTACTTAAATGTATGTTATTTTGGCAAGCATAACGAAAAATATGCAAAGCCGAATGTTGTAATGTATATTTCTCTGGAAATAAATTACTTAGTTGGAACTGGTTATTTTGCTTATTAGAAATATAAACAAACTTCCTTTCAGGTTGCAAAACTAAGCTTCACATTCCTCTTTTTATCTCCATTTTTATATCTTTCTCTCCCGCTTCGCCAAGCCTGATCATCATTGCCAGATTTCTCGGGCTAAGCAAACATAAAGTCTACTAGGTACTTTAGGTAGACATTTTCCTTTATATATCGACGAGCATTCGGACAATTTGGTTAACTTTCAAAGCGGCCTCTTTTAATTCAGAGACAAAGTCTGTCCAAAGTTGTAAAGCAGGATTAAAGTCGCTGAGTGTGTTCTCAATTTCCGTCGGAAGGTTGGCAACGACCACTTAATCCTTTTACACAACGTAGTAGTATGTACATAAATTTCTGCTTACATCTATTGGTATTCTGTGAGTTTTTCCTTTAGCAGGTACAGAAGTTCGTACTGCCTCGTTGTTAAAGAAACGGCATATGTTCGAGAGTCTGTGTGTAGGTGTGTGTGTGTGTGTGTGTGTGTGTGTGTGTGTGTGTGTGTGTGTGTGTGTGTTTCTTGAACCCCTAGCCTAATAGGTAAGTAACAACTTTTGTCACGTTAACTCCATGGTGGTTCCTGGTAAAAGAGACCGAATTCGCTTTTTCCTCTCCCTCACGGATGATCCGGCTTTTTGTATTCTTCCGCAGGCTGATTTGATTGTTTCAGTTTAAGCAATTTACTTCTGTTCGAGAATTCGTCCGCCAGCGTGAATTAGATTTATTTCCCGTTACAAAGTTGCCTGGCAGCTGGTCTAGACAGACAGCTATTTTGTTAGAAAATAGACTCCCTTTTCTGTGTTATGGGGTCAAATCAGATTCGCACGAACTACTTTCTCTTTTACGTACACGTCACAATAGAGGCACTAACTTCCTTTGCTGAAAAGCAACCTATCCCAACTGATTAAATTAGCCGCTTTATATGCAGTGAGGATGGGCACATATTTGCATAGGTGCTGCTGTGTTTACGCTACAAACAAGAGAACTTAAAAAGCTGGCCTTTTAATGGCAACCGTGAGCTCTGAGAGAAAATTGATATTATTGCGCCTTTTTTCTGTGCCTACAATCACTAAATCAAAATCAAGATCTGGTCTGAGAGAAAGGGGTGACTGTTGCACGCTTTTTCGCGTGGTAGGAGTCAACCTTATTTTCATCCTTAACATTCCAGAGTTCTAAAGAATCTTGAGTACTGTGGAAAGACGTGAGAGCCCTGCTCAGGTAGGTTAGACTAGTTTATTTAGGCTTATTTTTAATCTCTCTAGTTTAACTTAACTAGTGCATGGTAGCTCATCGGCCCGTTTTATTTATTTAATCTCTTTTTTTGTTTCTTCTGGCCTTCCCTCCTCTATTTAAATAACAGAATTATGAACTCTCCTGACATGCTTGGGAAGCCAATCTTCCCCGTGCTGTTTTTCGACCGGTTAACTAGTCTTCCTGTCATTATTAGTTAGTGAGGGCGGTCCTAACAAACTGTCATTCTTTGTTTTGGTATATATTTAATCCATTTTTTGATTGGGGATTGTCTTTGAAAATATATATTTTTCCTTTCCCCGCCCTCCCTCACAATTTTGTAAATTTAGGTTTAGTTTAAATATTCATAGGGTATTTAACTAGTTGTTGTGACTGTAGTATGATACAATCTTACATTGTGGTATTTTGGTGTGTGTGTGTGTTTTTAAATTGGAGATATGTATTGGTCACTGAATGAGTGTAGTTAAGTTAAAAATCAAGATAGTAAAGACGAGCGCCACCTCAATTTTTGACCTTGTGCCACATTTGTACTATTCTTTTATTCAATGAATAATTCTTAAAGAAACTTGATAGGCCAAACAGATGCGTTTTAATGGAGGTAAGTCGTCTCGTTCATTACATCCTACGTTGGTCATTGCAATTTAAAACCTAAAATCTAGCATATTTATTGAATTGAGCACATTTCTAATAATATGGGATCATTATGGTTGCAACTGTTTCTTTAGAGAGACCATCAGCTAGAAGTAGGAAGATCATTAAATAAGTTTCCAGACTATTTTCGTATAGGCACTTTTATTGATAGTACTCGCATGAAACTCTAGTCCCCTTTGAAGTAATCTTCCTAACTTCAATGCACGTGTTGTACCATTCCAACAACTTCTGGAAGGTCCCATGCAAGTCCTCTTGTGTGAGCGTGTCAATGACCTTCGTCACAGCCTCTTTCATCTCCTCAATTGTCTCATAACGACAGCCTCTGAGCTTAGAGAATAAGCAAAAGTCACAGGGAGCAAGGTCTGGACTACCTGGAGGCTGAGGAACTGTGTTGATGCCAATCTTGGTCAAATAGTCTATGACAAGGATTGAGTTGTGGACTAGAGCATTGTCCTGGTGGAAATGCCACTGACCCGATTTGAAGAGTGCTGGCCTATTCTGACGGAATCTCTTCCTGAACTTCCTTAAAACCTCAACATAGTAACCCTAACCCTAACCCTTTGGCCAATCAACTGTGGTGTATTGACTTCCTTACTCATCCTACACCTCTCAATATCCCTCACAGACTCCCTCAAAAACTGATATTCGAATCATGCAACATGGTCGAAAAGCAGTATGAAGCATTCCATAGGTTTCTGTGATATTTTTTCCAAGTTTAAAATAGAATTTTATTGCATATCGTTCTTCTTCACGTCAAGATAGCATTTTTGAAATTCACCAGCTGTGACAATCAGGCTTTAGTAGGGTGTATTTCAATTCCAGTTGTAGCTGTAAATTTGAATCTGAAATCATAAAAATTGGTCAATCATCTCATTAGATGTATAGCAGTAACATACTGAATTTTCAAGCGTCTACGACAATTTTAAATGCCCGAAAAAAAACCTCTGGAAACCTATTGAAGACACCACATGTTTGAGTGCGTGTTATATATATATATATATATATATATATATATATATATATATATATATATATATATATATATAAACTTTTAGGTTATTGTCTTCTCTTCATTTTTCTGTCAATTTTAAGGATTACATTGAATGAATCTTAATTTTTTCTAAATGAGAAAAATATCGAAATTATGCAAACTTTAACATATATATAAATATGTATATCATATTGAATTTCAACAAGTTCCATAAAAGGTAACATTTAACTGTTCCCTTCACTTAACAAACCTTTTTGTTGTTGTCTTATTCTATTCTCTGTCAGCTGTCAATTTTAAGGATTACTTTGAATAAATTTTACTTTTTGCTAAATGAGAAAAATATTGCAATTATTTCGCACAGATTAGCAGACCATTCGTGAGTTTGACAAGGAGTCTCATACTTGTAGACTTACTTAATAATTACCTCCCTTGTTTACCGGTCTTTAAAAAATCCTTTCTGTATTAATTGCAAATGGGCGACACGTTTTAATTTCATTCAACCAGAAATTATTTCTTTTATTAAACTCTCTTACATTTGTGCTCTTTTGCAAACGTTGGATCGCCTTAAGGAAAAGAAATCAGACGAAAGAAACGACAAAAAAGCAAGTATATCATTATGTTATTATCTTTCTTTACAAAGGAAAACATTTTTCACTAACGAAGAATTAAAATATCTTTTCATTAGTGACAATACTTTATCCACTGTTGATATAAAAATGTCTGGAATCTTTTGAGAGTTGATAGAATTATTTTTGGAAATCTCATTTATTTCAAAGTTTAATTGATATTTCATTTTCCCCACAATTCGTGTTAATCGTTTGAAAGACATAAACAAAGTCCCCCATCGAAATCTTCAGCCAATCTTAGTCGATTAAATTTATGTCAAATATTTTTTTAAATTATTTTTTATTATAAACGATGATTTTATTTAATAAACACCAAACGAATTTTCACCCCAACGAGAAAACATCAATACATTCATTAAACAGAAAAAAAAGTTAATTTGGCAAAATATTTTTTGTTTTAGACTACCACTGTGTTATTATCTTACTTTATTTCAAAAGCGATATTCTTCTTGTTTTGTTTTTTTTTCATTTGAATTTGTAAGATCGATTTCTGTGAATTGAAAAGATTTTTAAAAATTGAGTAATTTTCTGTGTTGAGACGAGACGAGCGAAAGGAAAGTCCTGTTCAATTGTGACGTCACAAAAGTTAATGAAGCCGGCAGTAATCATAATGTAATGAATTATTGTGAGAAAAAAAATGGTTTTTGAAAAATTTCAAAGTACTTTTAAAAGAAAGAAACAGGTTCGGATTTTAGACTGAAGTTTATTTGATATTAATTTAAAAATAATAATTGATAAGGAAAAAAGTGTTGCTTCATGTTACATTAAAATAAACTGAACATCACTTTACGTTTCATTAGATTTAAAAGACTGAAATTCGAAAAGATCTTGACAAGTGTTAAGTCAGGCCTAGTAAAGGTCTGTACAAGTGTTAAGATTACCTACTTACTACATACGATTAGGTAGTTACTACATAAGTCAGGCCTAGTAAAAGTCTGGACATGTGTTGAGATAACTTAGTTTCTACATCAATCTGATCTACTACGGGTCATTGCATGATTTGAACTGCTAGTGAGTTGTTATTTGTGGCATGGTGTGTGACATGGGTCAGTAAGCTATCAGCAGTCTTGTTACAGTGTTGGAATGTGGGCTTCATTGTTATGGTGTCAGTATTCTTTGATCTTGTCCAAAATGTGACATGTGACTGTTTTCTCTTTCGTTCAATGTTGGTGGTTATAATGCCCTGGTAAATTGACATGGAATGTGACCCCCTGGGCATGTTCTCTAGGCTGCATCCAGTGTCGTTGCTGAGTAAGTAGATGATTGGCTGGTATATCTACTGGTAGGAGTCCACTGGAAAACATCACTTATGAGTTTTTCTTGCTTATCTAGCTGTGCTTTGCAGTTCTTGTTCATCCTGTTAGTTTGGAAGATCAGAGGTAAGTGGCTGTACAGTTTTTTTTTTATGCGGTGCTGCTTCAAGGATTTCATAGATACAGGCTGCAGCATCATTGTGATGTTCTCACCTAGCCTTTTCCCTCTGTGCTCCATTAAAATCCAGGTGGTGCAGCTATAGAATAGTACTGAATTGGCTACAGGTTGGAATAATTCCCATTTTATTTCATCAGAGGGATCAGTTTTCCATTCAGTCAATAACCTGTCTATTGCAGTTGATGCCTTATATGATTATTTCTTCAAAAGTAGATTAAACAATTTCATTTATGACTAAGCATAAATTCTATGTTTCAGTGTATTGAATAAACTAGGAAACCTTTTTTTGTATTTTTCACACAATTTTTTATTTTCTGTTTGCAGGTAACAGTATTTTGGAAGAAGAATTTTAAAATGTATAATGACACATTCTAAAAGAAACATTTAACATTGTTAATTTTAATGTGTTGATATGCATATTGATAGCTGATAAAATAAGTCAGTTTGAGGATTTTTCCTACATTTTAAAGAACAACTGGGGAATATAAGCTCTAGTAACAGAAAATCTTTCTCTACTCTGAAAGATCAACATTTTCATTTGAAAATACATTTGCATACACAGACTGGAGAGAAACCACTTTCTTGTGAAGTCTATTAATGTTCAATTTCTTCATATTCCTCTTTAAAAAGACCGAAGAAAATACACACTGGTGTGTAGGCAATTTCTTCAGGAGTCTGTTGATTTGTACTTTCTATGAGTTTCCACTTGAAAAGTAAATTGCAAACACACACTGGTGAGAAACCCTTCTCATGTAAAGTCTGCAGATCTACATTTTCTTTCAAGATTCCAAGTGAAAAGACACATGTGAACACAAAGCATATTTTGTGAAGTTAGTGGATCTGCATTTTAGAAAGGTTTGAAATTAAAAGACACATGACACCTCAAAAAAGAGAGAAAAGATTTCCTTGTGAAGTCTGTGGATCTACATTTGCAAAAAATTGTCATTTGAAAAGCCACATGCAAACACACACTGGTGAGAAACCATTTTCTTGTGAAGTGTGTGAATCTACATTTGCGCAAAGTTATAATTTGAAAAGACACATTCAAACACACACTGGAGAGAAACCATTTTCTTGTGAAGTGTGTGGATCTACATTCACAGAAAGTCAACTTTTGAAAAGACACATGCAAACACACACTGGTGAGAAACCATTTTCTTGTGAAATCTGTCGATCTACATTTTATTCGAAAGGCGATCTCAAACGCCACATGCGAACACACACTGGAGACAGACCGTTCTCTTGTGAAATCTGTGGATCTACATTTGCACGAAGTCATCATTTGAAAAGACATATGCAAACACACACTGGAGAGAAACAATTTTCTTGTGAAGTGTGTGGATCTACATTTGCACAGAGTTTTAGTTTGAAAAGACACATTCAAACACACACTGGAGAGAAACGATTTTCTTGTGAAGTCTGTGGATCTACATTTGCACAAAATTGTCACTTGGAAAGACACATGCAAACACACACTGGAGAGAGACCATTTTCTTGTGAAGTGTGTGGATCTGCATTTTCTGACAGATCCTCTCTGAAAAGTCATATGCGAATACACGCAGGAGAGAAACCATTTCCTTGTGAACTCTGTGGAGCTAGATTTTCACTATATTCTAATTTGAATTCCCACATGCAAACACACACTGGTGAGAAAGCATTTTCTTGTTGACTTTGTTGATTTGCATTTTCTGAAAGTTTCATCCTGAAAAGATACATGCAAATACACGCTTGATAGAAAAGATGTTCCACTGTCGTCTGAGGATTTTCATTTTCTGAAAGCTGTATTCTAATAAGACACATGTGATCTTATAGTGAAACGAAATCTTTTTGACAAAGTTCTTGATTGAAATACCACTAGCAAACACACACTCGATAGAAAAGATTTTCTTGTGAAGTCGGCTGATCTGTATTTTCTGCAATATACACATTGACAACTTATGTGATGGCACACTGGAACAAAAGAGTTTTCATGTGATGTCTGAAGATGTGCATTTTCTGTAAGACACTATTTGAAAACACACATGAACATGCTTTCAGTGAAAGGCAATTAGCACCAAGCTAGAACCTACCGCAATACCTTACAATACTTCACTGGAATTGCAATGCCACATGAAAATTGAACCTTTTGTTGAGTCTTTTGTGATATTCACAGTTTTCCAGCTAACAAATTCACCATCAGATGCTGCATCTGGGGTCATACACAGTTTTAAGTCAAAGCATAATTACCACAAACCCTGACAACCTCATTAATATCTTTGAATATTTTATTGGAATGTAAATGCCACATCAAGATACAGCCATTTTGTTGAGTCTTTTGTAGAATTCACTACTTTCCAGTGAATGAAACACTAACTAAATGATAAGATGACACATCATTCTATGGAAGGTGAATGTTTATATTTCTAAATTGTTTGGAAAATAATTTTTTTACATTGTTAATATCAACAATGCAATGTTATAATTAAATAATGATTGTATTCTATATAGCAAAGGAGGAAATACATATCTGTATGTTAAAACCGAACTGTAGATATATCAAAATATGAAATAAATATTTTTCAAGATTACCAGTGGCTACTCGGACAATGAGATTTCGGCTATCCTACCATCAGCTTGTAAGAATTCTTCAAAATCTAATAATAAATATCAAATTTTGACCAAGATCAAGGACCTCTTTGTGTTTTTAATATTTTATATAAGCAATTTTGTGATATTATTTTGAATAAATGTATTTTTTTTGCAATACCTATTATCAGAATTGGATGATTTTCAATGCTTGGTTTTGTTCTGGATTTTACTCAAATTCTCTCTCTTAAATATTCTCAATATCTTGGTAAAATTTCTAAAGGATACCATTGGTCTTAATTTTACATCAGCAATAGTTCTGTGTAAAAGCCTAGATTGAATCCGATTCATAAACGATGCACTCCTGTTGATTCATTCACATGAACGAGGAAAGGCAGGACGACCAGCTACAACCTACATACAGCAGCTGTGTCCCGATACAAGATGTAACCTTAAAGACCTGCTGCAAGCAATAGACGATAGAGAAGGGTGGCGAGAGAGGGTCAAGGATAACCATGTTGATGGCGTGACGCGATGATGATGTTGATGATGATGTATACCCTTGCACCAACAATTTCAAAGAAGTCTGTGTCTCCATCTGGTGAATGAACTTTTACTTTCGTGTTTTTATTGTGTTAGAATTTG
This sequence comes from Sepioteuthis lessoniana, assembly GCA_963585895.1. NCBI lineage: Eukaryota > Metazoa > Mollusca > Cephalopoda > Myopsida > Loliginidae > Sepioteuthis > Sepioteuthis lessoniana. The sequence goes on from OY757908.1 coordinate 27,053,604, forward strand.
TAAATTTGACAGTTAATGTCTGCTCGAATATGATTGGTTGTTTTGAAGTTGTGCTGTTATCTCCCGCCACATTGTTACCTAAGTGAGGCTCCCCTGGGATCTGGCCTTTTTTTTGTTTTTTTTCTGTATGAGCAGAAAACATTGTCTGGTTCGCTCTTTTTGCTTTGTAGACACTTGTTTATTCAGCACTGACATTAGACAGTTTTTCTTGAGTAAGGTGGCTTTAGTAAAAGCCCCATTAGTTGCTTAGGCAAAGCCTTTTTTCCTTATAGGGTTTTTATTGTTACTTGTTGAAACATTCAGCCTACTGCTGGCTAATTGTGGCTTTGGTATTTTGTCCACTTTGAGAATAAGATAAATCAACATCTGCAGTGTTAGGAAAAATAAGGCTTACAGTAACACGAGATGTAACAAGAGAAAAGGAACAAGACAAAAGTTCGGTTGGAAAAAAGGATTATATTTAGAGAAATGGATAAAGAAAGAAGAAGAATTGCAAAAAGAGATGATTTCTGAAGACTTAACTATAGCATTCGTCTTGGTATGAGTTCTTTCAGTTATATGTAGAGTTGGTGGCTGTTTGGTACAAATTCAAAGGTTGAAGAAGGTCCCTATGTACGTAGAGTCTCTCATGGGATGACTTCCATCGGATGTACCTCGCTACTTGCTGTCACCTGCTTTGTCTGCTGTCAAAGTTCCGTGTTACATCGTTGATGTCAAAGGGAAAAAGGGATATTAGTTTGAAGAAGGTGCGCATGTATAGTGGGACGGCAGATATGCTGATTATGGTCCGTGATTGGTTTTTTTTTCAGCCAATCACTGGGCACGTAAAAGTGACTACGTAAATAATTTTCAATACCTTCAAAAGAAAGTTGAGTCTAAGGTTTGGGAGCGTAATTATTGGACCCTCGCCGACGAGAGAATCAGTCGGCTTAGTCGGAAGATTCGGTAAATATCTCCGTAGACTCAACTGAAGAAAATTCAAATTAAAACAGGAAGATATTCATCTCTAGTTGGAGGAAGCAGTCGTCTACTCGAAGTTCACTTAAAGAAAAAGTAAACTTCTTTTTCAACAAGCTTACACTGGAAACTAGAAAACGCTTGTCCAGGTTGATTATACACTAGAAGGCGACGCTAGGAAAAGAACAAAGCCTAAAAATCCACTTGAAAAAGAACTTTGACGTAAAATACCAAAGAATAGTATTTTATCATTAATAAAAGTTAAACAGTAAGTGGTTGACGACATTCATTCATATAAGTCAGTCGTTATTTTTATACCCTCTTCTTTTTTGCTTTAGCGCCCTCCCCTACTCATTGGTGTAGTAGCTATCGAAAAGGGAGCCTTCGGGTTACCCTCGACTATGATCGCCAACTTTACTACTATTGTCGTTACTTTAATATATGTCATTTTTGTTACTTAAAATTCAAAGTTTTTGACAAACATATGGAAAAATATTCAAAACCAAATCTTATAAAGTTTATTTCTCTTGAAATAAATCACTTTGTTGGAACTGGTTGTTTTTGTTTATTAGAAATATAGACACATTTCCTTTCCGGTTGCAAAACTAAGCTTCCCATTCCTCTTTTTGTCTCGATTATTATATCTTTCTCTCTCGCTTCCCCAAGCCTGATAATCACTGCTATATTTCTCGGGCGAGCCAGAGATAACGTCTACTAGGTACATTAGGTAGAATTCCTTTGTATATCGACGAGCATTCGGATAATTTCGTTAACTCTTCATGGGTAGTAAGTTGCCGAGACTAGGTGTGAATGGAAATGATTCCAGTATTCACTTTGAAAGCGGCCTCTGTTAATTCAGAGACAATGTTTATCCAAAGTGGTGAAGCGAGAATAAGATTGCTGAGAGTGTTCTCAATTTCCGTTGGAAACTTGAAAACGAGAACTTAATCCTTTTACACAACCTAGTAATATTTAGACGAATTTCTGCTAACCTCAGTTGGTATCCTGTGAGGTTTGCCTTTAGCGGGTACAGAGGTTCGTACTGCCTCGTTGGTAAAGAAGCTATACATATATATATATATATATATATATATATATATATATATATATATATATATAAAAGTGTGTGTGTGTGTTTATTGAATCCTTTGCCTAGTCGGTGAGTAACAGTTTTTGTCATGTTAACTCCACGGCGGTTCCTGGTAAAAGAGGCCAAATTTGCTTTTTCCTCTCCCTCGGGGAAGAACTTTTGGTATTCTTCCGCCGGCTGATTTGATTGGTTCAGTTTAAACAATTTACGTTTGTGCAGGAATTCGTCCGCCAGCGGGACTTAGATTATTTCCAGCTACAAAGTTGCCATGAAGTTGTTTCAGACAGACAGCTATTTTGTTAGAAAATAGACTCCCTTTTCTGTGTTATGCAGTCAAATCGGTTTCGCACAAACTATTCTCCTTTACGTACACGTCACAAGAGAGGCACTAACTTCCTTTGCTTAAAGGCAGCCTCCCCAACTTACGAAATTAGCCGTTTTCTATGCAATGAAGATGGGCACATATTTGCATAGGTGCTGCTGTGTTTACGCCACAAACGAGACAACTTAAAAAGCTGGCCTTTTAATGGCAACCGTGAGCTCTTAGAGAAAATTGTCATTATTGAGTCTTTTTTTTCTGTGCCTATAAACACTAAATCAAAATCAAGATTTGGTCTGAGTGAAAGAGACTCTCTTTGGTGAAAGGTTTATTTTGGCTTATTTTTAGTCCTGTGGGGGTTGTATGTAATTTGGTTATTTCAGTAGATGTGCATCCGTAATTTACTGGTATTGCCCTCTGATTTATTCCCACTACAAATACAACACAAAACATTACAATCGCGTAAAAGAAATGGAATAGAACACAACGATCATTAAACAACAAACAATTTAATATGCATATAACAAAATATGAAAACAAACGAAATACATGATGTGTAAATGGCCTTTTGGAAAATAAAGTTTGTCAAGAAGAAAATAAATTTGTTTAAAGATGTGTGTATGTTCCTGTTAACGGAGTCCGTAAATAAGTCGTTCTTACTTACATTAAGTTCATGGCGGGTTTTATGATCTGGCGACAGCGTGTCGCGTTGATGAAAGGAGTTTGTCTGGTTTTACTTTTGAATGTGATTCTCGGCCATCTGAAGAGAGGTCATGAACTTTAGTTGAGGAAGGAAAGAAATTTGTCGGACACAGTATCGGCTACTGCTTTACGGGCTTAGTGGCTTGTCTTCGTCTGTGTGTAAGCTTGTGTGTAAGTCTGTGTTGGTCTGCGTTATTTATATCCTACAGGTGGATCAAAGAATCGTCCTAAAATTTTGGCGCGTATATATTTATTGACCAATCAGATTTGTACTTTACTATTTTATTTTCGAGCCTAAATATTTTCTGTTAGTCCACTTCCGATCCTAATTTTCTAGAATGTTCTATTCTATTTTTTTAGCTGATTGGTTGAAAAATATAAAAATGTAATTTAAATGCTAATACGGTTTTGATCCTAAATTTCTAGAATGTTCTTAAGTATGTTTTTATTGCTTATTTAAAGACTAGAAAAAATATGTATCCCATATACCCCCCTGCAGATTGATAAATATTGAAAATATTTATTAATATGTAACATAAGTCTTAAAATGTTTCGGCCAATGTAGCTTTCTTCCAGATTTTGTGGTGATGTTTGCAAGTGTATTTGTCGGTGTGGAGGTTGGTTTGGACAGTGTGGTTTTTGTAGTTGTTGATTGTTCGGTCGTACTTTCCGTTATTGGTAAGTCCAAGTACGCCAGTTTTAGTCTGTCTATGGAGACAGTATCAAATTTGCCTTTTATGGTGAGTTTAAAATATTTGGGGTGTGTTTCAACTACCTGGAAAGGTCCGGAGTAAGTAGGACATAAGGGTTTTTTGACTGCATCATTTCGAATAAAAACGTATTTGCAGTCGTGAAGGTCTTTTGGTGTGGAAAGATCTTTTGTTTGTGTTCTTGTGGGTGTGTAAACTAAATCGTTCATTTTTTGTTTAAAATTTTTTGACAAATGTTGTAGTAGGTTGTAAGGAAATGTTTTTTTTTCACAAAATTGACCTGGCAGTGTTAAGGATTTTCCAAAAACCATTTCGGAAGCTGTACATCCCAGATCTTCTTTGATAACATTCCTTATTGATAATAAAACTAGAGGCAAATTATCAAACCTTGTTTTGGAGTTGTTGTTAGCTGTTAAAGCTGCTTTAAGTTGTCTATAGAATCTTTCAATTAATCCATTTGCGCAGGGGTGATACGCTGTTGTTTTTATATGTTTGACTCCCAATAACTTTGTAAGTTCATCGAAAAGCGTTGATTGAAATTGGGAGCCTCTGTCTGTTGTCATTACTGAAGTACAACCAAAGACTGCGATCCATTCACGTAATATGGTTTTAGAAATAGTCTCTGCTGATATATCTCTAAGTGGGACGGCAACAGGCCATCTTGTAATTCTGACAATGATGGTGAATATATATTGACAGTCATTTGCTATTGGCAATGGTCCGACAATATCGATGTGTAGGTTTGTGAACCTACCATCTGGTTTTTTGAATTGTCCTGGAGGAGACTTTGTGTGTCTGTTTGTTTTGCTCTTCTAACAACTCAAGCAGGTTTGAGTCCAGTTTTTTATGCCAGTGTGCATATTGGGCCAAACAAAACGGTTTCTAATTAATTTAGTGGTTTCTCGGCGTCCAGGGTGTGAAAGGTTGTGGAAATGTGTAAATAATCTTTTTCTGAGTGATGGTGGTATATAAGGTCTTGAGTGATCTGTTTTGACATCGCAAAGTATTGTTTTTGTTCCAAATGGAACAGGATGTTCCTTCAGCTGTAGGGAAGTGTCATTCAATTTGTCTAATGTGGCATCTTTTCGTTGCTCATCTGCAATGAGCTTGAAGGGGAGATCTACTGAATCAATAGACTGTATTGTGGAGCGTGAGAGTGTATCTGCCACAATGTTGTCTGAGCCTTTTATGTATTTGATATCCGAGGTAAATTACGATATATAGTCCAGTTGTCGAGTATCTCTGGGCGTATATTTCTCGGTATTTACATGTAAGGCGTAAGTGAGTGGTTTATGATTAGTGAAAACGGTGAAATCTCGTCCTTCGAGTAAGTGACGAAAGTGCCTTATTGACAAGTAAATTGCCAGTAACTCCCTTGAGAAGGTACTGTATTTTCGCTGTGCGGTGTTCAATTTCACTGAGAAAAAGGATATTGGTTTTTCCAAGCCATTTTGTTTTTGTTGTAGGACTGCTCCAATTGAGTCTCCTGAAGCGTCTGTTGTTAGTGAAAGTGTACTAGTGTTGTCATTTGAGATGTAGGAGAGCTTGGTAAAATCTGCTAATGCTTTTTTAGCATTGTGAAAAGCAGTTAAAGCTTCTCCTTCAATTTGAATTTTTGCATTTTTATTTTTTTGTTGTTGCAACATGTTTGTGAGTGGGGTTAATACTCTGGAACAACCTAGAATAAATCTATGGTAGTAATTTACCAAACCGAGAAATCTCCGAAGTTGTCGCAGTGATGTTGGTTGTGGGAAATTTTGTATGGCTGTCACTTTTTCTAGGGCAGGTGTGATTCCCTGTTCGTCTATCATGTGGCCTAAGAAGTTTAATTTCGAGACAGCAAAATCACATTTGCTTAAGTTGATTTTCAAGCCGGAATGTGTTAGTCTCTCATGTTCATTGATGTCACGGCTAGCAATTATGACATCGTCGATATAGGCGAAAGCAAACGGTAACCCTCTTAATACTTCGTCAATGAGTCTCTGGAATGTTTGGGCTGCATTACGTAATCCAAATGGCATTTCAACTACCTGGAAAGGTCCGGAGTAAGTAGGACATAAGGGTTTTTTGACTGCATCATTTCGAATAAAAACGTATTTGCAGTCGTGAAGGTCTTTTGGTGTGTAAAGTTCTTTTGTTTGTGTTCTTGTGGGTGTGTAAACTAAATCGTTCATTTTTTGTTTAAAATTTTTGACAAATGTTGTTGTAGGTTGTAAGGAAATGTTTTTTTTTTCACAAAATTGACCTGGCAGTGTTAAGGATGTTCCAAAAACCATTTCGGAAGCTGTACATCCCAGATCTTCTTTGATAACATTCCTTATTGATAATAAAACTAGAGGCAAATTATCAAACCATGTTTTGGAGTTGTTTTTTTTTGTGTTTATTTTAAGACTAGAAAAAATGTGTATCCAATAGTCTCTCTACTTTAACTTAACTAGTGTGTGGTAGCTCATCTGCCCGTTTTATTCTTTTAATCACCTTATTTTTTTTGTTTCTTCTGGCCTTCCCTCCCTTATTTAAATAACAGAATTATAAATTCTCCTGATATACTTAGGTCCCCAATTTTCCCCTTACTGCTTTTCGACCGGTTAACTAGTTTTTCTGCCATTATTTGTTTGTAAAGGGGGCCCTTACTAACTCTCATCCTTTGTTTTTGGTATATATTTTATCAATTTTTTGATTGGGGATTTTATCTTTGAAAATATATCTTTTTCCTCTCCCTACTCTCCCTCATAATTTTGTAAATTTGGGTTTAGTTTAAATATTGATAGAGCATTTGACTAGTTAGTGACTGTAGTATGTTAATATATATATATATATATATATATATATATATATATATATATATATATATATATATATATATATACTTGAAGACCATTTGTAAACAACATAAGAATGAAAAACACGTCCATTTCGAAAAGAAGTCCAAAAGGTTAGTAACATTGTTCTATACTAAAAATGCATGAAGGATTTTTATTCAATTAGTCATTGTAAAAGTCAGTGGTTTTTACTATTATGTGTTTTAAATGAAAGAACAATGGGCTGTTGTAATAAGCCCAAACTAAAATATTAAACTCGAACGAAAAGATACAATTTTGGAACGTAAAAGTCTATTTTTAGTGAAAGGGTAGAATTATAACGCGTGTTAGTGTCAATTTCAGAAGACAGGGAAAGAAAGAAAAGAAAAGAAAAAAAAAGGCAAGGTAGGAACTAAGAAGTAACCCCCCCACTGTCCGTCAAACAGTAGATAACCACATGTATATAAATGCCCATACATTTTGAAAAAAATTATACTAGAGAGACCATTTGTAAACAACAGGAATGAACAACACGTCCATTTCAAAAACACCCCATAAAGGAGCAACTGTACGGCCGCCTACCTCCCATCACAAAAACTATCAAAGTTCGACGAACCAGACGTGCAGGACACTGCTGGATAAGTTGGGACGAGCTCATAAGTGATGTACTCTTGTGGACCCCTTCACTTGGACGAGCAAAAGCAGGACGTCCAGCTCAAACCTACATACATCAGCTCTGTGCCGATACGGGATGTACCTCTGAGGACGTGCCGAATGTGATAGACGATAGGGAGGAGTGACGAGAGAGGGTCAGGGATATTCGTGCTGGTGGCACTACAAGATGATTATGATGATGATCTTTCATTGTGGCATTGTGGTATGTGTGCCTTTTTTTTTAATTTGGAGATATGTATTAGTCACTGAATGAGTCTAGTTAGGTTAAAAATTAAGATAGTGAAGACTAGCTCCCTCTCCATTTTGGCCTTGTGCCACATTTGAACAATTTTTTTATACAATAAATATTTCTCAAAAAACTTGATAGGCTAAACAGATGCGTTTTATAGGAGGTAAGTCATCTCGTTCATCACATCATTCGTTGGTCGTCGAAATTTAAAACCTAAAATCTTGCATTAAACTGTTTCTTAAGAGAAACCATATGCTAGAAGTATATGTTTGCGCATATATATATATATATATATATATATATATATATATATATATATATATATATATATATATAAACAAAACTTTTTGTTATTTCCTTATTCTCTTCTTTGTCAGCTGCCAAATTTAAGGAATAGTTTGAATGAATGTTAATTTTTTTTTTATGGGAAAAATATCAAAATTATATTAACAGTATGAGTCGTCCGACTATGAAAACTTTAACATATAATATATCGTGTTTAATTTCAAAATGTTCCACAGAAGGTAACATTAACTTTTCCCGAACCTTAACAACCCTTTTTGTTAATCCATTTTTCTTTTCTTTTTTTTAATTTTTTTTTTGTCGGCTGTCAATTACAAGGATTCCTTTGAATGAATCTTACTTTTTGCTCAATGAGAAAAATATCGAAATTATGCAAACTTTAACAGATATATAAATATATATATTATATTTAATTTCAGAATGTTCCATAGAAGGTAAAATTTTACCTTTCCTTAACCATAACAAACCTTTTTGTTATTGTCTTCTTTGTTAGCTGTCAATTTTAAGGATTACTTTATATAAATCTTACTTTTTGCTAAAGGAGAAAAATATTGCAATTATTTCGCACAGATTTGCAGACCATTCGTGAGTTTGACGGGGAGTTTCATACTTATCGACTTAGCTAACAATTACCTCCCTTGTTTACCTCTCTTTACTGAATCCTTTCTGTATTAATTGCAAATGGACGAAACGCTTTAATTTCGTTCCACCAGAAAATATTTGTTTTATTAAACTCTCTTACATTTTTGCTCTTTTGCCAAACATTGTATGGCCCAAAGGAAAAGAAATCAGACGAAAGAAACGACAAAAAAGCAAGTATATCATTGTTATTATCTTTCTTTACAAAGGAAAACATTTTTCACTAACGAAAAATATAAATATCTTTTCATTAGTGACAATACTTTGTCCACTGTTGATATAAAAATGTCTGAAATCTTTTGAAAGTTGAGAGAATTATTTTTGGAAATCTCATTTATTTCAATGTTTAAATGATATTTCATTTTCCCTTCAATTCGTGTTAATCGTCAGAAAGACATAAACAAAGTCCCCCATCGAAATCTTCAGCCAATCTTACTCGATTAAATTTGTCAAATATTTTTTAAAACTGTTTTTTTTTATTATAAACGATGATTTTATTTAATAAACACCAAACAAATTTTAACCCCAGCGAAAAAACATCAATACATTCATTAAACGAAAAAAAAAAAGGTAATTTGACAAAATATTTTTTGTTTTAGACTACCACTGTGTTATTATCTTATTTTATTTCAAAAGCGATATTCTTCATGTTTTTTTTTCTTTTGAATTTGTAAGATCGATTTCTGTGAATTGAAAAGATTTTTAAAAATTGACGTGTTTTCTGTGTTGAGATGAGACGAGCGAAAGAAAAGTCTGTTTAATTTTGACGTCACAAAAGTTAATGAAACCGGCAGTAATCATAATGTATAGTAAGAAAATAAATGTTTTTTGATATTTTTCAAATTACTTCTAAAAGAAAAAAAACAGGTTCAGATTTTAGACTGAAGTTTATTTGATATTAATTTTAAAATAATAATTGATACGAAAAAAGTGTTGCTTAAGGTTACATTACGTTTCATTAAATTTAAAAGACTGAAATTCGAAAAGTCCAAAATGGGACATGTGACTGTTTTCTCTTTCCTTCAACTTCCTATCTTTAGTGCCATCAACAAATATTCTGTGCTCTGTTAATTATCATGCACGAGGCAATGTTTACCACTCGGGAAAGACAATCCATATCTACAAAAGGCAATATCTTGCAAGATGTATTTAAATCAGTTTTTTAAATTAACAAAAACGATCTTATTGAATAGTTTAAGAAGCCACTTAGCACAATATCAACATTTGAGAGGTCATGGAGCATCAGGATTATTGTCTTTAATTATAATCTTTCATAGAAATCCTGTATGTAGCTTTAATTTAGAGACAAGATAGAAAAATTATAACCCTGCCCTAAAATTGGAACGGTAAGGTCTAGCCCAAAATAATTTTGCATACTTTTCTTACTGATGAAGGGGAACATTTGTTGCAAATTTCAAGTAGTTCAATTTTGGTGGTTATAATGCCCTGGTAAATTGACATGGAATGTGACCCGCTGGGCATGTTCTCTAGGCTGCATCCAGTGTTGTTGCTGAGTAATTAGTTGATTGGCTGGTATATCTACTGGTAGGAGTCCACTGGAGAACATCACTTATGAGTTTTTCTTGCTTATCTAGAAGTGTGTGGAAGTTCATGTTCATACTGTTAGTTTTGGAGGTCAGAGGTAAGTGGCTATACAGTTTTTTTTTTTTATGGAGTGCTGCTTCCAGGATTTGATAGATACAGGCTTCAGCATCATTGTGACGTTCTCACCTAGCTTTTTCTCTCTGTGCTCCATTAAAATCAAGGTGGTGCAGCCATATAATAGTACTGATATGGCTACAGGTTGGAAGAATTCCCATTATATTTCATCAGAGGGATCAGATTTCCATACAGTCAATAACCTGTCTAATGCAGTTGATGCCTTATATGATTATTTCTTGAAAAGTAGATTAAACAATTTTATTTATGACTAAGCATAAATTCTATGTTTCAGTCTATTGAATAAACTAGGAAACTTTTATTTGTATTTTTTGAATAATCTTTTATTTTCTATTTGCAGGTAACAGTATTTTGGAAGAAGAATTTTAAAATGTAAAATGACACATTCTTAAAGAAACATTTAATATCAATTTAAATGTGTTGATATGCATATTAATAGCTGATAAAATAAGTCTTTTAGTTTCAATTCAATTTGAGGATTTTTCTTAAATTTTAAAGAACAAGTGGGGAATATAAGCTCTAGTAGCAGAAAATCTTTCTCTTCTCTGAAAGATCAACATTTTCATTAGAAAATGCATTTGTATAAACTGACTGGAGAGAAACCATGTTCTTGTGAAGTCTATTAATCTTCAATATCTTCACATTCCTCTTTAAAAAGACCAAGGCAAATACACACTGGTGTGTAGGCGATTTCTTCAGAAGTCTGTTGATTTGTACTTTCTATGAGTTTCCACTTGAAAAGTAAATTGCAAACACACCCTGGTGAGAAACCCTTCTAATGTAAAGTCTGCAGATCTACATTTTCTACAAGATTCCAAGTGAAAAGACACATGTGAACACAAAGCATATTTTGTGAAATCAGTGGATCTGCAGTTTTACAAAGTCTTCAAATAAAAAGACATGATATCTTACAAAGGAGAGAAAAGATTTCCTTGTGAAGTCTGTGGATCTAAATTTGCACAAAATTGTCATTTGAAAAGACATATGCAAACACACACTGGAGAGAAACCATTTTCTTGTGAAGTGTGTGGATCTACATTTGCAAGAAGTTATCATTTGAAAGGACACATGCAAACACACAGTGGAGAGAAACAATTTCCTTGTGAAGTCTGTGCATCTACATTTGAACAAAGTTGTACTTTGAAAAGACACATGCAAACACACACTGGAGAGAAACCATTTTCTTGTGATGTCTGTGGATCTACATTTGCACAAAGTTGTAATTTGAAAAGACACATGCAAACACACACTGGAGAGAAACCATTTTCTTGTGAAGTGTGTGGATCTACATTTGCACAAAGTGGTAATTTGAAAAGACACATGCAAACACACACTGGAGAGAAACCATTTTCTTGTGAAGTCTGTGGATCTACATTTGCACAAAGTTGTCATTTGAAAGGACACATGAGAGCACACACTGGTGAGAAACAATTTTCTTGTGAAGTCTGTGGATCTGCATTTCATCAAAAATTTGATCTCAAAAGCCACATGCGAACACACACTGGAGAGCGACCGTTCTCTTGTGAAATCTGCGGATCTGCATTTGCACGAAGTTGTCATTTGAAAAGACACATGCAAACACACACTGGTGAGAAACCATTTTCTTGTGAATCCTGTGGATCTGCATTTTCTGAAAGACACCATTTGAAAATACATGTGCGAAGACACACAGGAGAAAAACCATTTTCTTGTAAAGTCTGTGGATTTGCATGTTCTGAAAGCCAACATTTGAAAACACATGAGCAAAGACACACTGGAGAGAAACCATTTTCTTGTGAATTCTGTGGATCTGCATTTTATCGACATTTTGAACTCAAAAGCCACATACGAAAACACACTGGAGAGAGACCATTCTCTTGTGAAATCTGTGGATCTGCATTTTCTGACAGATCCTCTCTGAAAAGTCATATTCGAATACACACAGGAGAGAAACCATTTTCTTGTGAAGTCTGTGGAGCTAGATTTTCACAATGTTCTAATTTGAATTCTCACATGCGAGCACACACTGGTGAGAAACCATTTTCTACTTGAGTTTGTCAATCTGCATTTTCTGTAAGTTTCATCCTGAAAAGACACATGAAAACACACACTTGATAGAAAGCATTTTCCACTTTAGTCTGAGGATCTTTACTTTTGGAAACCTGTATTCTAATAATACACATGTGATCTTATAGTGGAAAGAAACCTATTTGATAAAGTTCGTCATTAAAATACCACTAGCAAACACACACTGAATAGAAAACATTTTTTTAAAGTCAGTGGATCTGTATTTTCTGCAATATACACATGGAAAATTCATATTTGATCACACACTGGAAGAAAACAATTTTTATGTGATGCCTGAAGATGTGCATTTTTTGCAAGACACTATTTGAAAACACACATGAATATGCTTTTCGACCAAAGGCAATTAGAACCAACCTAGAACCTACCGCAATATCTTACAACACTTTACTGGAATTGCAAAGGAATATTGAGTGTTTTGTCAAGTCCATTCTGATGTTAACAATTTTCCAGCTAATAAAATCTTCATCAGATGCTGCATCTGGGGTCATGCACAGTTTTGGAGCCAAAGCCTCATTACCATTGATCAAGAGGACCTCATTGATATCTTAAAATTTTTTATTGGAATGGAAATGCCACATCAAGATACAGCCATTTTGTAGAGTCCTTTGTAGAATTCACTACTTTCCAGTGAATGAAACACCAAGTAAATGATAAGATGACACATCATTCTATGGAAGGTGAATGTTTATATTTCTAAATTGTTTGGAAAATAATTTTTTTTACGTTGTTAATATCAACAATGCAGTGTTATACTTAATTCATGATTGTACTCTATATAGAAAAAGAGGAAATATTTATCTCTATGTTAAAACCGAACTGTAGATATATCAAAATATGAAATAAATATTTTTCAAGATTACCAGTTGATACTCGGACAATGAGATTTCAGCTATCCTACCATTGGCTTGTAAGAATTCTTCAAAATCTAAAAATAAATTTAAATTTTGACCAAGATTAAGGACCTGTTTGTGCGTTGGGTATTTTATATATGTAATTTCCTTCAGAAAGTTTTGTTACATTATTTTGAATAAATGTATAAATTAAACAATAACTATTATCAGAATTGGATTATATTCAATGTTTAGTTTTATTTCTGGATTTGAACACAAATTCTGTCTCTTTAACCATTTTCAATACCTAGTAAATCTTTTAAAGAATACCATTGTTTCTAATTTTACATCAGCAATACCACTGTGTAAAAGAGTAGATTGAATCAGATTTTATTCTTGAAGTCAAATTGTCAATAAACCCAATTCAAAGGGCATTTAACAGATGATTTAGCTTGAGGTATCAAATATTGTAAATTGTGTCAAAACTTTTTAAAGGAAATACCTCAGGTCAAATTATCTGGCGGAAGCTCAGCATTGCAAAATTATTGAATGAAATAATGATAATCAATTTAGTAAATATTATTTCTCATTGGATATTTTAACTTCTATTTTAACGTTGTAATCATATATTTTTATTTTAAATGAATATTACATATATACACTCATGATTAACAGCTTATCCGAAGAAATAAGATATTCTCTTGGATTCAAATAAAATACACACATATATGAGCAAATGAAACTTTGAATACTTTTTTTTTTACAATTTCCCATTTTCTCATACTTTTTAAAATTGTAGAATAATAACGGGAAGGTCAATTAAAGATTACTTCCCTTGATTATATTACATGACCTGTAGGGTAGGTTAATTTTTTATTTTTTTTTAAATATCAGAAAGAATAATGCTCTGAAAGTTGTGTATATACCTATTAAATACTCATACCGAAAATTAGCTCTGAACCTTCAACACACTTTTGCTAATTTGGCGTGAAAGATTTAATATAAACATGTACTGAAAAATCCTTGATTTTGTCTGATTTGGCCTAAATATTGATGTAAAAAACAAACATTTTCAGTATTTAAATCAGGAAATCTTATTTTATTTTATGGAAATATAATAAATAAATTATGAGAAAACTTCAAATTGAAAATTGAACCCCCATCCTACCCTGCTTTACCAGTGTCGAATTTGAAATGCTATTATTCAAGTTATAATATTCGAATATATTGACGAAAAATTTTTTCCTGATATCAATTAAAATACAACAAACAAACAAACAAATATGGAAAAACAAATAATTTTTTAATAATTTTTAATATATGGAATCAAATAGTTCCATATATGAGCCCTTAGATGAAAATGCTGGTCTCAATTGTTGGCACAAAACCTTTGCAAGTATGTGCTAGTGCCTTGCTTCAAAGCCATACACGGATTGAGAAGCCTCCGTTACTAACTTAACTGCCTGTTCCACACCTTTGGAATGTGAAGGGAAATCTGGCAAGTCAATCTTTTCACCAGTTAACAATGAATTCTGTAATTCATTGTCAGAAAAGTCTAGTGTGAGTGGTGGCTCACAGACTCCGTTTACTAACAAATCAATTAATTCAATCCAGTGCACAGCTTTAAAGTTGATCATTGGGATCTTTTTAAATCTTTTCTTGGCTGGCTTACATCTTCTGAAAGAATATAAAAAATAATTTGAGTTTAATTTTTAAATGCAATTTGTTCTTCTTTGATAATATTTGGTGAAATTAGATGTAATCTTTAAAATGTTTCAATAAATTGACACAAGTACTTCAACTAGTTTTCTATGAATAAATATTAACTTACCTAATGGCCAAAATTCTTTTTATATCCTCTTCTCTCACTTCAGGTTCATCAGATTTCACCAATGAAAATAAAACATTCTCTGGAAGTAATGCAAAGGCATTATACTGGAGGTTTTTTAATGTAATCCTTTGAACCTTAATTGGTTTCTTTCGTATCCTGTCAATCATATTGTAAATATAAATTTGCTGGTGATGGAACTTGTTACTTTTTTTATATCAAACCAACAAATAGCATAAATATTCACAATGAAATTTATCAAACTATATAGTTTGGTCGAAAGATTCTGTGGATATTCCCCTTGAGTCCATAGGCACATGAGCCTGATGGCCAAAGTTAACCACCTTGCCTGGTTTAATGGACCAATTTTCCATGATGCAAATCTAGGGTCCACCTCTAGAAATACCAACTGTATATTCATAGAGTAATCTTTGGTCACTACTCAGGCTATCCATATCTTCCATTCCAAAATGAAACTGCAAGGGATTCTCAACAGCTGAAAAAGATTTTGTCGGTGCCGAATAAACAAGTGCATACAAAGCAAAAAGAGCGAATCAGGCAGTGTTTTCTGCTCATGCTGAAAAAACAAAAACAAAAAAGGGCCAGATCCCAGGTGGGCCTCACTTAGATAATAGTAGGGGCAGGAGATAACTGCACAACTTCAAAACAACCAATCATATTCGAGCAGACATTAACTGCCGAATTTACGAATTTCCACACTATGATAACACGAAAGTAAAAGTTCATTCACCAGATGGAGACACAGACTTTTTTGACATTGTTGCTGGTATTCTGCCAGATTATACATCATCATCACGTCACGCCATCAGCATGGATATCCCTGACCCTCTCTCGCCACACCTCTCTATCGTCCATTCCTTCCGGCAGGTCTTCAAGGTTACTTCCCGTATCGGCACACAGCTGCTGTATGTAGGTTCTAGCTGGTCGTCCCGCCTTTGCTTGTCAATGTGAACGGGTCCACAGGAGTACATCGCTTCTGAATTCGTCCTTACTTCTCCAGTAGTATCCCGCATGTCTGCTTTGTCTAACTTGGATAGCTTCCGTGATGAATGGTAGGTGGCCGTACAGCTGCTGTTTTGTGGGGTGCTGCCTCCATGACTTTTCAATAATAGCTGCTGCATTTTTGTGTATTTGCCTTTAAGCTTTTTCTCCATTCGTTTAGTGAGCGTCCATGTAGTGCATTCATATAGCAGTATCGACACGACCGCTGTTTGGAAGAAACTACATTTTATTTTATTAGTCAGGTCAGACTTCCATAGCTATCCTGGCTGTTCATGCTTTTCCTAGTCTCGTGTTGACGTCTGTCCCGGTTGATTAGACACTGCTTCCAAGGTAACTGAACTTGTCTAAAGGTTTCAGAGAGCTACCGTTTTGTGGGCAGATGTCGCCTCTTTGATTAAGGCATATATAGTCCGTCTTAAGGGTATACATTAGCGCTATATCTATTCATAATCTGCCTCAACTATGTATTTCAATAAATCTAATTAAAGAAAACGGTTTTAAACGAAAAAGGTAAGAAGCAGACGATATCCCGTAGAAGCTATGGGGTTACAGGTAATTTGCTTGTTGCTATTATCTGACACCCCTTTTTAATCCACTGGCGTCTTCCGGTCTATGAAGGCTGCAAAGGAATTCCTTTGAATATTTTCTCTTTATTTTTTGGTTAAACAACCATTCTGTGGGTGAGAAAAGCATTCCTATATTCCATGTAGATGGTTGTGCCTCCCATACCAGGCGTTAAAATGTGTTAGTCGTTTATGCATAGATATGTCCATTATTCGGTGTTTTCAGTCGTGGGTTGCCGGCAACACAGATGGCTGTTACTTGTGGAAAGGTAAACCAGTGTCCCACATAAGACGAACACGCGACCTTCCACTAGCAGCAAGAAATATATATTGGTGCTTTCAATCCAACGATCTCTGCAGAAAAGGAGCGGGTTTCTTTTTTTGCCGGGACGGTTCCTTTCTCTGCGCATGTATTGCCCCAACATCCAGTCGGAGCTTTTTTTTTTAGCAGTTTCTGCATTTTTTAAAATTTCATTTTAATTTTCTTTTGATTTTTGTTTTTCTTTTTTCATCCACTACAAAATTCTTACGGACGCAGACGACACAGATGACACAGCGCTTCTGACAAATACACTTACCTATGTCCTCCAGCTATGGGTAAATAGTAGGACGGACTAAGTTCTTCAGCCTTGGTGAGGCAACTAGTCTAGGAGAAGGAAAACTCTGAATTCAAAACCTGTTAAACTCCGCTTAAAAATTGACCTTGTGTCATATCCTGCCCGAGCGGAGGGGTTGGTAAATAGTACCTATGTCAAGTACCTGCTACATAGTCTGGGGCAGGCAGCAGTTGCCATTGGCCTCCATGTCAATGTAGACAAAATGGAATCCATGTGTTTTAATAAAAAAGGAGACATCTCCAAACTAAAATGTATTTCTCTGATATTAGTGGACAAGTTCACCTACATCGGAAGCTGCGTCCTATCAACTAAAAATGACATCAATATGCTACTAGCGAACACATGGACTGCAATCGATAGGTTATCGATCATACGGAGGTCAGACTTATCCAATAAAAAAAACGCAATTTTTTCGATGTATCGGTTGTGTTGATTCTACTATTTGGATGCACCACAGGAACGCTGTCTAAGCGTATAGAGGAAAAGCTAGACAAGAAGTGCACAAAAATACTACGAGTTACACTGATCAAATCCTGGAAGCAACATCCCACGAAAGAGCAGCTATACGGCCACTAACCTCCCATTTCTAAACCATCCAAATAAGAAGAACAAGACATGCAGGACACTGCTGGAAAACACATAAACAATGTTATCCTTTGGAACCCTTCACACGAATTCAGAACTCGCAACTCAGCAAGGAGACAGCTATTTTATTGAGCAGGGAGGCCTTCCCCTTTCAGGATTTAGTTGCAAACTCCCATTGTAATAAAGTTAAGTCTTAATAGCTTCACTTCTTTCTTCGTCTCTCCCTCCTTCTATTTATTCCAGCAAACATGACCAGCAAAAGAAAACAACACGCATTGGGATTTGAAAAAGAAATAACAAACTGCTAACTATCAACCCCCAGAAAACTCTAATCCGTTAAGCAATAACAGATGTTTATGGCAGCAGAATTTTGATGGAATTTCCAGTTCTTTAATATATTGATAGCTTTTCTGAAGATATTTTAAATTCAAAGTTATTTTGAAAGTCTTTTTTATAGAGTCTTTTCCTCTTAAATCAATGAAATCTACTTAAAACTATTTACAACATTTTAAATATATTCCTTGATGTTTTGATATAAGTTCAGATAAAAATTATAAGTTTGTTATTAAAGATGGCTTTTATGCAAACATAAATATTTTGAATGTTTTAAAACATTCTAAACATTTCCAACAATAATTTACAGAAATTCCAATGTGATGGATATGTCACGACTCAGAAAATTAATCAGTTTTTAAAAATATTTCAAAATTACAGTAAACAATTTTTAAAATTTCATTCCAAGATAATTATGATGAAGAGAAATAATCTTTCATCCACCTTCATGTTATCATTTTATAATTTAAATAAAATTGCTTTCATTAAAAACAATACCCAAATAAAAGTGGCTGATCAGATAAGATGATCAAGGGAAGTAATCTTTAATCCACCTTCATGTTATCATTTAATCATTTAAATAAAATTGGTAACATCGAAAAACATATCCAAATACATGTGCCTGGACCAAAGGATGAAAGATCTAAAATGGATCCTAAAGCAAAGAAGAGCATCTTCCTTGGATATGGCATTGGTGTTAAAGGGTATAGACTCTTTGATACAGACACATCGAAAGTCTTCCATAGCAGAGATGTCATATTTAATGAAACAGCATCCATAAATGATCAAGGGACAGAAGAAGATGGAAATCAACCTTTCGTGGAGGTTGAATGTGAAAACATCAGCAGTGATTATGATGAGTATTCACGAGAGGCCACAGAATCCCGAAGATCCCCAAGGATTAGACAAGCTCCAGATCAGTATGGTGAATGGGTATACATTACTCACAGGTTGGATGACCCATTAACAGTAAAAGAAGCCCTTTCCAGTCCTGAGAAAAGGGAATGGATGAAAGCAATGGAAAGTGAAATAAATTCACTAAATACTAATAAAGTATGGAATCTTGCTGAATTACCCTGTGGATGAAAAACTATTGGAAGTAAGTGGGTGTTCAAAAGAAAATATGATAGTGGTGGGAACATGAAACAGCACAAAGCTCGACTCGTAGCTCAAGGTTTTCTTCAAAAACATGGAGTTGACAACGATGAGACCTTTGTCCAGTTGTAAGGTTCGAATCAGTTCGAACTGTTATAGCACTGGCAGCTAAACATGATCTCAAACTACACCAGTTGGACATAACCGCAACATTTTTGAATGGTGAGTTAAATGAAGACATCTATATGAAGCATTCGGAAGGATTTGACGACAAAGGCAAAGAGTATCTTGCCTATAAACTGAATCGAAACCTATATGGTTTGAAACAGTCGCCAAGATGTTAGAATGAAGCCCTTAACAGTCAGCTGAAGAAAATGCATTTCAAACACTTAGAAAATGATCCTTGTATCTACACACTAACTTCAGGAGGAGAGATCTTCATAGTAGCCGTTTATGTTGATGATATTATTCTGGCGAGCAAGTCTTCGACACGTATTCAAGAATTCATTAAAAGCATCTCAGAAAGTGTTCACATCAAGGATATGGGAAAACTCCATTACTTCTTGGGTGTCAAAATTGCTTATCCAGGGTCAGGAAAGATCTGGATCGGACAACCAGCTTATACAGCAGTAGTCTTGAAAAGATTTCAAATGGAAAATTCCTAACCTACAGCAACATCAATTGATATTGGTGCAAAGCTTACCAAAGTCACTGGGGACAGCAAGTTATTCAATCAAGAATTGTATCAGTCGGCAATCGGAAGTCTATTATATCTTTCAACAAGAACCAGACCCGATATTGCCTTTGCTGTCAGTAATGTAGCCAGATTTTGTTCCAAGCAGACTATGGAACACTGGAAGTCCATTAAACACATCACGCGTTATCTAAATGGTACACAGAACTATGGGTTGCTGTATGACAAGGAGAAGGTGACGGATTTCATTGGATATTCTGATGCAGACTGGGCTGGTGATTTGGATGACTGCAGGTCAACTTCAGGCTACGTATTTGAATTGAGTGGAGCTGCTGTCAGTTGGAGAAGGAAAAAGCAATCATGTGTAGCATAATCTACAGCTGAAGCAGAATACATGGCATTGGCAAGTGCAGAACAAGAAGCTGTATGGATGCAACGTCTTCAAAATGATCTCAATGAAGCCTCAATTAAATCAACACTCATATATGAGGATAACCAATCCACAATATATAAGGTGACAAATCCACAATATCATGGACGAACAAAACACATTGATATCAAGTTCCATTATATCCGTGAACAAGTTGAAAAGAAAGCTATTCAACTTGAATATTGTGAAAGCAAGAACATGGTTGCTGATATGCTGACAAAAGCACTTCTGAGCTCACAATTTGTGAAGCTCAGAGAAATGTTAGGTGTTAGAAAAAGTATTAAACAAGTCTGACTGGAAGTGAGGAGGGGTGTTGAAATTCACTTTAGTCATAAATAACAGTTGGACCAGAGGTTATCTGCCCGAAAGCATTTTTTGTAGGGGTATTATACCTGCACTTAGACTTTTTTTTTATTTGTTGCTGTTATAAAATAAATGAAACACCTCGTGTGTCGATAGATGTCCTGATGTGTTGCTTAGTTATTTGACTGGAAGTTATCTCATGTCTAAATTAACTGCGCTTGCCAGAAAGAAAAAGGTATGTCTCCTTTAATTTTAAGGGTTTAAGTGAACAAATTCCCAACAATTGTCTTATTCTCTTCTTAGTTCAATCAAGTTTTAGGATTAGATTGATTGGAGCTTATTTTTTCTAAATGAGAAAAATATCGAAATTATACTAATACTAAGAGTCGTCCTACTATGCAAACTTTAACATATATATATATATATATATATATATATATATATATATATATATATATATATATATCATATTTAATATCAAAATGTTCCAAGGAAGGTAAAATTTTACCTTTCCCTAACCTTAACAAACCTTTTTGTTATTCTCTTATTTGTCAGCTGTCAATTTTAAGATGTAGCAGAAAGAAACTTGAATTTTGTTTGGCGCGTAATTTAATTTGACCGTTAGAGTCGCTGAACATTTTTACCCAGTCAGGATGACTTGTCCTATTCACCCCGAACCATATTTCCTGGCAGCACCAAAAATTGAAGAAAGCCCGCGAATCTGTCTCTTGCTCAGAAATCCGCAAAGTGAACGGACGTCTATTTGTCTGTTCCTGAAGAGCAGTAGCCGCATCAATCATTATGAGGAGAGCCATCTAGTTTATGGACCCCTTGGATCTATTCTTCTAGGCCAAGGGATCCTAGTTAAAAACAAATTAGTTGATACCTTCTAACAACTTCCTACCTTCTTTCCTTTCTACTAGTCTCGCAGCATAACAGCGTAAAACCCTTTACTTCATGCTGCCAATAAAACCTAACGACGTCTTCGTTCTTCTCCACCACCTTTATTTTCCATCAACATTTACCGAGGGGATAACAACCAACGAAATACCAACGCTGCCAACGAAATACCAATGCAACCAACGAAATACCAACTCAACCAACGTAAAACCAACTTAAACCTTAAACACAAAAACGCAAAAATAGTAATTATAATTATGTTTTCCCATCGCGATAAAGGATTACTTTGAATAAATCTTACTTTTTTCTAAATGAGAAAATATAGCTATTATTCCAGATTAGCAGACCATTCGTGAGTTTGACAGGGAGTCTCATACTTGTGGACTAACTTAATAATTACCTCCCTTGTTTACCGCTCTTTAGAAAATTCTTTCTGTATTAATTAAAAATGGACGACACGTTTTAATTTCATTCAACCAGAAAATATTTGTTTTATAAAAACTATTACTTTTTTGCTCTTTTCCTAAACATTGTATGGCCCAAAGGAATAGAAATCAGACGAAAGAAACGACAAAAAAGCAAGTATATCATTATGTTATTATCTTTCTTTACAAAGGAAAACATTTTTCACTAACGAAGAATTAAAATGTCTTTTCATTAGTGACAATACTTTATCCACTGCGGATAGAAAAATGTCTGGAATCTTTTGAAAGCTGAGAGAATTATTTTTGGAAGTCTTATTTATTTCAATGTTTAATTGATATTTCATTTTCCCTACAATTCGTGTTAATCGTTAAAAAGACATAAACAAAATCCCCCATCGAAATCTTCAGCCAATCTTACTCGATTCAATTTATGTCAAACATTTTTAAAACTATTTTTATTATAAACGATGATTTTATTTTATAAACACGAAACGAGAAAACATCAATACATTCATTAAACAGAAAAAAAAAGTTAATTTGACAAAATATTTTTTGTTTTAGACTACCACTGTGTTATTATCTTACTTTATTTCAAAAACGATGTTCTTGTTTTTTTTTTTTTTCTTTTGAATTTGTAAGATCGATTTCTGTGAATTGAAAAATTTTTTTTTAAAAAAACTGACTTATTTTCTGTGTTGAGACGAGACGAGCGAAAGAAAAGTCCAGTTCGATTGTGAAGTTTATTTGATATTCATTTAAAAATAATAATTGATAAGAAAAAAGTGTTCCTTAAGGTTACATTAAAATAAGATAAACATCACTTTACGTTTCATTAAATTTAAAATACTGAATTCGAAAAGTCCAAAATGTGACGTGACTGTTTTCTCTTTCCTTCAACTTCCTATCTTTAGTGCTATCAACAAATATTCTATGCTCTGTTGATTATCATGCATGAGGCAATGTTTACCACTCGTTAAAGACAATCTATATCTACAAAATGCAATATCTTGCAAGATGTATTTTTTTACATTAACAAAAACAATCTTATTGAATAGTTTAAGAAGTCACTTAGCACAATATCAACATTTGAGAGGTCATGGAGCATTAGGATTATTGTCTTTAATTATAATCTTTCATAGAAATCCTGTACATACAGTCAAAAAACTTTGAACCGGGCAAATTTTTAAAATATTAAGTTTATGGAAGTATTTTAAAAAGATTTTTAAAAATACTGACATTCTGAGATACTGTGCAGCTTTAATTTAGAGACAAGATAGAAAAATTATAACCCTGCCCTAAAATTGGAACGGTAAGGTCTAGCCCAAAATAATTTTGAATACTTTTCTTACTGATGAAGGGGAACATTTGTGGCAAATTTCAAGTAGTTCAATGTCGGTGGTTATAGTCCTCTGGTAAATTGACATGGAATGTGACCCGTTGGGTATGTTCTCTAGGCTGCATCCGGTGTCGTTGCTGAGTAAGTAGATGGTTGGCTGGTATATCTACTGGTAGGAGTCTACTGGAGAACATCACTTATGAGTTTTTCTTGCTTATGTAGCAGTGTGTAGCAGCTCATGTTCATCCTGTTAGTTTTGGAGATCAGAGGTAAGTGGCTGTACAGTTTGTTTTTTTTTATAGGATGCTGCTTCCAGGATTTGATAGATGCAGGCTGCAGCATCATTTTGACGTTCTCACCTAGCTTTTTTTCTCTGTGCTCCATTAAAATCAAGGTGATGCAGCCATAGAATGGTACTGAAATGGTTTCAGGTTGGAAGAATTCCCCTTATATTTCATCAGAGGGATCAGATTTCCATACAGTCAATTACCTGTCAATAACAGTTGATGCCTTATATGATTATTTCTTGAAAAGTAGATTAAATAATTTTTTTTATGACTAAGCATAAATTCTATATGTTTAAGTCTATTGAATAAACTAGGAAACTTTTATTTGTATTTTTTAAATAATCTTTTATTTTCTATTTGCAGGTAACAGTATTTTGGAAGAAGAATTTTAAAATGTAAAATGACACATTCTTAAAGAAACATTTGATATTATTAATGTGTTGATATGCATATTGATAGCTGATAAAATAAGTCTTTTAAAATGCAGTTTGAGGATTTTTCCTACATTTTAAAGAACAAGTGGGGAATATAAGCTCGAGTAACAGAAAATTTTTGTCTACTCTGAAAGATGAACATTTTCAAATAGAAAATGCATTTGTATACACTGACTGGAGAGAACGCCAATTCTTGTGAAGCCTATTAATGTTCAATTTCTTCACATTCCTCTTTAAAAAGACCAAGGCAAATACACACTGGTGTGTAAGCAATTTCTTCAGAAGTCTGTTGATTTGTACTTTCTATGAGTTTCCACTTGAAAAGTAAATTGCAAACACACACTGGTGAGAAACCCTTCTCATGCAAAGTCTGCAGATCTACATTTTCTGCAAGATTCCAAGTGAAAAGACACGTGTGAACACAAGCCATATTTTTTGAAATCAGTTGATCTGCAGTTTTACAAAGTTTTCAAATAAAAAACACATGTCATCTCACAAAAGAGAGAAAAGATTTCCTTGTGAAGTCTGTGGATCTACATTTGCACAAAATTGTCATTTGAAAAGGCATGTGCGAACACACACTGGAGAGAAACCATTTTCTTGTGAAGTATGTGAATCTTCATTTGCACAAAGGTATAATTTGAAAAGCCACATGCAAACACACAGTGAAGAGAAACCATTATCTTGTGAAGTGTGCGGATCTAAATTTACACAAAGTAAAGGTTTGAAAAGACACATGCAAACACACACTGGAGAGAAACCATTTTCTTGTGAAGTCTGTCGATCTACATTTTATGCAAAAGACAAACTCACACGCCACATGCGAACACACACTGGTGAGAGACCGTTCTCTTGTGAAATCTGTGGATCTACATTTGCACAAAATTGTTATTTGAAAAGCCACATGCAAACACACACTGGAGAGAAACCATTTTCTTGTGATGTCTGTGGATCTACATTTGCACAAAACTGTCACTTGAAAAACCACATGCAAACACACACTGGAGCGAAACCATTTTCTTGTGAAGTGTGTGGATTTTCATTTTCACGAAGTAATAGTTTGAAAAGCCACATGCGAACACACACTGGAGAGAAACCATTTTCTTGTGAAATCTGTGGATCTACATTTGCACGAAGTTGTAACTTGGAGAGACACATGCGAACACACACTGGAGAGAGACCATTCTCTTGTGAAATCTGTGGATCTGCATTTTCTGACAGATCTTCTCTGAAATGTCATATCCGAATACACACAGGAGAGAAACCATTTCCTTGTGAACTCTGTGGAGCTAGATTTTCAAAATCTTCTAATTTGTATTCCCACATGCGAGCACACACTGGTGAGAAAGCATTTTCTTGTTGACTTTGTCGATTTGCATTTTCTGAAAGTTTCATCCTGAAAAGATACATGCAAATACACACTTGATAGAAAACATTTTCTACTGTAGTCTGAGGATATTAATTTTCTGAAAACTGTATTCTAATAAGATACTGGTGATCTTATAGTGGAAAGAAATCTTTTTGACAAAGTTCTTGATTGAAATACCTCTAGCAAACACACAGTGAATAGAAAACATTTTCTTGTAAAGTCGTTGGATCTGTATTTTCTGCATTATACACATTGACACTTTAGGAAAAGACTCTAAAAAACTTTCAAAATGATTTTGAGTTTAAAATATCTGCAGTAAAACAATCAGTATATTAAAGAACTGGAGATTCCATCAAAATTCTTCTGCCATTAAAGTATGTTTTTGCGTAAGCGGTTAGAGTTTTCTGGGTATTAATAGTTGGTAGTTAGGTATTTCTTTTTCAAATCCCAATGCGTGTTGTTTTCTTTTGCTGGTCACATTTGCTGGAATAAATTGAAGGAAGGTGAGACAAAGAAATGAGTGAAGCTATTAAGACTTAACTTTATTACAATGGGAGTTTGCAACTAATTCCTGAAAGAGGAAGATCTCCCTGCTCAATAAAATAGCTGTCTCCTCGCGGAGTTGTAAGTTCTTTTTGCCCAAATTTCTGTTTGGTACCAGGAAGCCTCTAGTTTTTCGAGCATGCTCAGATTGTTCCTCCTGTTAGGAGATTATTATATTTACCCATGATCTTTGTCTTGGGGACATATAGCAACATATGTGTTGACAGGCAATATTCCACTCTTTTAGAGCTAAAACATGCATGCAGGGGATAAAATCATTCGGTCTATCATCTCTAAATTGGTCAACTTGGTGACCGATCATGATATTAAAAAAAATACCACCTTTAAATATTAACTTACTACTAGTAAGAACTTCTGCACTTTTTTTTAATTATAAAAAAAAATAAAACAATCTCTTTATATGAAGACGAAATGTAATTTTCCAAGAGTTGATATTTCTTGATACTTAAAAATAATAAAGACAAATTACTGTTATTGTAATCGGCCAGTTCCATAAAACAAATAATGACAGAGTCAATTCATTTGCGTCTAACAGGAAGTTTGAGCAGATAAGAAAAAAGTAAAATAAAGACATGATATCGATTATGTTCGAATTTAATCAATCATTTTTCACAGTGAAATTTCAGCATGAATATAGTGTTAAACCCATTAATTAATAAAGAAAAAATTTATTTCAATAAAGTCCGTAATATGGCTAATAGAAATAAATTGGTCATAATACATCGGTTTCTGGTGTTTATATATATATATATATATATGCTCATCATAATTTTCAAACAATATAAAGGTTTCATTATTACAAAAACAAAATAGAGCTGGTTTGAAACATAAGATTTGAAGTCATGCTCTTACTCAAAGTGTGTTTGCAACCCTCAGATTCATGTGTGTGTGTATATATATATATATATATATAATCATTATGTCATGTTTGCTTTCACAGATTTACCTGACTCTCTCTGTCTCTATTTGTCCTTATCATCCATTGCTTCTGGCAGGTCTTCCAAACTACATCCTGTGTCCAAACGGAGCTATTGAAAATAATTTCTTGTTGGTCTGCGAAAATATACATGTCCATGTGAAGGGTTCCAAAGGATATCATTGTTTATGTGATTTCCAGCAGTGTCCTACATGTCTTGTCCGTCTTATTTGGATGATTTAGAAATTGGAGGTTGGTGGCTGTATTGCTTCTCTTTCGTGGGATGTTGCTTCCAGAATTTGATCTGTGTAACTCCTATTTTTGTGCACTTCTTGTCTAACTTTTCCTCTATATGCTTAGACAGCATTCATGTGGTGCATCCAAACAGTAGAATCAACACAACCGATACATCGAAAAAGTTAACTTGCATATGATCGATAACCTATCGATTGTAGTCCATGTATTCGCTAGTAGCATATTGATGTCATTTTTAGTTGATAGGACGCTGTTTCCAAGGTAGGTGAACTTGTCCGCTAATATCAGAGAATTACATTTTAGTTTGGAGATGTCTCCTTTGTGATTAAAACACATGGACTCCATTTTGTCTTGATTGACATAGAGGCCAATGGCACTTGTTGCCTGCCCCCGACTATGTGGCTGGTACTTGACTCGGGTAAGTGTATTTGTCAGAAGCGCTCTTAAATAGCAGCTGCAGCATGGACACAATGAGGGAACCTAATTCATGGATCCCTTGCATCTATTTCTCTTAGACCAAGGGATCCCAGTTGAATATGAATTAGATAAATTCAATACGCCACACACAGGAACAACTTTACGTCACCCCAAAATTACAATGTCGACTGCAATGCCAAATCCCGCTACTTCACCTCTGGGCATCATTTTCTGGAGACATTCACGCTTATCCCCACAAAATCACGGTGAATTCAACGTTTATTTCCTCAAACGGCAAACATGACTTTCGCTACATACGGCGAACATACCTTCCTCGCACGTCCAACAACACACTCTGTTTCCTCCACTCTCTCATAACTCCATTTCGTCTCTTTACTTCTTTCCTTTCCCTCGAGGCTTGCTGCAGAAACACAAACTCTATATTCCATGCTGCCATTAAAACCTTCATGTAAAAATTAACGGTATCTTCATCTTCTTACTTCTTCATCCTCCTTTATTAACAATTACAAAGTTAGTGGGGAAACAACTCAATGTACACACACACACATGTACGTTACAACTTTACCTTCGCCGAAAAAAAAACAAACAAAGATTTTCTATCGCTAAAGCTTCTACAGGATATTGTCTGTTTCTTGCCTCTTTGCATGTAAAACTATTTTCTTTCATTGGATTTATTGAAGTACATAGTACGCAGATTATGAGTAGATATAGCGCTAATATATACCCTTAAGACGGAATATATGTTCCTTAATCAAAGAGGCGACATCTGCACACTAAACAGTAGCTCTCTGAAACTTGTAGACAAGTTCAGTTACCTAGGAAGCTGTGTCTCATCAACCGAGACAGACGTAAAGACGTGACTAGGAAAGGCATGGAGAGCCACGATTGCTATGGAAGTCAGACCTGACAAGTAAAATAAAATGCAGTTTCTTCCAAGCAGTGGTTGTGTCAATACTGCTATATGGATGCACTACATGGACACTCACTAACCGAATGGAGAAAAAGCTTGAAGACAAATATGCAAAAAATGCTGCGGCTATTATTGAACAAGTCATGGAGGCAGCACCCCAAAAAGCAGAAGCTGTACGACCACCTACCATTCATCACGGAAGCTATCCAAATTAGACAAAGCAGACATGCGGGATACTACTTGAAAAGTAAAGACGAATTCATAAGCGATGTACTCCTGTGGACCCGTTCATATGGACGAGCAAAGGCAGCTCGACCAGCTAGAACCTACATACAGCAGCTGTGTGCTGATACGGGATGTAAACTTGAAGACCTGCCGGAAGCAATAGACCATTGAGTTGGGTGGTGAGAGAGGGTCAGGGGTATTCATGGTGTTGGCGTGACGTGATTATGGTGATGTATACCCTGGCAGAATACCAACATCAATGTCGAAGAAGTCTGTATCTCCATCCGGTGAATGAACTTTTGCTTTCGTGTTTTTATTGTGTTGGAATTTGTAAATTCGGCAGTTAATGTCTGCTCGAATATGATTGGTTGTTTTGAAGTTGTGTTGTTATCTCCCGCCCTTACTGTTACCTAAGTGAGGCCCACCTGCGATCTAGCCTTTTTTGTTTTTTTCAGCATGAGCTGAAAGCAATGCCTGGTTCGCTCTTTTTGCTTTGTAGGCCCTTGTTTCTTCGGCACCGACATTGGACAGTTTTTCTTAAGTAAGGTGGCTTCAGTAAAAGGCTCATTAGTCGCTTAGGCTAAGCCTCTTTTACCTATCGGGTTTTTATTGTTACTTGTTGAAACATTAAGCCTACTGCTGGCTAATTGTGGCTTTGGTATTCAGTCCTCTTTGAGAATAAGACAAATCAACATCTGCAGTGTAAGGAAAAATAAGGCCTACAGTAACACGAGACGTAACAAGAGAAATGGAATAAGACAAAAGGATTATATTTAGAGAAATAGAGAAAGAAAGAAAGAAGAAGAATTGCAAAATGAGGTGTTTTCTGCAGACTTAACTATAACATTCGTCTTGGTAAGAGTTCTTTCAATTCCTTGTAGATTTGGTGGCTGCTCTGTACAAATTCAAAGGTGGAAGAAGGAGAATTTTTGGTCGCTATATACGTAGAGTCTCTCATGGGATGACTACCGTCGTACGTACCTCACTACTTGCTGTCACCTGCTTCGTCTGCAGTCAAAGTTCTGTGTTACATCGTTGATGTCAAAAGGGAAAAGGGGATGTTAGTTTGAAGAAGGTGTGCATGTACAGTGGGGCGAGAGATATGCTGATAGCAGTCCATGATTGGTTCTTTTTAAGCCAATCACTGGGCACGTAAAAGTGACTACATAAATAATTTCCCATACCTTCAAAAGAAAGTTGAGTCTAAGGTTTGGGAGCGGAATTATTGGACCCTCGCCGACAAGAGAATCACTTAGATGAGTCAGTAGATTCGTTGGAAGGTTGGCAATGACAACTTACTCCTTTTACACAACGTAGTAATATATACACGAATTTCTGCTTACATCTATCGGTATTCAGTGACTTTTGCCTTTAGCGGGTACAGAAATTCGTACTGCCTCGTTGGTAATGAAACTGTACGAGAGTCTGCGTGTGTATGTGTGTGTGTTTCTTGAACCTTCAGCCTAATTAGTGAGGCACGTAAAAGTGACTACATAAATAATTTTCAATACCTTCAAAAGAAAGTTGAGTCTAAGGTTTAGGAGCGGAATTATTGGACCTTCGCAGACGAGAGAACCACTTGGCTGAGTCAGTAGATTCGGTAAATATCTCCGTCGACTCAACAGAAGAAACTTCAAATTGAAACAGAAAGATATTTATCTCTACGAGGAGGAAACAGTGGTCTACTCGAAGTTCACTTAAAGAAATAGTAAAGTTCGTTTTTAACGAGCTTACACACGAAAGTAGAACACGCTTGTCCATGTTGATTATACACTAGAAGGAGACGCTGGGAAATGAACAAAGCCTAAAAATGGGCTTAAAAAAAGATTTGACATAAAATACCAAAGAATGGTATTTTTCATTAACTAAATTTAAACTTTAGGTGGTTCACACCATTGCTTCATACAAGTCATTCGTTATTTTTTATACACTCTTTTTGGGGGGCGAGGGTAAAATATTGTCGTTACTTAAATGTATGTTATTTTGGCAAGCATAACGAAAAATATGCAAAGCCGAATATTGTAATGTTTATTTCTCGGGAAATAAATTACTTTGTTGGAACTGGTTGTTTTGCTTATTAGAACTATAAACACACTTCCTTTCAGGTTGCAAAATTAAGCTTCACATTCCTCTTTTTATCTCCATTTTTATATCTTTCTCCCCCGCTTCACCAAGCCTGATAATCATTGCCAGATTTCTCGGGCTAAGCAGACATAAAGTCTACTAGGTACTTTAGGTAGACATTTTCCTTTATATATCGACGAGTATTCGGATAAATGGGTTAACTTTCAAAGTGGCCTCTTTTAATTCAGTGACAACGTCTGCCAAAAGTTATAAAGCGGGATTAAGGTCATTGAGTGTGTTCTCAATTTCCGTTGGCAATGACAACTTTCTCGTTTTACACAACATAGTAATATGTACACGAATTTCTGCTTACATCTATTGGTATTTTGTGAGTTTTGCCTTTAGCAGGTACAGAAGTTCGTACTGCATCGTTGGTAAAGAAACTGAATATGTACGAGAGTCTGTGTGTGTGTGTGTGTCTGTGTGTGTGTGTGTGTGTGTGTGTGTGTGTGTGTGTGTGTGTGTGTGTGTGTGTGTGTTTCTCGAACCCTTAGCCTAATAGGTGAGTAACAGCTTTTGTCACATTAACTCCACGGTGGTTCCTGGTAAACGAGACCGAATTCGCTTTTTCCTCTCCCCCACGAATGATCCGGCTTTTGGTATTCTTCCGCAGGCTTATTTGATTGGTTCAGTATAAGCAGTTTACTTCTGTTCGAGAATTCCTCCGGCAGCGTGAATTAGATTTATTTCCCATTACAAAATTGCCTTGCAGCTGGTCTAGACAGAGAGCTATTTTATTAGAAAATAGACTCCCTTTTCTGTGTTATGGGGTCAAATTAGATTCGCCCAAACTACTTTCTCTTTTACGTACACGTCACAATAGAGGCACTAACTTCCTTTGCTTAAAAGCAACATCCCCCAACTGAATAAATGAGCTGCTTTATATGCAATGAGGATGGGCACATATTTGCATAGGTGCTGCTGCGTTTACGCTACAAACGAGACAACTTAAAAAGCTGGACTGTTAATGGCAACCGTGAGCTCTTAAAGAAAATTGTCATTATTGAGGCTTTTTTCTGTGCCTACAAACACTAAATCAAAATCAAGATCTGGTCTGAGAGAAAGAGACACTCCTTGCTGACGTGTTTGGTAAAAGGTGGCTGACTGTTGCATGCTTTTTCGCGTGGTAGGAGTCAACCTTATTTTCATCCTTAACATTCCAAACTTCTAAAGAATCTTGAGTACTGTGGAAAGACATGAGAGCCCCGCTCAGGTAGGTTAGACTAATTTATTTAGGCTTATTTTTAGTCTCTCTAGTTTAACTTAACTAGTGCATGGTAGCTCATCGGCCCGTTTTATTTTTTAATCTCCTTTTTTTTTTGTTTCTTCTGGCCTTCCCTCCCCTATTTAAATAACAGATTTATGAACTCTCCTGACATGCTTGGGAAGCCAATCTTCCCCGTACTGCTTTTCAACCGGTTAACAAGTCTTTCTGCCATTATTAGTTAGTGAAGGCAGTCCTAACGAACCGCCATTCTTTGTTTTTGGTATATATTTAATCCATTTTTTGATTGGGGATTATGTTTGAATATATATATTTTTCCTCTCCCCGCTCTCCCTCACAATTTAAGTATTTATAGGGGGGGTATTTAACTAGTTGTTGTGACTGTAGTATGATACAATCTTACATTGTGGTATTGTGGTGTGTGTGTGTTTTTTTAATTTGGAGATATGTATTGGTCATTGAATGAGTGTAGTTAAGTTAAAAATTAAGATAGTGAAGATTAGCCCCACCTCCATTTTTGACCTTGTGCCACGTTTGTACTAACTTTTTATTCAATAAATAATTCTTAAAGAAACTCGATAGGCCAAACAGATCCGTTTTAATGGAAGTAAATCATCTCGTTCATTACATCGTATGTTGGTCATTGCAATTTAAAACCTAAAATCTAGCATATTTATTGAATTGAGCACATTTCTAAGAATATTGCATCATTATGTTTGCAACTGTTTCTTTAGAGAGACCATCAGCTAGAAGTAGGAGGATCATTAAATAAGTTTCCAGACTATTTTCGTATAGGCACTTTTATTGATAGTACACACATGAAACTCTAGTCACCTTCGAAATAATATCTTCTAGCTTCAATGCTCTTGTTGAAGGTCCCATGCAAGTCCTCTTGTGTTAGCGTGTCAATGACCTTCGTCACAGCCTCTTTCATCTCCTCCATATTCTCATAACGACAGCCTGTGAGCTTAGGGAATAAGCAAAAGTCACAGGGAGCTAGGTCTGGACTACCTGGAGGCTGAGAAACTGTGTTGATGCCCATCTTGGTCAAATAATCTGTAACAAGGATTGAGTTGTGGACTGGTGCATTGTCCGGGTGAAAATGCCACTGACCCGATTTGATGAGTGCTGGCCTCTTCTGACGGAATCTCTTGCTGAACTCCCTTAAAACCTCAACATAGTAACCCTAACCCTAACCCTTTGGCCAATCAACTGTGGTGTATTGACTTCCTTACTCATCCTACACCTCCCAATATCTCTCACAGACTCTCTGCCTTCTTTGAATCTCTTTTGCCACTCAAAAACTGATACTCAAATCATACAAGATGGTCGAAAAGCAGTCTGAAGCATTCTATAGGTTTCTGTGACATTTTTTTCAAATTTAAAACAGAATTTTATTGCATATCGTTCTTCCTCACGTCCAGATTGCATTTTCGAAATTCCCCAGCTGTGACAATCGGGCTTTAGTAGGGTGTATTCATGCTGAATTTTCAAGCGTCTACGACAATTTTAAATGCCCGTACAAAAAAAGTCTGGAAACTTATTGAATACACCACGTATATGAATGCGTGTTATATATCGATATATATATATATAATTATAAAACTAACCATTTTTGTTATCGTCTTATTCTCTTATTTGTTCTGTCAATTTTAAGGATTACATTGAATGAATCTCTATTTTTTCTAAATGAAAGCTATAAGCAGTCTTGTTTGAGCGTTGGAATGTGGGCTTGATTGTTATGGTGTCAGTATTCTTTGATCTTGTCCAAAATGGGACATTTGACTGTTTTCTCTTTCTTTCAACTTCATATGTTTTGTGCCATCAACAAATATTCTCTGCTCTGTTGATTATCATTAAAGACAATCTATATCTACAAAATGCAATATCTTGCAAGATGTATTTAAATCGGTTTTTTAAATAAACAAAACAATCTTATTGAATAGTTTAAGAAGTCACTTAGCACAATATCAACATTTGAGAGGTCATGGAGCATTAGGATTATTGTCTTTAATTATAATCTTTCATAGAAATCCTGTACATACAGTCAAAAAACTTTGAACCGGGCAAATTTTTAAAATATTAAATTTATGGAAGTATTTTAAAAAGATTTTTAAAAATACTGACATTCTGAGATACTGTGCAGCATTAATTTAGAGACAAGATAGAAAAATTATAACCCTGCCCTAAAACTGGAACGGTATGGTCTAGCACAAAATAATTTTGCACAGTTTTCTTACTGATGAAGGGGAACATTTGTGGCAAATTTCAAGTAGTTCAATGTCGGTGGTTATAGTGCCCTGGTAAATTGACAGGGTATGTGACCCGTTGGGTATGTTCTCTAGGCTGCATCCAATGTCCTTGTTGAGTTGGTAGTTGATTAGCTGATATATCTACTGGTAGGAGTCGACTGGAGAACATGACTTATGAGTTTTTCTTGCTTATGTAGCAGTGCGTAGCAGCTCATGTTCATCCTGTTAGTTTTGGAGATCAGAGGTAAGTTGCTGTACAGTTTTGTTTTTTTTATAGGGTGCTGCTTCCAGGATTTGATAGATACACGCTGCAGCATCATTGTGATTTTCTCTCCTGTGCACCATCAAAATCCAGGTGGTGCAGCCATAGAATAGTACTGACATGGCTACATGTTGTAAGAATTCCCATTATATTTCATCAGAGGGATCAGATTTCCATACAGACAATAACCTGACTTAGCATAAATTCTATATGTTTCAGTCTATTGAATAAACTTGGAACCTTTTTTGTATTTTTTAATCAATCATTTTTATTTTATTTTTGAAGGTAACAGTATTTTGGAAGAAGAATTTTTAAATATAAAATGACACATTCTTAAAGAAAAAATTAATATCAATTTAAATGTGTTGATATGCATATTGATAGCTGATAAAATAAGTCATTTAGTTTCAATTCAGTTTGAGGATTTTTCCTACATTTTAAAGAACAAGTGGGGAATATAAGCTCGAGTAGCAGAAAATCTTTCTCTACTCTGAAAGATCAACATTTTCATTAGACAATGCATTTGCATAAACTGACTGGAGAGAAACCACGTTTTTGTGAAGTTTATTAATGTTCAATTTCTTCACATTCCTCTTTAAAAAGACCAAGGCAAATACACACTGGTGTGTAGGCAATTTCTTCAGAAGTCTGTTGATTTGCACTTTCTATGAGTTTCCACTTGAAAAGTAAATTGCAAACACACACTGGTGAAAAACCCTTCTCATGCAAAGTCTACAGATCTACATTTTCTACAAGATTTCAAGTGAAAAGACACATGTGAACAGAAACCATATTTTGTGAAGTCAGTTGATCTGCAGTTTTACAAAGTTTTCAAATAAAAAGACTCATGATATCTCACAAAGGAGAGAAAACATTTCCTTGTAAAGTCTATGGATCTACATTTGCACAAAATTGTCATTTGAAAAGCCACATGCAAACACAGACTGGAGAGAAACCATTTTCTTGTGAAGTGTGTGGATCTACCTTTGCAAAGAGTTATTTTTTGAAAAGACACATGCAAACACACAGTGGAGAGAAACTATTTCTTGTGAAGTCTGTGGATCTGCATTTTATCAAAAATGTTATCTCAAAAGCCATATGCAAACACACACTGGAGAGACACAATTTTCTTGTGCAGTCTATGGATATGCCTTTGCACAGAGTTTTAATTTGAAGAGACACATGCAAACACACACTAGAGAGAAACCATTTTCTTGTGAGGCCTGTGGATCTCCCTTTCCACAGAGTTTTAATTTGAAAAGACACATGCAAAGACACACTGGAGAGAAATTATTTTCTTGTGAAGTCTGTGGATCTGCATTTTATCAAAAATGTGATCTCAAATGCCACATGCGAACACACACTGGAGAGAGACTGTTGTTTTGTGATATCAGTGGATCTGCATTTTCTTACAGTTCCTCTCTGAAAAGTCATATGCGAATACACACAGGAGATAAACCATATTCTTGTGAAGTCTGTGGATCTACATTTACACAAAGTGGTAGTTTGAAAATACACATGCAAAGACACACGGGAGAGAAACTATTTTCTTGTGAAGTCTGTGGATCTACATTTGCACAAAGTTGTCATTTGAATTCCCACATGCGAGCACACACTGGTGAGAAACTATTTTCTTGTTTAGTTCGTCAATCTGCATTTTCTGAAAGTTTCATCCTGAAAAGACACATGTCTATCTGCATCCTGAAAAGACACCTGCAAACACACTTGACAGAAAACATTTTCCATTAAGTTCTTGATTGAAATACCACTAGCAAACACACACTGGATAGAAAACATTATCTTGTAAAGTCAGTGCATTTATATTTTCTGCAATATACACATTGAAAACTCATATGCGATCGCACACTGGAACAAAACCAAGCTAGAACCTACCGCAATACCTTACAATACTCCACTGGAATTGCAATGCCACATGAAAATTGAAGCTTTTGTTGAGTCCCTTGTGATATTCACAATTTTTCATCTAACATATTCACCATCAGATGCTGCATCTAGGGTCATGCACATTTTTAAGTCAAAGCATCATTACCAGAGAACCTCATTAATATCTAGAATATTTTATTGGAATGTAAATGTCACATCAAGATACAGCCGTTTTGTAGAGTCCTTTGTAGAATTCACTACTTTCTAGCGAATGAAACACTAACTAAATGATAAGATGACACATCATTCTGTGGAATATGAACATTTATATTTCTAAATTGTTTGGAAAATAATTTTTTTTTCGTTGTTAATATGCAAAGTTATAAGTAATTAATGATTGTACTCTCTATATGATATAAAAAGACGAAATATATATTTATATGTTAAAACCAAACTGTAGATATATCAAAATATGAAATAAATACTTTTTAAGATTACCAGTCGATACTCGGACAATGAGATTTCAGATATCCTACCATTGGCTTGTAAGAATTCTTCAAAATTTAATCATAAATTTAAATTTTAACCAAGATTAAAAACCTCTTTGTGCTTTAGTTTATTTTATTCATAAAATTTCCTTCACAAAGGTTTGTTACATTATTTTGAATAAATGTATTTTTGTGCAATAACTATCATCAGAATTGGATTATATTCAATGTATTGTTTTATTTCAGGATTTTAACACAAATTCTGTCTCTTTAACTATTTTCAATACTTTGGTAAATCTTTTAAAGGATACCATTGTTTCTAATTTTACATCAGCAATTGTTCTGTGTAAAAAATAGATTAAATCCGATTTTATTTTTGAAGTCAAATAGTCAAATTTTCTATAAACCCAATTCAAAGAGCATTCAACAGATGTAATCATATATTTTTTATTTAAAATGAATATTACATATATAAACTCATGATTTCCAGTTTATCTGAAGAAATAAGATATCCTCTTGGATTCAAATAAAATACACACATATATGAGCAAATGAAACTTTGAATACTTTTTTTTTACAATTTCCCATTTTTTCAAACCTTTAAAATTGTAGAACAATAATAGAAAGATCAATTAAAGATTACTTCCCTTGATCATCTTACATGACCAGCCACTTTTATTTGGATTTGGTTTTCAGTGTAACCAATTTTATTTAAATTATTAAATGATAACATGAAGGCGGATTAAAGATTACTTCCCTTGATCATCTTATGTGATCAGCCACCTTTATTTAGATAAAGTTTTCAATGTATGCAATTTTATTCAAATTATAAAATGATAACATGACGGTGGATTAAAGATTATTTCTCTTCATCATAATTATCTTGGGATGAAATTTTAAAAATTGTTTACTGTAATTTTGAAATATTTTTAAAAAACTGATTAATTTTCTGTGTCGTGACATATCCATCACATTGGAATTTCTGTAAATTATTGTTGGAAATTTTTAAAATATTTCAAATCATTCAAAACATTTATACCTGCAAAAAGCCATCCTTTATAACTAACTTTTTATCTGAACTTATATCAAAACATCAAGGAATATATTTAAAATGTTGTAAATAGTTTTAAGTAGATTTCATTGATTTAAGAGGAAAAGACTCTATAAAAAAGACTTTCAAAATAACTTTGAATTTAAAATATCTCCAGAAAAGCTATCAATATATTAAAGAACTGGAAATTCCATCAAAATTCTGCTGCCATAAACATCTGTTATTGCTTAACGGATTAGAGTTTTCTGGGGGTTGATAGTTAGCAGTTTGTTATTTCTTTTTCAAATCCCAATGCGTGTTGTTTTCTTTTGCTGGTCATGTTTGCTGGAATAAATAGAAGGAGGGAGAGACGAAGAAAGAAGTGAAGCTATTAAGACTTAACTTTATTACAATGGGAGTTTGCAACTAAATCCTGAAAGGGGAAGGCCTCCCTGCTCAATAAAATAGCTGTCTCCTTGCTGAGTTGCGAGTTCTGAATTCGTGTGAAGGGTTCCAAAGGATAACATTGTTTATGTGTTTTCCAGCAGTGTCCTGCATGTCTTGTTCTTCTTATTTGGATGGTTTAGAAATGGGAGGTTAGTGGCCGTATAGCTGCTCTTTCGTGGGATGTTGCTTCCAGGATTTGATCAGTGTAACTCGTAGTATTTTTGTGCACTTCTTGTCTAGCTTTTCCTCTATACGCTTAGACAGCGTTCCTGTGGTGCATCCAAATAGTAGAATCAACACAACCGATACATCGAAAAAATTGCGTTTTTTTTATTGGATAAGTCTGACCTCCGTATGATCGATAACCTATCGATTGCAGTCCATGTGTTCGCTAGTAGCATATTGATGTCATTTTTAGTTGATAGGACGCAGCTTCCGATGTAGGTGAACTTGTCCACTAATATCAGAGAAATACATTTTAGTTTGGAGATGTCTCCTTTTTTATTAAAACACATGGATTCCATTTTGTCTACATTGACATGGAGGCCAATGGCAACTGCTGCCTGCCCCAGACTATGTAGCAGGTACTTGACATAGGTACTATTTACCAACCCCTCCGCTCGGGCAGGATATGACACAAGGTCAATTTTTAAGCGGAGTTTAACAGGTTTTGAATTCAGAGTTTTCCTTCTCCTAGACTAGTTGCCTCACCAAGGCTGAAGAACTTAGTCCGTCCTACTATTTACCCATAGCTGGAGGACATAGGTAAGTGTATTTGTCAAAAGCGCTGTGTCATCTGTGTCGTCTGCGTCCGTAAGAATTTTGTAGTGGATGAAAAAAGAAAAACAAAAATCAAAAGAAAATTAAAATGAAATTTTAAAAAATGCAGAAACTGCTAAAAAAAAAAAGCTCCGACTGGATGTTGGGGCAATACATGCGCAGAGAAAGGAACCGTCCCGGCAAAAAAAGAAACCCGCTCCTTTTCTGCAGAGATCGTTGGATTGAAAGCACCAATATATATTTCTTGCTGCTAGTGGAAGGTCGCGTGTTCGTCTTATGTGGGACACTGGTTTACCTTTCCACAAGTAACAGCCATCTGTGTTGCCGGCAACCCACGACTGAAAACACCGAATAATGGACATATCTATGCATAAACGACTAACACATTTTAACGCCTGGTATGGGAGGCACAACCATCTACATGGAATATAGGAATGCTTTTCTCACCCACAGAATGGTTGTTTAACCAAAAAATAAAGAGAAAATATTCAAAGGAATTCCTTTGCAGCCTTCATAGACCGGAAGACGCCAGTGGATTAAAAAGGGGTGTCAGATAATAGCAACAAGCAAATTACCTGTAACCCCATAGCTTCTACGGGATATCGTCTGCTTCTTACCTTTTTCGTTTAAAACCGTTTTCTTTAATTAGATTTATTGAAATACATAGTTGAGGCAGATTATGAATAGATATAGCGCTAATGTATACCCTTAAGACGGACTATATATGCCTTAATCAAAGAGGCGACATCTGCCCACAAAACGGTAGCTCTCTGAAACCTTTAGACAAGTTCAGTTACCTTGGAAGCAGTGTCTAATCAACCGGGACAGACGTCAACACGAGACTAGGAAAAGCATGAACAGCCAGGATAGCTATGGAAGTCTGACCTGACTAATAAAATAAAATGTAGTTTCTTCCAAACAGCGGTCGTGTCGATACTGCTATATGAATGCACTACATGGACGCTCACTAAACGAATGGAGAAAAAGCTTAAAGGCAAATACACAAAAATGCAGCAGCTATTATTGAAAAGTCATGGAGGCAGCACCCCACAAAACAGCAGCTGTACGGCCACCTACCATTCATCACGGAAGCTATCCAAGTTAGACAAAGCAGACATGCGGGATACTACTGGAGAAGTAAGGACGAATTCAGAAGCGATGTACTCCTGTGGACCCGTTCACATTGACAAGCAAAGGCGGGACGACCAGCTAGAACCTACATACAGCAGCTGTGTGCCGATACGGGAAGTAACCTTGAAGACCTGCCGGAAAAGGTAAGAAGCAGACGATATCCCTGTAGACCCGTTCACATGGACGAGCAAAAGCAGACGACCAGCTAGAACTATTGCATACCCATGATTTACGCAATTCAATGAACGAACGAAACACTTTTTATAAAAATATAACTCATTTTATCCTCTAAAGAGCTCACAGCTTGTTGTTAGTAGAAAGATAGATTGAGTGACATATCTCAGAGAGAGAGAGAGAGAGAGAGAGGACTTCTTCCCATATCTTTTTCCAGGAGCCAGAGGGGTGCCAACGCTTGCACTCCCTTGCAAGCTCGGCAGAGACGCCTGTGTTCGGCTGCGTGTCCTTCGCTCGACTGCGATTCTCTGCACTTGGTCTAAAAACTTACCACGGGGTTCTCATCACATGATTCCCTTCCGGTTACACACCTGTTCGACCTGAGTGCCTTGACCTCTAATGGTCCTTAAAAGGATCTGTGCATATCAATGTGATGGGAAAGGCGAATGCAACCACTAGATGTAGGATTCAGCTTTTCAGAGCTTCGCTCTGAGAGCGCCTCCGGAAAGAGTCCTCTTTTTTTCTTTTTTTTAATCGTTCATTCACTATTTTTTTTTCAACCTTATATCTGCTTCTCTCTGTCTTCTTAATACATTAACTATGGGTTCGTGTACTCACGTTTATTCAATTTCTAACGAGTATTTCCACAACGAACAATTCAAAACTGAGTCCATAAATTTTTCGGTACATACAACGAGATACGTCAAGACTTTGTACACATACTCCCTAATCTCCCATCCCCGCTTTCAAAATATCCACTTCAACACAACGGTCCGGCCTCCTATCAAACCTCCAAAATTCTCAACACCATTCCAGGGGGACCTTCACAACCCGTTGTGGCCACTAACCAATACCACAAATAAAATCTCAAACTCATTCTTAGGGAAATTCACAAAAACGCTGGCTTGGCCACAAACCAGTACCTCAAATTCTCGACCCATTTTTAAGGGAATTTACAAAACGCTTCCAATTTCCACAACTTTTCCAACATCGAACCCGTTCCACAGTCCTAACTACGGATCCAAAGGTATATGAGCATTCTCCAAACAAATCTTGCCGATATTCGAATCCTTCCTGGGGCTCGGATAAAACTCCTAATTTCAAATTCAGAAGTTACTACAAAATTTCATTCACAAAAATTTTGTTTACTATCAAATTCTTTCATAAAAATTCAAATTCAAAACCCAAATGGAAGTTTACATTATGGCCCGTCAATCATTTAACATAGGGACAATATATCTGTCCACGGTTCCATCTTTCTCCTTCCCTTTCTTTCTCTCTCCCTTACTCCCTTTTACAACTATATATTGTAGTTTTCATCATTTTTCTCTGCTTTATATGTAGGGCTCAATCGTTTTTGTTTTTTTTTTTTTTTTTTCCAAAATTCTGTCCATTTTATCTTCTAGAAAGGCCACATAAACATTAATATATATATATATATATAAAATATATATAAATAAACATTTATATATATATATTTATATATATATAAGCCTACAAGACTCCTTTTACTTCCCACTTGTCATTATTATTATTATTATTATTATTTATAATCATTTCAAATTCTCTCCACGAACCCCTAATATGAAGACGGAGTAAGCAATTTACAATTTTTTTTAGAATGAGCAATTTACTTACAGTCTTGAAGTGTTTCTTTTTTTATGTTTTCTGTTTTTCGTTATTGGTCTGTTCTGGTTTTCTTTATTCTCCAAGTCTGTTGAATTTTTTCTTTGTTCTTTTCCTCTATCTCTCCATTTTTCTTCTTTCTTTTCGTGTCTCGTTCGTTCTGTTACGTTCTTGCTTTTCCTTCTTTTTTTGTTTTTTCTATCAGATTCATTCCAGCTTTTCATTTCTAGCTTTCTTGGTGTGTTGATATCGGCCGCTTCCTTGATCGTCTAGGTTTAAACTCAGGTTCGAAATCATGTCTTGTAGGCATGAACTGGCCTTCAGCACCTAATACTCATATATTGTATACCCACATACATATACAAATATGAGCGGAAACATAATCAAAGATGATTTACGACTTCGATGAACGAACGAACACACATCTTTATAAAAATGTATCTCTCACACTTTATTCTCAAAAGGGTTAATGTTTCTGTGGTGTGTGAGAGATGGGTGGAGAGACATATAATCAGAGAGAGGACTTCTTCTCCCATATCTTCCTCTAGGAGCCAGGGGGTGCCAACGCTTGCATCCCCTTGCAAGCTCGTCAGGGACGCCTCTGATCGGCTGCGTGTCCCTCGCTCGACTGTGATTCTCTGCACTCAGTCAAAAACTGACCACGTGGTTCTCGTTACGTGATCCCCTTCCGGTTACACACCTGTTCAACCTGAGTTCCCTGACGCGCCGTCATCTTCCTGTTTACTTATCAAAATGTGACAGCTTACCAAAGTACACAGGGTCACAAGGAACGAACCGAAATCCATGGCATGTGTTATATAACAAAACCTACGTACAGCAGCAAGGACAGTAAGGACGAATTCATAAGCGATGTACTCCTGTGGACCCCTTCACATGTGCGAGCAAAGGCAGGATGACCAGTTAGAACCTACATATAACAGCTGTATCCCGATGTAACCTTGAAGACTTGCCGGAAGCAATGGACGATAGAGAGGGGTGGCGAGAGAGGGTCAGGGATATCCATGCTGATGGTGTGACGTGATGATGAGGATGATGATGATGTATACTCTGGAAGAACACGAGCAACAACTGTGCCTCCATCCGGTGAATGAACTTTTACTTTCGTGTTTTTATTGTGTCGTCAGTTAATGTCTACTCGAATATGATTGGCTGTTTTGAAGTTGTGCCGTTATCTCCCGCCCCCAATGTTATTTAGGTGAGACCCACCTGGGATCTTGCCCTTTTTTGGTTTTTTTTTCAGTATGAGCTGAAAGCACTGCCTGGTTCGCTCTTTTTGCTTTGTGGGCACTTGTTTATTCGCCGCCGACATTAGACAGTTTTTTCTTAAGTAAGGTGGCTTCAGTAAAAGGCCCATTAGTTGCTTAGGCTAAGCCTCTTTTCCTTATGGGTTTTTTATTGTTACTTGTTTAGAGATTAAGCTTACTGCAGGCTAATTGTGGTTTTTGTATGGTGTCCCCTTTGAGAATAAGACAAAAGGAACATCTGCAGTGTAAGAAAAAATAAGGTTTATCGTAACACGAGACGTAACACGAAAAAAGAAATAAGACAACAGTTCGGTTGGAAAAAAAAAGGATTATATTTAGAGAAATAGATAAAGAAAGAAAAAAAGAAAGAAGAAGAATTTCAAAAAGAGGTGTTTTCTGTTACGTGTGTAGTTGAATGAATGTATTTTCTGCTATTTATGGTCCCGGACAATTTTACGTTAGGTTTATGTATATTGAAAATAAGGGTTTTAGTAGTCAGGCTTCACCACAAGTTTAATGTTGAAGTTTGAATAAAAGTAGAATAGGCACATTATATAGCACATGGATAAAACAAATGAATGAATAAGGCCAGTGAAATAATGAGTGAAGATATGCAACAAATAATGGTTGTAAAACGGCGCGGACAAAATGAACATTTAAAACAAGGCGAACGAACAAAAACAAATTTATATTCTATAATAACAAAACTTACATTAATACATAAAAATATTACTAAATCTTCTAACAAAATAATAGTGTGTATATATGTGTGAGCTCGTGTGTGTGTGTGTGTGTGTGTGTAACACAACTAAGCTACAAAAAGAATTGCAAGTTTAAAATGTCCTTTTTCTATGGTTAGAAACAGGCAGTTTTCTAGAGACGGGAAAGCGTCTCATAGTCCTTGTATATGAATGTCTGCGAGGCCCATTCATGGTGTTGCTGCTGCGGAGAAATTTTGGTCAAAGAGAAAGAGTGTGTTTTAAAACGACGTATTTATAGAAAATACGCGTCTTGTAGGTGGCTCAAAGATGCAGGACTTGAATTTACGCGCGCCGACGTAGTTGTAAGCATATCACGTAGTCCTCCTGGCCAATGGTTTCCCGAGACTGAATATTGAGCGCCCGCCATCTTTGTGGGAACAAGTGGCATACCGCCCAAAATAATTTATAGGAGTGTAAAGTCCTATACGTGTGTAGAGGTTAATATGGAATGAAAACAACACAGAGCTAGGGAGAACAGCTACTATCTTTATTGAGTCGTCATACAGGAAGTGGGGTTCCTCCAATGAGGAGAGTTACCCAGACCAGGGGTCGTGATCTGGAAGGGGACGGGGGGTTGTATTGCTTATACACTTAACATCTTCCTCCTTATTGGTAGAAGGGGAGACTTTTTTAAATTCATTTCTTGTCATTACTTTTCTTTTTTTTTTTTTGTGTGTGTGTTTACTGTGGCAGGAGAAGAGAGGGGATGTGTCCTTTGTTGAAAAAAATGGTATGGTTATCTTCAGTTATCATATCTAGCAGGATTTTTATGACTCGGCCTGATCTTGTTTCTACTGGTCCCTCATTTGGCTGCTGATTTGCTGCTTCCATCTCATTCTCTCTACTTATTTCTTTGTCTGGGGTGGGACTTTCTGCTTCCGGATGGCCGTAAGCGGTCGCTGTCAGTTGTTGTCTTGGGAATGAGTGTGTTGATCGCACTGTTTGGCGTAGGAACCGACGGTTGAGTCGTT
The DNA here is from genome assembly GCA_963585895.1 of Sepioteuthis lessoniana. Classification (NCBI taxonomy): domain Eukaryota; kingdom Metazoa; phylum Mollusca; class Cephalopoda; order Myopsida; family Loliginidae; genus Sepioteuthis; species Sepioteuthis lessoniana. The sequence goes on from OY757908.1 coordinate 27,098,556, forward strand.
ATCTCTGTCCATTTTCATTCTCAACTTTGTACGATCGGCCAGTTAGTTTTTTCTTATTATGTTTTCCTCCCACTCTCTTGCGTGAGGTCTTAAAGGCCGGACCCGAACATTGCTGCTAATGTGAAGTTGGCTCAGTTCTCTGCCGGTCCCCCGTTGCTTTCGTTTCCTGTCTTCTTTATTTTGTGCTTCATCATATGAGTATGATCGCTGGGTTTTAGCAAGGTCTCTGTAGTTGGTACCATTGACTTTGAGCATCAGCCTAAAAGCCTTTGTGCTGGGCTAGTGTTGAGACCTTCAGTTGGGGTATTGCGAAGGTTCAGTACTCCTTGCAGTAGATATTCTCCTTAGGCCTTGCATTTCCGCATTGGGCACTTCATTATCTTGACAGCCGCTTCTACAGTACCGTTTGCTTGACTGTTACCTGGGGATATCGTTTCACGCATGAACGCCCAATCTCTTGAGAACTTTCTGAATCCATGAGATGAGAATTGGGGTCGGTTGTCTGAGACGAGAGTGTCTGGTATCCCATATCTGGCGAAATGGCCTCTTAGACGGCTGATCAGTGCATCTGAGGTTGAGTTGCTCAGCTTGTCCACCTCAAAAATTTGCTCTGCTGATCCACTGTGACTAGATATTCACTTACACCCCATGAAAAAAATATTATCAGCGACTAGTTTTTTTGGTACTTCCGTGGTTATGAAGGGCTCTGCTGGTTGACGATCTGCATATGTTGCACAGGTGGTTCAGGCTTGTGCATATTGCCGTATTTCAGCAAACATGCCAGGCCAGAATATCTGGTTTCTCGCTCTTCTGGGGCAGGATTTTATTCCTAAGTGGCCAATGTGAGATTTTTGTTTCATTTCTGATCTCATCGCGAGGGGGGTGACAATTCTCTGTCCTCTTAGTATCAGTCCATCTTGTGCTGTCAACTCGTCCCTGTAGTCAAAGAACGGTTTTTATGAATCTGGCAAAAGTATTTTGTCAATGGGTCGGCCTGTAGCAATAACCTCGGCGAGTATTTTCATGATGGGGTCCTCCATCTCTGAGTGTAGTATAGGACCAAAAAAATTAAAGTGTTGTGTCTGATAAAAAGAAATGAATTCACAGAAAAGAGACACTCGAAACTTGAATCTCAAGGAAGAAAATAGTAGTCGCTTTATTTTCGGGAATTACAGCGGACCGTTGTTAAAAAGTTCGTTCAATAGCGTTCTTCCTCGCCTTCTCTTTTTTTTTTTTTTTTGTCGCTATCAAACGTCCTCTTTCTTCATCACTCTTTCCCTCCGTGCATTTTAAGTAGCTTTCATAGAAAAGGTTCACCTTCCTCTCCTTGGTGATGGCGGCAGCGTTTTTATCGTCAGCCTGTTGATGTTTATCATATCAATCGGATTGCTATGACAGGCTGGGCTCTATGCGTCGTGCGGCGTGCGCCTCTGTTGAAACCTGTTTGAAAACCTCTTTTGAACTGCCAAAATCTCGCTACTTGATTTTCTTATATAGCGACTTGATGAAATCAATTCAAAGGTTCCTGAAGGTTCAATGCTCACCAGTGGAACAGTTGTGCAACACGTGAAAGTTCACGCGCGATTATATTAAAATCACGCTTTTTCTCTACAGGTCACTCTGCCTGAACGAGCAAGGTTCGTGAAATTTTTTGATCGTCAGACCTTTGTATCCAATGACTGATGACAGCTGATTTGCTCGAATGTTCTTTAACCTTGAGAACGCCGCAATTTAATGACGGCACCCGTCCGTAATATTACATAAGAGCCTGGGGTCTTTGTTTGCTTTATCGTCAAGTTGTTCACTATCATGAGCTCTTCTGCTTCTGGTTTATTTGTGGGTGCCCGTGAGAGTGCATCTGCTAGTGGAGTTTCTTTTCCTGTCTTGTATTTTATTGATAAATCGTATTGCTGAGCACGTAGTAGCATATTTTGAAGCCGTTTACGTGCCTTTGCTAGTGGCTTCTGGCAAATTGATACAAGTACTTTGTGATCTGTGAAAACATTCACTTTCCATCCATGTGTGTAATGGTGAAATTTTTCCAGACCATACACCACTGCTAGCATCTCTTTCACAATTTTGGCATATCTCTTTTTCAGTATCAGATAGTGAACGGCTTGCGTAGGCAACTGGTTCCTCTTCTTGGATCAGGGCTGCTCCAAAGCCATACTCACACGCATCATTTTCAAGTGAGTTCTTTAAGCGGGTCGTAGTAGGAGACCACTGGCGCCCTACTTATCAAACCTTTGGATATATTGAAGACCGATTGCAGACTTTTTACTTTAATCCTGGAGGGGCTTTAGGACTGTCGTGAGGTTTGGGATAAATTTCCCAACATAAGTGATCATGCCGAGAAATCTACGCAGGTCTCCAATAGTTTCTGGGGCTTGCATGTCAGTGATAGCCCGGACTTTCTCTGGGTCGACCACTATACCCTCCTTCGTGATGCGATGTCCCATGAAAGTGATGGCATCTAGGCCTATCTCCAACTTGTCAGGGTTTAGTTTTACCCCTATTGTCTGGCATTTTTGGAGTAGGTTATGAAGCCACCTGTCATGTTCCTCCCGGTTTGTTCCATAAACCACCAGGTCATCGTCAATGATGATGATGCCTTTCATGTCCTGGAATTGCTCCACCAGCTTCCTTTGGGATATTTCGGCTGCAGTGTTTAGACCAAAAGGTAGTCGACGCCAGCGGTATCGACAAAAACATGTTTGGAATGTGGTCAGGTTGCTAGATGCTTCATCAAGTTCGACATGCCAATATCCTGATGATAGGTCTGCCTTGGTGAATATCTTTGTACCTCTCGTTTCATGGAGGACATCCTCGAGAATAGGCATGATGTAGTCATCTCGTAGGAGTGCTTTGTTGAGTTCATGGGGGTTCAGGCATATTCTTAAAGCTCCATTTTTCTTTCTTGTGAGGACGAGTTGGCTAACCCATGCAGTGGGTTTTTTGATTGGCTCAATGACTCCCAATCTAGTCAGTCTGTTTAATTCCTCTTTGAGCTCTAGTCGTACCGCCACAGGTATTCTCCTATTGGACATTACAGCTGGAATAGCATTTGGCTTAAGTTGTACGGTGGTAACACCTAGTAGCTTTCTGAGCTGCCCGTCAAACACTTCTCTGTAGTTATTCTCTGTGTTAACTGCTGCGACAGGGTGGAAATTTTGTTGTTTTATCTCCACTGGGCTCATTTGCGTACTTGTTTGCAGGCCCAGTAGGGATTGGCAGTCGTCTTCGTCTTTGAATACGACAAACTCCACTGAGTACATTTTGCGCGTCTTAGGGTTTTTAACGTTTTTACGCCATATTCCTAATGGTTTCATTAGGGATTTGTTCCCCATCGTCAGAAACCCCTTGTATGGTTTTATTTCATTAGCGAACTTCGCAGGTAGTGTGTTGATGGTTGCTCCCGCGTCGATCGGAAGATAATTTCCTGCTTGTCGAGAAGCATGAAACACTTGGCGTCCTTTCTCTGCTTCTTCCTGGACTTCACTGCATTCACCTAGTGGGCGTATTCATCTTCATCATCCTCTGATGATGTGTCAAGGTGATGCACGCGTGGTCGAGGAGCACTGCACTCGCTTCTCTTTGAAATGTTGCTCCTCTGTTTAGGAGCTCATCTGTCCTTGTTGGGGCGCTTCGACTCAAAATGGTCCTTCTCCTTGCATAAATTGCACAGTTTACCATAGGCTGGACATCTGCTGCGTTTTGGTGCATGTAAATAGCAACAGAATAGGCATTCTTTTTGTCGGGCTGGATCCTTAGGTCTGTTGGTTTTGTATACTTTCATTATCTGAGCATTCTCTGTTCCCATGCTTTGACTGTGAATAGAGGCCTTTTCAGCTGACCTGCAAATGTCTACACTCTTCTGCAGGGTGAGGTTCTGGAGTTTCAGGTGTTCTTGTTTTGTACTTTGATAGCGGATTCCTTCCACAAGTTGGTCCCTCAGCATTGAATCATTGCATTTAGAGCAAAAACTGCTAGTCCTTGATTGGACTCTTAAATTATCATAGAAGATGTCAAACGCTTCACCTTCCTCCTGTTTCCTCCGACGGAAAACAAATCTCTCGTACGTTTCATTGACAGTTCCGACAGCGTATTCATATATAGACTTCAGTATATCCTATACAGTGCGGTTTGAATCTGGGGTGTCAAACTATATACCTTTGTATATCCTCATGGCCTCATCACCTAAACAGTTCTCAAGTATGGCAACTTGAATCTCCCTAGGTTTGCAATCCAGTCGGGTCAGTAGTGCGTAAGGGGACCATCTTTTAAAAAACAAGTTCCAGGAATCTGCCTTGTTACCACTAAACACCTGTCGCTTGGGAGCCTTGAAGTGTAAGCCGACCATGTCAATTAACAGAGTAGTAGTAGTGGCTGTTACTTCCTCGCAAGACATGTTCGTGATACAAAAGGAGTCGAAACAGAGTTAATCAGTTACAGAAACAATTCACTTCCAGTAACAGTCAGTAAACAACAAAAAAATCCGAGATGACAGCGAGTAGTCAGTTACAGAATCCAACAATGTAACAGTACTAAATAGGGTCCCCGTTATGAGACGAAATGGATTATGCTGTTTGCACATGGTGTAAAGTCTTTATGTCTGAGGTAATGGATACTTGCTAGGTATGGACTATTACCAAGATGAATCGATAAGATGAATGATGATTAAAGACAGAGGGAAAACGAACATCTGCTGCTATGCCTAGTATATTCCTTTATTGACCAAATCCCCCGGATGTAGTAGGGGCCGTAACCCCTGTGGCATCAGAGGTTATTTCCCTTTTGTTCGATAGGATATTACACATGAGTCTCCAAAAGACGTAGAAAATGGACGGAAATAAAAACAAGGAAAAAAACAGCTTACTCAGTTTTTGACGACCTGTAGTTCTTTGGTAGTTATAGAGACGTGCTTCATTTCCAAACTGCAACTATGTTACGTGTGAAGAGATTAATATGGAATGAAGACAAAACTGAGCTAGGGAGAACAGCGACTATCTTTATTGAGTCGTCATACAGGCAGTGGGGATCCTCGTATGAGGAGAGTTATCCAGACCAGGGGTCATGATCTGGAAGGGGACAGGGGTTGTATTGCTTAACATTTTCGGCAGACTTAACTATAGCATTCGTCTTGGTATGAGTTCTTTCAGTTCCATGTAGATTTGGTGGCTGGTCCGTACAAATTCAAAGGATGAAGAAGGAGAATTTTGGGTTGTCGTGACCCGTTCACAAACATAAACAGATCGGATTACTCACCCCTACAAGCACAACCTCTGGTTACGACCGGAAATGACGAAGCCTTTTACGACCCTGACCTGCGGTTACAGCTACGAAAAGGCAATAAACTTCATTTTAAAACATTTACAGGATACATCTGCTAAAAGTAACTCAATTTAAATAGATTGAATGATCTTCGGTAGCCTATATCAGGCTAAAGAAGGACTTTATTTCAACGCCCATTTTTTACTGAAGAACTTTCTGTTTACGTAGCTCAGCAATGCGACGTAGCGTTCCCTAAATATAAATAAGGCTCTAGCAGCGAAAAAATGGAGTTCGTTTTGCAAGGCTCCCCAAGGCTGGGTCCCACTTATCGTGGTCGCATTCACGTTACTTCAGCGCGTTCTTTTTTTTCCAACGAAGCTCTCAAGGCTGAGTCCAACTTCTCGTGGTCGTATTCGCCTTGCCTCAAGGCTGAATCCCACTCGTGGTCGCATTCGCCTTTCCATCACGTAGACATGCAAAAAGGTCCTTTTAAAGACCATTAGAGGTCACCTTCTGCTGGTTGGAGTATCTCTGACGATCCTTACAGACTCGTCAAAGTGAACGGCCCGGAGGCAAACACGAAGAGGACTCTAAGACTATCCGGTCTTAAGCATTCGGTCGGTTCCGTTGTCCATTTGGCTGCGCAGCGCTAAAGGCTACCGCTTCCCTATCTGCGCAGCGCTAAATACCGCCAATCTTAGCCTCGGCCTGTTCACTCAATACCGCAGAGCTTTGGCACGGAAAAGCCTTAGCTACCATCTCCGATACGTCCGCACAGCTTTGGCACGGTAAACCTTACCTACCTTCTCCGATACGTCCGCACAGCTCGGGGAACGACAAAGCCCTAGCGTCACCGATTCGCTCACTCAACTTCATATGTGCTAAGGCCTGGTAAACCTTAGCCACAGTTTCCCTGTCCGTTCACTTGGTCCGTAGTACTAAGACACGGTTGAGTCTTAGTCACCACGCTCGCTCGACTCTACGCGACCAAGCAGCCAACACCAACTTCAACCATGACACGCTCCAGCAATGCAGCATCCAGTTCACGTACTATTCGCTGTACGGACTGCCCTAGCATAGCAGCACTAGCCCACGTACGACTCACTGTACGGGCTTGCAACCACATCGATACACCCCCGGTTAATCCAACGCACTGTCAAAAACTGGGACATTGAACTACCAACCTCGACCAACATCAGCTACCCGCACCGAACGTCCAGCGGCACCTATCTACGACTCGACCAACGTCAGCTACCCGCACCGAACGTCCAGCTGCACCTATCTACGACTTGACCAACGGGGTCGACGTACTAATCGGCTTCGTAATAGGGTCCCCATATACGTAGAGTCTCTCGTGGGATAACCGCCCTCGTATGTACCTCGCTACTTGCTATCGCCTGCTTCGTCAGCAGTCAAAATTCCGTGTGACATCGTTGAAGTCAAAGGGAAAAAGGGATGTTAGTTCGAAGAACGCGGACACGTATGGTGGTACGGCAGATGTGCTTATAGCGGTCCATGATTGGTTCTTTTCCAGCCAATCTCAGAGCACATAAAAGTGACATTGTATATAATTTCCAATACCTTCAAAAGAAAATTGAGTTTAAGGTTTGGGGCGGAATTATTGGACCCTCACCGACAAGAGAATCAGTTGGCTGAGTCAGTAGAATCGAAACATTTCTCCGTAGACTCAAAAGAAAAAAATTCAAATTGAAACGAAAGATATTTATCTCTAGGAGGAGGAAGCAGTGGTCTACACGAAGTTCACTTAAAGAAAAAGTAAACTTTGTTTTCAACTAGTTTACACAGGAAACTAGAAGAACACGCTTGTCCAGGTTGATTATACACAATACGCTGTGAAAAAAACAAAGCCATAAAATGCGCTTCAAAAAGAACTTTGACATAAAATACCAAAGAATGGTATTTTATCATTAAAAAGTTAAACAGTGGGTGGTCCACGACATTCCTTCATAAAAGTCAGTAGGTTTTTTAGACCCTCTTCTTTTTTGGTTTTAATATTGTCGTTACGTGAATGTATGTTATTTTTGTTACTTAAAATTCGCTGAGTGTCCATGTTGCTGCTGCTAGGGTTAAAGCCACAGTGAGATGTCCTCACTGGGTGGCTTGTTTAGCTAAAAAGCATCGCTAAGCAGGGACGACCAGAGACACGTCTGTTCTGGTCGCCGTCTCAAGCTGAAGAGAGTGTATTTGGCCGCTCACCCGTTTTGCTAGCCGGAAATGAAGGCCCGTGCTGACTAGGATATGTCATCCTGATTGGGTGAAATTCATTGTTGAATTAAATTGTGCGCCAAAACAAAATACGAGATTTTCCTCTTCTCTACATATGTATTGGTCACTGAATGAGTCTAGTTAAGTTAAAAATTAGGATAATGATTACTAGCCCCACACCATATATGGCCTTTGCTACATTTGTACTAGTTTTTATTCAGTAAATAATTCTTAAAGTAACTTGATAGGCCAAACAGATGCGTTTTATCGGAGGTATGTCATCTCGTTCACTATATCTCATGTTGGTCGTTGCGATTTAAAACCTGAAAGCTAGCATATTTATTGAATTGAGCATATTTCTCATAATATTACATCATAATGGTTGCAACAGTTTCTTGAGAGAAACCAAAGGCTACAAACACACACACACACACACACACACACACACACACACAAATGTAGCATATTTGATTTCAAAATGTTCCACTGAAGGTAACATTTAACCATTTCCTAACATTAAGAAACCTTTTTCTTCTTGTCTTATTCTCTTCTTTGTCAGCAGTCAATTTTAAGAATTACATTAAAGGTATCTTAATTTTTTCTAAATGAAAAAAGTATCAAAATGTTCCACACAAGGTAACATTTAACCTTTCCGTAACCGTAACAAACCTTTTTCTTATTGTCTTATTGTCATCTTTGTCAGCTGTCAATTTTAAGGATTACTTTGAATAAATCTTACTTTTTGCTAAATGAGAAATACGTTGGAATTATTTCGCACAGGTTAGTGGATCATTAGTGAGTTTGATACTGATGGCCACAGTTAATAATTACCTCCCTTGTTTACCGCTCTTTAGAAAATCCTTTCTGTATTAATTACAAATGGACGACACGTTTTAATTTCATTCAACCAGAAAATATTTCTTTTATTAAAAACTATTACTTTTTTACTCTTTCCCCAAACATTGTATGGTCCTAAGGAAAAGAAAGCAAACGAAAGAAACGACAGAAAAGCAAGTATATCATTATGTTATTTTCTTTCTTTACAAAGGAAAATATTTTTCACTCACGAAGAATTAAAATATCTTTTCATTAGTGACAATACTCTATCCACTGTTGATATAAAAATGTCTCGAATCTTTGAAAGCTGATTAAAACTATTTTTGGAAATCTTATTTATTTCAATATTTAATTGATATTTCATTTTCGGTACAATTCGTGTTAATCGTTTGAAAGACATAAACAAAGTCCCCCATCGAAATCTTTAACAAGTCTTAGTCGATCAAATTTATGTAAAATATATTTTTTTAAACTATTTTATTATAAACGATGATTTTATTTAATAAACACCAAACTAATTTTAACCCCAACGAGAAAACATAAATACATTCATTAAACAGGGAAAAAAAAGTTAATTTGACAAAATATTTTTTTGTTTTAGACGACCACTGTGTTATTATCTTGCTTTATTTCAAAAACGATATTCTTCATATTTTTTTTTTCGTTTGAATTTGTAAGATTGATTTCAGCAAATTTAAAAGATGGTACTTGTGCATCTATGTTACAGCGATAAAGCTGAACTTTCACGAGCGTTTCTGGGCCAATAACAGAAAGAATCGGGCTATGCCGAAACGCCTAGCCAATCAAATTTAAGGAAGCAGACGATAAAATAATTCAATCAATTTGTTGACAACGTTACGAGAACAGTAATATTCAAGCAATTTTAAACAACATGAATTTATAGCAGCTAAGCGACAAACTACAATCTGTGGAAAAGGTGATACAATTCTGCCGATAAAAAAAATGGTTCTTATTCACTTATTGTACCGGGCTATTTTTAAATAGTATTTTCAAGTTAAATTCAAGTGTTACGATATCTTTTTTTTATTAAATTGTTCGGTGAAAGTACAGAATAGTTACAAAATACCCTCTCCTTCCCATGTTAAGAATGGGTTTCTAAATGATCACGTTATTATTTCAACGCGGTACAATAAGTGCATAAGTACCAAAAAAACTTGTTGGCAAAATTAAGAGTTGTTGGACATGCGAGCATCCTTGCCATTCAAAAAAAAAAAAAAAAATGAGAAAAAGCTATGCCTGGAGATGGTCTTCATGCGTTTTGTTGGCATATTCTGATTCTTTCCATCATTGGCCCGGAAACGCTCGTGAAAGTTCGGCTTTATCGCTGTAACATAGATGCATAAGTACCGAAAAGATTTTTTAAAATAGACTAAATTTCTGTGTTGACACAAGACGAGTACTGTGGAAAGACATGACAGCCCAGCTCAGGTAGGTTAGACTAGTTTATTTTTGCTTATTTTTAGTCCGTTTAGTATAACTTAACTAGTGGGTTGGAGCTCATCTGCCCGTTTTATTTTTTTAATCACCTTATTTTTTTTGTTTGTTTCTTCTTGTTGAAGTTGCCATGTCTTAAAATGAGCATATGTAAAGTGAAATTAGACAAAGGAAAAATAAATCTCATGTGCTTCTTGTAAAGGAGAATAGAAGATTAATTTTATTTTACAAAATGGAGAGTTGCACAAAACAACTACTTGGGTTATCTAACTTGATTTACCTCTTTTTAACACCCCCGTATGCTCTCATATTAATAGTTTTAATTATTTCCATACATATGACAGCACAATCCAAAAAGAGTTTAAAGTCCAAATAAAAGTCTTGAATCACTCTTGCTTTAATTTTGTCATGGGATTTGTCATTGTGTCAGCAATCATTTCTGTGGTTGGACAATAGATAATTTCTATTTTCTTCTTGTGTAATGCATCTCTGATGAAATGATATTTTATATCGATCTGTTTACACCTCTGTCTATTTGCAGAGTCCTTAGATAGAGCAATTGCTCCTTGATTATCTCCAAGTATTTTTGCAGGTTCATATCTCTGTTGAGGGTCCATTCCATTTAGTAGCTGAATTAGATATAAACTCTGTTCTGTTGTTTTAGCTAGGGTCATGTACTCAGATTCACAGGTGGACAGTGCAACTGTAAGTTGCTTCTTTGACGAGCTTTCTTCGTTTAAATAAAAAACAAAACCCTGTTGTACTACGTAGATCACTCTGATCAGACACCCAATCTGCATCGCTGTAAACTAAGATCCCTAACTCCTCAATTTTCTGGTAACACAGTTCGTAATGGGATGTACCTCTTAAATACTTTAGGATATGTTTTGCTGCTACCCAATGCTGTTGACGTGGCTCTGATAGATACTGTGATAATTTACCTACAACATAACTCAAATCTGGTCTAGTACATGTCATTAGGTAGATTAGGCTGCCAATAATTTCACGGTATTTTCTTGAATCAACAGGGTCACTGTTGTTTCTGAGATCCATTTTTAGTTCACATGGTGTTGCTCTTGGTTTGCAATTTGACGTATTAATTCTTTCCAACGCCCTTCCTATGTATTTATTTTGGTTTATTTTAATACATCCTTGTATTATGTGAAAATCTATCCCAAAGAAATGGTTAAATTTTCCCCGATCTTTCATTTTAAATTCTGACATCAACATTCAGATAACTTTGTCAGCTGCAATGATTAAATCATCAACCCAGGATACAATTAATAATCTCTTATTTTGTTTCATATAAATACAGTGGTCTGCTGGATTTTGTATAAAATCATTCCGGATGAGGCATTCATGTAACATTTTGTTCCAGTTTCTGCCTGATTACTTCAGCCCATATAGAGATTTGTTTAGCCTATGGACTAATTTATTTTTAAATCCTTCAGGCTGCTCCACAAAAATCTCATAGTCAATTGGTGCATGCAAATACGCCATTTTTACATCCATCTGGGAGACAATCAGATCATATTGCACCACCATTTGCATCAAGATGCGTATTGAGGTGATGTTTGAAGTAGGGGAGAAGGTTTCTCCATAGTCTCTACCCTTTTTCTGGCTAAATCCTCAAGCAACGAATCTTGCTTTATATGTTTTGGATCAATCAGGATTTTCCTTTGTGGTGTAGACCCATTTACGACCTACTGTCTTTTTGCCTTCAGGTAAATTTGTCAACTCAAAAACATTATTTTCCTTTAGGGATTCCAGTTCTTCATGCTTTGCCTCAATCCAGCAGTGTGCATCTGAGGAGTCTATTGCTTCTCTATAGGTTCTTGGTATATTGCTTTATAACAATAGTCAAAGTTAATCAACGCATGGTCGCTATCATCCTCAGAATTTGTAATGTAGTCGTTTAGGTGTTCAGGAGGTTTTCTTTAACTTCTGGGATAATGTCGAAGCTTACTATCTTCCTCGGTCTGTGCATTATCCGGTGTTTCTGTTGTCTTAATTTGTGGGTCTGGAGTTGTAGCTGATTGGTTGTTTTGTACATACTTCTTTTGGGGGAAGTAATCATCATCATCATCAGTTGGATAGGTTTGAGTCTGCTGATTTGTCACATTGCTAATAGATTTTATTAGCCAGTGTTTGAGAACTCTGTTATTCTCAGGATAAAAGACTAAATATGCAGGACTGTTTCTGTCATACCCAACGAATATCTCCTTTTCACATTTCGGATTTAGCGTCTTCTTTAAGTTTTTGTATGCATAGCATGTTGATCCAAAGATGTTCATCTTTAATAGATCAGGCTTCCTTCCCATTAGTAAGGAGTTTGTTTTAGACGATTGTTAAAACATCTTTTTCTGATTACTGCAGCTGTCATTACAGCGTTGGTTTATAAACTTTTAAGCAAGTTGTTTTCAATGACCATGCATTTAGCCATTTCAAGTAGGGTTCACCAATTTCTTTCTGCTGTCCCATTTTGGTGAGGTGAATAAGGCCCAGAAGTTTTGTGTCGAATACTATTATCACAGAGTAATCTCTGAAAATCATTCGACACACCGTAGCAAACTTGACAGAAAATATATCCTGTGGGGAGGAGGTTATAAATAATGCCCCTTTTAAGGTGACTGACTCCTTGTTTCCGTTTGCATTCACCAGGCATATCTCAGTGTCGCTTCGTTTTAAGGTAACTCCATTCATCTTGCTACATTGATTAAATGTGGTAGGTTGTCCTTTTAGAACCATGTCGATTATTAAACCATTGATTAATGTTTCTCCGGCATTTCTTAGTGCCGTTACTGTTGCTTCTGTTCTAATGATATCGTCGGTAACATCTTCATTCTGTTCCTTTTGTAGTGCTGTTTATTCGGTATATAAAGAAATAATTCTTGGTTTTCCCTTACCTGCGTAATGGTCACGCAATATCCTCAGAGGTTCTCTTCCATTGTCCGAGGCTTCTCTCATGATAAGGGACAGGCTTTTGTCATCCAGGAATTGTATCAGTTCGTTATATGATTCCTCATTCCTTTCCGTATCTATTTCGTCTCCGTTAGGGTTTTTACCTAAAAGGGTGCCCTTTACACCTAACGTGTGGAGTTACCCTAAAAACTTCGTTGAGATAACCTATTTAATATATAAGTCAGGCCTACTAAGAGCTTGACTAGTGTTGAGATAACCTAGTTTCTACATCAATCAGATTATTGCATGAATTGAACTGCCAGTGAGTTGTTATTTGTGGCATGGTGTGTGACATGGGTCAGTAAGCTATAAGCAGTCTTGTTTCAGTGTTGGAATGTGGCCTATTGTTAGGGTGTCAATGTTCCTTGATCTTGTCTGAAATGTGATGTGAGACTGTTTTCTTTCTTTCAACTTCCTATCTTTAGTGCTATGAACAAATAGTCTATGCTCTGTTGATTATCATGCATGAGGCAATATTTACCACTCGTTAAAGACAATCTATATCTACAAAAAGGAATATCTTGCAAGATATATAGAAATCAGTTAAATTCGTTTTTTAAATAAATAAAAACAAATACTTTACATACAATGAAAAAACTTTGACCCTGGCGAATTTCAAAAATATAAAAATTATGGAAGTATTTTAAAAAATATCTTAAAAACACTGACATTCTGCGATATTGTGCAGCTTTAATATAGAAACAAGATAGAAAAATTATAACCCTGCCCTAACATCAGAATGGTAAGGTCTAGCACGAAATAATTTTGCACACTTTTCTCACTGATGAAGGGGAACGTTTGTGGCAAATTTCAAGTCATACAATGTAAGTGGGTGTAATGCCCTGGTGAATTGACATGGAATTTGACTCCCTGGGTATGTTCTCTAGGCTCCATCAAGTGTCTTTGCTGAGTAAGGTGTTGTTGATTGGCTGGTATGTCTATTAGTTGGAGTCCACTGGAGAACATCACTTATGAGTTTTGCTTGTTTATCTAGCAGTGCTTAGCAGTTCTTGTTCATTCTGTTAGTTTGGGAGATCAGAGGTAAGTGGCTGTACAGTTTCTTTTTAATGGGGTGCTGCTTCCAGGATTTGATAGATACCGGTTGCAGCATCATTATGATATTCTCACCGAGCTTTTTCTCTCTGTGCTCCATTAAAATCCAGGTGGTGCAGCCATAGAAAAGTACTAACATGGCTATAGGTTGGAAGAATTCCCATTATATTTCATCAGAGGGGTCAGATATCCATACAGTCAATAACCTGCAGTTGATGCCTGATATGATTATTTCTTGAAAAGTAGATTAAACAATTTCATTTATGACTTAGCATAAATTCTATATGTTTCAGTCTATTGAATAAACTAGGAAACTTTTTTTGTATTTTTTAATCAATTTTTTTTATTTTCTATTTGCAGATAACAGTATTTTGGAAGAAGAATTTTAAAATGTAAAATGACACATTCTTTAAGAAACATTTCTTATTATTAGTTTTAATGTGTTGATATGCATATTGATAGCTGATAAAATAAGTCTTTTAGCTTCAATTCAGTTTGAGGATTTTTCCTAAATTTCAAAGAACAAGTGGGGAATATAAGCTGTAGTTGAAGAAAATCTTTCTCTATTCTGAAAGATTAACATTTTCATTAGAAAATGCATTTGTATACACTGACTGGAGAGAAACCACATTCTTGTGAAGTTTATTAATCTTCAATTTCTTCATAATCCTCTTTAAAAAGACCAAGGTTACACACTGGTTAGTTGGCAATTTCTTCAGAAGTCTGTTGATTTGCACTTTCTATGAGTTTCCACTTGAAAAGTAGATTGCAAACACACCCTGGTGAGAAACCGTTCTCTTGTAAAGTCTGCAGATCAACATTTTCTGCAAGATTCCAAGTGAAAAGACACGTGTGAACACAAACCATATTTTGTGAAATCATTGGATCTGCAGTTTTACAAAGTTTTCAAATAAAAAGACACATGACATCTCACAAAGGAGAGAAAAGATTTCCTTGTGAAATCTGTGGATCTACATTTGCAAGAAATTGTAATTTGAAAAGACACATGCCAACACATACTGGAGAAAAAACATTTTCTTGTGATGTCTGTGGATCTGCATTTTATCGAAAATTTGATCTTAAAAGCCACATGCGAACACACACTGGAGAGAGACCATTTTCTTGTGAAATCTGTGGATCTGCATTTGCAAAAAGTTGTAATTTGAAAAGACATATGCAAACACACACTGGAGAGAAACGATTTTCTTGTGAAGTTTGTGGATCTGCATTTTTTGAACGACACCATTTGAAAATACATGTACGAATACACACTGGAGAGAAACCATTTACTTGTGAATTTTGTGGATTTGCATGTTCTGAAAGAGAAAATTTGAAAAAACACGAGCAAAGACACACTGGAGAGAAACCATTTTCTTGTGAATTCTGTGGATCTGCATTTTATCGACAATTTGAACTCAAAAGCCATGTGCGAACACACACTGGAGAGAGACCATTCTCTTGTGAAATCTGTGGATCTGCATTTTCTGACAGATCCTCTCTGAAAAGTCATATCCGAATACACACAGGAGAGAAACCATTTTCTTGTGAAGTCTGTGGAGCTAGATTTTCACAATGTTCAAATTTGAGTTCTCACATGCGAGCACACATTGGTGAGAAAGCATTTTCGTGTTGACTTTGTCGATCTGCATTTTCTGAAAGTTTCATCCTAAAAAGACACATGCAAACACACACTTGATAGAAAACATTTTCCACTGTCATCTGAGGATCTTCATTTTCTGAAAGCTGTATTCTAATAAGAAGTGATCTTATAGTGGAAAGAAATCTTTTTGACAAATTTCTTGATTGAAATACCACTAGCAAACACACACTGGATAGAAAACATTTTCTTCTAAAGTCAGTGCATCTATATTTTCTGCAATATACACATTGAAAACTCCTATGCAATCGCACACTGGATCAAAACAATTTTTATGTGATATCTGAAGATGTGCATTTTCTACAAACACTATTTGAAAACACAAATGAACATGCTTTTCAGCAAAAGGCAATTAGCACCAAGGTAGACTCTACTGCAATACGCTACAATACTTTACTGGAATTGCAATGCCACATGAAAATTGAGCCTTTTGTTGAGTCCCTTGTGATATTCACAATTTTTCAACTAATAAATTCTTCATCAGATGCTGCATCTGGGGTCATGCACAGTTTTGAAGCCAAAGCATCATTACCTCTAACCCAGAGAACCTCATTAATATCTTAGAATATGTTATTGGAATGTAAATGTCCTATCAAGATACAGCCGTTTTGTAGAGTCCTTTGTAGAATTCACTACTTTCCAGTGAATGAATCACTAAGTAAATGATAAGATGACACATCATTCTATGAAAGGTGAATGTTTATATTTCTAAATTATTTGAAAAATAATTTTTTTTACATAGTTAATATCATCAATGCAATGTTATAATTAATTAATGATCGTACTCTCTATATAGCAAAAGACGAAATATATATTCATATGTTAAAACTGAACTATAGATAGATCAAAATATGAAATAAATTCTTTTTAAGATTACCAGTCAATACTCAGACAAAGAGATTTCAGATATCCTACCATTGGCTTGTAAGAATTCTTCAGAATCTAAAAATAAATTTAAATTTTGACCAAGATCAAGGACCTCATTGTGCTTTGAATATCTTATATAAGCAATGTCCTTCTCAAAGGTTTCTTGTTGCATTATTTTGAATAAATGTATTTTTGTGCCATAACTATTATCAGAATTGGATTATGTTCAGTGTATTATTTTATTTCTGGATTTGAACACAAATTCTGTCTCTTTAAACATTTTCAGTATCTTGGTAAATCTTTCAAAGGATTCCATTGGTTGTAATTTTTATGAGCAATACTACTGTGTAAAAGAGTAGATTAAATCTGATTTTATTTTTGAATTCAAATAGTCAAATTTTCTATAAACCCAATTCAAAGGGCATTTAACAGATGATTTAGCTTGGGGTATCAAATATTGTAAATTGTGTGAAAACTTTTCTAAGGAAATACCTCAGGTCAAATGATCTGATGGAAGCTCAACAGTAATTTTGTCTTTGTAAAATCATTGAATGAAATAATGATAATCAATTTAGTAAATATTATTTTTCATTGGATATTTTAGCTTCTATTTTAACACTGTAATTGCATATTTTTATTTTAAATGAATATTGCATATATATACCCATGATTAACAGCTTATCTGAAGAAATAAGATATCCTCTAGGATTCAAATAAAACACACATATATGAGCAAATGAAACTTTGAATACTTTTTTTTATGATTTCCTATTTTTCAAACTTTTAAAATTGTAGAATAATCACAGGAAAATCAATTAAAGATTACTTCCCTTGATCATCTTACATGAACTGTCACTTGTATTTAGAAATGGTTTTCAGTATAACCAATTTTATAAATTGTAAAATGATAACCTGAAGGTGTATTAAAGATTACTTCCCTTGATCATCTTACATGAACATCGACTTTTATTTGGTTTTCAATGTAAACAATTTTCTACAATATACATTTTTTTGGTAAGTTATGGTTTCATTTTAAAAAAACAACAAAAAATAACACATCAAGAAAAAGGAAGTTTGAATTAAGTACAATTTTCATTTCCTTCTAAATAATTCATTAGCTTATTTTAGTCTACCTTTAACATTTCTTAAACCTTAAACAAAACTTTTACTATTGTCTTCTTCTCTTCTTTGTCATCTGACAAATTTAAGGGTTACTCTGAATAAATCTTTTAATTATCTCTCATATTCTCTTCTTAAAAAAAAAACCTCTTCTGAAGAGATAACAACTAAATACAACTCTTTCAGTTCATTCAACCTGAAAATATGTTTTTTTTTAATATTACATTTCTTCCTCTTTTCTCTAAAGATGTATAGCTTCAAAGAAGGACAATCAAAGAAAAGAGAAAGAAGTTAGTATATCATTAGTATATTTTTTTACAGATAAAAAATATAGAATTTATTTGAAATTTTTGTTTTCCACTGACAAAGAAGTGAAACATTTTTTTATTTGTAACAATACTTTATTTTATACAGCCCAGTCAGCTGTGGCTGTCGAATATACCAACTGCATCTCTGCTGAGGGGGCAAGACTCCCCCATTGAGTGTCCGATGTATGACATAAGATAATCGGATGGTGAAGCTGCAATAATGCTGGAATTTTCAGGAATGCAGAATACCCTTTCTTGCTATCTATCCCAGGTCTAAATTGGCCTGGAGTGGTAGCACCTTATAGCATCCTTTCTATGTGTCAAATAGAACATGTTTGTCATTTAAAATGAGTGCAAACGAATTACTGATTTTAAATTGAATTTTTACAAATAGAACTATTTGATCATATAACTGTGTTTAAACTAATGATTAATGTTTAATTGAATTGTTAATGATGCATAGCAATTCTTGGAAACATTTAACTGTGTGCAAACAAATGGGTAATATTGAATCATTAGTGTTAAATATCAATAATTGTGACTATTTCATTGTCTGCAAACAAATCATTAATATGGAATAGAAATATGTTTGATAGCAATAATTGAAACCATTTAACTGTCTAGAAATAATAGCAATTCTGGTGTGCCAGCAAATCAGTTGTAACTTATTTCAAAATGAAATTAACAACAAACTGATCTCTTACATATCATCCATATCAATTTAGATGTGTGCAAACAAATAAGGGATGTTAGATTGTTACTGTTTCATATCAATACTTGAAACCATTTACTGTGTGCAACAAATGATTAATAGTAAAGAGAATTATTTGTATTGCATCGCATTGCTTGAAATTATCTGTGCAAAAAAATGAGATCTCTGTCATTTAAAAATGTTATCAGCAAAATATGTTTACAAATAATATACACATTTAATATATATGTATGAAGACGATTTGGCATTAAATAACCTTCAATGATTGATATGCCATAAAAGCAAAGCAAACCTAACCAAACAAAAATCCATGGTTATAAAAATATCTGGAATCTTTTGAAAACTGGTTGAATTATTTTTTGAAATCTAATTCATTTTACAATTTGATATTTTATGTTTGTTGTTGTGTTAATCTGTCTAGGGACATGAACAAAGTCTAAATCTATGGTTATAAAATTATCTGGAATCTTTTGAAAACTGGTTGAATTATATTTTGAAATCAAATTTCTTTCAACATTTGATACTTTATTTCACTGTTACCTGTGTTAATGTGTCAGGTGATGTAAACAAAGTCCCTCAGCAAAATCTTAAACCTGTGTTAATAAATTAAATAAAACAAGAAATGTTTTGATGAAGGATCAGGCTTTGATCCTCTGTTTGCCAAAACTCATAATACCCACTGAGGTCTAAAAAAGTTCAGCTTCAGGTTACCCTTATAATGCTTTTATCTTCTTAAAGAAACTTGACATCATTGCGTCTTTTCTCTGGGCCTGCAAGTCTTTATTTTCAGCACGCCTCTTTCATGACAGACTGGTTTTAGACCTCAATTATTGGACTTTCATTGGATTGCATATGCATGTGTCATCTCTGTAGTATGGATGAGCCGGGGGTCTGAGGGAGTTATAGGAATGCCCGGTGAAGCCAACCAAGCTTTCAGCCTGCTCGTTCATTTTATTGATCATCTTACATGACCAACCACTTTTATTTGAATATGGTTTTCGATGTAAGCAATTTTATTTAAATTATTAAATGATGACATGAAGGTGGATTAAATATTATTTCTCTTCATCATAATTATCTTGGAATGAAATTTAAAAATTTGTTTATGGTCATTTTAAAATATTTTAAAAATTGATTAATTTTCTGAGTCGTGACATATCCATCACATCGGAATATCAGTAAATTATGGTTAGAAATATCTAAAATATTTCAAATAATTGAAAACATTTATACTTGCAAAAAGCCATCTTTTGTAACTAATTTTTTACTTTTATCTGAACTTATATCAAAACATCAAGGAATATATTTAAAATGTTGTAAATAGTTTTAAGTAGATTTCATTGATTTAAGAGGAAAAGACTCCATAAAAAAGACTTTCAAAATTACTTTGAATTTCAAATATATCCAGAAAAACTATCAATATATTAAAGAACTGGAAATTTCATCAAAATTCTGCTGCCATTAACATCTGTTATTGCTTAAGGGATTAGAGTTTTCTGGGTTTTGATAGTTTGTAGTTAGTTATTTCTTTTTCAAACCCCAGTATGTGTTGTTTTCTTTTGTTCACATTGCTGGAATAAATTGAAGGAAGGAAAGACAAAGAAATGACTGAAGCTATTAAGACTTAACTTTATTACTATGGGAGTTTGCAAGTAAATCCTGAAAGGGGAAGACCTCCCTGATCAATAAAAAAGCTGCCTTCCTCTCTGAGGACTGAGTTCTTTCTCTCCAAGTTTTTTTTTTTTTTTGATGACATAAAGCTTCTAGTTTTTCAAGCATGCTCAGATTGTTTTTCCTGTTAGAGGCCTGGGAGATTATTATACACACCCATGATCTTTGTCTAGGGGAGATATAGCAACATATGTGTAGACTGGCAATATTCCACTCTTTTAGAGCTAAAACATGCATGCAGGGGATAAAATCCTTCAATTTGTCTTGTCTAAATTGGTCAACTTGGTGACAGATCATTATATTAAAAAATACATCCCTTAAATATTAACTTTCTAATAATAAGACCTTCTGCATTTTTTTTTTGATTATAAAAGAAAACTAAAACAATCTCTTTATATGAGGAAGAAATATAATTTTCCAACAGTTGATATTTCTTGATACTTAAAAATGATAAAGACAAATTACTGTTTTTGTAATCTGCCAATTCCATTAAACAAATGCTGACTGAGTCAATTTAGAGCTGTGTTTTCCTAGCAGAAAATAAGAAAAAAATAGCTTCATCAACTCCTGAATTATGGCAAAACTAATCAATTGATAAAAAAAACATTTCTCTGTTTCTCACACGCACATACATACATATATATATATATATATATATAATTAATTTATAATGCTCCTGGACAACAGCAAAACTGCAAAAAGAAATTACTTGAACAAAAAAACCTACTCCCTATGTAACACTTGCCCAGGCTAATTATCATATAAATTTATTTCTTACTATGTTTGGCTATCTTGACGTGTGAATCATAGTACAATATGGATGCCGCTTTCATCCTCCCAAACACAACAGTGCCCTCTGCAATTCCTTGAGGAATCTCAAAACCCTAAAGGACCATACTATGGTCCCAGATCCTGGTCACGGCCCCAAATATAAATATGTTGTATAGCCGTGATACAACTATACATATACGTATACATGCGGAAACAAAATCAACAATAGTGACAAACGAACACACTTCTTTAGAAAAATATACCTTTCACACTTTATTCTCAAAAGGGTTGCGAAAGGGTTGAGTGTGAAAGGTGAGATGGAGACGGGACGGACTGCAACATATTGACCGCAAGTTCCTCTGACTATAGCAGCACTTCTTTCTCATTCTGCTGAGCTGCTCAACCGAGGGTCACTGAGGGCCCAAGCTCTCTGTCTGGAGCTGGTTCTCACTGCCTCGAACTGCAACTCAAACTCCAACTACCTGACACCAACTAACCCAAGCTGTCTGTGGCATCTGGTTATGTAATTGTTTGACATCCACCTGCTTCCAGTGGGCGTCAAAATGGCACCGATTTCAACCCGTCCACAGGTCAAGGTGATATCTTCAACTGAATGCACCTGTTTTTTGATTG
The DNA here is from genome assembly GCA_963585895.1 of Sepioteuthis lessoniana. Lineage (NCBI taxonomy): Eukaryota > Metazoa > Mollusca > Cephalopoda > Myopsida > Loliginidae > Sepioteuthis > Sepioteuthis lessoniana. Next base: position 27,120,097 of record OY757908.1, read on the forward strand.
ACGGCTGGGTCGAGGGCTAATATGTTAGTGTGAAGAAGGTGCGCATGTATCGTAGGGTGAGAGATATTCTGATAGTCCATGATTGGTTCTTTTTCAGCCAATCACTGGGCACGTAAAAGTGACTACGTAAATAATTTCCAATACCTTCAAAAGAAAGTTGAGTTCAAGGTTTGGGGGCGGAATTATTGGACTCTCGCCGACAAGAGAATCACTTGGCTGAGTCAGTAGATTCGGTAAATATCGACTCAAGAGAAGAAAATTCAAATTGAAACACACATTATCGTTACTTAAATCTGTTATTTTTCTTACATAAAACTCAATGTTTTTGTCAAGCATCGGGAAAAATATTCAAAGCCGAATGTTGTAATGTTTATTTCTCTTGAAATAAATTACTATGTTGGAACTGGTTGTTTTTATTTATTAGAAATATAGACACACTTCTTTTCAGGTTGCAAAACTAAGCATCCCATTCCTCTTTTTAGTATCCATTTTTATATCTTTCTCTCTCGCTTCGCCAAGCCTTATAATCACTGCTAGATTTCTCGGGCTAGGCAGAGATAAAGTCTACTAGGTACTTCAGGTAGAATTTTCCTGCCTATATCGACTAGCATTCGGATAATTTCGTTAACTCTTCATGGGTAGTAAGTTGTCGAGACTAAGTGTAAATAAAAATGTTTCCAGTATTCACTTTCGATGCGACAACTGTTAATTCACTGACAAAGTCTGTCCAAAGTTGTAAAGCGGGATTAAGGTCGCTGGGTGTGTTCTCGATTCCCGTTGGAAGGTTGGCAACGTCAACCTAATCCTTTTACACAACGTAGTAATATGTAGACGAGTTTCTGCTTACATCTGTTGGTATTCCGTGAGGTTTGTCTTTAGCGGGTACAGAAGTTCGTACTGTCACGTTGGTAAAGAAACTGCATATATACGTGTGTGTGAGTGTGTGTGTACGTATTCCTTGAACCGTTAGCCTAGTAGGTGAGTAACAGTTTTTCTAACGTTGACTCTACGGGGGTTCCTTAAAAGAGACCGAATTTACTTTTTCCTGTCCCTCACGGATGATCCGGCTTTTGGTATTCTTCCGTCGGCTGATTTGATTGGTTCAGTTTAAACAATTTACTTCTGTGCAGGAATTCCTCCGCTTGAGTGAATTAGATTTATTTCCGTTATAAGGTTGCCAGGCAGCTGGTCTAGACAGACAGCTATTTTGTTAGAAACAAGACTCCCTTTTCTGTGTTATGGGGTCAAATCAGATTCGCACAAAATACTTTCTCTTTTACGTACACGCCACAATAGAGGCTCTAACTTGCTTTACTTGACAGCAACCTCCCCTAACTGACAAAATTAGCCGCTTTATATGCAATAAGGAAGGGCATATATTTGCATATTCTTAAAGAAACTTGATAGGCCAAACAGATGCGTTTTAATGGAAGTAAGTCATCTAATTCATTACATCGTATGTTGGTCATTGCAATTTAAAACCTAAAACCTAGCATATTTATTGAATTGAGCACATTTCTAATAATATTGCATCATTATGGTTGCAACTGTTTCTTTAGAGAGGCCATCAGCAAGAAGTAGGAGGATCATTAAATAAGTTTCCAGACTTTTTTTGTAAGGACACTTTTATTGATAGTACACACATGAAACTCTAGTCACCTTCGAAGTAATCACCCCCGGCTGCAATGCACTTGTTGTACCGTTCCAACAACTTCTGGAAGGTCCCATGCAAGTCCTCTTGTGTGAGCGTGTCAATGACCTACGTCACAACCACTTTCATCTCCTCAATCGTCTCATAATGACAGCCTTTGAGCTTAGAGAATAAGCAAAAGTCACAAGGAGCAAGGTCTGGACTACCTGGAGGCTGTGGAACTATGTTGATGCCCATCTTAGTCAAATAGTCTGTGACAAGGATTGAGTTGTGGACTGGTGCATTGTCCGGGTGAAAATGCCACTGACCCGATTTGAAGAGTGCTGGCCTCTTCCCAATGAATCTAAACTCCCTAAACTCCCATAAAACTTCAACATAGTAACCCTAACCCTAACACTAACCCTTTGGCCAATCAACTGTGGTGTATTGACTTCCTTACTCCTCCCACACCTTTCAACATCCCTCACTGACTCCCTGCCTTCATTGAATCTCTTATGCCACTCAAAAACTGATGCTTGATTCATGGAAGATGGTCGAAAAGCAGTCAGAAGTATCCCATACGTTTCTGTGGCATTTTTTTCCAAGTTTAAAACAGAATTTTATTACCTATCGTTCTTCCTCACGTCGAGATAGCATTTTTGAAATTCATCAGCTGTGACAATCGAGCTTTAGTAGAGAGTATTCCAATAGCTGCTGTAGCTGTTCATTTGAACCTGAAATCATAACAATTGGTCAGTCATCTCATAAGACGTATAGCAATAACATACTGAATTTTCAAGAGTCTACGACAATTTAAATGCCTGTACAAAAAATGTCTGGAAACTTATAGAATACACCGCGTATGCGAGTGCGTGCGTGTATACACACACACACACACACACACACACACACACATATATATATATATATATATATATATATATAACTTTTTTGTCTTGTCTTATTCTCTTCCCTGTTCTGTCAATTTTGTGGATTACATTGAATGATTCTTAATTTTTTCTTAATGAAAAAAATATCGAAATTATACAAACACTATGAGTCGTCCAACTATGCAAACTTTAACATCTTTCCCTAACCGTAACAAACCTTATTGTTATTGCTTTATTCTCTTCTTTGTCGGCTGTCAGTTTTAAGGATTACTTTGAATAAATCTTACTTTTTGCTAAATGAGAACAATATTGCAATTATTTCGCACAGATTAGCAGACCATTCGTGAGTTTGACAGGGAGTCTCAGACTTGTGGACTCACTTAATAATTAACTCCCTTGTCTACCGGTCTTTAAAAAATCCTTTCTGTATTAATTGCAAATGGACGACACGTTTTAATTTCATTTAACCAGAAAAAATTGTTTTATTAAAAACTATTACTTTTTTGCTCTTTTCCCAAACATTGTATGGCCCAAAAGAAAAGAAATCAGACGAAATAAACGACAGAAAAGCAAGTATATCATTATGTTATTATCTTTCTTTACAAAGGAAAACATTTTTCACTAACGAAGAATTAAAATATTTTTTCATTAGTGAAAATACTTTATCCACTGTTGATATAAAAATGTCTGGAATCTTTTGAAAGTTGATAGAATTATTTTTGGAAATCTCATTTATTTCAACGTTTAAATGATATTTCATTTTCCCTTCAATTCGTGTTAATCGTTAGAAAGACATAAACAAAGTCCCCCATCGGAATCTTCAGCCAATCTTAGTCGATTAAATTTATGTCAAATATTTTTTAAAACTATTTTTTATTATAAACGATGATTTTATTTAATACACACCAAACATCAATACATTCATTAAACGGAAAAGAAAGTTAATTTGACAAAATATTTTTTGTTTTAGACTACCACTGTGTTATTATCTTATTTTATTTCAAAAGCGATATTCTTCAAGATTTTTTTTTCTCATTTGAATTTGTAAGATCGATTTCTATGAATTGAAAATATTTTTAAAAACTGCCTAATTTTCTCTGTTGAGACGAGACGAGTGAAAGAAAAGGTCTGTTTAATTTTGACGCCACAAAAGTTAATGAAGCCGGCAGTTATCATAATGTATGAATTATTGTATGAAAAAAAAATGGTTTTTGGAAAATTTTGAAATTACTTTTAAAAGAAAAAAACAGGTTCGGATTTTAGACTGAAGTTTATTTGATATTAATTTAAAAATAATAATTGATAAGAAAAAAAGTGTTGCTTAAAGTTACATTAAAATAAAATAAACATCACTTTACGTTTCATTAAATTTAAAAGACCGACATTCGAAAAGATATTGAAAAGTGTTAAGATTACCTAGTTACTGCATACATAAGTCAGGCCTATTAAAAGTCTTAATATGTGTTGAGATAACTTAGTTTCTACGTCAATCTATCATTGCATGAATTGAACTGCCAGTGAGTTGTTATTTGTGGCATGGTGTGTGACATGGGTCAGTAAGCTATAAACAGTCTTGGTTCAGTGTCGGAATGTGGACTTGATTATTAGGGTGTCAGTATTCTTTGATCTTGTCCAAAATGTGACTGTTTTCTCTTTCGTTCAACTTCCTATCTTTAGTGCTTTCAACAAATATTCTATGCTCAGTTGATTATCATGCATGAGGCAATGTTAACCACTCGTTAAAGAAAATCTATATCTACAAAATGCAATATCTTGCAAGATGTATTTAAATCAGTTTTTTTTAAATTAACAAAAACCTTCTTATTGAATAGTTTAAGAAGTCACTTAGCACAATATCAACATTTGAGAGGTCATGGAGCATTAGGATTATTGTCTTTAATTATAATCTTTCATAGAAATCCTGTACATACAATGAAAAAACTTTCAAACTGGCAAATTTCTAAAATATCAAAATTATGGAAGTATTTTAAAAAGATTTTTAAAAACTCTGACATTCTGCAATACTGTGCAACTTTAATTTAGAGACAAGATAGAAAAATTATAACCCTGCCCTAACATTGGAACGGTAAGGTCTAGCACAAAATAATTTTGCACAGTTTTCTTACTGATGAAGGGGAACATTTGTGGCAAATCTGAAGTAGTTCAATGTCGGTGGTTATAATGCCCTGGTAAATTGAAATGGAATGTGACCCCCTGGGCATGTTCTCTAGGCTGCATCTAGTGTCTTTGCTGAGTAAGTTGTTGTTGATTGGCTGGTATATCTACTGGTAGGAGTCTACTGGAGAACATCGCTTATGAGTTTTTCTTGCTTATGTAGCACTGTGTAGCTGTTCTTGTTCATCCTGTTAGTTCTGGAAATCAGAGGTAAGTGGCTGTACAGTTTTTTATGGGGTGCTACTTCCAGGATTTGATAGATACAGGCTGCAGCATTTTTGACGTTCTCACCTAGCCTTTTCTCTCTGTGCTCTATTAAAATCAAGGTGGTGCAGCCATAGAATGGTACTGAAATGGTTTCAGGTTGGAAGAATTCCCTTATATTTCATCAGCAGGATCAGATTTCCATACAGTCAATAACCTGTCAATTGCAGTTGATGCCTTATATGATTATTTCTTGAAAAGTAGATTAAGCAATTTCATTTATGACTAAGCATAAATTCTATATATTTCAGTTTATTGAATAACCTTTTTTTGTATTTTTCATGCAATTTTTTTATTTTCTATTTGCAGGTAACAGTATTTTGGAAGAAGAATTTTAAAGTGTAAAACAACACACCCTGAAAGAAACATTTAAAACTAGTAATGTATTTATATGCATATCGATAGCTGATAAAATAAGTCTTTTAGTTTCAATTCAGTTTGAGGATTTTTCCAACATTTTAAAGAACAACCGGAATATAAGCTCTAATAGCAGAAAATTTTTCTCTACTCTGAAAGATCAACATTTTCCTTAGAAAATGCATTTGTATACACTGACTCGAGAGAAAGCACATTTTTGTGAAGTCTGTTAATCTTCAATTTCTTCACATTCCTCTTTAAAAAGACCAAGGTAAATACACACTGGTGTGTTGGCAATTTCTTCAGAAGTCTGTTGATTTGTACTTTCTATGAGTTTCCACTTGAAAAGTAAATTGCAAACACACACTGGTGGGAAACCCTTCTCATGTAAAGTCTGCAAATTTACATTTTCTCCAAGATTCCAAATGAAAAGACACATGTGAACAGAAACCATATTTTGTGAAGTCAGTGGATCTGCAATTTTACAAAGTTCTCAAAGAAAAAGACACATGACATCTCAGAAAAGAGAGAAAAGATTTCCTTGTGAAGTCTGTGGATCTACATTTGCAGAAAATTCTCATTTGAAAAGCCATGTGCGAACACACACTGGAGAGAAACCATTTTCTTGTGAAGTGTGTGAATCTACATTTGCACAAAGTTATAATTTGAAAAGACACATGCAAACACACACTGGAGAGAAACCATTTTCTTGTGACGTGTGTGAATCTACATTTACAGAAAATCAACATTTGAAAAGACACATGCAAACACACACTGGTGAGAAACCATTTTCTTGTGAATTCTGTCGATCTACATTTTATGCGAAAGGCGAACTCAAACGCCACATGCGAACACACACTGGAGAGAGACCGTTCATTTGTGAAATCTGTAGATCTACGTTTGCACGAAGTCATCATTTGAAAAGACATGTGCTAATACACACCGGAGAGAAACAATTTTCTTGTGAAGTGTGTGGATCTACATTTGCAGAGAATTCTAGTTTGAAAAAACACATTCAAACACACACTGGAGAGAAACGATTTTCTTGTGAAGTCTGTGGATCTACATTTGCACAAAATGGTCACTTGAAAAGACACATGCAAACACACACTGGAGAGAAACCATTTTCTTGTGAAGTGTGTGGATTTACATTTGCACAAAGTTATAGCTTGAAAAGCCACATGCAAACACACACTGGAGAGAAACCATTTTCTTGTGAAATCTGTAGATCTACATTTGCACGTACTTGTAATTTAGAAAGACACATGCGAATACACACTGGAGAGAAACCATTCTCTTGTGAAATCTGTGGATCTGCATTTTCTGATAAATCCTCTCTGAAAAGTCATATCCGAATACACACTGGAGAGAAACCATTTCCTTGTGAAGTCTGTGGAGTTAGATTTTCAAAATCTTCGAATTTGAATTCCCACATGCGAGCACACACTGATGAGAAAGCATTTTCGTGTTGACTTTGTCGATTTGTATTATCTGAAAGTTTCATCCTGAAAAGATACATGCAAATACACACTTGATAGAAAACATTTTCCACTGTAGTCTGAGGATCTTCATTTACTGAAAACTGTCTTCTAATTAGACACTATGATCTTATAGTGGAAAGAAATCTTTTTGACAAAGTTCTTGATTGAAATACCACTAGCAAACACACACTAGATAGAAAACATTCTCTTGTGAAGTCGTTGGATCTGTATTTTCTGCAGTATACACATTGACAACCTATATGTGATCACACACTGGAATAAAAGAGTTTTCATGTAATGTCTGATGATGTGCATTTTTTGTAAGACACTGTTTGAAAATACACATGAACATGCTTTTCCACGAAAGGCAATTAGCACCAAGCTAGAACATACCGCAATACTTTACAATATTTCACTGGAATTGCAATGCCACATGAAAATTGGGCCTTTTGTTGAGTCCCTTGTGATATTCACAATTTTCAAGCTAACAAATTCACCATCAGATGCTGCATCTAGGGTCATGCACAGTTTTAAGTCAAAGCATCATTATCACTAACCCAGACAAACTCATTGATATCTTAGAATATGTTATTGGAATGTAAATGTCCTATCAAGATACAGCCGTTTTGTAGAGTCCTTTGTAGAATTCACTACTTTCCAGCCAATGAATCACTAAGTAAATGAGAAGATGACACATCATTCAATCAAATATGCACATTTATATTTCTAAATTGTTTGTAAAATAATTTTTTTTACATAGTTAATATCAACAATGCAATGTCATAATTAATTAATGATCATACTCTCTATATGATATCAAAAGACGAAATATATATTCATATGTTAAAACCGAACTGTAGATAGATCAAAATATGAAATAAATATTTTTCAAGATTACCAGTGGATACGCAGACACTGAGATTTCGGCTATCCTACCAATGGCTTGTCAGAATTCTTCAAAATCTAATTAGAAATTTAAATTTTGACCAAGATCAAGGACCTATTTGTGCTTTGGATATTTTATATAAGCAATTTCCTTCTCAACATTTAGTGATATTATTTTGAATAAATGTATTTTTTTGCATTAACTATTATCAGAATTGGATGATTTTCAGTGCTGGTTTTTTTTTCTGGATTTAACACAAATTCTCTCTCTTAAACATTCTCAATATCTTGGTAAATCTTTCAACGGATACCATTGGTTTTAATTTTACATCAGCAATAGTTCTGTGTAAAAGCCTAGATTGAATCTGATTTTATGTTTCAAGTCAAATTTTCTATAAACCTAATTCAAAGAACGTTCAACAGATGATTTAGCTTGAGGTATCGTCTGTTGTAAATTGTGTCAAAACTTTTCTAAGGAAATATCTCAGGTCAAATGATCTGATGGACGCTCAACAGTAATTTTGTTATCGCAAAATTATTGAATGCAATAATGATAATCAATTTAGTAAATATTATTTTTCATTGGATATTTTAACATCTATTTTAACACTGTAATCGCATATTTTTATTTAAAATGAATATTACATATACACTCATGATTAACAGCTTATCCGAAGAAATAAGATATTCTCTTGGATTCAAATAAAACACACATATATGAGCAAATGAAACTTTGACTCCTTTTTTTTACGATTTCCTATTTTTCAAACTTTTAAAATTGTAAAATAATAACAGTAAGATCAATTAAAGATTACTTCCCTTGATTATCTTACATAACCAACCACTTGTATTTGGATATGGTTTTCAATGTTTCCAATTTTATTTTAATTATAAAATGATATTATAAAAGGGGATTAAAGATAATTTCTCTTCATCATAATTATCTTGGAAAGAAATTTAAAAAATTGCTTTCTGTAATTTTTAAATATTTTAAAAAACTGATTAATTTTCTGAGTCGTGACATATCCGTCTCATCAGAATATCAGTAATATTGTGACAAATGATTAAAATATTTCAAACCTTTCAAAATATTTATACTCTCAAAAAGCGATCTTTTTAACTAACTTTTAATTTTTATCTGAACTTATATCAAAACATCAAGGAATATATTTAAAATGTTGTAAATAGTTTTAAGTAGATTTCATTGATTCAAGTGGAAAAGACTCTATAAAAAAAACTTTCAAAATGATTTTGAATTTCAAATATATCCAGAAAAACTATCAATATATTAAAGAACTGGAAATTCCATCAAAATTCTGCTGCCATTAATATCTGTTATTGCTTCAGGGATTAGAGTTTTCTGGGTTTTAATAATTGGTAGTTAGTTATTTCTATTTCAAACCCCAGTATGTGTTGTTTTCTTTTGTTGTTCACATTGCTGGAATAAATTGAAGGAAGGAAAGACAAAGAAATGACTGAAGCTATTAAGACTTAACTTTATTATTATGGGAGTTTGCAAGTAAATCCTGAAAGGGGAAGACCTCCCTGATCAATAAAAAAGCTGCCTTCCTCTCTGAGGACTGAGTTCTTTCTCTCCAAGTTTTTTTTTTTGATGACATAAAGCTTCTAGTTTTTCAAGCATGCTCAGATTGTTTTTCCTGTTAGAGGCCTGGGAGATTATTATACACACCCATGATCTTTGTCTAGGGGAGATATAGCAACATATGTGTAGACTGGCAATATTCCACTCTTTTAGAGCTAAAACATGCATGCAGGGGATAAAATCCTTCAATTTGTCTTGTTTAAATTGGTCAACTTGGTGACAGATCATTATATTAAAAAATACATCCCTTAAATATTAACTTTGTAATAATTAGAACTTCTGCACTTTTTTTAAATTATAAAAGAAAAAAAACTATCCCTTTATATGAGGAAGAAACCTAATTTTCCAACGGTTGATATTTCTTGATACTTAAAAATAATCAAGACTAATTACTGTTATTGTAATCTGCCAATTCCATTAAACAAATGCTGACTGAGTCAATTCAGAGTTGTATTTTCCTAGCAGAAAATAAGAAAAAAATTACCTTCTTGAACTCCTGAATTATGGCAACACTAATCAATTGAAAAAGAAATGTTTCTCTGTTTCACACACACACACACACACACACACACATATATATATATATATATATATATATATATGCTGGCAGCTTAGATTCTTTGGCTTCCCTCTCCTGCCATTAATTCCTATCATCCATCACACTTTCATCTCTACAAGGAGGAAGCAGTGGTCTAATCGAAGTTCACTTAAAGAAATAGTAAACTTCGTTTTCAACAAGCTTACACAGGAAACTAGAACACGCTTGTCCAGGTTGATTTTACACTAGAAGGCAACGCTGGGAAAAGAACAAAGCCTTAACATGGGCTTCAAAAAGAACTTTGACGTGAAATGCCAAAGAATAGTATTTTGTCATTAACAAAAGATAAACTGTCGGTGGTTGACTGCATTTCTTCATGCAAGTCAGTCGTTATTTTTATACCCTCTTCTTTTTTGGTTATAATATTGTCGTTACTTGAATATATGTTATATTTGTTACTTATAATTCAATTCAAAATTTTTGACAAGCATAGGGAAAAATATTCAAAACCAAATCTTATAAAGTTTATTTCTCTTGAAATAAATCACTTTGTTGGAACTGGTTGTTTTTGTTTATTAGAAATATAGACACACTTCTTTTCAGGTTGCAAAACTAAGCTTCCCATTCCTCTTTTTAGTCTCCATTTTTATATCCTTGTCTCTCGCTTCGCCAAGCCTGATAATCACTGCTAGATTTCTCGGGCTAGGCAGAGATAACGTCTACTAGGTACTTCAGGTAGAATTTTCCTTTGTATTTCGACGAGCATTCGGATAATTTCGTTAACTCTTCATGGGTTGTAAGTTGCCGAGACTAGGTGTGAATGGAAATGATTCCAGAATTCATTTCAAAGCGGCGTCTGTTAATTCAGAGACAAAGTTTATCCAAAGTTATGAAGCGAGAATAAGGTCACTGAGAGTGTTCTCAATTTCCGTTGGAAACTTGAAAACGAGAACTTAAGCCTTTTACACAACGTAGTAATTTTTGGACGAATTTCTGCTAACCTCTGTTGGTATTCCTTGAGGTTTGCCTTTAGCGGGTACAGAAGTTCTTACTGCCTCGTTGGTAAAGAAACAATATATATATATATATATATATATATATATATATAAGTGAGTGTGTGTTTATTGAATCGTTTGCCTAATCGGTGGGTAACAGTTTTTGTCATGTTAACTCCGTGGTGGTTCCTGATAAAAGAGGCCGAATTTGCTTTTTCCTCTCCCTAACGGAAGATCCAGCTTTTGATATTCTTCCGCTGGCTGACTTGACTGGTTCAGTTGAAGCAATTTACTTCTGTGCAGGAATTCGTCCGCCAACGGGACTTAGATTATTTCCCGCTACAAAGTTGCCAGGCAGCTGGTCTAGACAGACAGCTATTTTGTTAGAAAATAGACTCCCTTTTCTGTTTTATGGGGTCAAATCAGTTTCGCACACACTACTTTCTACTGTACGTACACGTCACAGGAGAGACTCTAACTTCCTTTGCTTAAAGGCAGCCTCCCCAACTGACGAAATTAACCGTTTTATATGCAATGAGGATGGGCATATATTTGCATTGGTGCTGCTGCGTTTACACCACCAGCGAGACAACTTAAAAAAAACTCGCCTTTTAATGGCAACCGTGAGCTCTGAGAGAAAATTGACATCATTGAGTCTTTTTTCCGTGCCTATAAACCCCAAATAAAAATCAAGATTTTGTCTGAGAGAAAGAGACTCTCTTTGTTGATGTGTTTGGTGAAAGATGGGTGACTGCTGCGCGCTTTTTCGCGTGGTTGGAGTCAGCCTTTTTTTCACCCTTGAAATTCCAAAGTTCTAAAGAATCTTGAGTATTATGGAAAGACATGACAGCCCTGCTCAGGTAGGTTAGACCAGTTTATTTAGGCTTATTTTTAGTTTCTCTAGTTTAACTAGTGCGTGGTAGCTCATCTGCCCGTTTTATTTTTTTAATCACCTTATTTTTTTTTTTGTTTCTTCTGGCCTTCCCTCCCCTATTTAAATAACAGAATTATGAACTCTCCTGATATGCTTGGGACCCCAATTTTCCTCTTACTGCTTTTCGACCGGTTAACTAGTCTTTCTGCCATTATTTGTTTGTAAAGGGGACCCTTACTAACTCTCATCCTTTGTTTTTGGTATATATTTTATCAATTTTTTGATTGGGGATTTTATCTTTGACAATATATTTTTTCCTCTCCCTACTCTCCCTCACAATTTTGTAAATTTGGGTTTAGTTTAGATATTGATAGAGTATTCGACAAGTTAGTGACTGTAGTATGTTAATATATATATATATATATATACTTGAAGACCATTTGTAAACAACATAGGAATGAAAAACACGTCCATTTCGAAAAGAAGTCCAAAAGTTGAGTAACATTGTTCTATACTAAAAATGCATGAAGGATTTTTATTCAATTAGTCATTGTAAAAGTCAGTGGTTTTTACTATTATGTGTTTTAAATGAAAGAACAATGGGCTGTAATAAGTCCAAACTAAAATATTAAACTCGAACGGAAAGATACAATTTTGGAACGTAAAATTCTTTTTTAGTGAAAGGAATGTTCGCTATTATTTTAACGAAGAAATGTATTCTTGCGCGTGTGTGTTATTCCCTCGCTAATTGTTGTTGTTAATAAATGAGGATGAAGAAGACGAAGATGCCGTTAGCTTTTACATGAAGGTTTTTAATGGCAGCATGGAATAAAGAGTTTACATTTATGCTGCAAGTCTCGTAGGAAGGAAAGAAGTAAGTGAACGATTGGAAGTTATGAGAGAGTGGAGAAAGCAGCGCGTGTTGTTGGACATGCGAGGGAGGTATTTTCGCCATTGTATAGCTAAAGTCGGGTTTGCTGTTTGAGGAAATAAACGTTGAAGTCACCGTGATTTTGTGGCTCTAGTCGTTTCGGGGAGATTTGTGAATGTCTCCGGAAAATGTTACCCAGAGGTGAAGTAGTCGCTAGGTGTTAGAATGAAATTCGGCATCGCAGTTGACATAGCCAATTTTGGGGGTGTCGTAAAGTTGTTTCAGTGTGCGGCGTATTGAATTTATCTTATTCATATTCAACTGGGAACCCTTGGTCTAAGAGAAATAGACGCAAGGGATCCATAAATTAGATAGGTTCCCTCATTGTGTCCATGCTGCTGCTGCTATTGAAGACCTGCCAGTAAGACGTCTGCACTGAACGAAGTTGTTCAGCCAAAGAGAGTATTTGACGGCTTTCCCCCACCCCAGTTTGTGCTGCCCGGAAAGATGCTCCGGGATGAATAGGATAAGTCATCCTGGCTGGATGAAATTATGCGTCGAATTAAATTACGCGCCAAACAAAAATACGAAAATTCCTTCTGCGACACTATTTTTGTAAAAGGGTAGAATTATAACGCATGTTAGTGTAAATTTCAGAAGACAGGGAAAGGAAGAAAAGAAAAAAAGGCCAGGTGGGAACTAAGAAGTACATCCCCCCACTGTCCGTCAAACAGTAGAGAACCACGTGTATATAAATGCCCATACAATTTGAAAAAATTATTCTAGAAAGACCATTTATAAACAACATAGGAATGAACAACACGTCCATTTCTAAAAGAAGTCTAAAAGTTTAGTAACATTGTTCTATACTAAAAATGTATGAATGATTTTTATTTAATTTGGCATTGTAAAAGTCAATGGTTTATTCTATGATGTGTTTTAAATGAAAGAATAATTTACTAATAGGCCGACTATAAATCTTAAAAGAAAAGATTAACTATTGGACCGTGAAATTCTATTTTCGTAAAAATGTAGAACTATAACACGTGTAAGACCAAAAATAAAAATCTTGAACCTAGCCAAAGAATCTAACGCTGTTGGATTTATTTAGACCCCAACCAAAAAAAAAAAAAAAATATATATAGAACATGGAAAAAATTCTTTTTTATATTTACTTTTTTAATTTAATAGTCTCGGACTTTAACAAGGTTAAAACTTAACGAAAAAAAAGTGGGGAAAGAAGGAGAAGCGAGTGATTTTTTTAAGAACGCCATGGGAAGCAGCATGGTTGACGTAACGGCAAGTGGATAAAAAATCTGACGGCCTCTCGCAATGCCTAACCTGGTCCTGGGCGTATGAACCTCACGGTTCAACGGTTTGGATATTTAGTTCGATCGTAGAACAACTGCTGCTCACCTATAAGGGTGGCTTCTATAGATGAAAATAAAAACAGTCACCGAAAGACAACTACCGGAGCAGACTGCATCGGCCGTAGAACATAACGTAGATATAACATGCATTCAAGAACACAGATACACACATAGCAAGGATATTAAATATCACGATACCGGCAATGGATGGGTGCTGGCCACTGTATCAGCGTGGAAAAATTGTCAATGCCACAGTTGGAGGTGTAGGTATACTTTTAGGACGAAAAGCCTTAAAATCACTTAATACTTGATAGTATTGAGAGAATACAACCTAGGATGATGGTAACTACTTTTAATGGCAACCCCAGAGCAACAGTCATTTCCTGCTACAGCCCTACCAATGTTAGTAAAGAAATTGAACTCATCAGCTTCTACGATGAGTTATCCTCTCTAGTGGGCAGCATTCCGAAACACAATGTTCTAGTCATTGGCTATGACATGAATGCCCAAATAGGGAAAAACGGAAACCACAAATACAGCCTACACAACTCGTCAAACAGGAATATACAACATCTAACAGATTTCACGATAGAAAATAGATTAACATGCCTCAATACAAACTTTCAAAAAAGGGAGGGAAAATTATGGACCTGCTGCGACCGGCCTACGAACGTCAACAGATCGGATTACATTTCGCCCTAGAGAAATAACATCCGGGCGCGGCCGGAAATGATAACACCCTTTTTCGACTCTAACCGGCCGTTACATCTAAGAAGGGGAAAATAATATTTATCAACATTTGCAAAACACTTCTGCCAGAAATAATTCTATAAAAATGGAAGTAATACTTTTCGCTAGCCTATACCGGGCTAAAGAAATACTTATTTTCTGCGTCCATTTTTTGTAGAAGAACTTTCTATGCACGCGGCGCGACAGAAGTGGAGTTCCCTTTCATCCATATAAAAAGGCTTAAGGCGGCGAAAATTCAGAGGTCCCCGCGGACTTTTTTTCCTCTCCAGTTGTTGGGTTGCATTCGGTAGGCCGTTTTATCTCTGGACGGTTCTGCCGGATGTGCCTCTACACTGGAGAGTTCCTCCGGCCTCAGGGGGCCATCCCCCCAGGCTTATACCCCCTTCGGGGTGGGTGGGTTTATTGCCTGGCGCCTGAGGCGCCCCAAAAAGGGGAAGGCCGACGGGGCCGAAGGTATTTTTGGCCTTGCCGGACGCGAGTGGGCTTCGGCCCTGCGACCGGGCCCACCTTAAAAACGGCCTTGTGCCATATTCGTGCGTTGGTGGAACGCAACGATAAATACAGAGGTCTACGCGGACGCTCTCAGGAGCCACTCGGCTCCACGAGGCTCGGGTCCTACGTTATCGTGGTTGCAACCACCTCACCGCCACTTCTAGTGGCAGATTCAACCTTTTTTTTACAGTCCTTTTTAAGGGCTATGACAGGTCACCTTCTGCGGGTCGGTACATCTCTGGCGGTCATTAATGATCAGTCGAAATAGACGGCCTGGAGGCAAACAAGAAGAGGACTCACTAAGACCAGCGGTTCTTAACGATCGCTCGGTTCCGCTCGTCCGTTTGGCTGCGCAGCGCAAAAGGCAGGTTTGGCCTTTAGCTACCTCTCCACCATCCGCGCAGCGCTAAGATAACGCCAATCTTAGCCTCGGCCTCCTGGCCTGTTCGCTCGACAGTGCAGAGTTTTGGCGCACAAGCCTTACCTATCGCCTCGATACATCCACACAGCTTTGGCGCAAAACAGCCTTAGCTACCGCCTCAATACGTCCGCACAGCTTTGGTGCGAAACAGCGTTAGCTACTGCCTCGATACGTCCGCACCACTTTGGCGCCACAAAGCCATAGCTACAGTAAACGATACGCCCGCACAGCTACCTGGCACGACCAAGCCATAGCTCCCGCAAACGATAAGCCCGCACAGCTACCTGGCACGACAAAGCCATAGCTAACGTCAACGATACGCCCGCACGGCTATCTGGCACGACAAAGCCATGACTACAGTAAACGATACGCCTGCATAGCTATATGACACGACAAAGCCATAGCTACTGTAAACGATACGCCCGCACAGCTATCTGGCACGACAAAGCCATAGCTACCGACCACGACGCTCCTGCGATGCAGTCCACGTAATGACTCGCTGTTACGGACTGCCCCAGCAACGTAGCATCTAGTCAACGTAACGACTCGCTGTTACGGACTATCCCAACAATGCAGCATCTAGTCCACGTAACGACTCACTGTTACGGACTACACTGGCATTGCAGCATCTGGCCCACGTAACGACTCGCTGTTACGGGCTAGCAACCTGATCGACCCCCCCCGGTTAACCTAACGTACCATCAAAACTGGGATATCGATCTACCAACCACGACGCCCCTGCAATGCAGTCCACGTAACGACTCGCTGTTACGGACTATCCTAGCATTGCGACAAATAGCTCACGTAACGACTCGCAGTTACGAGCTAGCAACCACGACTCGACCATACCAACGAAATGTCAAAACCGGGACATCGATTTACCAGCGACCGACTTCGGCTTTCCGCAACGACTCGACCGACCTCAGCTGCCCGCGACGACTGTCCAACTGCAACCAACGCCTCGACCAATCTCAGCTTACCAGCATCAAACATCTAGCTGTATCTCCACGACCCGACTTACGCCAGCTACCCTCGTCAAACGTCCAGCTGCGAACATCTACAACGCGACCATACCAGCTAACGACGTAACCCATCCTAGCTGAAGACTACATACAACCGCCACGGACATTTACATACACGTTTGTAATTCCGGCAATAAAATCGTCACTTTTGTTGTATCTATTAACTCACCTTTTGTCTTCCTCCATTGTCTTTGGCCATGCACACTCACACTCGCCGGCATAACACTTAAATCATTTGCGGAGTCGACATGCTTATCGGCTCCCCAACAGACCTATACATACGCAAACAATACTGAAGCACAGATAGACTACGTCTTTATAAACAAAAAATGGGAAAATAGCTCAATGAATTGCGAGGCATATTCCTCATTCGAAGGTGTGTGCTCTGATCACCGAATTGTCACGGCAAAAATACAACTAAACCTATGAAACAACGACCACCAAACACTGTGACTAGGCTCTTCTTAATAATAAAGACATTAGAGATAAATATATGTTAGTATTAAGAAACAAATTCGATGAACTACAGGAGAAGACAGATATATATACCCCGAATGACGAATATGAGAATTTCGTTCATGCCCACCTAGAAGCAGCAGCGAAATACATACCAACAAAATATAGAACAAAATCTAGAGTCCAATGGGAGACATTAGCTGTAAAAGAAAAATGTGCAGACGAGAAAACTGCCTCCAAATGCAATTGGAAGGACCCAACTAACACAGAAGCCCTGAAACTAAAAAAGGCACAAAATGAATTAGCAAGCAAGCATATATACCTAAAATAACAGACAGAAAACATACAAAATCAGATAGATAAGATTAGAGACTCAGTGGGGGATAGGAAATCTAGGATAGCATGGCAAACGATAAACGAAATGAGCAGAAGGAATAGCACTGCAAAAGCTAAACTGAAAGCTACAAACCAACAAGAACGAATAAAACTGTGGAAACAGCATTTCCAGAATCTACTAGGAAACTCGCCGAAAGTTACACATGAACCAATCACGAGAATTATTAGTAAGCAATTAGACATCGAACTAGAACCGTTTACCCAAGAAGAACTAGACTCTGTACTTTGAAAAATTAAAAATAGAAAAGCCGCAGGGCTTGATGAAATTCCCCCAGAAGTATAGAAGACCAGGCAATTAGATGACATACTGCTCCGACACTGTAATGCAGTTTATAATCAAAACTGATAGACAGATGGGTGAAAGGATGCATCCTCCCATCTCCTAAAAAGAGCGACCTCGGATTAGCCCAGAACTACAGGGGTATAACGCTAACATCCATAGCTGCCAAAATATACAATGCCCTACTACGGAACCGCATAGAACCGAAAATCGAAAACATTCTGAGGAAAAACTAAAATGGCTTCCGAAAAAGTAGATCCACGACCTCACAAATATTGACTATCCGTAGAATCCTTGAAGGCGTACTGGCAAAAAACTTACTGGCAACAACACTTGTTGTCGACTTTAGCAAGGCCTTTGATACCATTCACAAAAGGAAGATGGAATAGCATACGGCCTACAAAAAGAGACCGTCGCAGCCATAATGATTCTCTATAGAAACATCAAAGTGAAAGTACGTTCTCCGGATGGAAACACAAACTACTTCGACATTGTAGCAGGAGTACTGCAAGGAGACACATTAGCCCCATATCTCTTTATTATCTGTCTAAACGACGTGCTTAGAACATCGATTGATAAAATCAAGAAAACGGTTTCAAGCTGACAAAGATCAGAAGCAGAAAGTACCCCGCAAAAGCAATTACCAACACCGACTTCGCCGATGACATAGTGCTTCTGGCAAATGCACCCGCCTAAGTCGAAACCCTGCTGCATAGTCTGGAACGAGCTGCCGCAGGCATAGTCCTTCATGTCAATGCACACAAAACGGAATACATGTGTTTTAATCAAACAGGCCACATCTCTACACTAAACGGTAGCTCTCTGAAACTGGTTGACAAGTTCACCTACCTTGGAAGCAGTGTCTCATCAACTGAAAAAGATATTGACACGTGACTAACACAGGCATAGACAGCCAACAATACGCTGTCGGTCAATTACAAGTCAGACCTGACCTACAAAATGAAACTCAGTTTCTTCCAGTCAGCGTTTGTGTCGATACTGCTATATGGATGCACTACATGGACGCTCACTAAACAGATGGAGAAAAAGCTTGACGGCAACTACACAAGAATGCTACGAGCAGTATTGAACACGTCGAGGAGGCAACACCCCATAAAGAAGCAACTGTACGGCCGCCTACCTCCCATCACAAAAACTATCAAAGTTAGACGAACCAGACGCGCAGGACACTGCTGGAGAAGTAGGGACGAGCTCATAAGTGATGTACTCCTGTGGACCCCCTCATATGGACGAGCAAAGGCAGGACATCCAGCTCGAACCTACATACATCAGCTCTGTGCCGATTCGGGATGTAGCTCTGAGGACCTGCCGAAAGTAAAAAACGATAGGGAGGTGTGGCGATAGAGACTCAGGGATATCCGTGCTGGTGGCACGACAAGACGATGATGATGATGATGATGATCTTTCATTGTGGTATTGTGGAGTGTGTGCTTTTTTTTAATTTGGAGATATGTATTAGTCACTGAATGTGTCTAGTTAGGTTAAAAATTAAGATAGTGATGACTAGCCCCCTCTCCATTTTGGCCTTTTGCCACATTTGAACAATTTTTTTATAGAATAAATATTTCTCAAAGAAACTTGATAGGCCAAACAGATGCGTTTTATAGGAGGTAAGTCATCTCGTTCATCACATCATTCGTTGTTCGTCGAAATTTAAAACCTAAATCTTGCATAAAACTATTTCTTTAGAGAAACCATATGCTAGTAGTGTATATGTACGTGTGTGCGTGTGTTGCGGAGCCGATAAGTATGTCGACCCCGCAAATGAATTATGTGAATGAGAACAGCCAAAGCAATATGAAGGAACAAAGGTGAGATAATAGTTATCACAAATGACAATTTATTTTGTCATATCTACAAGCGTGAATGTAAATGTCCGTGATGGTTGATGTTGGTCGTTGAGTACAGCTAGATGGTTGATACTGGTCGTTGAGTACAGCTGGATGGTCGGTGCTGGTCGTTGAGTACAGCTAGATGGTCGGTGCTGGTCGTTGAGTACAGCTGGATGTTTGATGCTGGAAAGCTGATCTCGGTCGAGTCGTTGGGTACAACTGGACAGTCGTCGCGGGCAGCTGAGGTCGGTTGAGGTTGGTAGATCGATATCCCCGGTTATGACGGTACGTTGTGGTTAACCGAGGGTATGTCGATCCGGTTACTGGCTCGTACAGCAAGTCGTACGTGAGTTAGGTGTTGCAGTGGTAGAACAGTCTGTAACAGCGAGTCGTTACGTGGACTGCGTTGTACCTTGCAAGAGCGTCGAGGTCGAGGAAAGGCTAGGGCCTTGCTGGGCCCCCTAGCCGTGCAGACGTATCGGACGGGAACGAAAGCTTTGCCGTATCAAAGCCGTGCGGACGATCGGACGGGAACGAAGGCTTTGTCGGGTCAAAGCCGAGCGGACTAGCGGACGGGAACGAAGGCTTTGTTGGGTCAAAGCCGTGCGGACGATCGGACGGGAGCGAAGGCTTTGTCGGGTCAAAGCCGTGCGGACGAGCGGAGAGGCCAGAAGGCCGAGGCTAAGATGGGCGTTATCTTAGCGCTGCGCAGATAGCGAAGGAGTAGCTAAAGGCTGGACCGTGCCATTAGTGCTGCGCAGCTTATCGGACTATCGGAACCGAGTGAGAGTTAAGACACGTTGGTCTTAGAATCCGTCTTCGTGTTTGCCGCCGGGCCGTCTACTTCGACTGGTCATTACTGACCGCCAGAGATGCTCTGACCCACAGACAGGGACCTCTTATGGTCTTAACAAGGACCTTTGTGCATACCTATGTAGGTGGGTGAAAAGCAGATCAACCACGAGAAGTGGGATCAAGTCGGAAGTTAAGGTGAATGCGACCGCACAGAATGCAGGATTCCTCCTTAAAGAGCTTCGCTAGGAGCGTGCCATGTATTTGTCGCTGCTTCCCACCAGACACGACTTGACACAAGGTCAAAAGCCCGAAGGCCGATTAAAGTGGGGATAAAGGGGGGGGGGAAGGTCGGGAAGGAGCCGAGACTCGAACCCTGCTTGTCTGTGCTGCTCATCGGCTCACTTAGTGCAATGTGAGCCTGATGAGGCAAGCAGTTTCACGAACCCAAATGTGGGTCGGGGCACGTATGCCAGTTTGCGGCTTAAACTTGACGCTTGGTCTAGTGCCGTACAAGGGGGACAAAGGAGACAAAAATGCAGCTCGCCCACCCGAAGGTAGCCTAGTCGAAACTAGGTGCCTAATTAAAGGCCCCAAGTCTGCCATTGTTCCTTTTCCAGGGCCACGCTCCGGACCGAAGTCCAGAACAGGCCCCGGGGCGCTCGCCGGGAGCGTGCCAGGTATTTGTCGCTGCCTCCCACCAGACACGACTTGACACAAGGTCAAAAGCCCGAAGGCCAATTAAAGTGGGGATAAAGGGGAGGGGAAGGTCGGGAAGGAGCCGAGACTCGAACCCTGCTTGTCTGTGCTCTCAACAAGGCCGTTAGCCTGTGGGTGGTAAGCAGTCGTTTTAATGTGTTTGACGCCGAGTAGGTTCGAGAATTCCTGAAAGAGGGATGATTGGAACTGTGCCCCTCTATCGGTTGTGATGACTTGAGGTGTACCAAACTTACTTATCCATTCTTTCAGTATGGTCTTGGCAACAGTGCTTGCTGAGATGTCCTTGATAGGCACAGCAGTGGGCCATCGTGAGAAGCGGTCCACCACGTCAATAGATATTGGTAGTCCTGACACATTGGCATTGGTCCAACCAGGTCGATGTGTAAGTGGGAAAACCGTGCGTCAGGGCTGATGAAGGTGCCAATAGGAGATTTTGTGTGCCGGTGGATTTTACACTGTTGGCATTTTAGACACGTAGAGACCCATTCGCGGATGTGTGTGTTCATGTTGGGCCAGACGAAGCGTTCAGCAATGAGTTTGACGGTCGCACGTTTACTCGGGTGTGACAATCCGTGTAAGTGTCGAGATACTTGTTTTCGTAATGCCGGGGGGACGTAGGGCCTTGGGTTGGCCTAGCTGATGTCGCAGTACAGTCTTCCGTCGCTGAGAGGTACTGGGAACTCCTGAAGTTTCAGGGAGGTGTTCGTTTTCACCTCTTGTAATGTTGAGTCGGATTTTTGTTCCTTTGCGATTAAATCCTGACTCAGAACATCGCTATCCAGAGCGTGGATATCTGTCCGGGATAAAGTGTCTGCGACCGTGTTATCCTTCCCCTTGACGTGACGTATGTCGGTGGAAAACTGTGACAAGTAATCGAGATGTCGAATTTCGCGAGCCGTGTATTTGTCGGAGTTAGTTCTCATTGCTGTCGTCAGCGGTTTGTGGTCTGTGTAGATCACGAAGTCTCTGCCTTCTACGAGGTGTCTGAAATGCTTGACGGCCAAGTATATGGCCAGCAACTCTCGTGAAAAGGTACTGTACCTTCTCTGTGCTGGTGAAAGCTTGGCCGAAACGAATGCGATTGGTTTGCGTTGGGAGTCGTATTCCTGTTCAACTACGGCTCCTACTCCGGCGTCTGATGCGTCAGTCGTAAGGGCGAGATGCGTTTTTGGGTCGTCCTTGATGTACGAGAGTTTGGTGAAGTTCACCAGCGCGGTCTTTGCGGCGTTGAATGCGTGAAGAGCATCCGTTTCAAGTGAAATGTTCCTATTCTTCCTCTGCAGTAAGTTCGTAAGAGGTTGGAGAATAGTGGAACACTTTGGGATGAACCTTCTGTAGAAGTTTATCATCCCAATGAAACGTCGCAGCTGTTTCATCGACGTCGGCGTTGGAAAATCCTGGATTGCACTGATCTTCGTCGGTAGAGGGGTTATTCCTTCAGCATCGGTGTTGTGTCCAAGGAATTCGATGCTGGGCTCCCCGAAAACACACTTGTCAAGGTTCAGACGTAATCCGTAATGTGAAAGTCGTCTGAACACTTCACGTAGGTGTTGTTTGTGACAATCATCATCTTTGCTGGCTACCAGGATATCGTCGATGTACGCATATACATAGGGTAGACCACGCAGGACTTCGTCCATCAAGCGCTGGAAGGTTTGTGTCGCGTTACGTAGACCGAATGGCATTTTTAGGAATTCATACAGGCCAAACGGTGTCGTAACTGCTGTCTTTGGGATGTCTTCCGGAGCTACAGGGATCTGATGGTATGCCTTTGTAAGGTCTATTTTCGAGAAGATACGAGAACCCTGCAGTCCGGAAGCAAAATCGTGGATGTGGGGTACCGGATATCGATCAGGAACTGTGGAAGCGTTCAGTTTCCTGTAATCGACGCATATCCGGAACTCCTTGCTTCCAGGTTTCGGTACCAGGTGTAGAGGTGAAGCATAGGGGCTGTCCGAGGGTCGTATGATGCCGTCGTTTAGCATCTGCTCGAACTGCTCCTTAGCATATGCCAGTTTGTGTGGCGCGAGTCGTCTGGGTTGAGAGTGTGCTGGTGGACCACTCGTTTTGATGTGGTGTTGCGTTTGGTGGACACCCGAATCAGTGGATTTGAATGGTTGCGTTATATCCACGAACTGATTCAGGATGTCCACGTAATCCTGGCCATGGCATGCTGCGATTCCGATCCCGTGGTGCTGTGTCGTGCTGGCGTCCCTATGACGTGGAGGTTCGTCAAGGTATCCGACAATGTTCGTGGGTTCATGTGAACCGATAGTTCGTAGTGTGCCAGGAAGTCTGCACCGAGGATCGGTATTTTGACGTTGGCCAGCGTGAAGGTCCAAGTGTAGTCACGCCGCAAGCCAATGTTTAGGGTGAGCGTCTTTCCACCGTACGTGTCTATAGTGGAACCGTTGGCTGCTTGTACTTTGAGTGGGGTGGGCTTAGCGGATGGGTCAATTGTGTGAGGTATGACGCTGATTCCCGCACCCGTGTCTACAAGGAATTTTATTTTATTCCTCCGGTCCCAAATATAGAAAAGACGACATGTCTTTAGTTCGTTACCGGATGGGTTCGTCGTCGTTACCCTCCGGTTTCCTAGTTTTCCGGGGCCGCCGTGAATTTGCAGTGTGGCCTGCATTTCTTTGCTTGGTCTCCAAATGTCTGGTGGTACCAGCAGATGTCTGCGTCGTTGGTCCGGTGATTACTAGGGGTTCGAGGGCGTCGATGGCGACTATGCGTCCTGTCCCTTGGCCTCTGTCGTCGGGTGACCTTCATCTCGTGAAGTTGTTTTTGCAGGTCTGCCATCATTTCTTTCATGGCCCGCAGCTCTTTTGTTGTTTGCGACTCCGATGTTGGTGTCTGGACAGAGGTGATGTTGTTGGATCGTTCGAACACCAAATCAGCGGAATCGGCCAAGTCGTTCAATGCGGTGGATCGGGACATCGGAGCAATTATTTGCGAGACCCATGATGGTAGTCGTTCCATCCATAGGGTTCGCAGGACGGTCTCTGAGACATGCTTCGAGCCCAACTGACTCTTCCTGAATCTTAAAAGTTGGGCTGGTGTCCTGTCTCCGATCGTGATGTTTTGAAGGACGTCCCGGATTCTTTCTTCTTCAGAGCGGCCTGTACGTTTAAGGATTACGTCCTTAAGGTAGTCGTAGGGGGTTTTCTCTGGGAGGTCGGCGAGAGCGTCCGTAATCCGACTGATGACGTCTGGTGGCAATTTTTGCATCAAGTTGGCTACCTTGATGCACTGGGATTTTATCCTCAACATGAGGAAGATGGTTTCGACTTGTTGGAACCAGGAATGTACATCTGGATTGTACGTTGGCAACGCCACAGTGACGTTTGCCATTAATGTGTCGGACTCACCGCTGCCCTCCATCGTTCTGGCTGTATTCACGTTCGGGGTCACCACTTGTTGCGGAGCTGATAAGTATGTCGACCCCGCAAATGAATTATGTGAATGAGAACAGCCAAAGCAATATGAAGGAACAAAGGTGAGATAATAGTTATAACAAATGACAATTTATTTGTCGTATTTACAAGCGTGTATGTAAATGTCCGTGGCGGTTGTATGTAGTCTTCAGCTAGAATGGGTTACGTCGTTAGCTGGTATAGTAGCGTTGTAGATGTTCGCAGCTGAGCGTTCGACGAGGGTCGTTGGCGTAGGTCGAGTCGTGGAGATACAGCTGCCCGCGACGACTGTCCAGCTGTACCCAACGACTCGACCGACCTCAGCTGCCCGCGACGACTGTCCAGCTGAACTCAACGACTCGACCGACCTCAGCTTACCAGCATCAAACATCCAGCTGTATCTCCACGACTCGACCTACGCCAACGACCCTCGTCGAACGCTCAGCTGCGAACATCTACAACGCTACTATACCAGCTAACGACGTAACCCATTCTAGCTGAAGACTACATACAACCGCCACGGACATTTACATACACGCTTGTAAATACGACAAATAAATTGTCATTTGTTATAACTATTATCTCACCTTTGTTCCTTCATATTGCTTTGGCTGTTCTCATTCACATAATTCATTTGCGGGGTCGACATACTTATCGGCTCCGCAACACGTGTATATATATATATATATATATATAAAACAAAACTTTTTATTATTTTCTTATTCTCTTCTTTGTCAGCTGTCAACTTTATGGAATAGTTTGAATGAATGTTATTTTTTTCCATTTAGAAAAAAATATTGAAATTATATTAACAGTATTAGTCGTCCTACTATGCAAACTTTAACATATAATATATCGTGTTTAATTTCAAAATGTTCCACAGAAGGTAACATTAACTTGTCCCTAAACTTAACAACCCTTTTGTTATTGCATTTTTCTTTTTCTTTTTTCTTTTTTTTTTTTTTTGTCAGCTGTCAATTACAAGGATTACTTTGAATAAATTTTACTTTTTGCTAAATGAGAAAAATATTGCAATTATTTCGCACAGATTAGCTGACCATTCATGAGTTTGTCAGGGAGTCTCATACTTGTGGACTTACTTAATAATTACCTCCCTTGTTTATCGCTCTTTAGAAAATCCTTTCTGTATTGTTTGTAAATGGACGACACGTTTTAATTTCATTCAACTAGAAAATATTTGTTTTATTAAAAACTTACTTTTTTGCTCTTTTCCCAAACATTGTATGGCCCAAAGGAAAAGAAAGCAGACGAAAGAAACGACAAAAAGCAAGTATATTATTTTGTTATTATCTTTCTTTACAAAGGAAAACATTTTTCACTCACGAACAATTGAAATATCTTTTCATTAGTGACAATACTTTATCCACTGTTGATATAAAAATGTCTGGAATCTTTTGAAAGTTGAGAGAATTATTTTTGGAAGTCTTATTTATTTCAATGTTTAATTGATATTTCATTTTCCCTTCCATTCGTGTTAATCGTTAGAGTGACATAAACGAGGTCCCCCATCGAAATATTTGTCGAGTGTCGATTAAATTTATGTGAAATATTTTTTAAACTATTTTTTTTATTATAAACGATGATTTTATTTAATAAACACCAAACGAATTTTAACCCCAACGAGAAAACATAAATTCATTCATTAAACGGGAAAAAAAGTTAATTTGACAAAATATTTTTTGTTTTAGACTACCATTGTGTTATTATCTTACTTTATTTCAAAATCGATATTCCTCAAGATTTTTTTTTTTTCATTTGAATTTGTAAAATCGATTTCTGTGAATTGAAAAGATTTAAAAAAAACAAAACAAAAAAAAAACAGACTAAGATTCTGTGTTGAGACGAGACGAGCGAAATGGAAGTCCTGTTCGATTGTGACGTCACAAAAGGTAATGAAACTGGCAGTAATCATAATGTAATGAATTATTGTAAGAAAAAAAATTGTTTTTGAAAACTTTTTTAAATACTTAACAAAAAAAGAACGGGGTTGGGTTTTGTACGGAACTTTATTTGATATTAATTTAAAAATAATTGAAAAGAAAAAAATGTTGCTGAAAGTTACATTAAAATAAACTAAATATCACTTTACGTTTCATTAAATTTAAAAAACTGAAATTCGTAAAGATCTTGACAAGTGTTAAAATTACCTAGTTCCTACATAAGTCACGCCTTATAAAGGTCTTGACAAGTATGGAGATAACCTAGTTACTACCCAAGTCAGGCCTAGTAAAGGTCTGGACAAGTCTTGAGATAACTTAGTTCCTACATAAGTCAGGTCTCTTAAGGATTTTCACAAGTGTTATGATTACCTCGTTACTACATAAGTCAGGCCTAGTAAAAGTGTGTTGAGATAATGTAGTTTCTACATCAATCAGGTCTAGTACAGATCATTGCATGAATTGAACTGCCAGTGAGTTGTTATTTGTGGCATGGTGTGTGACATGGGTCAGTAAGCTATCAGCAGTCTTGTTTCAGTGTTGCAATGTGGGCTTGATTGTTATGGTGTCAGTATTCTTTGATCTTGTCTGAAATGTGACTTGTAACTGTTTTCTCTTTCTTTCAACTTCGTATCTTTATTGCTATCAACAAATATTCTATGCAGTGTTAATTACACTGGTTTACAAAAATAAATTTTTGTCTGACGCAAGAATGGGGATAGGTAGTTTCTGTTAATTTGGATGTGCTGAATTCAAATTTATAAATAGTTTTGCTTTATCACCTTTAGTTTTCTGGCTTTTAAATAGTCTCATTTTAGTATAAACAGAGAATATATGTGCATATTTCAAGAGTTGCAGCAGCTTATAACAGATAAAACAGGATAGATAAAGAACACTGATTGAATCAATATACTTGGATGACACAATTACACAATTCATAGTACTGCAGACAGTCAAAAGTGTGTTTTCTTAGAAGATCTGGTGTATTTTGCCTCCGAGATGTCATGCAAGAGCATCCAGCAGAAGTCCCCCATCATGCCGAGGTTCCATTTGCCTTGATATTTGCTCTCCATCTTCGTAATGTCTTAGTGGAATCTTTCTCCATGCTCATCACTCACTGCTCCAAGGTTTGGCGGGAAGAAGTTGAGGTGGGAATGGAGAAAATGAATCTTGAGTGACATTCGGCACCCCATATCCTCGTAAGACTTTAGCAACTTCTCAATACAGGCTTGGTAATCTGGTACGCGTGTGTTACCAAGGAAGCCACTACAGACTGACTTGACTGCTTCCCATGCTCTCAGTTCCTTTAAGTTAAGTAGCTCTTCAAAATCAGTATCCTTCAGCGCTTCTCGGATCTGAGGTCCGACAAAGATGCCCTCTATGAGCTTAGCAGCACTAAGACCTGGGAACACAGTAGACAAGTGTTGGAAGGCAGCACCATTTTTGTGCAATGCCCTCACGAAATTCTTCATCAAACCAAGCTTGATGTGAAGAGGAGGAAGAAGCACCTTATTCATGTCCACCAGAGGATTCTCCTTGAGGTTGTGTTCGCCAGGAACAAAAGTGCTTCTAGACCCCTGTCATTCTGCTTGTAATGCTGGGAATACAGCTCGACTATCCCAGAGACAGAGAAAACAACAGTACTTTGTGAAGCCCACTTGCATACCCATAAGAAGACCAATGACCTTGAGGTCCCCACACAGAATCCATTGGTACTCGCTGTACTTAATAGCTTCTAAAAGAAGCTCCATATTGTCATAGGACTCCTTTAGATGGACAGAGTGTGCAATGGGAATGCTGGGATATTTATTCCCGTTGTGCAGAAGAACACCCTTGAGACTTCACTCGGAAGAATCTATTAAAAAACGCCAGTCTGAAGGATTATGTGCCAAACCAAGGGACATAAACAAGCCAGGTATGTTTGTGCAGTAGCACAACTTGTTTTCCATGTCGAAAAAGGAAGCACGGTCTTTGTTCCGATTCCTGAAACTGGTGATCCTTACATCTTCCATGGACTAGGTTCCACTGTTTAAGCCAAGAAGCCAAGAGCTCTGACTGCTGTTTTGACAGATACAAATCACAAGCAAGATCATTCAGGTCTTCTTGCGTGATCCAGTGTGGCTCATTGCCACTTGTTCCTGAATATGTAGACTCAATATCTTCCAAAGATGTTGACTTGGCAGAATCTGCCCTTGAAGGCATTTCTTCATCTGATGAGGAAAGAAGATCCTTATTTACTGGAGGTGTGGGTACAAGAAGATCATCTGAATGGGGAACAGGTCTCATAGCAGATCGAAGGTTGGGATATTTGATCTTTTTCCTAGAAGATGTATAGAAACCAGTTATATTAGTTAAACAAAAATAACAATCATCTGCATGGTTTCGTGGCTCTCTCCAAACCATCGGGACTGCAAAGTTGAAAGCCGCTTTCTTGCCATTAAACCATGCAGTTAGTCCATTGTAGCAGGGTTTACAACAGATGTGTGGAGCCCAAAACTTGTCCTGATCACCAATTTTACAGCCAAAATAGTGAAAGTAGGTGGTTCTGAGGAGGGAAGTGATGGTTCGACGCTGGGCAACTATTGTGAAGTCCCCACACACGTAGCAGAAAGAATTGGCCTTGTTGAGGCATTCTCAACATTTTGATGTGCTTGAAGCCATTGGGAATCCGAAAATATAACAAAGTAAAACTAAATGTGCATTTGAAAATGTAATACTAATATTTACTGACCCAAAAGATGTATAACACGATAGTTGAGGGACATCAACCTCCTGCGCCGCCTGCGAGACAACCTCTTCCAATGACTGCCAGTGTATGGATTGAGACCTGCTGCCTTAACTGTCAAAATCTGTCTTGATATATAACTATATATATATATATAATGTAATGCTATCACTTACATTTACTGCATAATAACTAAAAAATAAGCCATGAGTCTCACAATATTAGAATTAACCCTGAATTCATATACACCTTTATGTACCGTATATGCATAAAATGCACACTGTGCATATCTAAAAAAAAATAGAGGTGATGAGTAAAAACGGATTTAAAATTTGAATTCAGCACCCTCAAATTAGGTAAATACGGGTATTTTTGTGCTTGCCTCAATTTCTTTGTAAACCAGTGTTATCATGCATGAGGCAATGTTTATCACTCGTTAAAGACAATCTATATCTACAAAATGCAATATCTTGCAAGATGTATTTAAATCAGTTTTTTTTTAAATTAAATAAAACGATCTTATTGAATAGTTTAAGAAGTCACTCATAATAAGGGACAGGCTTTTGTCATCCAGGAATTGTATCAGTTCGTTATATGCTTCCTCATTCCTTTCCATATCTGTTTCGTCTCCGCTAAGGTTTTTACCTAAAATGGCATCCTTTAAAGTTAACGTGTGGAGGTACCCTAAAAACTTCATTTCCCAAATTTTATATGTGGTCTCATCTCCGTCAAATAATAACCTGCTCCACAGACTTCCATTATCTCTTCTGGTGGGCCCATAACCTGTTGAAATTGCCATGTCTTAAGATCAGGATATGTAGAGCGAAATTAGATGAAGTAAAGTAAAAACACGCGTGTTTCTTGAAAAGGAGAATAAAAGATTAATTTTATTTTACAAAAAGGACAGTTACACAAAGCAACTGCTTGCATTATCGAACTTAATTTACCTCTTTTTAACAAAGGTCTTGACAATTGTTTAGATAACCTAGTTACTACATAGTCAGGTCTTGTAAAGGTCTCGACAAGTGTTAAGATTACATAGTTACTACATAAGTCAGGCCTAGTAAAGGTCTTGACTAGTGTTGAGCTAACCGAGTTACTACATAAGTCTGGCCTTGTAAAGATTTTGACATGTGTTGAGATAACCTAGTTTCTACATTAATCAGGTCTAGTACAGGTTATTGTATGAATTAAACTGCCAGTGAGTTGTTATTTGTGGCATGGTGTGTGCTATGGGTTGGTAAGCTATGTGCAGTTTTGGTTTAGTGTTAGAATGTGGCCTATTGTTAAGGTGTCAGTGTTCCTTGATTTTGTCTGAAATGTGACATGTGATTGTTTTCTCTTTCTTTTAACTTCCTATCTTTGGTGCCATCAATAAATATTCTATGCCGTGTTGATTATCATTCATAAGGCAACGTTTACCACTCATCTATCTCTGCAAAAACAATATCTTGCAAGATATATCTATATCAGTCAAATCCGTTTGGAAGTTAATAAAAACCATACTGTGAAAAAACTTTCAACCTAGCAAATTTCAAAAATATTAAAATTATGGAAGGATTTTTCAAAACACTGAGATTCTGCGATATCGTGCAGCTTTAATTTAGAGACAAGATAGAAAAATCATTACCCCGCCCTAAAACCGGAACGGTAAGGTCTAGCACAAAATAATTTTGCACACTTTTCTTACTGATGAAGGGGAGCATTTGTGGCAAATTTCAAGTAGTTCAATGTTGGTGGTTATAGTGCCCTGGTAAATTGACAGGGTATGTG
This sequence comes from Sepioteuthis lessoniana, assembly GCA_963585895.1. Classification (NCBI taxonomy): domain Eukaryota; kingdom Metazoa; phylum Mollusca; class Cephalopoda; order Myopsida; family Loliginidae; genus Sepioteuthis; species Sepioteuthis lessoniana. Next base: position 27,151,087 of record OY757908.1, read on the forward strand.
ACACACTGGGAATGTTCTCTAGGCTGCATCCAGTGTCGTTGCTGAGTAAGTAGATGATTGGCTGATATATCTACTGGTAGGAGTCCATTGGAGAACATCACTTATAAGTTTTTCTTGCTTATCTAGCAGTGCTTCATACTGTTAGTTTGGGAGATCAGAGGTAAGTGGCTGTACAGTTTTTTTTTTATGGGGTGCTTCTTCCAGGATTTGATAGATACAGGCTGCAGTATCATTGTGACATCCTCATCTAGCTTTTTCTCTCTGTGATCCACAAAAATCTAGGTGATGCAGCCATAGAATAGTACTAACATGGCTACAGGTTGTAAGAATTCCCATTATATTTCATCCGAGGGAACATATCTCCATAGAGTCAATAACCTGTCAATTGCAGTTGATGCCTTATATGATTATTTCTTCAAAAGTAGATTAAACAATTTCATTTATGACTTAGCATAAATTCTATATGTTTCAGTTATTGAATAAACAAGGAAAGCTTTTTTTGTATTCTTTAAATCTTTTATTTTCTATTTGCAGGTAACAGTATTTTGGAAGAAGAATTTTAAAATGTAAAATGATACATTCTTAAAGAAACATTATTATTAATTTTAATGTGTTGATATGCATATTGATAGCTGATAAAATAAGTCTTAGTTTCAATTCAGTTTGAGGATTTTTCCTACATTTTAAAGAACAAGTGGGGAATATAAGCTCTATTAGCAGAAAATTTTCGTCTACTCTGAAAGATGAACATTTTCAAATAGAAAATGCATTTGTATACACTGACTGGAGATAAAGCAAATTCTTGGGAAGTCTATTAATGTTCAATTTCTTGACATTCCTCTTTAAAAAAAACCAAGGCAAATACACACTGGTGTGTAAGCAATTTCTTCAGAAGTCTGTTGATTTGTACTTTCTTTGAGTTTCCACTTGAAAAGTAAATTGCAAACACACACTGGTGAGAAACCCTTCTCAAGTAAAGTCTGCAGATCTACATTTTCTACAAGATTCCAAGTGAAAAGACACATGTGAACAGAAACCATATTTTGTGAAGTCAGTGGATCTGCAGTTTTACAAAGTTTTCAAATAAAAAGACACATGACATCTCAGAAAAGAGAGAAAAGATTTCCTTGTGAAGTCTGTGGATCTGCATTTGCACAAAATTGTCATTTGAAAAGTCACATGCAAACACACACTGGAGAGAAACCATTTTCTTGTGAAGTGTGTGAATCTACATTTGCACAAAATTATCATTTGAAAAGACACATGCAAACACACACTGGAGAGAAACCATTTTCTTGTGAAGTGTGTGGATCTACATTTGCACGAAGTCAACATTTGAAAAGACACATGCAAACACATACCGGTGAGAAACCATTTTCTTGTGAAGTCTGTCAATCTACATTTTATGAGAAAGGCGATCTCAAACGCCACATGCGAACACACACTGGAGAGAGACCATTTGTTTGTGAAATCTGTGGATCTGCATATGCACGAAGTCATCCTTTGAAAAGACATATGCAAACACACACTGGAGAGAAACAATTTTCTTGTGAAGTGTGTGGATCTACATTTGCACAAAGTTGTAGTTTGAAAAGCCACATGCGAACACACACTGGAGAGAAACCATTTTCTTGTGAAGTCTGTGGATCTACATTTGCACAAAATTTTCACTTGAAAAGACACATGCAAACACACACTGGTGAGAAACCATTTTCTTGTGAAGTGTGTGGATTTACATTTGCACAAAGTTGTAGTTTGAAAAGCCACATGCGAACACACACTGGAGAGAAACCATTTTCTTGTGAAGTCTGTGGTTCTACATTTGCACGAAGTTCTAATTTGAAAATCCACGTGCGAACACACACTGGAGAGAGACCATTCTCTTGTGAAATCTGTGGATCTGCATTTTCTGACAGATCATCTCTGAATAGTCATATCCGAATACACACAGGAGAGAAACCATTTCCTTGTGAACTCTGCGGAGCTAGATTTTCACAATGTTCTAATTTGAATTCCCACATGCGAGCACACCCTGGTGAGAAAGCATTTTCTTGTTGACTTTGTCGATTTGCATTTTCTGAAAGTTTCATCCTGAAAAGATACATGCAAATACACACTTGATAGAAAACATTTTCCACTGTCGTCTGACGATATTCCTTTTCTGAAAGCTGTATTCTAATAAGACACATGTGATCTAAGAGTGGAAAGATATCTTTTTGAAAAATTTCTTGATTGAAATACTACGAGCAAACACACACTGGATAGAAAAAATTTTCTTGTGAAGTCTTTGGATCTGTATTTTCTGCAATATACACATTGACAACTTATATGTGATTGCACACTGGAACAAAAGAGTTTTCATGTGATGTCTGAAGATGTGCATTTTTTTGTAAGACACTATTTGAAAACACACATGAACATGCTTTTCAGCAAAAGGCAATTAGCACCAAGCTAGAACTTACCACAATACCTTACAATACTTCACTGGAATTGCAATGCCACATGAAAATTGAGCCTTTTGTTGAGTCCCTTGTGATATTCACAATTTTCCAGCTAACAAATTCATCATCAGATGCTGCATCTGGGGTCATACACAGTTTTAAGTCAAAGCATAATTACCACAAACCCAGACGACCTCATTAATATCTTAGAATATTTTATTGGAATGGAAATGCCACATCAAGATATAGCCATTTTGTAGAGTCCTTTGTAGAATTCACTACTTTCCAGTGAATGAAACACTAAGTAAATGATAAGATGACACATCATTCTATGGAATATGAATATTTATATTTCTAAATTGTTTGGAAAATAATTTTTTTTACGTTGTTGATATCAACAATGCAGTGTTATAATTAATTAATGATTGTACTCTCTAGATAGCAAAACAGGAAATACATATCTATATGTTTAAACCGAACTGTAGATATATCAAAATATGAAATAAATATTATTCAAGATTATCTGTTTATACACGGACAATGAGATTTCGGCTATCCTACCATCTGCTTGTAAGAATTCTTCAAAATATAATTAGAAATTTAAATTTTGACCAACATCAAGGACCTCTTTGTGCTTTTAATATTTTATATAAGCAATTTCCTTCTCAACGGTTTCTTGTTGCATTATTTTGAATAAATGTATTTTTGTGCCATAACTATTATCAGAATTGGATGATTTTCAATGCTGGGTTTTGTTTCTGGATTTGAACACAAATTTTCTCTCTTAAACATTCTCAATATCTTGGTAAATCTTTCAAAGGATAGAATTGGTTTTAATTTTACATCAGCAATTGTTCTGTGTAAAAGCCTAGATTGAATCCGATTTTATTTTTGAAGTCAAACAGTCAAATTTTCTATAAACCCAATTCAAAGGGCATTCAACAGATGATTTAACTTGCGGTATCGACTATTGTAAATTGTGTAAAAACTTTTCTAAGGAAATACCTCAGGTCAAATGATCTGACCACCAGTAATTTTGTTATTGTAAAAATATTGAATGAAACAATGACAATCAATTTAGTAAATATTATTTCTCATTGGATATTTTAACTTCTATTTTAACACTGTAATCATGTATTTTTATTTTAAATGAATATTACATATATACTCATGATTAACAGCTTATCCGAAGAAATAAGATATCCTCTTGGATTCAAATAAAACACACATATATGAGCAAATGAAACTTTGACTCCTTTTTTTTTTTACAAGTTCCTATTTTTCACACTTTTAAAATTGTAGAATGATAACAGTAAGATCCATTAAAGATTACTTCCCTTGATTATCTTACATGACCAGCCACTTTTATTGGGATATGGTTTTCGATGTTTCCAATTTTATTTTAATTATAAAATGATATTATAAAAGGGGATTAAAGATAATTTCTCTTCATCATAATTATCTTGGAAAGAAATTTAAAAAATTGTTTACTGTAATTTTGAAATATTTTTAAAAACTGATTAATTTTCTGAGTCGTGACATATCCATCACATTGGAATTTCAGTAAATTATTGTGAGAAATGTTTAAAATATTTCAAACCTTTCAAAGTATTTATACTTGCATGTGAACTTATATCAAAACATCAAGGAATATATTTAAAATGTTGTAAATAGAGGTAAAAAGACTTTCAAAATGATTTTGAATTTCAAATATCTCCAGAAAAACTCTCAATATATTAAAGAACTGGAAATTCCATCAAAATTCTGCTGCCATTAACATCTGTTATTGCTTCAGGGATTAGAGTTTTCTGGGTTTTGATTGTTGGTTGTTAGTTATTTCTTTTTCAAACCCCAATATGTGTTGTATGCAGGGGATAAAATCCTTCAATTTATCTTGTCTAAATTGGTCAACATGGTGACAGATCCTTATATTGAAAAAAATACATCCTTTAAATATTAACTTTCTAATAATTAGAACTTCTGCCCTTTTTTTTTAATTATAAAAGAAAAAACAATCCCTTTATATGAGGAAGAAACCTAATTTTCCAACGGTTGATATTTCTTGATACTTAAAAATAATTAAGACTAATTACTATAATATGCCAATTCCATTAAACAAAAGCTGACTGAGTCAATTCAGAGTTGTATTTTCCTGGCCGAAAATAAGAAAAAATAGCTTCATCAACTCCTGAATTATGTCAAATTGAATCAATTGATAAAAAAACGTTTCTCTGTTTCACACACACACACACACACACATATATATATATATATGCTGGCAGCTGAGATTTGGCTGCCTCTCTCTTGCCATTAATTCCTATCATCCATCACACCTTGCAAGTCTTCTAGGTTACATCCAGTGTACGTATTGAGTATACATATGTCTACACTGGTTGGCCAACACTGGCATGTCCATGTGTATAGATCCAATTAATTTTGTGTCAAAACTCTCAAAATAATAAAGAAAGATTTTTTTTCAATAAAGCCCATAATATGGCTAATGCAAATGAATTGGTCAAACAAGTGGTTTCAGTAAAAGGCCCATTACTCACTTAGGCTAAGCCTCTTTTCCTTATAGGGTTTTTATTGTTACTTGTTGAAACATTAAGCCTACTGTGGGCTAATTGTGGCTTTGGTATTCAGTCAACTTTGAGAATAAGACAAATCGACATCTGCAGTGTAAAGAAAAATAAAGCTTACTGTAACACGAGACGTAACAAGAGAAAAGAAACAAGACAAAAGTTCGGATCGAAAAAAGGATTATATTTAGAGAAATAGATAAAGAAAGAAAGAAAGAAGAAGAATTGCAAAAAGAGGAGCTTTCTGCTGACTTAACTAACCATTCGTCTTGGTAAGAGTTCTATCAATTCAATGTAGATTTGTTGGCTGGTCCGTACAAATTCAAAGGTTCAAGAAGGAGAATTTTGGGTCCCTATGTACGTAGAGACTCTCATGGGATGACTGCCGTCGTATGTACCTCGCTACTTGCTGTCGCCTGCTTCGTCCACAGTCAAAATTCCCGCCCCAACTATTACCGAAGTGAGGCCCACCTGGGATCTGGCCTTTTTGGGGTTTTTTTTTCAGCATTAGCAGAAAACACTGCCTGGTTCGATCTTTTTGCTTTGTAAGCACTTGTTTGTTCGGCACTGACATTAGACAGTTTTTCTTAAGTAAGGTGGCTTCAGTAAAAGGCCCATTAGTTGCTTGGCTAAGCCTCTTTACCTTATAGGGTTTTTATTGTTACTTGTTGAAACATTAAGCCTACTGTAGGCTAATTGTGGCTTTGGTATTCAGTCCTCTTTGAGAATAAGACAAATCAACATCTGCAGTGTAAGAAAAAATGAAGTTTACTGTAACACGAGACGTAAAAAGAGAAAAGGAACAAGACAAAAGTTCGGTTGGAAAAAAGGATTATATTTAGAGAAATAGATAAAGAAAGAAAGAAAGAAGAATTGCAAAAAGAGGTGTTTTCCGCAGACTTAACTATACCATTCGTCTTGGTAAGAGTTCTGTAAGTTCCATGTGGCTGGTCCATACAAATTCAAAGTTTTAAGAAGGAGAATTTTGGGTCCCTAATGTACGTAGAGTCTCTCATGGGATGATTGCAGTCGTATGTACCTCGCTACTTGCTGTCACCTGCTTTATCCACAGTCAAAAGTCCGTGTTACATCGTTGATGTCAAAAGGAAAAAGGGATGTTAGTTTGAAGAAGGTGCGAATGTATAGTGGGACGGCAGATATGCTGATAGCGGTCCGTGATTGGTTCTTTTTCAGCCAATCACGGGGCACGTAAAAGTGACTACGTAAATAATTTCCAATACCTTCAAAAGAAAGTTGAGTCTAAGGTTTGGAATTAATTGGCTGAGTCAGTAGATTCGGTAAATATCTCCGTAGAACCAACAGAAGAAAATTCATATTGAAACAGAAAGATATTCATCTCTTGGAGGAGGAAGCAGTGGTCTACTCGAAGTTCACTTAAAGAAATAGTAAAGTTCGTTTTCAACGAGCTTACACAGGAAACTAGAACACGCTTGTTCAGGTTGATTATACACTAGAAGGCGACGCTGGGAAAAGAACAAAGCCTTAACATGGGCTTCAAAAAGAACTTTGACGTGAAATGCCAAAGAATAGTATTTTGTCATTAACAAAAGTTAAACAGTAGGTGGTTGACGGCATTCCTTCATACAAGTCAGTCGTTATTTTCATACCCTCTTTTCTTTTTTGTTATAATATTGTCGTTACTTGAATATATGTTATTATTGTTACTTAAAATTAAAAGTTTTTGACAAGCAGAGGGGAAAATATTCAAAGCTAAATCTTATAAAGTTTATTTCTGTTGAAATAAATCACTTTGTTGGAACTGGTTGTTTTTGTTTATTAGAAATATAGACACACTTTCTTTCAGGTTGCAAAACTAAGCTTCCCATTCCTCTCTTTAGTCTCCATTTTTATATCCTTGTCTCTCGCTTCGCCAAGCCTGATAATCACTGCTAGATTTCTCGGGCTAGGCAGAGAAAACGTCTACTTGTTATTTTAGGTAGAATTTTCCTTTGTATATCGACGAGCATTCGGATTATTTCGTTCACACTTCATGGGTAGTAAGTTGCCGAGACTAGGTGTGAATGGAAATGATTCCAGTATACACTTTGAAAGCAGCCTCTGTTAATTCAGAGACAAAGTTTATCCAAAGTTGTGAAGCGAGAATAAGGTCACTGAGAGTGTTCTCGATTTCCGTTGGAAACTTGAAAACGAGAACTTAATCCTTTTACACAACGTAGAAATTGTTGGACGAAATTCAGCTAACCTCTGTTGGTATTCCTTGAGGTTTACCTTTCGCAGCCACAGAAGTTCGTACTGCCTCGTTGGTAAAGAAATTCTCTCTCTCTCTCTCTCTCTATATATATATATATATATAAGTGTGTGTGTTTATTGATTCGTTTGCCTAGTCGGTGAGTAACAGTTTTTGTCATGTTAACTCCGTGGTGGTTCCTGGTAAAAGAGGCCGAATTTGCCTTTTCCTCTCCCTAACGGAAGATCCAGCTTTTGGTATTCTTCCGCTGGCTGATTTGATTGGTTCGGTTTAAACAATTTATTTCTGTGCAGGAATTCGTCCACCATCGGGACTTAGATTATTTCCTGCTACAAAGTTGCCATGAAGTTGGTTCAGACAGACAGCTATTTTGATAGAAAATAGACTCCCTTTTCTGTTTTATGGGGTCAAATCAGTTTCGCACAAACTACTTTCTCCTTTACATACACGTCACAATAGAGACATTAACTTCCTTTGCTTAAAGGCAGCCTACTCAACTGACGAAATTAACCGTTTTATATGCAATGAGGATGGGCATATATTTGCATAGGTGCTGCTGCGTTTATGCCACCAGCGAGACAACTTAAAAAACTCGTCTTTTAATGGCAACCGTGAGCTCTGAGAGAAAATTGACATCATTGAGTCTTTTTTCCGTGCCTATAAACCCCAAATAAAAATCAAGATTTTATCTGAGAGAAAGAGACTCTCTTTGTTGATGTGTTTGGTGAAAGATGGGTGACTGCTGCGCGCTTTTTCGCGTTGCTGGAGTCAGCCTTTTTTTTCACCCTTGAAATTCCAGAGTTCTAAAGAATCTTGAGTATTATGGAAAGACATGACAGCCCTGCTCAGGTAGGTTAGACCAGTTTATTTAGGCTTATTTTTAGTTTCTCTAGTATAACTAGTGCGTGGTAGCTCATCTGCCCGTTTTATTTTTTTAATCACCTTATTTTTTTTTTTTGTTTCTTCTGGCCTTCCCTCCCCTATTTAAATAACAGAATTATGAACTCTCCTGATATGCTTGGGACCCCAATTTTCCTCTTACTGCTTTTCGACCGGTTAACTAGTCTTTCTGCCATTATTTGTTTGTAAAGGGGGCCCTTACTAACTCTCATCCTTTGTTTTTGGTATATATTTTATCAATTTTTTGATTGGGGATTTTATCTTTGACAATATATTTTTTCCTCTCCCTACTCTCCCTCACAATTTTGTAAATTTGGGTTTAGTTTAAATATTGATAGAGTATTTGACTTGTTGTCGTTACTGTAGTATGTTAATTTATATATATATATATATATTATAGGACTCCTATAATTTAATTTGGGTGGTATGCTACTTGTTCACATAAAGATGGCGGACGCTCACATATTCAGTCTCTGGAAACAATTGGCCAGGAGGACCACGTGACATGCTTAAAACTACGTCTGCGCGTAAATTCTCGTCCTGCGTTTGGAGCCTATTACAAGACGCGTATTTTTTATAAATACGTCGTCTTCAAACATCCTTTCTCTCTTTTACTAAATTTCTTCGCAGCAGCAACACACTCCCTCCAACGTGAATCAACAGGAGAGAAAAGCAACAACATGGATGGGCCTCGCAGACATTCATATACATTGACTGAGACGCTTTCCAGTCTCAGAGAAACTGCCCGTTTCTAATCATAAAAGAAGGACATTTTAAACATGTAATTCTTTTGTAGCTTAGTTGTGTTAGACACACACACACACACACACACATATACACACACTATTATTTTGTTAGTAGAATTTGAAATATTTTTTATGTATCAATGTAAATTTTATTGTTGTAGAATATAAATTTGTTTTTGTTCGTCGCCTTGTTTTAAATGTTCCTTTTTTTCCGCGCCGTTTTACAACCTTTACTCGTTTCATTTGTTTCATATCTTTTACTCATTTGTTTCATATCTTCACTCATTGGCTTTTTTCATTTACTACTTTATCCATGTGCCTATATTATGCATATTCCACCTTTTTTCTAAACACTCAATATCAAAACTCAACATAAAATTATCGGGGACCAAAAATACATGTTACCACTACAATATATACTTGAAAGACCATTCGTAAAAAACATAGGAATGAACAACACGTCCATTTCTAAAAGAAGTCTAAAAGTTTAGTAACATTGTTCTCTACTAAAAATGTATGAATGATTTTTATTTAATTTGGCATTGTAAAAGTCAATGGTTTATTCTATGATGTGTTTTAAATGAAAGAATAATTTACTAATAGGCCGACTATAAATCTTAAAAGAAAAGATTCCTATTGGACCGTGAAATTCTATTTTCGTAAAAATGTAGAACTATAACACGTGTAAGACCAAAAATAAAAATCTTGAACCTAGCCAAAGAATCTAACGCTGTTGGATTTATTTAGACCCCCGCCAAAAAAAATGAAAAAAAAAAAATAGAACATGGAAAAAATTCTTTTTTATATTTACTTTTTTAATTTAATAGTCTCGGACTTTAACAAAGTTAAAACTTAACGAAAAAAAAGTGGGGAAAGAAGGAGAAGCGAGGGATTTTTTTAAGAACGCCATGGGAAGCAGCATGGTTGATGTAACAGCAAGCGGATAAAAAATCTGACGGCCTCTCACAATGCCTAACCTGGTCCTGGGCGTATGAACCTCACGGTTCAACGGTTAGGATAGTTAATTCGATCGTGGAACTACTGCTGCTCATCTATAAGGGTGGCTTCTATGGATGAGAATAAAAACAGCCACCAAAAGATAACTATGACCCACACTCGAATCACATGTATAAACCGTAGTGCTCTTTGCGCGAGTAAAAAAGGGGCGCATCTTGCTGAGGTTGGATCCCTGGCCTCAGTGTTCGAAAAATCAGCTACAGAGCTTAAACAACAAAAATTTCTAAAATGCAAACAAAAAAAAAAAATAGCAACATTCAACGTTAGAACCTTAAATAGAATAAGACAACTACCGGAGCAGACTGCATCGGCCGTAGAACATAACGTAGATATAACATGCATTCAAGAACACAGATACACACATAGCGAGGATATTAAATATCACGATACCGGCAATTGATGGGCACTAGCCACTGTATCAGCGTGAAAAAATTGTCAATGACACGGTTGGAGGTGTAGGTATACTTTTAGGACCAAGAGCCTTAAAATCACTTAATACTTAATAAATACAACCGAGGATGATGGTAACTACTTTTAATGGCAACCCCAGAGCAACAATCATCTCCTGCTACAGCCCTACCAATGTTAATGAAGTAACTGAACTCATCAGCTTCTACGATGAGATATCCACTCTAATACAAATTTTCAAAAAGGGAGGGAAATTATGGACCAACACATACGCAAACAATACTAAAGCACAGATAGACTACGTCTTTATAAACAAGAAATGGGAAAATAGCTCAATGAATTGCGAGGCATACTCCTCATTCGAAGGTGTGTCTTCTGATCACCGAATTGTCACGGCAAATATACGACTAAGCCTACGAAAGAACGCCACCCGAACAACGACCACCAAACACTATGATTGCACTCTTCTTAATAATAAAGACATTAGAGATAAATATATGTTAGTATTAAGAAACAAATTCGATGGACTACAGGAGAAGACAGATATACATACCCCGAATGACGAATATGAGAATTTCGTTCATGCCCACCTAGAAGCAGCAGCGAAATACATACCAACAAAATATAGAACAAAATCTAGAGTCCAATGGGAGACATTAGCTGTAAAAGAAAAATGTGCAGACGAGAAAACTGCCTCCAAATGCAATTGGAAGGACCCAACTAACACAGAAGCCCTGAAACTAAAAAAGGCACAAAATGAATTAGCAAGCAAGCATATATACCTAAAAGAACAGACAGAATACATACAAAATCTAATAGATAAGAATAGAGACTCAGTGGAGGTTAAGCAATCTAGGATAGTGTGGCAAACGATAAAAGAAGTGAGCAGAAGGAATAGCACTGCCAAAGCTAAACTGAAAGCTACAAACCAACAAGAACGAATAAAACTGTGGAAACAGCATTTCCAGAATCTACTAGGAAACCGCCGAAAGTTACACATGAACCAATCACGAGAATTATTTGTAAGAATTAGATTTCGAACTACAACCGTTTACCCAAGAAGAACTAGACTCAGTACTTTAAAAAATTAAAAATAGAAAAGCCGCAGGGCTTGATGAAATTCCCCCAGAAGTATAGAAGACCAGGCAATTCGATGACATACTGCTCCGACACTGAAATGCAGTTTATAATCAAAATCTGATTGACAGATGGGTGAAAGGATGCATCCTCCCATCTCCTAAAAAGAGCGACCTCGGATTAGCCCAGAACTACAGGGGTCTAACGCTAACATCCATAGCTGCCAAAATATACAATGCCCTACTACGGAACCGCATAGAACCGAAAATCGAAAACATTCTTAGGAAGAACCAAAATGGCTTCCGAAAAAGTAGATCCACGACCTCACAAATATTGACTATCCGTAGAATCGTTGAAGGCGTACAGGCAAAAAACTTACTGGCAACAACACTAGTTGTCGACTTTACCAAGGCCTTTGATTCCATTCACAAAAGGAAGATGGAACAAATTCTACTAGCATACGGCCTACAAAAAGAGACCGTCGCAGCCATAATGATTCTCTATAGAAACACCAAAGTGAAAGTACGTTCTCCGGATGGAAACACAAACTACTTCGACATTGTAGCAGGAGTACTGCAAGGAGACACATTAGCCCCATATCTCGTTATTATCTGTCTAAACTACGTGCTTTGAACATCGATTGATAAAGTCAAAGAAAACGGTTTAAAGCAATCAAAGAATAGAAGCAGAAAGTACCCCGCAAAAACAATTACCGACGCCGACTTCGCCGATGACATAGTGCTTCTGGCAAATGCACCCGCCCGAGCCGAAACCCTGTTGGATAGTCCGGAACGAGCTACCGCAGGCATAGGCCTCCATGTCAATGCACACAAAACGGAATACATGTGTTTTAATCAAACAGGCCACATCTCCACACTAAACGGTAGCTCTCTGAAACTGGTTGACAAGTTCACCTACCTTGGAAGCAGTGTCTCATCAACTGAAAAAGACATCGACACGCGACTAACACTGGCATGGACAGCCAACAATGCGCTGTCGGTCAATTACAAATCAGATCTGACCTACAAAATGAAACTCAGTTTCTTCCAGTCAGCGTTTGTGTCGATACTGCTATATGGATGCACTACATGGACGCTCACTAAACGGATGGAGAAAAAGCTTGACGGCAACTACACAAGAATTCTACGAGAAATATTGAACAAGTCGAGGAGGCAACACCCCATTAAGGAGCAATTGTACGGCCGCCTACCTCCCATCACAAAAACTATCAAAGTTAGACGAACCAGATACGCGGGACACTGCTGGATAAGTAGGGACGCGCTCATAAGTGATGTACACCTGTGGACCCCTTCACATGGACGAGGAAAGGCAGGACGTCCAGCTCGAACCTACATACATCAGCTCTGTGCCGATTCGGGATGTTGCTCTGAGGACCTGCCGAAAGTAATAAACGATAGGGAGGTGTGGCGAGAGAGACTCAGGGATATCCGTACTGGTGGCACGACAAGATGATGATGATGATGATGATGATCTTTCATTGTGGTATTGTTGTGTGTGTGCTTTTTTTTAATTTGGAGATATGTAGTAATCACTGAATGAGTTTAGTTAGGTTTAAAATAAAGATAGTGATGACTAGCCCCCTCCCCATTTTGGCCTAGTGCCGCATTTGAACAATTTTTTATTACAATAAATATTTCTCAGAAGAAACTTGATAGGCCAAACAGATGCGTTTTATAGGAGGTATCATCTCGTTCATCATATCATTCGTTGTTCGTCGAAATTTAAAACCTAAAGTCAAGCATATAACTGCTTTTTTAGAGAAACCATATGCTAGAAGTATATGTGCGCGTGTGCGTTTATATATATATATATATATATATATATATATATATATATATATATATATTGATAAAACAAAACTTTTTGTTATTTTCTTATTCTCTTCTTTGTCGACTTTATGGAATAGTTTGAATGAATGTTATTTTTTTCTAAATGGAAAAAAATATCAAAATTATATTAACAGTATTAGTCGTCCTACTATGCAAACTTTAACATATAATATATCGTGTTTAATTTCAAAATGTTCCACAGAAGGTAACATTAACTTGTCCCGAATCTTAACAACCCTATTTGTTAATCCATTTTTCTTTTATTTTTTTTAATTTAATTTTTTTTTTTTTTTTTTTTTTGTCGGCTGTCAATTACAAGGATTCCTTTGAATGAATCTTACTTTTTGCTATATGAGAAAAATATCGAAATTATTTCGCACAGATTAGCAGACCATTCATGAGTTTGACAGGGAGTCTCATACTTGTGGACTTATTTGATAATTACCTCCCTTGTTTACCGCTCTTAGGAATTCCCTTCTGTATTAATTACAAATGGACGACATGTTTTAATTTCATTCAACCAGAAAATATTTGTTTTATTAAAAACTATTCCATTTTTGCTCTTTCCCCAAACTTTGTATGGCCCAAAGAAAAAGATATCAGGCGATAGAAACGACAGAAAAGCAAGTATAACATCATGTTATTATCTTTTTTTTTACAAAGGAAAACATTTTTCACTAACGAAGATTTAAAATATCTTTTCATTTTTAACAATACTTTATCCACCGTGGATATAAAAATTTCTCGAATCTTTTGAAAGCTGATTAAAATTATTTTTGGAAATCTCATTTATTTTAATGTTTAATTGATATTTCATTTTCCCTACGATTCGTGTTAATCGTTAGAAAGACATAAACAAAGTCCCCCATCGAAATCTTTAGCAAGTCTTAGTCGATTAAATTTATGTCAAATATTTTTTAAAACTATTTTTATTATAAACGATGATTTTATTTAATAAACACTAAACGAATTTTAGCCCTAAGGAGAAAACATCAATACATTCATTAAACGAAAAAAAAGTTAATTTGACAAAATATTTTTGTTTTAGACTACCACTGTGTTATTATCTTACTTTATTTCAAAAGCGATATTCTTCATGTTTCTTTTTCTTTTGAATTTGTAAGATCGATTTCAGCAAATTGAAAAAAATTTTAAAAACTAATTTTCTGTATTGAGACGAGACGAGCGAAAGAAACGGTCTGTTCAATTGTGACGTCAAAAATGTTAATGAAACAGGCAGTAATCATGTAATGAATTATTGTAAGAAAAAAAACGGTTTTTGAAAAACAGGTTCAGATTTTAGACTGAAGTTTATTTGATATTAATTTGAAAATGATAATTGATAAGAAAAAAGTGTTGCTTAAAGTTACATTGAAATAAACTAAACATCACTTTACGTTTCATTAAATTTAAAATACTGAAATTCGAAAAGTCCAAAATGTGACATGTGACTGTTTTCTCTTTCGTTCAACTTCCTATCTTTAGTGCTATCAACAAACATTCTATGCTCTGTTGATTATCATGCATGAGGCATCTATATCTACAAAATGCAATATCTTGCAAGATGTATTTAAATTAGTTTTTTAAATTAACAAAAACAATCTTATTGAATAGTTTAAGAAGTCACTTAGCACAATATCAACATTTGAGAGGTCGTGGTGCATTAGGATTATTGTCTTTAATTATTATCTTTCATAGAAATACTGTACATACAGTGAAAAAACTTTGAACCAGGCAAATTTCAAAAATATTAAAATTATGGAAGTATTTTAAAAAGATTTTTAAAAATACTGACATTCTGAGATACTGTACAGCTTTAATTTAGAGACAAGATAGAAAAATTATAACCCCGCCCTAAAATCAGAACGGTAAGGTCTAGCACAAAATAATTTTGCACACTTTTCTTACTGATGAAGGGGAATATGTGTAGCAAATTTCAAGTAGTTCAATGTCGGTGGTTATAATGCCCTGGTAAATTGACATGGAATGTGACCCCCTGGGAATGTTCTCTAGGCTGCATCCAGTGTCGTTGCTGAGTAATTAGTTGATTGGCTGATATATCTACTGGTAGGAGTCCATTGGAGAACATCACTTATGAGTTTTTCTTGCTTATCTAGCAGTGCTTCATACTGTTAGTTTGGGAGATCAGAGGTAAGTGGCTGTACAGTTTTTTTTATGGGGTGCTTCTTCCAGGATTTGATAGATACAGGCTGCAGCATCATTGTGACGTTCTCATATGTGCTCCATTAAAATCCAGGTGGTACAGCCATAGAATAGTACTGACATGGCTACAGGTTGTAAGAATTCCCATTATATTTTCATCTGAGGGATCAGGTTTCCTTACTGTCAATAACCTGTCAATTGCAGTTGATGCCTTATATGATTATTTCTTCAAAAGTAGATTAAACAATTTTATTTGTGACAATGCATAAATTCTATATGTGTCAGTCTATTGAATAAACTAGGAAACTTTTTTGGTATTTTTTAATCAATTTTTTATTTTCTATTTGCAGGTAACAGTATTTTGGAAGAAGAATTTAAAAATGTAAAATGACACATTCTTAAAGAAAATATTCTTCTTATTAATTTTAATGTGTTGATATGCATATTGATAGCTGATAAAATAAGTCTTTTAGTTTCAATTCAGTTTGAGGATTTTTCCTACATTTTAAAGAAAACGTGGGGAATATAAGCTCTAGTAGCAGAAAAATTTTCTCTTCTCTGAAAGATCAACATTTTCATTAGGAAATGCATTTGCATGCACAGACTGGAGAGAAAGCACGTTCTTGTGAAGTCTATAAATCTTCAATTACTTCATATTCCTCTTTAAAAAGACTAAGGCAAATGCATACTGGTGAGTAGGCAATTTCTGCAGAAGTCTGTTGATTTGCACTTTCTATGAGTTTCATCTTGAAAAGTAAATTGCAAACACACGCTGGTGAGAAACCTTACTCATGTAAAGTCTGCAGATCTACATTTTCTTTCAAGGTTCCGATTGAAAAGACACATGTGAACACAAAGCATATTTTGTGAAGTCAGTGGATCTGCAGTTTTACAAAGTTTTCAAATAAAAATACACATGACATCTCAGAAAAGAGAGAAAAGATTTCCTTGTGAAGTCTGTGGATCCACATTTGCACAAAGTTGTCATTTGAAAAGACACATGCGAACACACACTGGAGAGAAACCATTTTCTTGTGAAGTCTGTGGATCTGCATTTTATCAAAAATTTGATCTCAAAAGCCACATGCGAACACACACTGGAGAGAAACCATTTTCTTGTGAAATATGTGGATCTGCATTTGCACGAAGTTGTCATTTGAAAAGACATATGCAAACACACACTGGGGAGAAACAATTTTCTTGTGAACTGTGTGGATCTACATTTGCACAGAGTTTTAATTTGAAAACACACATGCAAACACACACTGGAGAGAAACGATTTTCTTGTGAAGTGTGTGAATCTACATTTTATCGAAAATTTGATCTTCAAAGCCACATGCGAACACACACTGGAGAGAAACCATTTTCTTGTGAAATATGTGGATCTGCATTTGCAAAAAGTTGTAATTTGAAAAGACATACGCAAACACACACTGGAGAGAAACCGTATTCTTGTGAAGTCTGTGGATCTACATTTTATCGAAAATTTGATCTTAAAATCCACATGCGAACACACACTGGAGAGAGACCATTCTCTTGTGAAATCTGTGGATCTGCATTTTTTGACAGATCCTCTCTGAAAAGTCATATCCGAATACACACTGGAGAGAAACCATTTTCTTGTGAAGTCTGTGGAGCTAGATTTTCACAATGTTCAAATTTGAATTACCACATGCGAGCACACACTGGTAAGAAACAACGTTCTAGTTGAGTTTGTCGATTTGCATTTTCTGAAAGTTTCATCCTGAAAAGACACATGCAACCACACACTTAGGGGAAAACATTTTCCACTGTAGTCTGAGGATGTTTATTTTCTAAAAGCTGTATTCTAATAAGACACATGTGATCTGATACTGGAAAGAAACCTATTTGACAAAATTCTTGATTGAAATACCACTAGCAAACACACACTGGATAGAAAACATTTTCTTGTGAAGTTGTTGGCTTTGTATTTTCTGCAATATACACATGGAAAACTCATATGTGATCGCACACTGGAAGAAAACAATTTTCGTGTGATGTCTGAAGACGTGCATTTTCTGCCAGACATTATTTGAAAACACACTTGAACATGCTATTTGGACAAAGGCAATTAGAACCAAGCTAGAACCTACTGCAATATGCTACGATACTTTACTGGAATTGCGATGCCACATGAAGATTGAGCCTTTTGTTGAGTCCCTTTTGATATTCACAATTTTTCAACTAATAAATTCTTCATCAGATGCTGAATCCGGGGTCATGCACAGTTTTGGAGCCAAAGCATCCTTACCTCTTACCCAGAGAACCTCATTGATATCTTAGAATATTTTATTGGATTGTAAATGTCATATGAAGATACAGCCGTTTTGTAAAGTCCTTTGTAGAATTTCTGCAAGATTACCAGTGGATATTTGGACAATGATATTTCGGCTATCCTACCATTGGCTTGTAAGAATTCTTCAAAATCTAAAAATAAATTTTAATTTTAACCAAGATCAAGGACCTCTTTTTGCTTTAAATATTTTATACAAGCAATGTCCTTCTCAAAGGTTTCTTGTTGCATTATTTTGAATAAATGTATTTTTTTGCAATAACTATAATCAGAATTGAATGATATTCAATGTTTAGTTTTATTTCTGGATTTGATCACAAATTCTGTCTCTTTAAACATTTTCAATATCTTGGTAAATCTTTCAAAGGATACCATTGGTTGTAATTTTACATCAGCAATACTACTGTGTAAAAGAGTTGATTGAATCTGATTTTATTTTTGAAGTCAAACAGTCAAGTTTTCTATAAACCCAATTCAAAGGGCATTCAACAGATGATTTAGCTTGAGGTATCAAATATTGTAAATTGTGTCAAAACTTTTCTAAGGAAATCCCTCAGGTCAAATTATCTGACGGAAGCTCAGCATTGCAAAATTATTGAATGAAATAATGATAATCAATTTAGTAAATATTATTTCTCATTGGATATTTTAACTTCTATTTTCACGCTGTAATCATATATTTTTATTTTAAATGAATATTACATATATACACTCATGATTAACAGCTTATCCAAAGAAATAAGATATCCTCTTGGATTCAAATAAAACACATACATATATGAGCAAATGAAACTTTGAATACTTTTTCTTTTTACAATTTCCCATTTTTCAAACTTTTAAAATTGTAGAATAATAACAGGAAGATCAATTAAAGATTACTTCCCTTGATCATCTTACATGAACTGTCACTTGTATTTAGAAATGGTTTTCAGTGTAACCAATTTTATAAATTACAAAATGATAACCTGAAGGTCAATTAAAGATGACCTTCTTTGATCATCTTACATGATGAACTACTTTTCATTTAAAAAATAAATAAAATAAAATAACAAATGAAGAGTTTAAGCAGGAGAAAAATTAAAGAAAAGAACTAAATACAATTTTCATTTTCTTCTGAAAGGAGAAGACCTCCCTGATCAACAAAATAGCTGTCTCCTTGCTGAGTTGTGAGTTCTTTTTCCCCAAGTTTCTGTTTGGTACCAGGAAGCCACTACTCTTTCAAGCTTACTCAGATTGTTCTTCCTGTTTGAGGCGTGGGAGATTATTATACTTATCCATGATCTTTGTTTAGAGGAAATATAGCAACATATGTGTAGACTGGCAATATTCCACTTTGTTGGAGCTAAAACATGCATGCAGGGGATAAAATCATTCGAATTATTATCTGTTAATTAGTCAATTTGGTGACAGATCATGATAATAAAAAAATACAACCTTTAACTTTTTACAAATAAAAACTACCACAAAGAAATGAGTGAAGCTATTAAGACTTAACTTTATTACTATGGGAGTTTGCAACTAAATCTTGAAAGGAGAAGACCTCCCTGATCAATAAAATAGCTGTCTCCTTGCTGAGTTCCGCGGTCTTTTTCCCCAAGTTTCTGTTTGGTACCAGGAAGCCTCTAGTTTTTTGAGCATGCTCAGATTGTTCCTCCTGTTAGAGGTCTGGGAGATTAGTATACTTACCCATGATCTTTGTGTAGAGGATCTTTGTTTAGAGGATCTTTGTTTTGCGACATATGTGTTGACAGGCAATATTCCACTCTTTTAGAGCTAAAACATGCATGCAGGGGATAAAATCATTCGGTTTATCATCTCTAAATTGGTCAACTTGGTGACATATCATGATATGAAAAAAAATTCCACCTTTAAATATTAACTTACTACTAATAAGAACTTCTGCACTTTTTTTTTTTCAATTATAAAATAAGCAAAACAATCTCTTTGTATGAAGAAGAAACCTAATTTTCCAACAGTTGATTGTTCTTGATACTTAAAAATGATAAAGACAAATTACTTTTTTTAATCTGCCAATTCCATTTAATAAATAATGACAGAGTCAATTCAGAGTCATATTTTCCTAGCAGAAAATAAGAAAAAAATACCTTCATCAGCTCCTGAATTATGGCAAAATGAATCAAGTGATAAAAAACTTTTCTCCATTTAACACACGTACGCACACACACACAGACACACACAGACACACACACACATATATATATATATATATATATATGCTGGCAGCTGAGATTTGCCTGACTCTCTCTTGCCATCAATCTCTATCATCCATCACACCTTGCAAGTCTTCTAGGTTACATCCTGTGTACATATTGAGTATATGTATGTTTAGCCTGGTTTGCCAACACTGGCATGCCCATGTGTACAGATCCAATGAATTTATCCTTAATTCTCCAGCCATGTCTTCCAATCTTGTGGTATAACTTTTGTGATGGGAGGTAAGTAGCAATCCAGTTTCTGTTTTGTTTTAATGTTGTTTTGTGTTAGTGTTTAACACTTGAAGATTGAGATGATCTTTGTTATACAAAGGTGACGACATGAGCAGACAAGAAAAGAAATGTTTGTCTTAGGAAAAGGTGAAATGTTGTTGAGTATTTGTGTCTAACAGGAAGTTTGAGCAGATAAGAAAAAAGCAAAATAAAGACATGATATCGATTATGTTCGAATTTAATTAATCATTTTTCACAGTGAAATTTCAGCATGAAACTCACAAAATAATAAAGAAAAAAATTATTTCAATAAAGCCCATAATATGGCTAATACAAATTAATTGGTCATAATACATCGGTTTCTGGTGTTTGTACATATATATATATATATATATATATGCTCATAATAATTTTTCAAAAATATAAAGGTTTCATTATTAAAAAAACAAAATAGAGCTGGTTGGAAACTTAAGTTTTGAAGTCATGCTCTTACTCAAAATGTGATTGCAATCCTCAGATTCATGTGTATATATATATATATATATATAATCATTATGTCATGTTTACTAGTACGGATTTCCCTGACTCTCTCTCACTCTCAGTCTTTCTCTCTCTCTCGCCATACGTCTCTATCATCCATTGCTTCTGGCTGGTTTTCTAGACTACATCCTGTGTCCAGGATTTGATCAATATAACTCGTAATAATCTTATGCTCTTCTTATCTAGCTTTTCCTCTATACGCTTAGACAGTGTTCCTATGGTGCATCTAAATAGTACAATCAGCACGACCGCTATTTCGAAATAATTACGAATTATTTTATTGGATAAATGTGGCTTCCATATGATCGATAACCTATCGATAGCAGTCCATGTGTTCGCTAGTCGCATATTGATGTCATTTTTAGTAGATAAGACGCTACTTCCGAGGTAGGTGAACTTGTCCACTAATATCAGGGAAATACATTTTAGTTTGGAGATGTCTCCTTTTTTATTAAAACACATGGACTCCGTTTTGTCTACATTGACATGGAGGCCAATGTCACCTGCTGCCTGCCCCAGACTATGTAGCAGGTACTTGACTTGAGTAAGTGTATTTGTCAGAAGCGCTATGTCATCTGTGTCGTCTGTGTCCGTAAGAATTTTGTAGTGGATGAAAAAAGAAAAACAAAAATCAAAAGAAAATTAAAATGAAATATTAAAAAATGCAGAAACTCCTAAAAAAAACTCTGACTGGATGTAGGAGCAATGCATGCGCAAAGAAAGGAACTGTCCCGGCAAAAAAAGAAACCCACTCTTTTTCTGTAAGGATCGTTGGATTGAAAACACCAATATATATTTCTTGTTGCTAGTGGAAGGCCACGTGACCGTTTTATGAGGGACACTGGTTTACCTTTCCACTAGTAACAGCCATCTGTGTAACCAGAACCCACGACTAAAACCACCGAATACTGGACCTATCTATGAAAAAACGACTAACACATTTTAACACCTGGTCTGGGAGACACAACCATTTCCATGGAATACAGGAATGATTTCCTCACCCACTGAATGGTTTTTGAACCGAAAAATAAAGAGAAAATATTAAAAGGTACTTTGGCTTCTTTTCATCTTTTTTACAGTAATTCCTTTGCAGCCTTCATAGACCGGAAGATGCCAGTGAATTAAAATGGGGTAAGAAGAAACCAAAACAATGTCTGATAACGAAACAAGCAAATTACCTGTAACCCCATAGCTTCTACGGGGTATCGTTTGCTTCTTGCTTTTTTTTCGTATGAAGCCATTTTCTTTCATTAGATGTATAAGTACGTAGTCGAGGCAGATTATGAATAGATATAACGCTAATGTATTGCCTTAAGACGGAATATATGTGCCTTAATCAAAGAGGCGACATCTGCACTCAAAACGGTAGCTCTCTGAAACTTGTAGACAAGTTCAGCTACCCAGGAAGCAGTTTCTCGTCAACCGAGTCACACGTGAACACGCGACTAAGAAAGGCATGGACAGCTAACGATAGCTATCAGTGTCATGGAAGTCAGACCTGACCGATAAAATAGAATGCAGTTTCTTCCTAGCAGCGGTCGTGTCGATACTGCTATACGGATGCACTACATGGACGCTCACAAAACGAATGGAGAAAAAATTTGACGGCAAGTACACAAAAATGCTGTGACCAATATTGAACAAGTCGTGGAGGCAGCACCTCACATTGCAGCAGCTGTATGGCCACCTACCATTCATCACAGAAACAATCCAAGTTAGACGATCCAGACATGTGGGACAGTATTGGAGAAGTAAGGACAAATTCATAAGCGATTTACTGTTGTATAGCCACATACAACTGCATGTATACATATACACGGGAACATAATCAACTGATTATGACGACTTCAATAACGAACGAGTACACTTCTTTATAAAAATATATCTCACGTTTTATTCTCGATAGGGTGATGTTTGTTGTATGTGAGAAATGAGTGGAGGCAAGGACAGACTGCTATATGGACCCAAGTTTTTCTCGATCATAGCAGCACTTCTTTCTGATCATGGTTCGGTTGCTCAACCGTGGGTCACTGAGGGCCGCAAAGCCCTCAGTCTGCAAGCTGGTTCTCACGCTGGTATTCTGTCTCCGACTGACTCAAACCGTCCGGGCATCTGTTTATATTATTTTCTAACACCCACCTGCTTCTGCTGTTCTTCCGCTTATTTACACAGGTGCATCTCTTGATTGACGGCTTGGTCGAGGGTCAATCTATAACATTACTTCTTTAGACCCCTTAACATGGACGAGCAAAGGCAGGACGACCAGCTAGAACCTATATACGGCAGCTGTCTGCCGATACGGGATGTAAACGTGACGACCTGCCGGAAGCAATGGACGAGAGGGGGATGGCGAGACTGAGTCAGGGATATCTGTGCTGATGGCGTGACGTGATGATGATGATGATGATGTATACCCTTGAAAAACACGAGCAACAACGTCAAAGAAGTCTGTGTGTCCATCCGGTGAATGAACTTTTACTTCGGTGTTTTTATTGTCTTTGAATTTGTAAATTCGGCAGTTAATGTCTGCTTGATTATGATTGGCTGTTTTGAAGTTGTGCCTTTATCTCCCACCCCCACAGTTATTTAAGTTAGACCCACCTGGGATCTGGCCCTTTTTTATTTTATTTTTTTTTTCAGCATGAGCTGAAAGCACTGCCTGGTTCGCTCTTTTTGCTTTGTGGCCATTTGTTTATTCACTGTCGACATTAGGCAGTTTTTCTTAAGTAAGGTGACTTCAGTAAAAGGCCCATTAGTAGCTTAGGCTAAGCTTCGTTTCCTTACTGGGTTTTTATTATTACTTGTTGAAACATTCAGCCTACTGTAGGCTAATTGTGGTTTTGGTATTCAGTCCCCTTTGAGGATAAGAGAAATCAACATCTACTGTGTTAGGAAAAATAAGTCTTACAGTATCACGAGACGTAACAAGAGAAAAGGAATTAAACAACAATTCAGTTGAAAAATGTTTTATATTTAGAGAAATAGATAAAGAAAGAATGAAAGAAGAATAATTGCAAAAAGAGGTGTTTTCTGCAGACTTAATTCTATCATTCGTCTTGGTAGGAGTTCTTTCACTACCATGTAGATATTGTGACTTTTCCATCAAATTCAAATGTTGAAGAAGGAGAATTTTGGGACCCCGTGTACGTAGAGTCTCTTATGGGATGACAGCAGTTGTATGTACCTCACTACTTGCTATCGCCAGCTTCGTCACCAGTCAAACATTTTGTTACATCGTTGATGTCAGAGGGAAAGAGGGATATTACTTTGATGAACGCACGAACGTATGGTGGTAGGGCAGATGTGCTAATAGCAGTCCGTGATGGGTTCTTTTTCAGCCAATCACGGGGCACGTAAAAGTAACTACGTAAATAATTTCCAATACCTTCAAAAGAAAGTTGAGTCTAAGTTTTGGGGGCAGAAATATTGGACCCTCGCCGACAAGAGAATCACTTGGCTGAGTCAGTAGATTCGGTAAATATCCCCGTAGACTCAACAGAAGAAAATTCAAATTGAAACAGAAAGATATTCATCTCTAGGAGGAGGAATCAGTGGTCTACTCGAAGTTCACTTAAAGAAATAGTAAAGTTCGTTTTCAACAAGTTTACACAAGAAACAAGAAGAATGCGCTTGTCCAAGTTGATTATACTCTAGAAGGAAATGCGGGCAAAAGAACAAAGCCTAAACATGGGTTTCAAAAAGAACTTTGACATAAAATACCAAAGAATGGTATTTTATCATTAACAAAAGTTAAATAGTATGTGCTTTACGGCATTCCTTCATACAAGTTAGTCGTAATTTTTTATACACTTTTTTTTGTGGGTAGGGTTTATATATTGTCATTACTTAAATGTATGTTATTTTTGTTACTTAAAATTCAATGTTTTTGACAAGCAGAGGGAAAAATATTCAAAGCCGTATGTTGTAATGTTTATTTCTCTTGAATAAATTACTTTGTTGGAACTGGTTGTTTTTGTTTATTAGAAATATAGACACACTTCTCTTTCAGGTAGCAAAAGTAAGCTACCGATTTTACTTTTTACTCTTCATTTTTATACCTTTCCATTCCACTTCGCCGAGCATGATAATCACTGCAAGATTTCTTGGGCTAGGCAGAGATAAAGTCAACTAGGTACTTTAGGTGGAATTTCCCTTTGTATATCGATGAGTATTCGGATAATTTCGTTAACTCTTCATGGGTAGTAAGTTGCCGAGACTAGGTGTGAATGGAAATGATTCCAATATTCACTTTGAAAGCGGTTTCTGTTAATTCAGAAACAAAGTTTATCCAATGTTGTAAAGCGGGATTAAGGTCGTTGAGAGTGTTCTCAATTTCCGTTGGAAGGTTGTCAAGGACAACATAATCCTTTGACACAGGGTTGTAATGTTTGAACGAGCTTCTGCTAACCTCTGTTGGTATTGCGTGAGATTTATCTTTAGCGGGTACAGAAGTTCGTACTTGCTCGTTGGTAAAGAAACTGCATATATACATGATGTGTATGTGTGTGTACATGTGTACGTATTTATTGAACCGTTAGCCTAGTCGGCGATTAACAGTTTTTTGTCATGTTAACTCCACGGTGATTCCTGGTAAAAGAGGCCGAATTCGCTTTTTCCTCTCCCTCACGGTAGATCCGGCTTTTGGTATTCTTCCGCTGGCTGATTTGATTGGTTCAGTTTAAACAATTTACTTCTGTGTAGGAATTTGTTCACCAGAGAGAATTTGATTTATTTCCCGCTACAAAGTCGCCGGGCAGTTTTTCCAGACAGACAGCTATTTTATTAGAAAATAGACTCCCTTTTCTGTGTTATTGGGCCAAATCAGTTTCACACAAACTATTTTTTCCTTTCCGTACACGTCACAATAGAGACAATAACATCCTTTGCTTAAAAGCAGCCTCACCCAACTGACGAAATTAGCCGCTTTATATGCAATGAGGATGGGCACATATTTGCATAGGCGCTGCTAGGTTTTCGCCACAAACGAGACAACTTAAAAAGCTGGCCTTTTAATGGCAACCGTGAGCTCGTAGAGAAAATTGAAATCATTGAATCTTTTTTCTTTGCCTCCAAGCACCAAATCAAAGTCAAGATCTGTTCTGGGAGAAAGAAATACTCTTTGTTGATGTGTTTGGTGAAAGGTGGCTGACTGTTGCGCGCTTTTTCGCGTGGTAGGGGTCAACCTTATTTTCATCCTTGACATTCCAGAGTTCTATTGAATCTTGAGTACTGTGGAAAGACATGAGAGCCCAGTTCAGGTAGGTTAGACTAGTTTATTTAGGCTTATTTTTAGTCTGTCTAGTTTAACTTAACTAGTGTCTGGTATCTCATCTGCCGTTTTATTTTTTAATCACCTAATTTTGTTTCGTTTCTTCTTACCTTCCCTCCCCTGTTTACGTAACAGAATTATGAACTCTCCTGACATGCTTGGGAAGCCAATCTTCCCCGTGCTGTTTTTCGACCGTTTAAGTAGTCTTCCTGCCATTATTAGTTAGTGAAGGCGGTCCTAACGAACTGTCATTCTTTGTTTTTGGTATATATTTAATACATTTTTTGATTGGGGATTTTATCTTTGAAAATATATATTTTTCCCTTTTTTTGTAAATTAGTGTTTAGTTGATATTTTCATAGAGTATTTGACTTGTTGTCGCGACTGTAGTCTGTTAATTCTTTCTGCTGTATCTTTCATAGTGGTATTGTGTGTGTGTGTGTGTGTGTGTGCGTGTGTGTGCGCGCGTGTGTTTGTGTATGTGTGCGTGTGTGTGTGTGTGTGTGTGCGTGTGTGTGTGTGTGTGTGTATGTGTGTGTGTGTGTGTGTTTAATTTGGAGATATGTACTGGTCACGGAATGAGTCTTCTTAAGTTAAAAATTAAGATACCGATGACTAGCCCCACCTCCATTTTTGGCCTTATGCCACATTTGAACAATTTTTTTATACAATAAATATTTCTCAAAGAAATTTGATTGGCCAAACAGATGCGTTTTAATGGAAGTAAGTCATCTCGTTCATTACATCGTATGTTGGTTGTTGCAATTTAAAATATAAAATATAGCATATTTATTGAATTTCTCATAATATTGCAGCATTATGGTTGCAACAATTTCTTTAGAAAGATCATAGGCTAGAACTATATGAGTGTGTGTATATATATATATATATATATATATATATAAATATATAGCTAACCTTTTTGTTATTGTCTTATTCTCTTCTTTGTTCTGTCAATTTTAAGGATTACATTGAATGAATCTTAATTTTTTCTAAATGAGAAAAATATCAAAATTATACTAACACTATGAGTTGTCCTACTATGCAAACTTTAACAAATATATATATATATATATAGTGTATCACAAAAGTGAGTACACCCCTCACATTTCAGCAGATATTTAAGTATATCTCTTCATGAGACAACACTGACAAAATGTCACTTTGACTCAATGAAAAGTAGTGTGTGGGCAGCTTATATAACAGAGTTAATTTATTTTCTCATCAGAATAACTCAAAATATAGCCATTAAAAGCTAAACCTCTGCCAATAAAAGTGAGTACACCCCTAAGAAACTACACCCCTAAATGTCCAAATTGAGTACTTCTTATCATTTTCCCTCCAAAATGTCATGTGACTCATTAGTGTTACTAGGTCCATGTGTGCATAGGGAGCAGGTGTGTTCAAACTTGTAGTGCAGCTCTCACATTATACTGGTCACTGAAAGTTCCAACATGGCACCACATGGCAAAGAACTCTCTGAGGATCTTAAAAGACGTATTGTTGTGCTACATGAAGATGGCCAACGCTACAAGATGATTGCCAACACCCTGAAACTGAACTGCGGCACAGTGGCTAAGATCATTCAGCCTTTTAAAAGAGCGAGGTCCATTCAGAACAGGTCTCGGGTAGGTCGTCCAAAGAAGCTGAGCGCACGTGCTGAGCATCACATCCAAATGTTCTCTTTGAAAGATCGACGTAGGAGTGCAGTCAGCATTGCTGCTGACATTGAAGAGGTGGTGGGGTCAGCCTGTTAGTGCTCAGACCATACGTCGCACTCTACATCAAATTGTTGTACATGGTTGTCACCCCAGGAGGAAGTCTCTTCTGAAGACGATACACAAGAAAGCCCGCAAATAGTTTGTTGAAGACATGTTAACAAAGCACATGGATTACTGGAACCATCTCCTATGGTCTGATGAGATGAAGATTAATTTGTTTGGTTCTGATGGCTTCAAGGATGTGTGGCGGCGACCAGGAGAGGAGTACAAAGATAAGTGTGTCATGCCTACAGTCAAGCATGGTGGTGGGAATGTCAGTCTGAGGCTGCATGAGTGCTGCAGGTATTGGAGAGTTATATTCAATTGAGGGAAATATGAACTCCAACATGTACTGTGAAATACTGCAGCAGAGCATGAGCCCCTCCCTCCAGAAACTGGGTCGCAGGGTAGTGTTCTAGCATGACAATGACCCCAAACACACCTCCAAGACGACCACTGCTTTACTGAAGAGGCTGGCCAAGCATCTCTCCAGACTTGAACCCAATAGAACATCTTTGGGGGAGTGAAAGAGCATTCCAGTGGCTACCCGTGAAGCTCTGGTAAACTCCATACCTAGGAGAGTAAAGGCAATTCTGGATAATGATGGTGGCAACACAAGATATTGACAGTTGACATGGTGTATGTTAATATTGACAACTTTCCCTAAGGGGTGTAGAGTTATTTTGAGGGGAAAATAAATTAACTCTGTTATATAAGCTGCACACAGACTACTTTTCATTGTATCAAAATGTCATTTTGTCAGTGTTGTCCCATGAAGAGATGAGGGGTGTACTCACTTCTGTGATACACTTATGGCGGTGAGTGAAGACGTGATCACCAATTTATGGCGGTGAGTGAAATGGTTAATTGTTTAGCGCTATATTTTTTAAGGCAACAAATGAATTACGAAACTATTCTTTAACAACACACAACAACAACGAAAGTTCTTTATTTGCAGCTTTGAATATGGTTTGTTCTTGGTGCTGCAAGAATTCGTGGTGTTTAGGCTTGTTAGTTTTGGAGACGCGATAGCTTAGCGGGATGTTGAGATGGCAGCGTGTCGTTGGACGTGTGAGGGAAGTATTCAAAGTCACCGTGTGGTTTTGCGTGTCGAGAGCGGAGTGGCGCTCGGATCGACATAGCCAATTTTGGGGGTGACAAGAAATGGTGCCTGTGGAAGGCATGCTGAATGTTTCTAATTAATGTTCAACTGGGATTCCTCGTAAAGAATCCATAAATTAGATGGTTCCCTCGTTGAGTGTCCATGTTGCTGCTGCTAGTGTTAAAGCCACAATGAGATGTCCACACTGGGTGGCTTGTTTAGCTAAAAAGCATCGCTAAGCAGGGACGACCAGAGGCACGACTGTTCTGGTCGCCGCCTCAAGCTGAAGAGAGTGTCTTTGGCCGCTCACCCGTTTTGCTAGCCGGAAATGAAGGTCCGGGCTGAATAGGATATGTCATCCTGATTGGGTGAAATTCAGTGTTGAATTAAATTGCGCGCCAAAACAAAATACGAGATTTTCCTCTTCTCTACACACTGTACATATATATATATATATATATATATATATATATATATATATAGTGTATATATATATATATAGTGTATCACAGAAGGGATATATATATATATATATATATATATATATATATATATATATATATATATATCATATTTAATTTCAGAATGTTCCACTGAAGGTAAAATTTTTCCTTTCCTAACCTTAAAACTTTTTGTTATTGTCTTATTCTCTTCTTTGTCGCCTGTGAATTTTAAGGTTAAGTTTAAATAGATTTTACTTTTTGCTAAATGAGAAAGATATTGGAATTATTTCGTACAGATTAGCAGACCATTCATGAGTTTGACAGGGAGTCTCATACTTATGGCCTTAGTTAATAATTACCTCCCTTGTATACCGCTCTTTAGAAAATACTTTCTGTATTTATTGCAAATGGACGACACGTTTTAATTTCATTCAACCAGAAAATATTTCTTTTATTAAAAACTATTACTTTTTTGCTCTTTTCCCAAACATTGTATGGCCCAAAGGAAAAGAAATCAGACGAAAGAAACGACAGAAAAGCAAGTATAACATTATGTTATTATCTTTCTTTACAAAGGAAACATTTTTCACTCACGAAGAATTAAAATATCTTTTCATTAGTGACAATACTCTATCCACTGTAGATATAAAAAATGTCTGGAATCTTTTGAAAGTTGATAGAATTGTTTTTGGAAATCTAATTGGTACTTCTGCATCTATGTTACTGCAAAAAAGCCGAACTTTCCCGAGCGTTTCCGGGCCGATAACGGAAAGAATCGGAATATTCCAGAACGAAATTTAAGCAAGCAGACGATAAAATAAGTCAACCAATTTGTTGACAAAACGCGTGAAGACCAAAGAAAGAGAAAAGGACAATTTTTAATGGATAATGTTACCAACCTTTTTAGGAGAAAAAGAATAAATCAACAGTCAATGTATGGTAATTTTCCATGTGAAAAAATAGTTTTTTCTTTTTTTTTTTTTGATTTGTGTATAATTTTTTTGTCTTTTTAAATAATTTTTTTTTTTTTTTGTATGTATGCACTTATTGTACCGTGCAGAAGTAGTGACGTGTTAATTTAAAAATCCATTCTTACCATGGGGAGGGGGTGTTTTGTAACTATTCTGTACTTTCACCTAACAATTTAATAAAAATCCAGGACCTGCATTTGGTGTTACGGCATCTCCAAGCATAACTTTTCCTCATTTTTTTAGGTGGCAAGTATGCTCACATGCTCGGCAACTTTTAATTTTGCCAATAAGGTTTTTTCTTGGCAGAATTGGATCACCATTTCTGCACATTGTAGATTTTCGCTTAGCTGCGATAAATTCATGTTTACAATTGTTTATAACTTAATAAACAAATTGACTGAATTATTTTATCTTATATTGGATTAGCTAGGCGTTTCGGCATATTCCGATTCTTTTCGGAAACGCTCGGGAAAGTTCGGCTTTTTTGCGGTAACATAGATCCATAAGTACCATCTTATTTATTTCAACGTTTAATTGATATTTCATTTTGGCTACAATTCGTGTTAATTGATAGATGAACATAAACAAAGTCCCCCATCGAAATATTTGTCGAATGTTAGTCGATTAAATTCATGTCAAATATTTTTTCAAACTATTTTATCATAAACGATGATTTTATTTAATAAAAACCAAACGAATTTTACCCTAATGAGAAAACATCAATACATTCATTAAACAGGAAAGAAAAGTTAATTTGACAAAATATTTTTTGTTTTAGACTATTACTTTGTTATTATCTTACTTTATTTCAAAAACGATATTCTTCAAGATTTTTTTTTTTTCATTTGAATTTGTAAGATTGATTTCTGTGAATTGAAAAGATTTTAAAAAATTGACTAATTTTCTGTGTTGAGACGAACGAAAGAAAAGACCTGTTCGATTGTGACGTCACAAAAGGTAATGAAACAGGTAGTAATCTTATTGTAATTAATTATTGAAAGAAAAAATGGTTTTTGAAAACTTTTAAAATTTACATTAAAAGAAAGAAACAAGTTCGGATTTTAGACTGAAGTTCATTTGATATTAATTTAAAAATAATAATTGATAACAAAAAATTTGTTTCTAAAGATTACGTTAAAATAAACTAAATATCACTTTGAAAGTAAAGTTGGCGACCTCAGTCGAGGGTGACCCGAAGGCTTCCTTTTCAATAGCTACTACACCAAGGTGTAGGGGAGGGCGCTAATCCTTTCCCTGGATTGCTCCACTTTATCCTTGATCCGTACCTTATATTGCTGAGTATTAAGCAAGGAAGCATCAAGTACCATTTTTTAAGACTTTGGTATGACTCGACCTGGGATTGAACCCATGTCTCCCGGGCCATTGGTGAACACTCGAACCATTTCGCCAATGTCCGGTATAAACATCACTTTACATTTCATTAAATTTAAAAGACTGAAATTCGTAAAGATCTAGACAAGTGTTAAGATTACCTCGTTACTTCTTAAGTCAGGCCTAGTAAAAGTCTTGACATGCGTTGAGATAACATCATTCAGGTCTAGTACAGGTCATTGCATAAATTGAACTGCCGGTGAGTTGTTATTTGTGGCATGGTGTGTGATATGGGTCAGTAAGCTATAACCAGTCTTGTTTCAGTGTTGGAATGTGGACTTGATTGTTGTCTGAAATGTGACATGTGACTGTTTCCTCTTTCTTTCAACTTCCTATCTTTAGTGCTATCAACAAATATTCTATGCTCTGTTGATTATCATGCATGAGGCAATGCTTACCACTCCTAAAGACAATCTATATCTAGAAAATGCAATATCTTGCAAGATGTATTTTAATTAGTTTTTTAAATTAACAAAAACCATCTTATTGAATAGTTTAAGAAGTCACTTAGCACAATATCAACATTTGAGTGGTTATAATTTTTCTATCTTGTCTCTAAATTAAAGCTGTACAGTATCTCAGAATGTCAGTATTTTTAAAAATCTTTTTAAAATACTTCCATAATTTTAATATTTTTGAAATTTGCCAGGTTCAAAGTTTTTTCACTGTATGTACAGGATTTCTATAAAAGACTGTAATTAAAGACAATAATCCTAATGGAGCATTAGGATTATTGTCTTTAATTACAGTCTTTCATAGAAATCCTGTACATACAGTGAAAAAACTTAGAACCTGGCAAATTTCAAAAATATTAAAATTATGGAAGTATTTTAAAAAGATTTTTAAAAATACTGACATTCTGAGATACTGTACAGCTTTAATTTAGAGACAAGATAGAAAAATTATAACCTCACCCTAAAATCAGAACGGTAAGGTCTAGCACAAAATAATTTTGCACACTTTTCTTACTGATGAAGGGGAACATTTGTGGTAAATTTAGAGTAGAACAATGTTGGTGATTATAATGCCCTGGTGAACTGACATTGAATGTGACCCGCTGGGCATGTTCTCTAGGCTGCATCCAGTGTCGTTGCTGAGTAAGTAGATGATTGGCTGGTATATCTACTGCTAGGAGTCCACTGGAGAACATCACTTATGATTTTTTTTTCTTGCTTATCTAGCACTGCGTAGCAGTTCTTGTTCATCCTGTTAGTTTTGGAGATCAGAGGTAAGTGGCTGTACAGTTTTTTTATGGGGTGCTTCTTCCAGGATTTGATAGATACAGGCTGCAGCATCATTGTGACGTTCTCACCGAGCTTTTTCTCTCTGTGCTCCATTAAAAACTAGGTGATGCAGCCATAGAATAGTACTAACATGGCTACAGGTTGTAAGAATTCCCATTATATTTCATCAGAGGTATCAGATTTCCATACAGTCAATAACCTGTCAGTTGCACTTGATGCCTTATATGATTATTTCTTCAAAAGTAGATTAAACAATTTTATTTGTGACAAAGCATAAATTCTATATGTTTTACTCTATTGAATAAACTAGGAAATTTTTTTTTTTTTTGCATTTTTTATCAGTTTTTTATTTTCTATTTGCAGGTAACAGTATTTTGGAAGAAGAATTTTAAAATGTAAAATGACACATTCTTAAAAAAACATTTGATATTATTAATGTGTTGATATGCATATTGATAGCTGATAAAATAAGTCTTAGTTTCAATTCAGTTTGAGGATTTTTCCTAAATTTCAAAGAACAAGTGGGGAATATAAGCTGTAGTTGAAGAAAATTTTTCTCTACTCTGAAAGATCAACATTTTCATTAGAAAATGCATTTGCATACACAGGCGGGAGAGAAACCACTTTCTTGTGAAGTCTATTAATGTTCAATTTCTTCACATGCCTCTTTAAAAAGACCAAGGCAAATACAAACTGGTGAGTAGGCAATTTCTTCAGAAGTCTGTTGATTTGCACTTTCTATAAGTTTCCACTTGAAAAGTAAATTGCAAACACTCACTGGTGAGAAATCCTTCTCATGTAAAGTCTGCAGATCTACATTTTCTGCAAGATTCCAAGTGAAAAGACACGTGCGAACACGAACCATCTTTTGTGAAATCAGTTGATCTGCAGTTTTACAAAATTTTCTAATAAAAAGACACATGACATCTCAAAAAGGAGAGAAACGATTTCCTTGTGAAGTCTGTGGATCTACCTTTGCACAAAATTGTCACTTAAAAAGACACATGCAAACACACACTGGAGAGAAACCATTTTCTTGTGAAGTGTGTGGATCTACATTTGCACAAAGTTGTAGTTTGAAAAGCCACATGCGAACGCACACTGGAGAGAAACCATTTTCTTGTGAAGTATGTGGATCTACATTTGCTCGAAGTTGTAATTTGAAAAGCCACATGCAAACACACACTGGAGAGAAACCATTTTCTTGTGAAGTATGTGGATCTACATTTACACGAAGTTGTAATTTGGAAGCACACATGCCAACACACACTGGAGAGAAACGATTTTCTTGTAAATTCTGTGGATCTGCATTTTATCGAAAATTTGATCTCAAAAGCCACATACGAACACACACTGGAGAAAGACCATTCTCTTGTGAAATCTGTGGATCTACATTTGCAAAAAGTTGTAATTTGAAAAGACACATGCAAACACACACTGGAGGGAAACGATTTCCTTGTGAATTCTGTGGATCTGCATTTTCTGAAAGACACCATTTGAAAATACATGTGCGAACACACACTGGAGAAAAACCATTTTCTTGTGAAGTCTGTGGATTTGCATGTTCTGAAAGCCAACATTTAAAAACGCACAAGCAAAGACACACGGGAGAGAAACAATTTTCTTGTGAATTCTGTGGATCTGCATTTTATCGACATTTTGAACTCAAAAGCCACATGCGAACACACACTGGAGAGAGACCATATTCTTGTGAAGTCTGTGGATCTGCATTTTCGGACAGATCCTCTCTGAAAAGTCATATCCGAA
This sequence comes from Sepioteuthis lessoniana, assembly GCA_963585895.1. Classification (NCBI taxonomy): domain Eukaryota; kingdom Metazoa; phylum Mollusca; class Cephalopoda; order Myopsida; family Loliginidae; genus Sepioteuthis; species Sepioteuthis lessoniana. The sequence goes on from OY757908.1 coordinate 27,185,747, forward strand.
TACACACAGGAGAGAAACCATTTTCTTGTGAAGTCTGTGGATCTGCATTTTCTGCAAGACCCTCTCTAAAAAGTCATATGCGAATACACACAGGAGAGAAACCATTTTCTTGTGAAGTCTGTGGAGCTAGATTTTCACAATATTCTAATTTGAGTTCCCACATGCGAGCACACACTGGTGTGAAACCATTTTCTTCTTGACTTTGTCAATCTACATTTTCTGAAAGTTTCATCCTGAAAAGATACATGCACTTGATAGAAAACATTTTCCATTGTTGTCTGAGGATCTTCATTTTCTAAAAGCTGTAACCTAATAAGACACATGTGATTTTATCGTGGAAAGAAAAATTTTGACAAAGTTCTTGACTGAAATACCACTAGCAAACACACTGGATAGAAAACATTTTCATGTGAAGTCATTGGATCTGTATTTTCTGCAATATACACATTGACAACTTATATGTGATAGCCCACTGGAATAAAAGAGTTTTTATGTGATATCTGAAGATGTGCATTTTCTGTGAGACACTATTTGAAAGCACACATGGATATGCTTTTCAGCGATAGGCAATTAGCATCAAGTTAGAACCTACCGCAATACCTAACCATTTTAAAATGCCACATGAAAATTGAAGCTTTTGTTGAGTTCCTTGTGATATTCACAACTTTCCTGCTAACAAAGTCTTCATTAGATCCTGCATCTGGGGTCATGCACAGTTTTGAAGCCAAAGCATCATTACCTCTAACCCAGAGAACCTCATTAATATCTTAGAATATTTTATTGGAATGGAAGTGTCACATCAAGATACAGCCGTTTTGTAGAGTCCTTTCTGGAATTCACTACTTTCCAGTGAATGAAACACTAAGTAAATGATAAGATGACACATCATTCTATGGAAGGTGAATGTTTATATTTCTAAATTGTTTGAAAAATAATTTTTTTTACATTGTTAATATCAACAATGCAATGTTATAATTAATTAATGATTGTACTCTCTATATAGCAAGAGACGAAATACATATCTGTATGTTAAAACCGAACTATAGATATATCAAAATATGAAATAAATAGTTTTCAAGATTACCAGTGGATATGTGGACAATGAGATTTTGGCTGTCCTACCATCTGCTTGTAAGAATTCTTCAAAATATAATTAGAAATTTAAATTTGGACCAAGATCAAGGACCTCTTTGTGTTTTTAATATTTCATATAAGCAATTTCCTTCTCAAAGTTTTGTGATATTATTTTGAACAAATGTAATTTTGTGCAATAACTATTATCAGAATTGGATGATTTTCAATGCTTGGTTTTTTTCTGGTTTTAACTCAAATTCTGTCTCTTTAAATATTCTCAATATCTTGGTAAATCTTTCAAAGGATACCATTGGTTTTAATTTTACATCAGCAATAGTACTGTGTAAAAGCCTCGATTGAATCTGATTTAATTTTTGAAGTCAAATTTTCTATAAACCCAATTGAAGGGCATTCAAAAGATGATTTAGCTTGAGGTATCAAATATTGTAAATTGTGTGAAAACTTTTCTGTAATTGCCTATTTTTATTTTAAATGAATATTACATATATACTCAGCTTATCCGATGAAATGAGATATCCTCTTGGATTCAAGTAAAACTCACACATATATGAGCCAATGAAATTTTGAATACTTTTTTTTCCCCCATTTTCCATTTATCAAACTTTAAAAATTGTAGAATAATAACAGAAATATCAATTAAAGATTTCTTCCCTTGATTATCTTACATGACCAACCACTTGTATTTGGATATGGTTTTCAATGTTTCCAATTTTATTTAAATTATAAAATGATATTATAAAGGGGGATTAAAGATAATTTCTCTTCATCATAATTATCTTGGAAAGATATTTAAAAAATTGTTTACTGTAATTTTGAAATATTTTAAAAAACTGATTAATTTTCTGAGTTGTGACATTTCCATCTCATCAGAATTTCAGTAAATTATTGTCAGAAATGTTTAAAATATTTCAAATCATTCAAAATATTTATACTTGCAAAAAGCCATATTTTATAACTAACTTTTTACTTTTATCTGAACTTATATCAAAACATCAAGGAATATATTTAAAATATTGTAAATAGTTTTAAGTAGATTTCACTGATTTAAGAGGAAAAGACTATAAAAAAAGACTTTCAAAATGACTTTGAATTTCAAATATCTCCAGAAAAACTCTCAATATATTAAAGAACTGGAAATTCCATCAAAATTCTGCTGCCATTAACATCTGTTATTGCTTAAGGGATTAGAGCTTTCTGGGTTTTAATAGTTGGTAATTTGTTATTTCTTTTCCAAATCCCAATACTTGTTGTTTTCTTTTGCTTGTCATGTTTACTGGAATAAATTAAAGGACAAAGAAATGAGTGAAGCTATTAAGACTTAACTTTATTACTATGGGAGTTTGCAACTAAATCTTGAAAGGAGAAGACCTCCCTGATCAATAAAATAGCTGTCTCCTTGCTGAGTTGCGAGTTCTTTTTCCACAAGTTTCTGTTTGGTACCAGGAAGCCTCTACTTTATCAAGCATGCTCAAATTGTTCCTCCTGTTAGAGGCCTGGGAGATTATTATACTCACCCATGATTTTGTTTTGAGGAAATATAGCAACATATGTGCAGACTGGCAATATTCCACTCTTTTAGAGCTAAAACATGCATGCAGGGGATAAAATCCTTCAATTTATCTTGTCTAAATTGGTCAATGTGGTGACAGATCATTATATTAAAAAAATACAACCCTTAAATTTTAACTTTCTTCTGATAAGAACTTCTGCAATGTTTTTTTTTTTTGTTTTTTTTCTAAGAAAAAAAAAACAATCTCTTTATATGAGGAAGAAACCTAATTTTCCAATGGTTGATATTTCTTGATATTTAGAAATAATTAAGACAAATTACTGTTTTTGTAATCTGCCGATTCCATTAAACAAATGATGACAGATTCAATTCAGAGTTGCATTTTCCTAGCAGAAAATAAGAAAAAAATACCTTCATCAACTCCTGAATTATGGCAAAATGAATCAATTGATGAATAACGTTTCTCTGTTTTTCACACACACACACACATACAGATATATATATATATATATATATATATATCTTCTATGAACATATATATATATATCCCATGAACATCTGAAACATCAAACTGCTCTATCTAAGCATTTTTGGAGTTTGAAAAATAAAGGTTTGACCCCTGGGATTCAATGGTCCATATTAAAAAGATCAAATACTCCAAAATGTTTTGATAGAAAATGTAATCTGTGTTTAGAAGAAAAGATACATATTTTACTTTACCCAAAGCCTGAAAAATTATTAAATAAGAGATGTGAATTAATATCTAGATGTAGACATTGGGCTAAATTTAAACTATAGGAAAATTAACATAAATAATGTTTTTTAAAAAAACATAGGATTAAATTGAGAATTAATGTAAATGAATAAAAATAAAATAAAATAAATGATAAAAAATGTGAAAAAAAAACATATCATATATACGTACTAATCATTAAAAGTGTAACTGATTTAATAGGCTCAAAAATAGATTTGATTTTAAAAAAAGTTAAATTTAATTAAATCTTGAAATTAATTTAATATAATTATTACTGTATCATTCTGTAAAGTTATTGAATAAAGTTAATTTTCTAATTTAGTATTAAATCTGTAGTTTTAAGTCGAAAAGTAATTAGAATTTTTGAAAAATAAAAAAATTCTTTTTTTTTTTTCAACTTAATTTACTATAATTCTAACTGATAATAAAATAAAAAACGGAAGTAGGCTAAATGAGGAGATAACTATTCACCCCTCTTTTATCCCCTCCCACCCTTCTTTGCTGTGTCTATTCTGATTTATTTTATCCATAAGATCTGAAGGAGTCCTATTAATTTTTTTTCGTGTTTTTTGATTTTATCAAAAACACATAACAGGATAGAAATGAATTTATAATCCTAATGTGACCAGTTTGTTTTTTTTCTTAATGAGATTATTGCTCTGTAATGTCTGTTACATTGAACTCTTTACCAGGAAAATTTAAATGTTCACTTTTGAATAGTTTTCTTGTCCTCCCAACTCCAGTCTAACTCGACCAAATAATACATGTATATATGTATATATATGCTGGCAGCTGAGATTTGCCATTAATCTCTATCATCCATCACACCTTACAAGTCTTCAAGGTTACATCCTGTGTACATATTGAGTATATATATGTCTACCCTGGTTGGCCAACACTGGCATGTCCATGTGCATTGATCCAATGAATTAGTCCTTAATTCTCCAGCCATGTCTTGTGGGATAATTTTTGTGATGGGAGGTAAGTAGCAATCTAGTTTCTGCTTTGTTTTAATGTTGTGTGGTGTTAGTGTCTAAAAATTGAAGATTAAAATGATCTTGGTTATACAAAGGAGACAACATAAGCGGATAAGAAAAGAAATGTTTATCATAGGAAAAGGTGAAATATTGTTGAATGATTGCATCTAACAGAAAGTATGAGCAGATAAGAAAAAAACAAATTAAAGACATGATATAGATTATGTTAGAATTTGATTAATTATTTTTTACAGTGAAATTTCAGGATAAATACAGTGTTCAAACTCATAAAATAATAAAGAAAAAATTTCTTTCAATAAATCCCATTATATGGCTAATAGAAATGAATTGGTCATGATACATCAGTTTCTGGCATTTGTATATATGTATGTATATATATAAGCTCATCATAATTTAAAAAATATATATACTGTTTATTATTGCAAAAACAAAATAGAGCTGGATAGATACGTAAGTTTTGAAGTCATGCTCTTACTCAAAGTGTGTTTGCAACCCTCAAATTCATGTAATTTATATCTATGTAGAGCCTTCAATAAGTTTCCAGACTTTTTTTGTACAGGCATTTAAAATTGGCATAGACTCTTCGGTATGTTATTGCTATTCATCTTATGAAATGACTGACCAATTTTTATGTTTTCGGCTTCAAATAAACAGCTACAGCAGCAATTGGAATACGCCTGATTGTCACAGCTAGTGAATTTCAAAAATGCAATCTGGACGTGAGGACTCTTAAGAAGAACGATATGCAATAAAATTGTGTTTTAAACTTGGAAAAAATGTCACAGAAACGTACAGAATGCTTCAGACTGCTTTTTGATCATCTTGCATGAATCGAGCATCAGTTTTTGAGTGGCATAAGAGATTCAAGGAATGCAGTGAGTCTGTGAGGAATGATGAGAGGAATGGGAGGAGTAAGGAAGGCAATACACCACAGTTGATTGGCCAAAGGGTTAGGGTTACTATGTTGAGGTTTTAAGGGAGTTCAGCAAGAGATTCCGTCGGAAGAGGCCAGCACTCTTCAAATCGGGTCAGTCGCATTTCCACCAGGACAATACACCAGTCCACGACTCAATCCTTGTCACAGACTATTTGAGCAAGACGGGCATCAAGACGGTTCCTCACCCTCCCTGTAAGTCCAGACCTTGCTCCCTGTGACTTTTGGTTATACCCTAAGCACAAAGGCTGTCGTTATGAGACAATTGAGGAGATGAAAGAGGCTGTGACGAAGGTCATTGACACTCTCACTCAAGAGGACTTCCATGGGGCCTTGCAGAAGTTGTTGGAACGGTACAACAAGTGCATTGCAGCCGGAGGAAATTACTTCAAAGGGGACAAGTGTTTCATGTGTGTACCGTCAATAAAAGTGCCCATACGAAAAAAGTATGGAAATTTATTTAATGATCCTCGTATATATATATATATATATATATTAAATCATCATGATGTTGTGTTGCTAGCACGGATTTCCCTGACTCCCTCTCCCTCTCTCTCTCTCTCTCTCTTTCTCGCTATGCGTCTCTATCATCCATTGCTTCTGGCAGGTCTTCTAGACTACATCCTGTGTCCGTACGGAGCTATAGAAAATAATTTCTTGTTGGTCTGCAAAAATTTACACGTCCGTGTGAAGGGGTCCAGAGGATAACGTTGTTTATGTGTTTTCCAGCAGTGTCCTGCATGTCTTGTCCGTCTTATTTGGATGGTTTAGAAATGGGAGGTTGGTGGCCGTATAGCTGCTCTTTCGTGGGATGTTGCTTCCAGGATTTGATCAAAATAACTCTAGTATTCTTGTTCACTTCTTGTTTAGCTTTTTCTCTATACGCTTTGATAGCGTTCCTGTGGCGCATCCAAACAGTAGAATCAACACGACCGCTACATCGAAAAAATGCGTTTTATTTTATTTTATGTCTGACTTCCCTATGATCAATAAACTATTGATTGCAGTCCATGTGTTCGCTAGTCGCATATTGATGTCATTTTTAGTAGATAAGACGCTGTTTCCGATGTAGGTGAACTTGTCCAGTAATATCAGAGAATTACATTTTAGTTTGGAGATGTCTTCTTTTTGATGGATTCCGTTTTGTCTGCATTAACATAGAAGCCAATGGCACCTACTGCCTGCCCCAAACTATGTAACAGGCACTCGACTTGGGTAAGTGTATTTTGTCAGAAGTGCTATGTTATCTGTGTAGTCTGCGTCTGTAATAATTTGTAATGGATGAAAAAATAAAAAATAAAATCAAAAGAAAATTAAAATGATTTTTTTAGAAATGCAGAAACTACTAAAAGACCCTAATAGAAAGTAGGGGCAATACATGCGCAGAGAAAGGTACCGTCCCGGCAAAAGAAAGAAACCCGCTCTTTTTCTGCAGAGATCGTTGGATTGAAAACACCAATATATATTTTTTGTTGCTAATGGAAGGTCATGTGTTCGTTTTATGTTGGACACTGGTTAATCTTTCCCCGAGTAGCAGCCATTTGTGTTACCAGCAACCTACGACTAAAAACATCTAATAATGGACATATTGCCGCGACCTGCCTACAAACATAAACAGAACAGATTACTTGTTCGCCCTAGAAAAATTACATCCGGGTACGACCGGAAATTACAAAGCCCTTTTTCGACTCTAACCGGCCGTTACAGCTAAGAAAGGGATAAATTATTATTTATCAACATTTGCAAAACACTTCTGCCAGAAATAATTCTATAAAAATGGAATTCATTATCTTCGGTAGCCTATACCAAGCTAAAGAAGTACTTATTTTCTACGTCCATTTTTTATAGAACTTTCTGTTTACTTGGCGCGGTAGAAAAAGGCTTGGGCGGCGAAAATTGGAGAGGTCTTCGCGGACGCTCTCAGGGGCCACTCGGCTCCACGAGGTCAAATCCTACGTTATCCTGGTTGCATTCACCTCACCGCCACTTCTAGTGGTAGATTCAACCCTCTTTTTTTTTTGTTCTACAAATCGCCTTGCTACAAGGCTGAATCCCACTTCTAGTGGTAGATACACTCTCCTTTTTTATTGCATTGATATGCACTAAAGGTTCTGCTCGTCCATTTGGCTGCGCAGCGCTAAAGGCACGGGTTAGCCTTTAGCTACCGCTTCGCCACCTGCGCAGCGCTAAGATAAAGCCAATCTTAGCCGCGGCCTCCTGGCCTGCTCGCTCGACAGTGCATAGCTTTGGCGCACAAAGCCTTAGCTACCATCCGATTCACCCGCACAGTTTTGGCGCGCAAAGCCTTAGGTACCGTCCGATACGTCCGTACAGCTTTGGTGCGATACAGCCATAGCTACCGTGCCGACTCGGTTGCACAGTTTTGGCACGCAAAGCCTTAGCTACCGTCCGATTCGTCCGTACAGCTTTGGCGCGACACAGTCTTAGCTACCGTCCGTTACGCCCGCACAGGTTTGGCACGGCAAAGCCATAGCTACCGTCAACGATACGCCCGCACAGCTAAGGGCACGACGAAGTCCTAGCTCCACTGATCCGCTCGCTCGACTTTGTATGTGTTAAGGCCTGGCAAACCTTAGCCACCATATCCCCGTCCGTTCACTTGGTCCGTAGTACTAAGACACGGCTCAGTCTCAGTCACCAACTCGCTCGACTCTACACGACCAAGCTGCCAACACCGATCTCGACTTCGACGCTCCAGCAATGCAGCATCCAGTCCACGTAACGACTCGCTGTTACGGACTGCCCTAGCATTGCAACATCTGGCCCACGTACGACTCGCAGTACGGGCTAGCAACCAAATCAACACACACCCGGTTAACCCAACGTACTGTCGAAACCGGGACATCGATTTACCAACGACTCGCCCGATCTCAGCTTCCCGCTACGATCGTCCAGCCGCATTCAATGACTCGCCCGATCTCAGCTTCCCGCTACGATCGTCTAGCTGCATTAAACGACTCGACCGATCTCAGCTGCCCGCAACGATCGTCCAGCTGCATTCAACGACTCGCCCGATCTCAGCTGCCCGCTACGATCGTCTAGCTGCATTCAACGACTCGAGCGACCTCAGCTTACCCGCATCAAACATTTAGCTGTATCTCCACGACTCGACCTACGCCAACTCCCCATATCGAACATCCAGCTGCGCACATCTACGACTCGACCATACCAGCTATCGACATCACCCATCTAGCTGAAGACCAAATAAAACCGCCACGGACTTTACACACACGCTTGTAATTCCAACAATAAAATCCTCACTTTTGTTGTATCTGTTTCTTTACCTTTGTTCCCTTCATTGTCTTTGGCTGTCACTACTCGCACGCATTAAACTTAAATCATTTGCAGGGTCGACATTCTTATCGGCTCCGCAACTATATCTATGCAAAGATGACAAATACATTTTAATACTTGGTCTGGGAGATACAACAATTTCCATGGAATTCAGGAATGATTTCCTCACCCACTGAATGGTTGTTTAAGCGAAAAATAAAGAGAAAATATTAAAATGTACTTTGGCTTCTTTCCATCTTTTTTTCAGTAATTCCTTTGCAGCCTTCATAGGCCTGAAGACGCCAGCGAATTAAAATGGGGTAAGAAGAAACCAAAACGGTGTCAGATAATAACAACCTGTAACCGCATAGTTTCTATGGGGTATCGTCTGCTTTTTGCCTTTTTTCGTGTAAAATCATTTTCTTTTATGGGATACACATTTTTTCTAGTTTTAAAATAAGCAATAAAAACATACTTAAAAACATTCTAGAAATTTAGGATCAAAACTGCATTAGCATTTAAGTTACATTTTTATATTTTTCAACCAATCAGCTAAAAACATAGAATAGAACATTCAAGAAAAATAGGATCGGAAGTCAACTAACAGAAAATATTTAGGCTTTAAAATAAAATAGTAAAATACAAATCTGATTGGTCAATAAATGTCTACGCGCCAAAATTTTAGGACGATTCTTTGATCCACCTGTGGGATATAAATAACACAGAGTTAGGGAACCATTCACTAAGACTAAGACTAAACCACAAGCCACTAAGCCAGTAAAGTAGTAGCCGATACTCTGTCCGGCAAATTCCTTTCCTTCCTCAACTAAAGTTCATGACCTAGCTTCAGATGGCTGCGAATCACATTCAAAAGAAAAACCCGATAAACTTTCTTTCATCAACGTGACACGCTGTCGCCACAATCATAAAACCCTATATGAACTTAATGTAAGTAAGAACGACTTATTTACGGACTCCGTTAACATGAACATACACACACCTTTAAACAAATTTATTTTCTTCTTGCCAAACTTTATTTTCCAAAAGGCCATTTACACATCATGTATTTTATTTGTTTTCATATTTTGTTTTATGCATATTAAATTGTTCGTTGTTTAATGTTCGTTGTGTTCTATTCCATTTCTTTCACGCGATTGTAAAGTTTTGTGTTGTATTTGTGGTGGGAATAATTTAGAGAGCAATACCAGTAAGATATGGATGCACATCTACTGAAATAACCAAATTACATACAACCCCCACACTTTCATAAGATGTATTGAAGTACGTTGTCGAGGCAGATTATGAATTGATATAGCGCTAATGTATACCCTTAAGACGGAATATATGTGCCTTAATCAAAGAGGCGACATCTACACACAAAACGGAAGCTCTCTGAAACAAGTTCGGCTACCTAGGAAGCAGTGTTTCATCAACCGAGACATACGTCAACACGTGACTAGCAGCTAACGATAGGTTATCGGTCATAGGGAAATCAGACCTGACCGATACAATAAAACGCAGTTTCTTCCAAGCAGCGGTCGTGTCGATAATGCTATATGGATGCACTACATGGACGCTCACTAAACGAATGGAGAAAAAAACTTGACAGCAACTACACAAGAATGCTACGACTAATATTGAACAAGTCGCGGAGGCAGCACTCAACAAAGCAGCAACTGTACGGCCACCTACCATTCATCACAGATGAGGGGTGTTCTCGTGGTGTAATGGTTAAAGCGATGAACTGCGGAATCGTAGTACGCGAGTTCGTACTCCAGTCGCTCTATTACGTTCACTTTCGAGCAAATACCCTTGGGAAAGGTATGAACCCCCTTATTCTCCCTCCAGCTATGGGTAAATAGTAGGACGGACTAGGTTCTTCAGCCTTGGTGAGGCAACTAGTCTAGGAGAAGGAAAACTCTGAATTAAAACCTGTTAAACTCCGCTTAAAAATTGACCTTGTGTCATATCCTGCCCGAGCGGAGGGGTTGGTAAATAGTACCATTCATCACAGAAACTATCCAAACTAGACGAAACAGACATGCGGGACACTACTGGAGACGTAAGGACGTGTAGAGAAGAGGAAAATCTCATTTTTGTTTCGGCGCGCTATTTAATTCAACACTGAATTTCACCCAATCAGGATGACTTATCCCATTCAGCCCGGACCTTCATTTCCGGCTAGCAAAACGGGTGAGCGGCCAAACACACTCTCTTCGGCTGGAGGCGGCGACCAGAACGGACGTGTCTCTGGTCGCCCCTGCTTAGCGATGCCTTATAGCTAAACAAGCCACCCGGTGTGGACATATCACCGTGGCTTTAACCCTAGCAGCAGCAACATGGACATTCAACGAGGGAACCTTCTAATTTATGGATTCTTTGCGTCTAATATTTTAGACCAAGGAATCCCAGTTGAATATGAATTAGATACGTTCAACATGCCTTCCACAAGCACCACAGAAATTTACTATGTCGATTCGAGCGCCACTCCGCTCTCGACAAGTTCCCATTTCACCTCTGGTCCACTGTAATGGAGACAACGCACGCCTCTCCCCGAAACACCAGACACACGAAGCTACACGGTGGCCTTGAATACTTCCCTCACACATCCAACGACACGCTGCCATTTCGAACATCCCGCTAAGCTATCGCGTCTCCAAAACCAACAAGCCTAAAGACCACGAGTTTTGCAGCGCCAAGAACAAACCTCCTCAAAGCTGCAAATAAAAACTTTCGTTCTTGTGTGTTGTTATAAAGCAAAGTCTTGTAATTCATTTCTTGTGCCCATAAAATCTATAGTGTTAGGGAAAATAACTAATTCCCACAAAACACGCTATAGACGAATTCATAAGCAATGTACTCCTGTGGACCCCTTCACATAGACGAGGAAAGGCAGGACGACCAGCTAGAACTTACATACGGCAGCTATGTTCCGATAGGGGATGTAACCTTGAAGACCTGCCGAAAGCAGTGGACGATAGAAAGGTGTGGCGAGAGAGGGTCAGTTATATCTATGCTTATGCTCTGACGCAATGATGATGATGATGTATACTCTTGCAGAATACCAACAACAATGTCAAAAAAGTCTGTGTGTCCATCCGGTGAATGAACTTTTACTTTCGTGTTTTTATTGTGTTGGAATTTGTAAATTCGTTAGTTAATGCGTGCTTGAATATGATTGGCTGTTTTTAAGTTGTGCGGTTATTTCCCGCTCCTACTGTTATTTAAGTAAGGCCCACCTGGGATCTGGACCTCTTTTGTTTTTTGTTTTTTTCAGCATGAGGTGAAAACACTGCCTGGTTCGCTCTTTTTGCTTTGTAGGCACTTGTTTATTCGGCACCGACATTTGACAGTTTTTCTTAAATAAGGTGGCTTCAGAAAAAGGCCCATTAGTCGCTTAGGCTAAGCCTCTTTTCCTTATAGGGTTTTCATTGATACTTAGTGAAACATTCAGCCTACTGCTGGCTAATTGTGACTTTGGTATTCAGTCCACTTTGAGAATAAGGTAAATCAACATCTGCAGTGTTAGGAAAAATAAGGCTTACAGTAACACGAGACGTCGTAACAAGAGAAAAGGAACAAGACAAAAGTTCGGTTGGAAAAAAGGATTATATTTATTGAATATTTTATTGGAATATAAATGTCACATCAAGATACAGCCGTTTTGTAGAGTCCTTTGTAGTATTCACTACTTTCCAGCCAATGAAACGCGAATTAAATGATAAGATGACACGTCATTCAATGGAATATGAACATTTATATTTCTAAATTGCTAATATCGACAATGCAAAGTTATAATTAATTAATGATTGTACTCTCTATATGATATCAAAAGACGAAATATATATTTATATGTTAAAACCAAACTGTAGATATATCAAAATATGAAATAAATATTTTTCAAGATTACCAGTGGATACTCTGACAATGAGATTTCGGCTATCCTTGTAAGAATTCTTCAAAATCTAAAAATAAATTTAAATTTTGACCAAGATCAAGGACCTCTTTGTGCTTTGGATATTTTATATAAGCAATGTCCTTCTGAAAGGTTTCTTGTTGCATTATTTGTAATAAATGGATTTTTGTGCTATAGCTATTATCAGAATTGGATGATGTTCAATTTTTGGTTTTATTTCTTGATTGAACATAAATTCTGTCTCTTTAAACATTTTCAATATCTTGGTAAATCTTTCAAAGGATACCATTAGTTGTAATTTTACATTAGCAATACTACTGTGTAAAAGAGTAGATTAAATCCAATTATATATTTGAAGTCAAATAGTCAAATTTTCTATAAACCCAATTCAAAGGGTATTCAACAGATGATTTAGCTTGAGGTATCAAATATCGCAAATTTGTGAAAACTTTTCTAAGGAAATCCCTCAGGTCAAATGATCTGATGGAAGCGCACCAGTAATTTTATCTTTGTAAAATTATTTATTGAAGTAATGATAATCAATTTAGTAAATATTATTTGTCATTGGATATTTTAACTTCTATTTAACGTTGTAATTACATTTTTTTTTTAATAAATATTACATATATATACTCATGCTAAACAGCTTATCCGAAGAAGTAAGATATCCTCTTGGATTCAAATAAAATCTACTTGGTACTTTAGGTAGAATTTTTCTTATATATCGACGAGCATTCGGATAATTTCGTTAATTCTTCATGGGTAGTAAGTTGCCGAGACTAGGTGTGAATAGAAATGATTCCAGTATTCACTTTGAAAGCGGCCTCTGTTAATTCAGAGACAAAGTTTATCCAAAGTTGTAAAGCGAGAATAAGGTCGCTGAGAGTGTTCTCAATTCCCGTTGGAAGGTTTACAACGATAACTTAATCCTTTTACACAACGTAGTAATCTTTGAACGAGTTTCTGCTAACCTCTATTGGTATTACGTGAGGTTTACCTTTAGCGGGTAAAGAAGTTCGTACTGCCTCGTTGGTAAAAAAAAAACTCTATATATATATGTGTGTGTGTGTGTGTGTGAGAGAGAGAGTGCGTGTGTGTGTGTACATGTGAATATGTGTACGTGTTTATTGAATCGTTAGTCTCGTAGGCAAGTAACAGTTTTTCTCATGTTAACTCCACAGTGGTTCCTGGTAAAAGAGGCCAAGTTCGCCTTTTCCTCTCCCTCACGGAAGATCTGGATTTTGGTATTCTCCCACCGGCTGATATGATTGGTTCAGTTTAAACAATTTACTTCTGTGCAGGAATTCGTCTGTCAGCGGGAATTAGATTTATTTCCCGCTACAAAGTTACCCGGCAGTTTTTCCAGAAAGACAGCTATTTTGTTAGAAAATAGACTCCCTTTTCTGTGTTATTGGGTCAAATCACTTTTGCACAAACTACTTTTTCCTTTACGTACACGTGACAATAGAGGCACTAACTTCCTTTGCTTAAAAGCAGCCTCACCCAACTGACGAAATTAGCCGCTTTATATGCAATGAAGATGGGCCCATATTTACATAGGTGTTGCTCCGTTTACGCCACCAACGAGACAACTTACAAAGCTGTTTTTTTAATGGCAACCGCTCGCTCTAAGAGAAAATTGACATCATTGAGTCTTTTTTTTTTTTTTTTTGTGCTTACAAGCAACAAATCAAAATCAAAATCTGAGAGAGAGAGAGACTCTCTTTCCTGATGTGTTTGGTGAAAGGTGGCTGACTGTTGCACGCTTTTTCGCGTGGTAGTAGTCAACCCTATTTTCATCCTTGACATTCCAGAGTTCTAAAGAATCTTGAGTACAGTGGAAAGACATGAGAGCCCAGCTCATGTAGGGTGTGGGGTGAAGTGAATGTAAAAGAAGCGGAATAGATAATGGTTATAAAACGGCGTGGACAAAATGAACATTTAAAACAAGGCGAACGAACAAAAACAAATTTATATTCTATAATATCAAAACTTACATTAATACATGAAAACATAACTAACTCTAACATACTGATAGTGTGTATATATATGTGTGAGCTCGTGTGTGTATGTGTGTATGTGTGTAACACAACTAAACTACAAAAAGAATTGTAAAATTAAAATGTCTTTTTTCTATGATTAGAAACCGGTAGTTTTTTAAAGACGGGAAAGCGTCTCATAGTTCTTGTACAATAATGTCTGCGAGGCATGGTGTTGCTGATACGGAGGAATTTGGTCAAAGAGAAGGTGTTGCCGCTACGAAGGAATTTCGTAAAGGAGCTGTTGCCGCTACGAAGAAAATTCGTAAAAGAGGTCGAATGTGTTTTAAGACAGCGTATTTATAGAAAAAATCGTCTTATCAGTGGCTCAAGACGCAGGACTTGAATTTTCGCGCGCCGACGTAGTTGTAAGCATATCACGTGGTCCTCCTGGCCAATGGTTTCCCGAGACTGAACATTGAGCGTCCGCCATCTTTGTGGGAACAAGTGGCATACCGCCCAAATTAAATTATAGGAGTGTAAAGTCCTATAAGGGTAGACTAGTTTATTTTGCCTTATTTTTAGTCTGCCTAGTTGAACTTAACTAGTGCGTGGTAGCTCATCTGCCCGTTTTATTTTTTTAATCACCTAATTTTGTTTCGTTTCTTCTTACCTTCCCTCCCCTGTTTACGTAACAGAATTATGAATTCTCCTGATTTGCTTGGGACCCCATTCCCCCTCTACTGCTTTTCGATCGGTTAACTTTCTGCAATTATGAGTTTGTGAAGGGGGCCCTTACTAACTCTCATCCTTTGTTTTTGTTATATATTTTATCAATTTTTTGATAGGGGATTTTATCTTTGAAAGTATGTATTTTTCCTCTCCCTACTCTCCCTCACAATTTTGTAAATTTGGGTTTAGCTTAAATCTTCATAGACTCTTTGACTTGTTGTCGAGACTTTAGTGTGTTAATATATATATATATATATATATACTTGAAAGTGTGTTTTTTTCCTCTCCTCACTCTCCCTCACAATTTTGTAAATTTGGGTTTAGTTTTGTAGGGAACGAATAAATAAATAAAAAAAGATTTAAATTGAATTTTTTAAAAAAAGAAAGAAACGGAAAACTTAAATATGCAGAAACTCCCAGAGGTCCCTGACAGGAAAGAGGGATTACGCATGCGTTAAGAAAAAAGGCAACCTCTTGACATAGGGGAACAGGCTTTATTTCTCTTTCAGGCAGTGACCAGCGAATTGATAACACCATTTTTGCTGTCTGGTGTTTGGGCACCACGCATACCTCTTTGGGCGTGGCGTTGGTTAGTCTCTTTCACCCAATAGCATATCTCTCTCGCTCAACAGTATGCTGAAATATAAAAGACCTGCAAATGAACAACCGGACTTTGACAAACTCCCAAAAAAACTAACACTTATGCAAGCCCGAAATACCAAATGAGGAAAAACGCATGCATGAAACGATTAACGTATTTTTGACACCTTAACTGGGGGATTCAACCATTTCAATGTATTCAGCAATAACTCCCTCATCCATGGAATGGTTGTTGAACCCAGTAAATAAAGGAAAATATAAAAGAAACATCTTCGGCTCTTATCTGTTGCTGTCTTTTCTTTTGTATAATTCTTTTTGGGACTTTCTTGGTGTGATATTAAGTATGTGTTGGGTAAACACGAGGAACGCACGAGATAGGTTCTTACTTGTATATTTATTAAGCGACTAATGATATGATACAAGATTAATGCAAGGGAGGCAACTCTCATATGTTAGAGAGCTCTACCTTGTCACATCTCTCTTGTCAAATAAAGCTTGTTCTTTTTTATTTTTTATTTTTATTTATTTATATATAATGAAGTCCTTATATTTTGCTGGGGGGTTTCTTGTTCTCACAGGCCGGTTTGTTGGTGTTGGTGGTTGCTCTTGTATTTTGTCGGGTTGTGTCTGCTGTTGTATGGGCTGAGAGTGTTGTGTTATTGTATTGGTGTTATCTATTTCTGTGGGGCCATTGCTCTGTTGGGATGGTGATGTTGGTTCATCCCGACTAGTCCTCTGGGTTGGTAGATTGAAGATTACTCTTCTTAGTGGACTAAATATCTCTTGTAAATGTCTTCTGTTGCGTCTGAAGAGTTTTCCATCGCTATGCATTTTGACGATGTAGCTACGCGGTTCAGTACATTTGTCTACCACCATCGCTGTCTGCCACGTGTCATTTTCCTGAAGGACAGACACTTTGCTATCTATATGCAGACATCATCAGATATTCCGATGGCTCCGTCACAGTCTTCCAGGATTTGATCCATTTTTTGTTGGTATATGTCCTGTGACATCTTTAGACCAAACAGACGTCTTAAATATCTGTATCCACCAAACGGAGTATTAAAACATGTGAGCAGACATGATTCTTCATCTAGATGCATAGCCCAGTATCCATGTTTTGCATTTAGTTTTGTGAAGTGTTTAG
This sequence comes from Sepioteuthis lessoniana, assembly GCA_963585895.1. Classification (NCBI taxonomy): domain Eukaryota; kingdom Metazoa; phylum Mollusca; class Cephalopoda; order Myopsida; family Loliginidae; genus Sepioteuthis; species Sepioteuthis lessoniana. The sequence goes on from OY757908.1 coordinate 27,202,706, forward strand.
CACCTGCCAGTTTATGGGAAATTTCTTCCAGAGTTGGGGTTTTGTGGTGTGTTCTTTTGATTCATTTGTTCAGTGGTTTCAGGTCTAAGCATATTCGTAATGCACCATTTTTCTTCCTGTTACATGCAATTGCATTCACCCAGTCTGTTGGTTCATTTACCTTCTTTATCACAACTATGTCTTCCATTTTTTTAAGTTCTCTCTTTAATTCTTCTCTTATGTGAACAGGGTATTTTCTTGGAGTTTGGTTGACTGGTGTTGCATTATCAACAATGTGTATTTTTTGTTTCCCTGGGAAGCTTCCAATACCTTGAAATCTGTCCGGGTATTCATTTGCCAGGTCTTCTATATTTTTTATTTCTCTTCTTGTATCAACTGTTGTTATACTACAATTGATCTGCACCAATCCCAGCTGTATGGATGGTCTTAAACCCAATATCGCTGAGTCATTTTCACGTATAAAGAATTTTGCCTTTATAGTAGGTGAATTTTTGTTTTTAATTTTCAGTATTATGGAACCATATTGTTCTATTTTGGTACCGTTAACTGCCCATAGAGTGGTTATCTCCCTTTTTACGTTGGTCGGTACTTCTATGCTGCCATAGTTGTTTTGGGGGTACATTTTTGTTTATAAATCCTGTACGGTATTATATTTTTGTTTGCCCCAGTGTCCACTTTCATTTTTATTTTATATTCTCTTCTTTCTGCATCTTCGCAGTTTATATTGGCGAATATCTCTTCTCTGTTGTCACCATTCTCTTTATTTATGGTGTATAGGCATAAATCATCCTCTTTGTATTCATTTTCTACTTTATAAGTGGCATCCACATTTGTCCTAGCAATATTCTGCTTTCTGTGTCTGTTGTGTGGGCTTTGACTTCTGTTTCTATGTCTCATTTTATTTGGATTGTATTTGCTATTTTGTCGCGTATACATTTTTTGTGAGGCAGTAGTTTTCAAAATGATGTAGTCCACGGCATCTTTTACATTCTTTGTTGAAGGCATAGCAGTCTTCTTTTCTTTTTCCGTGATTTCTTCCACATCTTGTGCACGGTTTTGTCATTTTCATTTCTATCTCGTGGTATACTCCCGCTTTCATTTCGCTTGCGTCCTTATAGCGCGTATTATTTTTGGTTGTAGCTTCGTATGCTCTTATGTTTTCGATAGCTATCTCTTGTGTGAGGTTATGTTTGCTTATTAAATTTCTCCTTTCGTCTGAACATTTTAGTCCTTTTATAATTTGTTCTAGGAGTCTTTCGTCCTTGTTGGTACCGAACTCACATCTATCTGTTTTCGTTTGCAGTTTGACTAAATATTCGTCAATTGCTTCGTCATTCTGTTCAAATGAAGTGAACTCCAAACGTTCAACCCATTTATTTGGTTTTTGAATCATTTGTGTTTCAAAAACTTTGAATACATTTTTTGAATTTTCTTTTTGCTCGATCGTGAGTTGAGCATTTTTAATAAATTCGCGACCCTTCGGTCCCGTGCTTATTAATATGTATTTATGTTTCAATTTTTCCTCCACGTTATGAATTACGAAGTACGATGACATTAAGTCAACCCATTCGCTGAAGGCTTCGTGTTTGTTTTCATTCGTCCAGTCTAACATTGGTAATGGAATATTTGAAGTCGCCATTTTTTTTTTTTAATAAAAATTTATCATGGGGTACTCACTTTTTTTTTTATAGATTTATATCCACTATTCCTTCTTCTTGAGGTTGTTGTCTTTTGTTTTTGTTTTTGTTTTTTTCTTTGTTTTTGTTTTTTTTTACCGCTGCCACCATGTGATATTAAGTATGTGTTGGGTAGACACGAGGATCGCACGAGATAGGTTCTTACTTGTATATTTATTAAGCGACTAATGATATGATACAGGATTAATGCAAGGGAGGCAACTCTTATACGTTAGAGAGCTCTACCTTGTCAAACTTGGGCAAGGCATTCCACCGACTAGCCAACGTGGGGATAAAATAAAATAACCGAATAATGGAGTCAGATATCAAACAGCTACACAGCTTAGCCTTAGCCCTTGACCTTCAGTCGAAACCCCACAGTTTAAATCTTCATAGAGGATTTGACTTGTTATTGTGACTGTAGTATGTTAGTGTCTTTAATTATGGTATTAGAGTGTGTGTGTTTTTTAATTTGGAGATAATTATTGGTCACTGAATGAATCTAGTTAAGTTAAAAATTAAGATACTGATGACGAGCCCCACCTCCATTTTTGGCCTTGTGCCACATTTGAACAATTTTTTTATAGAATCAATATTTCTCAAAGAAACTTGATAGGCCAAACAGATGCGTTTTATAGGGGTATAGCGGTTTGGTGAAAAGGTTATTACACTATTGTTTTTAGGCACACAAATGAATTACGAAACTTTGCTTTAACAACACAGCACAACGAAAGTTTTTATTTGCAGCTTTGAGGCGGTTTGTTCTTGGTGCTGCAAGACTCGTGGTATTTAGGCTTGTTGGTTTTGGAGACGCGATAGCTTAGCGGGAGGTTGAGATGGCAGCGTGTCGTTGGACGTGTGAGGGAAGTATTCAAGGTCACCGTGTAGTTTTGTGTGTCTGGTAATTGGGGAGAGTAGGCGTTATCTCCATTAATGTGGACCAGAGGTGAAATGGGGGCTAGTGTGTCGAGAGCGAAGTGGCGCTCGAATCGACATAGTAAATTTTTGTGGTGCTTGTGGAAGGCATGCTGAACGTATCTAATTCATATTCAACTGGGATTCCTTGGTCTAAAATATATTAGACGCAAGGAATCCATAAATTAGAAGGTTCCCTCGTTGAGTGTCCATGTTGCTGCTGCTAGGGTTAAAGCCACAGTGAGATGTCCCCACTGGGTGGCTTGTTTAACTAAAAAGCATCGCTAAGCAGGGGCGACCAGAGACACGTCCGTTCTGGTCGCCGTCTCAAGCCGAAGAGGGTGTGTTTGGCCGCTCACCCGTTTTGCTAGCCGGAAATGAAGGTCCGGGCTGAATAGGATATGTCATCCTGATTGGGTGAAATTCAGTGTTGAATTAAATAGCGCGCCAAAACAAAATACGAGATTTTCCTCTTCTCTACAATATATATATATATATATATATAACCTTTTTGTTATTGTCTTATTCTCTTCTTTGTCAGCAGTCAATTTTAAGAATTACATTAAAGGTATCTTAATTTTTTCTAAATGAAAAAAGTATCAAAATGTTCCACACAAGGTAACATTTAACCTTTCCGTAACCGTAACAAAACTTTTTGTTATTGTCTTATTCTCTTCTTTGTCAGCTATCAATTTTAAGGATTACTTTGCATAAATCTTACTTTTTGCTAAATGAGAAAATATTGCAATTATTCCGCACAGATTAGCAGACCATTCATGAGTTTGACAGGGAGTCTCATACTTATGGCCACAGTTAATAATTACCTCCCTTGTTTACCGCTCTTTAGAAAATCCTTTCTGAATTAATTACAAATGGACGAAACGTTTTAATATCATTCAACCAGAAAATATTTCTTTTACATTTTTGCTCTGTTCCCAATCATTGTATGGCCCAAAGGATGAGAAATCAGACGAAAGAAACGACAGAAAAGCAAGTATATCATTATGTTATTATCTTTCTTTACAAAGGAAAACATTTTTCACTCACGAAGAATTGAAATATCTTTTCATTAGTGACAATACTTTATCTACTGTTGATATAAAAATGTCTAGAATCTTTTGAAAGTTGAGAGAATTATTTTTGGAAATCTCATTTATTTCAAAGTTCAATTGATATTTCATTTTCCCTTCGATTCGTGTTAATCGTCAGAAAGACATTAACAAATTCCCCTATCGAAATCTTTAGCGAGTGTTAGTCGATTAAATTTATGTCGAATATTTTTTAAAACAAACGATGATTTTATTTAATAAACACCAAACGAATTTTAACCCCAACGAGAAAACATCAATACATTCATTAAACGAAAAAAAAGTTAATTTGACAAAATATTTTTTGTTTTAGACTACCACTGTGTTATTATCTTATTTTATTTCGAAAGCGATATTCTTGTTTGTTTGTTTTTTTTTCTTTTGAATTTGTAAGATCGATTTCTGTGAATTGAAAAGATTTTTAAAAACTGCCTAATTTTCTCTGTTGAGACGAGACGAGCGAAAGAAAAGGCTTGTTCGATTGTGACGTCACAAAAGTTAAGGAAGCCGGCAGTAATCATAATGTAATGAATTATTGTAAGAAAAAAATGGTTTTTGAAAATTTTCAAATTACTTTTAAAAGAAAGAAACAGGTTCAGAATTTAGACTGAAGTTTATTTGATATTAATTTTAAAATAATAATTGATAAGAAAAAAAGTGTTGCTTAAAGTTACATTAAAATAAACTAAACATCACTTAACGTTTCATTAAATTTAAGACTGAAATTCGTAAAGATCTTAACAAGTGTTAAGATTAACTAGTTCCTACATTATGACTTATGTAGCAATTAGGTAATCTTAACACTTGTCAAGATCTTTACGAATTTCATGCTTTTAAAAATAGTAAAGGTCTGGACAAGTGTTCAGATAGCCTAGTTCCTACATAAGTCAGGTCTAGTAAAGATCTGGACAAGTGTTGAGATAAACTAGTTCCTACATAAGTTAGGTCTAGTAAAGATCTGGACAAGTGTTGAGATAAACTTGTTCCTACTTAAGTCAGGTCTAGTAAAGGTCTGGACAAGTGTTGAGATAAACTTGTTCCTACTTAAGTCAGGTCTAGTAAAGGTCTGGACAAGTGTTGAGATAAACTTGTTCCTACTTAAGTCAGGCCTAGTAAAGGTCTGGACAAGTGTTGAGATAAACTTGTTCCTACCTAAGGCAGGTCTAGTAAAGGTCTGGACAAGTGTTGAGATAAACTTGTTCCTACTTAAGTCAGGTCTAGTAAAGGTCTGGACAAGTGTTGAGATAAACTTGTTCCTACTTAAGTCATGCCTAATAAAGGTCTGGACAAGTGTTGAGATAAACTTGTTCCTAAATAAGTTAGGTCTAGTAAAAATCTTGACAAGTGTTGAGATAAACTAGTTCCTACGTAAGGCAGGTCTAGTAAAAGTCTGGACAAGTGTTGAGATAAACTTGTTCCTAAATAAGTTAGGTCTAGTAAAAATCTTGACAAGTGTTGAGATAAACTAGTTCATACGTAAGGCAGGTCTAGTAAAGGTCTGGACAAGTGTTGAGAAAAACTAGTTCCTACTTAAGTCAGGCCTAGTAAAGGTCTGGACAAGTGTTGAGATAGCCCTGTTCCCACATAAGTCAGGCCTAGTAAAGGTCTGAACAAGTGTTGAGATAGCCTGGTTCCTACATAAGTCAGGTCTAGTAAAGATCTTGACAAGTGTTAAGATTACTTAGTTACTTTATAAGTCAGGCCTTGTAAAGGTCTGGACAAGTTTTGAGATGAAATAGTTACTACATTAGTCAGGCCTTGTAAAAATCTTGCCAATTGTTAAGATTACCTAGTTACTATGTAAGTCAGGCCTAGTAAAAGTCTTGACATGTGTTGAAATAACGTAGTTTCTACTTCAATCAGGTTTAGTACAGGTCATTGCATGAATTGAACTGCCAGTGAGTTGTTATTTGTGGCATGGTGTGTGACATGGGTCAGTAAGCTGTAAGCAGTCTTGGTTCAATGTTGGAATGTGGGCTTGATTGTTATGGTTTCAGTATTCTTTGATCTTGTCCAAAATGTGACATGTGACTGTTTTCTCTTTCTTTCAACTTCCTATCTTTAGTGCTATCAACAAATATTCTATGCTCTGTTGATTATCATGCATGAGGCAATGTTTACCACTCATTAAAGACAATCTATATCTACAAAATGCAATATCTTGCAAGATGTATTTAAATCAGTTTTTTAAATTAACAAAAACAATCTTATTGAATAGTTTAAGAAGTCACTTAGCACAATATCAACATTTGAGAGGTCATGGAGCATTAGGAATATTGTCTTTAATTATAATCTTTCATAGAAATCCTGTACATCCAAAAAACTTTAAACTTGGCAGGGTTATATCTTCTACAGTAGACTTGAACCCCTCAGAAAATTTTCTGGTGAATGTGTGCAGGCATAGTTAATATTAGGAAAAAACATTATGAAAATTAAGGAGGATGTATTCTATACAGACTGACTCTAAGCTACATAGGTGAAAAGTTGTTGATCATGGGTTCATGTATTTGGTTGAGCAAAATAAAATTTTCTATCTAGTATAGGATTAAAATAGTTAAATGTTTCCCTTTTACAGTCCTTATTTACCCTTCATACCAAATTTCAAAAATATTGAATTTATGCAAGTATTTATATAATTTTTAAAACACTGAGATTCTGTGATACTGTGAAAGTTTAATTTAGAGACAAGATAGAAAAATTATAACCCCACCCTAAAATCAGAACGGTAAGGTCTAGCACAAAATAATTTGGCACATTTTTCTCACTGATGAAGGGGAACATTTGTGCCAAATTTCAAGTAGTACAATGTCAGTGGGTGTAATGCCCTGGCAAATTGACATGGAATGTGACCCCCTGGGCATGTTCTCTAGGCTGCATCCAGTGTCTTTGCTGAGTAAGTAGATGATTGGCTGGTATATCTACTGGTAGGAGTCCATTGGAGAACATCACTTATGAGTTTTTCTTGCTTATCTAGCAGTGCTTAACTGTTCTTGTTCATACTGTTAGTTTGGGAGTTCAGTGGTAAGTGGCTGTTCAGTTATTTGTTAAAGGGGTGCTTCTTCCAGGATTTGATAGATACAGGCTGCTGCATCATTATGACGTTCTCACCTAGTTTTTCTCTCTGTGCTCCATTAAAATCCAGGTAGTGCAGCCGTAGAATAGTACTGACATGGCTACAGGTTGGAAGAATTCCCATTATATTTCATCAGAGGGGTCAGATTTCCATACAGTCAATAACCTGTCTAATGCAGTTGATGCCTTATATGATTATTTCTTGAAAAGTAGATTAAACAATTTCATTTATGACTTTGCATAAATTCTATGTTTCAGTCTATTGAATAAACTAGGAAACTTTTTTTTTGTATTTTTTAAATAATCTTTTATTTTCTATTTGCAGGTAACAGTATTTTGGAAGAAGAATTTTAAAATGTAAAATGACACATTCTTAAAGAAACTTTTAATATCAATTTTAATGTGTTGATATGCATAATGATAGCTGATGAAGTAAGTTTTTTAGTATCAATTCAATTTAAGGATTTTTCCTACATTTTAAAGAACAAGTGGGGAATATAAGCTGTTGTTGGAGAAAAATTTTCTCTACTCTGAAAGATCAACATTTTCATGAGAAAATGCATTTGCCTACACAGACTGGAGAGAAAGCACATTCTTCTGAAGTCAATTCAATTTCTTCATATTCCTCTTTAAAAAGACCAAGGCAAATACACACTGGTGTGTAGGCAGTTTCTTCAGAAGTCTGTTGATTTGTACTTTCTATGAGTTTCCACTTGAAAAGTAAATTGCAAACACACACTGGTGAGAAACCCTTCTCATGTAAAGTCTGCAGATCTACATTTTCTACAAGTAAAAAGACACATGTGAACACAAAGCTTATTTTGTGAAGTCAGTGGATCTGCAGTTTTACAAAGTTTTCAAAATAAAAATACACATGACATCTCACAAAGGAGAGAAAAGATTTCCTTGTGAAATCTGTGGATCTACATTTGCAAGAAATTGTAATTTGAAAAGACACATGCGAACACACACTGGAGAGAAACGATTTTCTTGTAAGGTCTGTGGTTCTACATATTCTGAAAGGCACCATCTGAAAAGACACATGCAAACACACACTGGAGAGAAACCATTTTCTTGTGAATTCTGTGGATTTGCATTTTCTGAAAGACACCATTTGAAAACACACGTGCGAAGACACACTGGAGAGAAACGATTTTCTTGTGAAGTCTGTGGATCTGCATTTTATCGACAATTTGATCTCAAAATCCACATGCGAACACATACTGGAGAGAAACCATTCTCTTGTGAAATCTGTGGATCTGCATTTTCTTCAAGATCCTCTCTGAAAAATCATATGCGAATACACACAGGAGAGAAACCATTTTCTTGTGAAGTCTGTGGCGCTAGATTTTCACAATATTCTCATTTGAATTCCCACATGCGGGCACACACTGGTGAGAAACCATTTTCATGTGTAGTTTGTCGATCTGCATTTTCTGAAAGTTTTATCCTGAAAAGACACATGCAAATACACACTTGATTGAGAACATTTTCTACTGTCGTCTGAAGATCTTCAATTTCTGAAAGCTGTATTCTAATAAGACACATGTGATCTTATACTGGAAAGATACCTATTTGACAAATTTCTTGATTGAAATACCACTAGCAAACACACACTGGATAGAAAACATTTTCTTGTGAAGTCGTTGGCTCTGTATTTTCTGCAATATACATATTGACACCTTATATGCGATTGCACACTGGAAGAAAACAATTTTCATGTGATGTCTGAAGATGTGCACTTCCTGCAAGACACAATTTGAAAACTCACATGAACATGCTTTTCAGCCAAAGACAATTAGCACCATGCTAGAATCTACTGCAATACTTTACTGGAATTGCAATGCCACATGAAAATTGAACCTTTTGTTGAGTCTCTTGTGATATTAACCATTTTCCAGCTAACAAATTCTTCATCAGATGCTGCATCGGGAGTCATACACAGTTTTGGAACCAAAGGATCATTATTACTAACCAAGAGAACCTCATTAATGTCTAAGAATATTTTATTGGAATGCAAATATCACATCAAGATACAGCCATTTTGTAGAGTACTTTGTAGTATTCACTTCTTTCCAGTGAATGAAACACTAACTAAATGATAAGATGAAACATCATTCTATGGAAGGTGAATGTTTATATTTCTAAATTGTTTTGAAAATAATTTTTTTTTACATTGTTAATATCAACAATGCAATGTTATAATTAATTAATGATCGTACTCTCTATATAGCAAAAGAGGAAATATTTATCTCTATGTTAAAACCGAATGGTAGATATATCAAAATATGAAATAAATATTTTTCAAAATTACCACTGGACACTCAGACAATGAAATTTCAGCTATTCTACCATTGGCTTGTAAGAATTCTTCAAAATCTAATGAGAAATTTAAATTTTGACCAAGATCAAGGAATTCTTTGTGCTTTGAATATTTTATATTAGCCATGTCCTTCTGAAAGGTTTATTGTTGCATTATTTTGAATAAATGTATATTTGTGCAATAACTATTATAAGAATTGGATGATTTTCAATGCTTGGGTTTTATTTCTGGATTTGAACACAAATTCTGTCTCTTTAACCATTTTCAATACCTTGGTAAATCTTTTAAAGGATACCATTGGTTGTAATTTTACAACAGCAATACTACTGTATAAAAGAGTAGATTGACTTCAAAAATAAAATCAGATTCAAACTCTCAGATTTTCTATGAACCAAATTCAAAGGGCATTCAACAGATGATTTAGCTTGAGGTATCAAATATTGTAAACTGTTTCAAAACTTTTCTAAGGAAATACCTCAGGTCAAATGATCTGACCACCAGTAATTTTGATATTGCAAAATTATTGAATGAAATAATGATAATCAATTTAGTAAATATTATTTGTCATTGGATATTTTAACTTCTATTTTAACGTTGTAATCACATATTTTTATTTAAAATGAATATTACATATATATATACTCATGATTAACGCATTACCCGAAGAAATAAAATATCCTCTTGGATTCAAATAAAACACACACATATATGAGCAAATGAAACTTTGAATACTTTTTTATAATTTCCCATTTTTCAAACTTTTAAAATTGTAGAATAATAACAGGAAGATCAATTTAAGATTTCTTCCCTTGATTATCTTACATGACCAACCACTTGTATTTGGATATGGTTTTCAATTTTTCCAATTTTATTTAAATTATAAAATGATATTATAAAGAGGGATTAAAGATAATTTCTCTTCATCATAATTATCTTGGAAAGAAATTTAAAAAGTTGTTTTCTGTAATTTTGAAATATTTTAAAAAACTGATTAATTTTCTGTCATGACATATCCATCACATCAGAATTTCAGTAAATTATTGTGAGAAATGTTTAGAATATTTCAAATCATTCAAAATATTTATACTTGCAAAAAGCCATCTTTTATAACTAACTTTTTACTTTTATCTGAACTTATATTAAAACATCAAGGAAGATATTTAAAATGTTGTAAATAGTTTTAAGTAGATTTCATTGATTTAAGAGGAAAAGACTATAAAAAAGACTTTCAAAATGACTTGGAATTTATAATATCTTCAGAAAAACTCTCAATATATTAAAGAACTGGAAATTCCATCAAAATTCTGTTGCCAGTAACATCTGTTATTGCTTAAGGGATTAGAGTTTTCTGGGTTTTAATAGTTGGTAATTTGTTATTTCTTTTTCAAATCCCAATATGTGTTGTTTTCTTTTCCTGATCACTTTTGCTGGAAGAAATTGAAGGAAGGAGAGACAAATGTGACGTGGTATGCTACAGAGAGAGAGGGAAGGAGAGGTCAATTCCCTTACCCTCCTTTTATTTGAATCAACTGGCACTAAGACTGACCGTTAAAATGGTATAGGAAAGAAGGTCAAGCTACCCACACTCTGTGACCTGTAGTCTGTTGAACGGAAGGAGTCTAGGTCAATCAAGTTGGTGTGACCTGACTTGGTGTTGGAAGTAGGAAAAGTCGAATGATTGGTCCACAGACTCTTCGCACCAAAATGCCATTACCCGTTAGAGAAATTTGAAGAAGAATCTTCAGTTTGCGATAGAAGTCAGTGTTAGACATGCTGAATTCAGCCGACTCTGGGGAAAGTCACCCATAAAAAGAATAGAACAGAGTTTGGAAAAAGCCAGCGACAGAAGCAGATCTCTGAGGTCAAGCAGCTCCGGGACAGTCACTCACCCGTAAAAAAAGAGAGAAAGAAATCTGAACATTGAAAACCCGTCAAAGATAAGTATAGCTCAAACCGTTTTCCTTCTACAATTCCTAAATATTGGAAGGTTATATGTATTCAAAAAAAGAAGGAGAGAAACTGAAAAGATTCTGTTTCATCAATAGTTGAATTAGTGAATGAACTTGGTTACATGCTTCAGTCCGGCGACTTAGACACTTTTCTCAAGTAAGAGAAAAAAGAAAGAAGGAAAAAAAAGAGAAAGAAGAAGAAAGTATTGTTGAGAGACATTTCCATTTGATGCTTTCCTGTTGACTTAACATTTTGTTATATTGTAAAAAGAAAAGAGAAAGGAAAAAGAACTGTTTCTGAAAGAGAGAAACTGAAAAAATTCTGTTTCATCAATAGTTAAATTAGTGAATGAACTTTGTTACATGCTTCAGTCCGGTGACTTACACACTTTTCACAAGTAAGAGAAAAAGAAAGAAAAGAAAAAAAGAGAAGAAAAAAGGACAGTTGAGAGACATTTCTGTTTGATGCGTTCCTGTTGGCTTAACATTCTGTTATATTGTAAAAAGGAGAGAGAAAGGAAAAGGAACTGTTTCTGAAATCTCATCAGTGTTTGTTTGGTCATCGCCTATTAAAATTTTGTTATATTTTAGATGCACCCTTGTGTTGAAATCTTTTGGTTGTGTTATTTCCTCTATCGATTTGTCTTCTTTTGCACGTATCTGTTTCAGCCTTGTATCACTTTCAGTAATTCTCGTCATATTGCCTCCTTAAGACATTACAGGAGAATTTTGGAAATTTTGGCTACAGTTAATATTTTCTAACCCAGAGTTTCGTTCTTCTGCTATCTGAGGGGGTAGGAAGACAAAGGACTTGGTGGTATATGTGAAAGTGAATTGGCACCCCCTTACCAATGTCTGAGATCAGTCTGGCCCTAAATTAACCTCCACATTATTTGCCAGTTTACAATATGCCTGAAATAGGAGTCTTGACTGAGACTTATTTTGCGGAGTATCAAGTGCCAAACTACCCTCGACGTCACATGCGCATAAAATGGACTCTCGTCCTGGGATAATTATTTTTGCAATGTCACACAAAGTAATGAGTGAAGCTATTAAGACTTAACTGTATTACGATGGGAGTTTGCAACTAATTCCTGAAAGGAGAAAGCCTCTCTGATCAATAAAATAGCTGTCTCCCTGCTGAGTTGCAAGTTTTTTCCCCAAGTTTCTGTTTGGTACCAGGAAGCCTCTACTTTTTCAAGCATGCTCAGATTGTTCTTCCTGTTAGAGGCCTGGGAGATTATTATACTTACCAATGATCTTTATTTAGGGGAAATATAGCAACATATGTGTAGACTGGCAATATTCTACTTTTATGGAGCTAAAACATGGATTCAGGAGATAAAATCCTTCGATTTATCGCATGATATTAAAAAAATACAACCTTTAACTTTTTACTAATAAAAACTACTGCACTTTTTTTTAATTTTGTAAAAAAACAAACAATCTCTTATATGAGGAAGAAACGTAATTTTCCAACAGTTGATATTTCTTGATATTTAGAAATAATTAAGACAAATTCCATTAGCCTAATGATTTGTGTGTGTGTTAATGGTCTAGGAGACCGGGGTTCAATCCCAGGTCGAGTCATAACAAAGTAATAGTACTCCTGCCACCTTGCTTAATTCTCAGCATTATAAGGTAAGGATCAAGGGTGAAGTGGCGCAATCCAGGGAATGGAGTAACGCCCCCTCCCCCTATGTGTTGTAGCTATTGAAAAGGGAGCCTTCCGGTCACCCCCAACTAAGGTCGCCAACTTTACTTTTATTACAATCGTCATCTGCCAATTTTATTAAACAAATAATAACCGAGTAAATTCTTAGTTGTATTTTCCCAGCCGCAAATGAGAAAAAATACCGTCCACGAATCCTGAAATATGACAAACAGATTCATTTGATCAAAGAACACGTTTTTTTCTTTATATATATATATATATATATATTTACTCAGATTTCACTGACTCTCCTTTGCCATTCACTCCTACCATCTTTAGCTCCGGCCAGGTCTTCTAAGTTACCTCCTGTGTACATACTGATCTTATGTAAATCTTTGCTGGTCGGCCAACATTAGCGAGTTCATGTGTAGGGAGTCATATAAAAGCGTCACCAATGAGTTAGTTCTTAATTCTCCCGCAATTTCCTGTAAGTTTTGTGGGATGGTTTTTGAGATGGGAGGTAAGTGGCCATACAATTGCTGTTTTGTGGGGTCTTCCTGCCTGGATTTGGTCATGATAGCTGCTAGCATTCTAGTGTAGTTCCCATCTAGCTTCTTTTTAGCATCCATGTGGTGCATCCATATAGTAGTATTGACAGAGTTTCAGATTGTTAAGATGATCATGGTAATAAAAAGGTGACATCATGAGCAAACAAGAAAAAAAAGGTTTGTCTTAGAAAAAAGGTTAAATGTTGTGGTGTGTTAGTGTCTACCAGGCAGCAGAAGATTAAGATGATCCTGGTAATAAAAAGGTGACATCATGAGCAGACAAGAAAAAAAAGGTTTGTCATCTGAGAGCATTTGAATGCCTTTAATAGCTGTGTGGTAAATTATAGAGAAGAGTGTTTTGTAGTCTTGCATAGAGCTTTCTATATATACTACTTATGAAAGCAAACGAACGGTGTTCAATTAATACATCTGTAGCAGAAAGAACTTGCTGAGTTAGGCAGAAAAATTCATTTCATGTTGGGTTTCGGTTCACCGATAAATCACCCCATGATTTTTGCTTTTTAAATAGGTTGTCAAAACGTTAGAGTTTTGACCGTTGGTTTTGGCCATTCAGCCTGGAGCGTTTTCCGGGGCTAAATATTAGCCAATGAAAAGCGCTCTCTCCCTCTTCTACATTCTCTTCGCCGAGGGACCAAGACATGCTGACCGACTCCTCCAGATAACCAAGGATTCAGACCACATACCCTGAGGACTTTCTCCCTGTTTCGGCTTGAAGAAGAGCAAACTTTTACCCAACACTCCAAGTATTCATGAGGAGAATTGTTAACTTCTCCTTGGTTTATTAATAACTGGACCACTAATTGTTTGTGCGCGACGTCTACACACACTAGTCTGACATATTTCGCGTTGCTCATTTCAACTAGTCAACAAATAATGCGTGAGTCCTGCTAGTTTTCAACTCCACTCTTATCAGACATAGTTTTCTGCATCCCTTTTCACATAACTAACAACTTGGACAATTTCCTTTTGCCTCCAGCTAAACAATAAAACTTGGAAACTTGATATTTCTGTCTTCCTTCTATTTTCGTTAATATAACGGTAAAGGTGACCAAATCAACATTTGCGTTCCGCCCTACCGTTATACATCTAAGAATGGTAATTTGTTCTCATTTTCTTCATCCATAGTGAAGGTTAAAGAAGGATGTAAATCATTCAAACAATGGATAAATGACAAAAACTTCATTATGGGAACTGAAACAAGGGAAGGTGTCATCCACGTAACGTAAATAAATCCAGGCATTCAAAATTACTCAATTCTGCCATCTGTGAGCATTAGAATGTCTTAAATAGTTGTGTGGTAAATTATAGCAATGTGTATTTTGTGGCCTTGCGTAGGGCTGTAATATCTAAAGCCTGGCTTACAGGTAACAAAGAAAAGAATGCAACACGAAGAGATGTTAACAGCTCGCTGCTGGAGGTAGGACTGGCTTATTCCGCGGCAATATACTTTATTTACAAGTGCCGCTGTTTTGTTCATGATTCATCAGTTACTTCCTTTTCCGGATAGGTCAAGGGAGATATATGCTTGTGACGTGTTTTGAGGTTACATCCCTTTCACTGGAATATTACTCCCTTCTCCTTCTTGATAAAATGCATTGTACATGTATGTGTGTTTATTTATTTTATTTATTTATTTTTTTTTTTGTTGATATATTTTTTTACCCTACTACAAAGTTCTTGAGTTTTGTTGGGGGCAGCTTTTTCCGTAGTGGATTACGTCTTGGTGATGCTGGTGGTGGTGGGTTGTGAGTTAGTGTTGTGGGTGTTTCAGGAGATTCTTGTTGTGGGCGTGGATTGTATTCAGAGTCAGACTCAGACTCTGAGTCCTCTACTTCCTCATGCGAAGCATTCAAACCTACTCGCTTGAATAGGGAGGAGTTTCTAGTGACTTGGTGGTCTCCTCTTTGCACTGTTACCGTACTACCCTCCTTTTTTGTGACTGGGTATTATTTAGTGTTGTATGGTTGAGACAGTCTGCTCTGTCTCTTCTGCTTGATCAGAGCTTGGTCACCTAAGCAGAGGGGTGAGAGCTTTGTTGTTTTTTTTTTTTTGTTTCTCTCTGCATACTATTTCATTATCTCCTTTCGTTTTGAGTCGTTCCCAGCTATACGGTCATTATCGCTCTTAGTGCTGGGTTCTTAGGAGTATTGGGTAGGCCAATGTTCATTTTTCTGCCGGTGCAGGCATCAAAAGGAGATATTTTTGTGGTGCTATGAGGGATGGCCCTCTATTGCCTTAGAAAATGAGGTAACTGGGTTTTCCAGTTAAACCCTTCCATAGTGGTGGAAAGAATATACCTTTTTAGGTTACGTACAAATCGTTCGGCTTCTTCATTTCCTTCTGGCCACAAAGGTGTAAACCTTCTGTGCCTAAAACCTGATTGAGTGGCAAAGTCTTTGAAATCTTGCCCCTGAAACGGAGGGCCATTGTCGGTTTTGACAATGGTGGGATATCCCTGCCTAGCGAAGATTATATTGAGGCGAGGAATGACTACATTTGATGACAATGAGGGGAGTATTTCAACCTCAGGAAATCGGCTGTAGTCATCGATGACGACTAGCAGATATTCCCCAGATTGGAAGGGACCTGCAAAGTTCACAGAGATTTCAGTCCATGGAGCAGCTGGGAGTGACATGGTGTGTATGGGTTCACGATGTGTATGCTTTGGGTTCGAGGCTTGGCATGGGATACAGCTGTGTACTGTCTCTTCCACTAGCTTTTCTATTCCTGAGAGCCGCACCTTTTCCCTTATTAGTTGTTTTGTTTTGACAATGCCCTGGTGTGGGTGATGAGCTATGTCGATCGTTCTTTTCCTCAATTTAGGAGGGATCACAAGACGGTGTCCTCGAAGGATGAGACCGTTAATTACTGATAGTTCCTCCTTGAATGGAGAAAAGTTTGACAGCTGTGGGTCGTTCCAGCATCCATTTGCAACTGCAGCCTTCAATTTCAGTAACAAGGAGTCCTCTTATATTGCTTTCTTCACCTCTTCAGTGATGATTGACTTGGGTACGATATTCTGAACCACATTGCTTATGTATGATTCTGCTGCGTTGTCTTTCTCCGGTTTATGGTGTGGGTGACGGCTGAGATAATCAGCAGAGTTGAGATCATTTTTTCCAGGCTGGTATATCAAGCTGTATCTACACGACACGAGGCGCAGACGCCAGCACTCAATCCTGGCCGTTGCTGTTTTGAGACTTCACAATCCCAAGAAGTGATCGGTGATCAGTGGTGATTGTGAATTTTTCTCCGTACAAATAGAGGTGGAAGTGTCCGGCTGCATTCACAAAAGCCAACATCTCTCTTTCAGTCCGGGAGTATTGCTGTTCTTCATCTTTTACAGTACGACTAGCATAGCACAGTATGTTCCCATTTTGTGTGAGGACTGCGCCTAATCCGACAGGGCTTGCGTCGACAAGGATATTTGTATGTTTGTTAGGATCAAAATAGGCCATAACTCGGCTTGTTTAATGCTAGTTCTTCCCTCTCTGACCATCTCCATTCTGCGTCCTTCCTTTTGAGTTGTCTAAGTGGCTCATTAATAGTGGTGTAATGTGGGATGAATCTCGCTACATTCTGTGTCATGCCTAAAAATGATCGGACTTTACGAACGTTAGTGGGGGTGCATTTTACTATTGCAGAGACATTTTCTGGATCAGGTGACGCTCCATTTTTACTGAAAATATGTCTAAAGAAGGTTAGTTCTCGCACAGAGAAAAGGAATTTTTCTCTGTTCAGCCTTGCTCCAGCATTCTATAGACGTTCCAGTGTGGACCTCAGGCTACTATCATGTGAAATTTGGTCACGTCCATAAATTATTATGTCGTCTGAAAGATTTTTTACTCCTATGATGCTTCTGAGAAGGTCAGAAATTGCCTTTTGGAATAGGCCAGAAGCTGCGTTTACTCCAAAAAGTAGGTGCTTGTAGTGAAATAGTCCTACATGTGTGGTGAATGCCTGCTAGATTCTCCAAATTCCAGTTGGTAGTATGCATTTGAGAGATCTAATTTGCTGAAAACTGTCGAGCCGTTTAGATCTGCAATTAAGTCGACCATGATCAGCATTGGGTGTTTTATCCTTTGGATGGCTTCATTTGCCTTCCTCATGTCGATACAAATACGTACACCATTCTTTTTCTTGGGGACTACCACCACAGAGCTTACCTATGGGGTAGGGCCAGTGACCTCCACAATGACGTCCATTTCTCTGAGGCGTTTTAATTCTGCCTCAACGTCCTTCCTCACGTGGAAAGGTATTCTACGGCGTCTTTGCATTACTGGGGGAACAGGGAATGCGATTTGAACGTTGATAATGCCTCCTGAAATTTTGCCGTCAAACAGTGAAGGGAATTCGTCCAGAATGGGGGCCGACATGTGGAATGTGAAGTTAAATGTTATCATGCCTAATGCTTCGGCGGAGTGGTTGCTACGCAAATTCTGCTGTCTAAGTAGGGGGCTTTCATCGTTGTTGAAGTTGCCATGCGTTAAGATAAGGATATGTAAAGCGAAATAAGACGAAGGAACAATAAAATACGTGTGCTTCTTGAATAGAAGAATAGAAGATTAATTTTATTTTACAAAAAGGAGATGTGGACATGAAAGTGGGACTAACGGCAGCTCTGGACAAAAGAGGGTTCGTTTGTGTCTGGCGTGCAGGTCAGTGATTTGATACAATGAAAAGAAAAAAAAAAAGAAAAATACTCACCGCTGTTTCAATAATCCACCTTCAGCCCATTAAAGGAAAAAAAAGAGGAGGCGCCCGACCGGAATTTTTATAGGCTAAGGAAATGGATTATGGGTAAGGTGACGTAAATAAAAACCGACTCGTTTTTCTTTTCGGGCGTCTTTTTTTCTCGGCGAGTCTTGACTATGCTGGACCTCTGTCGTTCGACTAGGCTAGCACTATTTTTTTGAACATTTTTTTAAAAAAAAGAATTCATTTTCAGCTAATCATCAAAAAGGATTATACCATTTTTCACCTCATTGTGACATCTTCTCCCGGCCGGGCTGAAAATTTCTGACCTGGTTGGTTAAAAAAAAAGTTAAGTTTTTTTATTTTTTTCACCTTTTTTTTGTTTTTTTTTTTCTTATACATCTACAACCCCACCTTTTTTTTTCTCAACCAGCCTATCATTTATGGCCGGCCGGCCAGACGGCTCGGCCATAAAGGCCCTTTTCTCCCCTACTAAAGGTGACCCTCCCCCCCAGGTGAAAAAGAAAAATAAGTCACCTACTTCCAAAAATGTCCCTCTCCCTGACAAGAATGAAAAATCGCCATCAAATAAACCACCCTCCCCCGACAAAAAATCTCAAATCATAAAAGAAAATGAAGAAAAAAGCGAGAATAGTTGGACAGCCCCCCCGAAAATACAGGTCGATGTCAACGACTTGCTCCAGCGAGCAAAGGCCATCTCCAGTGAAGTACAGGGGCATGGCCTTATGTTCAATTTGGAGGAGGTAAGACAAGACCAGAAAAAAAGAACGGTGTCTGTCTTTGTAGTGGACAAACGATCCAGAAAAATCGTTAAGCCCGCCAAAGACATGGTCCTCCGTCAAATTTCCAGCCTGGGCGTAAAGGCACAAGCGATAATCGCTGGTGGTTCTTACGCTTTCTGGGATATATTGTTACCGACTATAGAAGATGCCGTCGCCCTAACAAAAAAATCTCTAGAAAATAAAGAATTTTTCTTCAGAACAGAATATATGGGGCGACGGCGGACCACGGTGTCAATATACGAGGTCCCTAGCTTCCTTCGAGACGCAAACTTAGCTGCCTATATGCTTCAGTTTGGTGACATCGTCTCAGCAACACACGATGGAATGCGTGGGGAATGGAGGTTTGACATAATGTTAGACATGAAAACCTTCTACTCCGTTCCCAACTGGTTGGAGGTGGAAGGGCGCAGGCTTCCTGTAATAGTATCGGGAAGGAAACCCGCCTGCTGGCACTGTGGTGAGATTGGTCACCTCTCCGCAGTTTGCCCGGGGAAGAAGGCCCCGAAGAAGCCCGACCACAAACATGATACCCTCTCACCTGTGGTTAAAATAAACACAGAAAAGGAGGCTCCCGTAGTCTCGCCCACACCAGCGGGTAAAAAAAACCTCACTCCCCCTTCGTCCCCTACGGTTAACTCCGAAGAGGCGAAGGCTGAGTGGCTGACTGTGGGAAAAGGTGGGAGGAAGCTCCAACCTGAGGATCCTCGCTCCCAAAAGTCGGCCCAGGTAGGCACCGACAGTTCACCCCCTTCTAAAAAGTCCAACAGTCCACCCCCCACATATGCACAGAAATCATCCCCACCAAAAAACAAAGTCCCACCCAAGACCCCACCTAAACAGCACACTCCTCCCAGGGTCAGATCTTTCAGCCCAGGCCGGGAGAAATTTGAAAAGCTCCTGGAGTTTAAAAAGCGGCTGGACCTGGAGCGGAAATCGTCTCCACGACCAGGGCCCTCTCATTCCACACCCTCATCACCTAGACAACCCAGAACCATTCGTCCACCACCAACCACACCACCCCATAGATCCATGCCTCCGCCTCTCATGTCTGTTCTAGTCCAGAGGAAAAAGGGACCCACCCCCCTCCGCTGCCGTTGGAGTCACCACCAACTAAACCAGCACCACCAGCAACAGCAACCTCATCATCACCATCTAGCACACCCAAGAAACGGCAGCGGAGCTCGTCAATCGACAGCTCGGGGGATGAGGTCCCTAAACATATAAAAAAACGGGACAAACCGCGCCATCACACCGGTTCAAACATCTGCCGGGTGGATGAGGGGGCTCTGGATCGTCTTCACAAGGTCCAGCCGCAGCTGTTGAAAGACTTAAGGGTCCTCCACAACTTCAAGGAAGTTAACGGTTGTAATGTGGAGCACCCTAAAAATTTCCCCAATTCATGGATCACCACCGTCATTCGGAAGGGCCGAGGGTCGGAAGGTGTAATGAAAATGCTTGGCGAGGCTAACGAGGCCCTCGGCCCTATATCATTCCTTGTTTTGCACCCCTCCCTTTACAGGGCTATAAAACTAACATTTCCGCGGGACGTCGGGGGTCTCGCTCATGACGGAGCCATCGATAATGAGATGGCCACGGGATCCATGAGCCAGACCGTCGGAGTCCTGACCCCAGCCATGTTCAGTCCGGGCACTCAACCCCTGTAATGTTCATGATGGATCTAAGATTGGCTAGTATAAATGGCGGCGGCCTGAGGTCGGATTCTAAACGATCCCAATTATTATTATACCTCCAGCGTCGCGGCATTGATATCTGTTGTTTACAGGAGACTCACTTCGACTCCAACTTCTATGAAGGTATTCTGGCGAGGGGCTATTTGTCCTTCTCAGCATGCTTTGATGGTCGTTCTAGAGGTGTCACCTGGCTGGTAAGTAGAAGTCTGGACGCTTCGTGTGCTCTTGTTCTTTCAGATCCGGCGGGCAGACTTTGTGTTCTGGACGTTACCATAAAGGATAAGGCTTTTCGATTGATTGGGGTTTATGGGCCCAATGTTACCAGTGAGCTTCCCCCCTTTTTCCGGCGCATCGAGCCGTACATCGTTCCGTCAAAGCGGGTAATTTTAGTGGGAGATTGGAACGCCGTCCTTGATCCCAACTTAGATAGAGGGGCTACTAGTGCGGGTACTAACTCCTTGGATGCCAGATATTTTAGTGAGTTTGTTCAGAAATTTGATCTGGTGGACAAATTTCGCGAAAGGCATCCAAATAAGATAGTTTGGACTTGGACCGGTAGGGGCGCCTCGGCCCAGCTGTATAGCTATTTGGACCGAGTGTTAGTTAAGCGAGTCGACTTAGACTATATAGGTGGTCCAAGTTTTGAGGCGTATAAAGATTCCGACCACAAATTTTTATGTGTGTCGATTAGGTTAGATAAGGCTAGACGTAGGATGTCTGGTTACTGGAAGTTCAACCTTTCCCTTTTGGCGGAGGCTGACTTCCGGAACCAGCTAGAACTAACAATAAAGCGGGAATTGACGGGGGCTATTATGGGTAATAGGTGGTGGGCTAACCTTAAGGATAGCATTAGATCCTTTGCTGCCGACTATAGTAGGAGACTCAAGTCAGCTAGGGTAGCGGAGCAAAGGTCGATTAAGGATAAGCTAGATAGGGCGGTGTTGGCAGGAGATAGTGGGCAAGTTAACGTAGCTAAGGCCGAGCTGGCCTCCTTACAAATTATGGAGTACAAGCTCTGGTAGTTAGGGCTAGGTTAAAGAGAATGTCCTGCGAGGCGACGAATATGGCCCAGGAATTACGGGCCGAGGAACTCAGGCATGCTACAGATCGGCATATCGCCAGTGTCACATCGCCGGAGGGGCTCCGTCGAACTACAAACGAAGCCATCTGTGGGGAGTTTCGGCAGTATTTCTTGAAGCTTTTCACCAGGGAGCCCGGACTGAGTTCTGCTCAGTTCGACACCTATCTTGCCGACTTCCCTCGCCTTTCGGCGACTGAAGCGGCTGGGTGTGAGGGGCGCATAAAGGAGGAGGAGATTCGGGTTGCACTGAAGTCGGTCGGGCTGGATAAGTCCCCCGGAATTGATGGTCTGCCCTATGAAGTGTACTTGAGGTTGTCGCACATGTTTGTCCCCTTGCTGGCAACCATCTATAGCAACTGGATGAGGCAGGGTACTATACCCAGACGCTTCACCAGGGGTATAGTGAAGTTGCTTCGTAAGAACAAACATGGTGGGGATGGGATTAGTAACTTTCGCCCTTTAACGATGTTAAACACGGACTTAAAGATTTTGGCGAAGATCTTGGCAAACCGTTTGCAGACTGTCCTGCCTAGTCTGATTTGCCCCGAGCAGACTTGTGCTGTGAAGGGTAGGACTATCCAGGACAGTCTTCATCTGGTCCGCACGATCGTAGAAAAAGTCGACGGAAATGCCGCGCTGATCAATTTAGATCAGTCCAAGGCCTTCGATAGGGTTGACCATGCTTTTCTGGAGGCTGTCTTGTCTTCGGCTGGCTTCGGGGTTGATTTTCGCACCTGGATACGTCTCCTTTATGCGTCCCCCGGAGTCATGGTGGAGGTGAATGGGGTAAGGTCGGAGCCCTTCCCTCTGACTCGATCGATTCGTCAGGGTTGCCCGTTATCGCCCATGTTGTATATCCTGGCGTTAGAGCCTTTTCTACGCAGGATAAAGGCGAACCCGGTCCTACGTGGCCTCACGTTACCTGGCGCCAGTGAGGTGGCCAGGTACACTGCATACGCTGACGACGTCAGCGTGCTTGTAACGATCAGTGCCGAGGTGGAGGAGGTGAGCAAAGAAATCGGAAGGTACGAAGCTGTAACAGGGGCCAAGATTAACCGCGAAAAGTCTGTCGGCTTGCGGTTGGGCTCGTGGAAAGGCTGTGCTCTTCCCGGCCCCTTCATTTGGAAAGACGGTCCGTGCAAGATACTCGGCGTCTGGTTTGGGCCCGACCTTCAATTGGAGAAAAATTGGTCGGAAGTACTGAATAAGGTCGTAGCCGCAACTGAGTTGTGGCTGCGTAGAAGGCTTTCCCTTAAGGGTCGGGCAGAGGTGTGCAATTCGCACATCTACTCCCTAGCCGTATACCGACTTTCAGTACTTCCTATCCCGGCCACCATCCTATTCAAGCTGGAAAGGATTCTCTTCCAGTTTCTCTGGGCCAAGAGACATCCTTTGGTGCGACGGGAGATCTGTTACCTTCACCCTTCTGAAGGCGGTCTAGGAGTACCTAACGTCGAGGTACGGCGCCATACTTTGCGTCTTACTTTCCTAGACCGGATGTGTTCACGAGACACAGCGACGGGAAGCGTCTGGAAAGAAGACGCTAAACAGTCTTTCCCGTCGCTGAGAAGTGTGCATTTTGCAGATGGGGAGGCCCATCGTTTGCCCAGATGCGAGTGCCCCTTCTATCGCGAGTGCCGGCGTGCCTTGAAGGTTCTCTCTCGGCTGCAGACAGGTCTCTCTGACAGCCGGCCGTTGTCGAGTAGGGCATTATATCGATGTTTAGTGAGGGGGGCCGCTAGCGATGGTCTGATTGGCGAGCTCGGTGTGACGGAGGCGGAGGGTCGCTTACTGTGGCCTTGGGCCCCCAGGATGAGGTGTCTCAATAATGACGAGGCTTCCCTCACCTGGCTGGTCATTCGGAATGCCCTCTGGGTCGGCAAGAAATTGTTTGCAGCGCAACGGGTCATTTCGCCTGAGTGCGGTCGGTGCGGTGATTTGGAGGAGACTATTAGTCACACCTTCTTTCATTGCCCGGTCGTACGGCTGCTGTGCAAGCTTCTTGAAGGCTACATGGTCCGCATCCTCAATGGAAAGTTTTTTGTCCTGGAAGCCAGTTCTGTGTGCAGCAATGTGGTGCCGAGGTTGAACAGACAGGAACATTATGTGTTTCTCTGCTTACTCGGCGTTATGCGTGTCGTGATTTGGACGACGAGAAAGAAGGAACTCTATGAGGATGAGTCTTTTTCTTCTCAGACCCTGGTGGCATTTTTTAAACACCAAATCAAAGTCAAAATCCGGTCTGAGAGAAAGAGACTCTCTTCACTGGAGTTTGGCGAAAGGTGGGTGACTGTTGCGCGCTTGTGTCGCGTGGTAGGAGCCAACCTTATTTTCACCTTGGACATCCCAGGGACCTAAGTATTTTGCGTTACCGGAAGGACGTGACCACCCAGCCCAGGTAAGTTAGAATTTTTTAGGCCTTTTGATTTATTTTGTTCCTAATTTAGTTAACTTAGCTAGAGTATGCAAGGTCATTGGGCCCCCCCCTTTTTTGTCCCCTTCTTTTGTTTTACTCTCCCTTCCCTTCCCCTCTGTTAGATGACAGGAATTGGAGTTCTCCAGGAGTGCGATGGAGGGCTTATGTTAATTCATATTTATTGTTTACTTATATTTTTTACCATTTATTTATCTTATTTAATTATTTTTCCTCCTTCGACACTATTTTCGACTGGTTAACTCCTCTTTCTGCCATGTTTTAGTACGTGGGGGGGGACCCCATACTAACCATCATAATGTATATATGTTTTGTTCACTTTCGTTTTTAGGGGAAATACGTGTAAATAAATGTACATAGCATTCGTTTAGTTTTTTTAAAAATGTTCCCCTCCCCCTCACTTTGTAAATATGGGGTTAAGCTTAGAAATCCATGGAGCAGTAGTGTTGTTTTGGTGATTGTTGTTTTTGGTGGATGCAGTTTGAGAGTGATATGTTTAATTGAGGTATTTTGGTGGTCTTTTTAATTTGGAGATATGTATTGGTCAGTGAATGAGTCTAGTTAAGTTAGAGATTAGGACAGTGTTGACCAGCCTTCCCCCCCCCCATTTTTAGGCCTCGTGCCATATTTGTATTTTTTATATACAATAAATATTGTCTTTTTTTCTCGGCGAGAAGCAGAAGCAGAAGCAGGTGGAAGAGAAACGAAGGAAGAAGCACAGAGAGAGTGGAAAAGAGAGCGAGCGAGAGAGAGAGAGGAGGAAAGTGGAGGAGGAACGCAAAGAGGGAAGTGGTGTAATAAGCGATTTAGACTGAAATCTAAAGGTCGCTGGTTCAATCCCGGGTCCAACACACAGGGAGATTATCCACCCTAAAACTACAGGAGAGTTACACAAAACAACTGCTTGGGTTATCTAACTTGATGTACCACTTTTTAACATCCCCGTATGCTCTCATATTAATAGTTTTAATTATTTCCATACATATGAGAGCACAATTCAAAAAGAGTTTAAAGTCCAAATAAAAGTCTTTTGAATCTCTCTAGCTTTAATTGTGTCATGGGTTTTGTCATGATGTCAGCAATCATTTCTGTGGTTGGACAATAGATAATCTCTATTTTCTTCTTGCGTAATGCATCTCTGATAAAATGATATTTCATATCGATATTTTCACACCTCTATCTATTTACAGGGTCTTTACATAGAGCGATTGCACCTTGATTATCTCGAAGTATTTTTGCAGGTTCATATCTCTGTTGAGGGTCCATTCTATTTAGTAGCTGAATTAGATACAAACTCACTTCTATTGTTTTAGCTAGAGCAATGTACTCAGATTCACAGGTGGACAGTGCAACTGTAGGTTCCTTCTTTGACTTCCATGAGATAGGAGTGCTTTCTTTGTTTAAATAAAAACAAAATCCTGTTGTACTGCGTCGATCACTCTGATCAAACGCCCAATCTGCGTCTTTGTAAGCTAAGATCCCTAACTCCTCACTTTTCTGGTGACACAGGTCGTAATGGGATGTACCTCTTAAATACTTTAGGATATGTTTTGCTGTTACCCAATCCTGTTGACATGGCTCTGATAGATACTGTGATAATTTACCTACAGCATAACTCAAATCTGGTCTAGTACATGTCATTAGGTAGATTAGGCTACCAATAATTTCACGGTATTTTCTTGAATCCACAGGGTCACTGTTGTTACTGAGATCCATTTTTAGTTCACATGGTGTTGCTCTTGGTTTGCAGTTTGACATATCAACTCTTTTCAACACCCTTCCTATGTATTTGTTTTGGTTTATTTTAACACATCCTTGTGTTATGTGAAAATCTATCCCAATGAAATGGTTGAGTTTCCCCAGATATTTCATTTTAAATTCTGACATCAACATTTTCTTGATGTTACTAAGGGTGATGAATTTGTCTACTGCGATGATTAAATCAAGAACCCAGCATACGATTAATAATCTCTCATTTTGTTTCATATAAACACAATGGTCTGCTGGATTTTGTATAAAATCATTCCGGGTGAGGCATTCATGTAACATTTTATTCCAGTTTCCGCCTGATTGCTTCAGCCCATATAGAGATTTGTTTAGCCTATAGACTAATTTCTTTGTTTTAAATCCTTCAGGCTGCTCCACAAAAATCTCATAGTTAATTGGTTCATGCAAATACGCTGTTTTTACATCCATCTGGTGGACAATCAGAGGTGATGTTTGAAGTAGGGGAGAAGGTTTCTCCATAGTCTATACCCATTTTCTGGCTGAATCCTCGAGCAACGAATCTTGCTTTATATCTTTTGGATCCATCAAGGTTTTCCTTGGTGGTGTAGACCCATTTACAACCTATTGTCTTTTTGCCTTCAGGTAAAGTTGTCAATTCAAAAACATTATTTTCCTTTAGGGATTCTAGCTCTTTATGCATCGCCTCAACCCAGCCGTGTGCATCTGAGGAGTCTATTGCTTCTCTATCGGTTCTTGGTATATTGAATGTGGCTTAATAATAATAGTCGAAGTTAATCAATGCATGGTCACGATCATCCTCAGAATTTGTAATGTAGTCATTTAGGTGTTCGGGACGTTTTCTTTTCCTTCTGGGGTAATGTCGAAGCTTACTATCTTCCTCGGTCTGTGCATTATACTGTGTTTCTGTTGTCTTGATTTGTGGGTCTGGGGTTGTAGCTGATGTATTGTTTTGTACGTACTTCTTTTTGGGTAAGTAATCATCATCATCATCAGTTGGATAGGTCTGGGTCTGCTGATTTGTCACATTGCTAATAAATTTTATTAGCCAGGGTTTGAGAACTCTGTTATTCTCAGGATAAAAGACTAAATATACAGGACTGTTTCTGTCATACCCAACGAATATCCCTTTTTCACATTTTGGATTTAGCTTCTTTTTAAAGTTTTTGCATGCATAACATGTTGACCCGAAGACGTTCAACTTTGATAGATCAGGCTTCCTTCCCGTTATCCTATAGTTGGGAGTTTATTTTTGACAGTTGTTAAAACATTTGTTTCTGATTATTGCAGCTGTCATTACAGCGTAGGTCCATAAACTTTTAGGCAATTTGTTTTCAATGACCATGCATCTAGCCATTTCAAATAGGGTTCGCCAATTTCTTTCTGTTGTCCATTTTGGTGTGGTAAATAAGGCACAGAAGTTTTGTGCCAAATACTATTATCACAAAGTAATCTCTGAAAATCATTCGACTTGAATTCTGACCCGTTATCGGATCTTAGGGGTTTTATCCTTTCATGTTTGGGGAGGGGGGATAGTATCAGCGATAAATTTCTTTGTGGCAGATACTGTGTCTTTCTTTGTTTTTAAAAAATACACAAATACTGAACCAGAAAAATTATCGGTAAATGTGATTGCATATTTGTGCCCGTTTATTTCTGTTGGTTCTATAGGGCCAGCTAAGTCAGGTAGATGCTGCACATTTGTCTGGTTGTCTATTTCTGCTCTGAGAAAATTTTCCCTGGATACAGATTTCACATTTCTTGTTTAGAGTGCCTATTTTTTCTATAATTTTCATTCCTTTAACCACATTTGGCAATTTTCTAAAGTCATCATAGTTGCAATGACCAAATATCTTATGCCAAGTATTTATATCATAGCAGTCCTGGCGACTATCTTCAGATTTGTTCGTTGTAGACATTAAATAATATAGCCTGCTGTGGACGAATATATTAAATTTTGTTCCATTTTTATGAATCAGCCCATTCTAGTTTTTCTTAAATGTTATAGCCGCTCCGTTTTCCGTGGCAGACTTGACAGAAAATATATCCTGTGGGTAGGAGGTAATAAATAATGCCCCTTTTAAGGTTACTGACTCCTTGCTTCCGTTCGCATTCACCAGGCATATTTCAGTGTCACCTCGTTTGAAAGCGATCCCATTCGTCTCAGTATCGTCAGCCAGTTCTATAAAATGGTGATCAGGTTGGAATGAGTCATCAAAATTTTTGAATCACTCAATATCCTCTATGATGTTTGAGGTAGCCCCCATATCAACCATTATTCTTTTGCTTTCGACCGTTCTCTGTGGTCGGTCCTTTATTTTAAAAACCAATTATCTTATTCTTCTGCTGCTGCTACTGCTACTGCTTTGATGGTATCTCGCTTTTTATAGCGGCATGTCTCTCTCACATATTTTTGCTACATGCCCTTTTCCATTACACTTAAAACATGAAACTTCGTTACTCATTTTTGTGAATGAATTGGTTAACTTCATAACATTGTCATCATTTGAGTTTTGATGATATTCGTCCGTATCTTCGAAACTTTGAAGTTGCGTTTTGAATTCGGATAACGTTAGCTCCTTACTGCTATGAATCACATATATTGAAAAGGGATTAAATAGGTAGTCTTTTTAGAACCATGTCAATTATTAAACCATCGATTAATGTTTCTCTGACATTTCTAAGTACCGTTACTGTTGCTTCTATTCTAATGATATAGTCGGTAACACCTTCATTCTGTTCCTTTTTTAGTGACGTTAAATTGGTATATAAAGAAATAATTCTTGGTTTTCCCTTACCTGTGTAATGGTCACGCAATATCCTCAGAGGTTCTCTTCCATTGTCCGAGGCTTCTCTCATGATAAGGGACAGGCTTTTGTCATCCAGGAATTGTATCAGTTCGTTATATGCTTCCTCATTCCTTTCCGTATCTGTTTCGTCTCCGTTAAGGTTTTTACCTAAAAGGGCACCCTTTAAACCCAACGTGTGGAGTTACCCTAAAAACTTCGTTTCTCAAATTTCCTATTTGGTCTCATCTCCGTCAAATAATAACCTGCTCCACCGACTTCCATTATCTCTTCTGCTGGGCCCATCATAACCTGTTGAAGTTGCCATGTCTTAAGATAAGGATATGTATAGCGAAATTAGACGAAGGAAAATAAAAAAAACGTGTGCTTCTTGAAAAGGAGAATAGAAGATTAATTTTATTCTACAAAAAGGAGAGTTTCTCAAAATAACTGCTTGGGTAATCGAACTTGATTTACCTCTTTTTAACAGACACTGGCCGTTATTGGATCAACATCCGGTAGCTGCTATTTCCTTCTGCATTGTTGATGTCTGTGGGTCCGTGTTTTGTGTGTTTTAGTAGTTAAGTTTGTGAAGAGTTGGGTGAATCAGAAAAGATTTTATGTATTTCACTATAACAATATCTTTTAGATATTTTCCAGAAGATTTTTCTCTGTTTTGAGCACGCCTGATTTCGGTTAATCAAATACCATCATTATCATCATGTCGCGCTATCAGCATAGATATTCCTGACCCTCTCTCGCCACTCCTCCCTATCGTCTATCACATTCGGCACGTCCTCAGAGGTACATCCCGTATCGGCACAGAGCTGATGTATGTAGGTTCGAGCAGGACGTCCTGCCTTTGCTCGTCCATGTGAAGGGGTCCACAGGAGTACATCACTTATGAGCCCATCCCTACTTCTCCAGCAGTGTCCCACGTGTCTGGTTCGTGTAATTTTGATAGTTTTCGTGATGGGAGATAGGTGGCCGTACAGCTGCTGCTTTGTGGGGTGCTGTCTCCTGGGCTTGTTCAATATTGCTCGCAGAATTCTTGTGTAATTGCCGTCAAGCTTTTTTCCCATCTGTTTAGTTAGCGTCTATGTGGTGCATCCATATAGCAGTATCGATACGATCGCTGCTTGGAAGAAACTGCACTTCATTTTATCGGTCAAGTCTGACTTCCATATGACTGAAACCCTATCGTAGCTGTCCATGCCTTTGGTAGTTGCGTGTTCCTCCGGATAGAGACACAGACTACTTCGACGTAGAAGCAGGCGTCCTACAAGGAGACACACTGGCGCCATACCTATTTATCATCTGTCTAGACTACGTACTCTGAACATCTATCGGTGAAATCAAAGAAGACGTTTTCAAGCTAACAAAAGAAAGAAGCAAAAGGTACTCCGCAAAAACAATTACCGACGCCGACTACACCGATGATATAGTACTTCTGGCAAATGTACTTGCCCAACAAAACATAGTTTGGAACGAGCTGCTGCAGACATCGGCCTCCATGTCTATGCACACAAGTTATCAAATATATTCCTTGTATGGTTCCTGGAAGAAACCCCCTTGCTCTTTCCTTCATTTCACTCGTCTCTTTCTCTGGTTTTCCGCCCTGCTGAGAGCGTTGTGTTCTTCTTTGAGGTCTTGCCAAATCTTGAGCAGACCCCGCTTTTCATCAAAATTGGCAAAACGGAGTTGCCCTTTTAGATTTTTCTTCTTGTTCCTGAGATCCTTCATCATTCTTTGACGTCTATTCTCTTTGGCTAGTGGCTTATTAATTGTTTCTTTCATACCGTAGATTTTCTCAAAGACCGCGTACTTAGGGCCTTAATTAATAATTACCTCCCTTGTTTACCGCTCTTAAACAATTCCTCTGTATATTAATTGCAAATGGACGACACGTTTTAATTTCATTCAACCAGAAAACATTAGTTTTATTTAAAATACTTTGTTTTCTCTTTTCTCTAACGTTGTATGGCCCTAAGGAAAAGAAATCAGACGAAAGAAAAGACCGAAAAGTAAGTAAAACGTTCTGTTATTATCTTTCTTGACAAATAAAAAATGCATAATTTTTTCACTAGCGAAGAATATAAATATCTTTTTATTTGTGAGAATACTTTATCTTTTATGGATATAAAAATATCTGAAATCTTTTGAAAGCTGATAGTATTATTTTTTGAAATTTTCGCTACTATCCACGTTCATCGTTGGGGGGACATAAACAAAGTCCCCATCGAAATCTTAGGCCAGTGTTAGTTTAATAAATTTCTGTGAAATCTTTTTTTAAAACCATTTTATTATAAATGCTTATTTTATTAAATAAATACAAAACGAACCTTAACCCTAAAGAGAAAACACTTATACATTCATTAAATGGGGAAAAAAAAACTAGTTAATTTGACAAACAATTATTTTTTTTTTTTAGCTTATCACTTGGTTATCATCGGACTTTATTTCAAAAGCGACTTTCATCAAGTTTTTTTCCTTCGAATTTGTTCGATCGATTACTGTGAATTTACGAGATTTTTAAAAACAGTATAATTTTCTGCTTCGAGATCTATCCATCATATGGAAATTTAGGTACTTATGCATCTATGTTACCGCGAAAAAGCCGAACTTTCCCGAGCGTTTCCAGACCGATAACGGAAAGAATCCGAATATGCCGAAACGAAATTTAAGCAAGCAGACGATAAAATAAGTCAACTAATTTGTTGACAAAACGCATGAAGACAAGAGAAAAAGACAATTTTTAATGGATAATGTTTTTCGTATTTATGCTCTTATTGTAACGCGCTGAAATAATAACGTGATTATTTAGAGACCCATTCTTAACATGGGGAGGGGAGAGTGTTTTGTAACTATTCTGTACTTTCACCTAACAATTGAATAAAACAAAGATATCATAACACTTGAATTTAACTTGAAAATACTATTTAAAGATAGTTTGGTACAATAAGTGCATAAGCACCATTTTTTAATTTTTTTTTTTCTTGGCTGAATTGTATCACCTTTTCCACAGATTGTAGTTCGTCGCTTAGCTGCGATAAATTCATGCTGTTTACAATTGTTTGTAACTCTGTGAAAAAATTGATTGAATTATTTTATCGTCTGCTTACTTAAATTTGATTAGGTAGGCGTTTCAGCATATTCCGATTCTTTCCGGAAACGCTCAGGAAAGTTCGGCTTTATCGCAGTAACATAGATGCATAAGTACCAAAATTTAAATAAATCAATGACAGAAATGTTATCAATATTTCAGACTATTCAAAATATTTATATATGTAAATATCCTTCTTTTACAACTCATTAAAATCAACATTAACTCGTCAAAGAAAATATTTAAAATGTCATTCAGTAGCTTGATTATAAAAAAAAAGTCCTTTTTTGGGTATCAGGAAGAATTTTTTTTAATATTAAGAATCTTAGTATTGGGGATTCAATTTACTAGAATTGTGTAATGATATACTGAACTTTGTCTTCATGACACAATTTGAGCGTACTCATGTACTTTTGAACTGGACCCTGACTTTATTTTAGTATTATAGCTGTTATGACCGATTATTAGGGGTCAATAAATAAATAACTCAACACGAAGATACAAGGTGCCACACAAATGTATCCAAGTCTCTGAGGAGGGTGTATTTGGTTCAACGTACATGAAGACAGGCATGGTGCTTACTACAGCTGCTGCTCATTCTACCAGCTTAGTTCTTGATTAATTTACCTTTTGGGTAAATTCATTATTCTGGTCATAGGGGAGTCACCTACAACAGTAGCCAAAGGGGAGTAACCCCTAATTCTATTCCAACTGGTCATCCCCCTTATTGTGAATCAGAAGTTAAAACATATAATCTGCCATGCGCAGAATAGATCCAGGAAATAAAGAAGGTCCCAGAAAAAAGAAATCGGTTTCATCCCATGCATCCAGGTAACCACACTGTTTTTTTTTCTCTTTCTCCATATGGACAAATTCTTTGTCTCTCACAAGTCGAATTTAGACATTACATTGGTGATGAATATTTGTGACAAACTCACTTTTTTTATCCTTGTGAAAGAAGATGATACCCATAAAGAGAGAGGGATGGCTAGCTGAAATTTACCTGTTTTTCTGAGTTATTGTGTGCATGCTGACCCAAAGTCAACCAGTATCCGTTGGAAGAAATTGATGGACAAACTAGAAAACCTTTTCATTGCCCTAGACATCAACAATGACAAAACTAATGTTGAAGCTTCTATATCATGCCGGAGACAAAGTTTTTGACATTTAGCACAATTTCACAGTCCAGCAGAAGGACTACTGTATCAGAGGATGGAATTATAATATCTTACGAATACGAAACCACAAAAATATCTCTAATTGACCATTTCACTTCTCAAAAAAAAAATACATCATATGAGATTTTCAAATTCCTACAGGTGACACTTCAACGAAAGAGCTAATTGTGGTCTGCCCTGTTACTTTAAGAAGAAAGGAGACTACAGGAATGTGGACAAGAATTTTGGTGAGTTTCAACAGCTTTAAGATAACCCTTGTACTGTGAATCATACAAATCGAAGAAAAACAGTTGCAAATGATAGAGCTGGAATTAACCATCTAACCTTGAAGTTTTGAGGACCAGTGGCTCTAGGAGGAAAGAATGAATGCTGAAAAAATGAACTCCTAAAGGAACACTGGCCCAAAAGTTGAATGTACTCATCTCATGTTGTGATGGTCTGTTACTGCTGCTGGAGTCAGTGAAGAAGAGTCAGAGATCTGTCCTGCTCGAAAAATATGTGAGTAAGAGAGAATGAAAGAATGTGACACTGCCTTTTATATTGCCCACAGGAAGTCATCCTGGCAGAATGGCATGAATCATTCTCATTGGACAAAATATATGAATTGAAACCCCAACCGCAAAATGATTCCCACACCAAATAATAATTTGAAATTCTTTCTGCTACAACAAAAAACCTGGATGAAAACCTAGATACATACCACACTAGGCTATGAACTCTGGCAGCCATGAGCAACTTGCAAGATGTAGACTGGAAAATTTTGCAATGGTGTTCATCCTCTAGAGTTAGAAGAACAGTAAGAGATAACTCCACTCTCAAACAATTATTAGACAAAGCTAGAGCCATAGAACTTGCTCAAACACATGTTGCAGGCATGGAACAAAGAGAAGTCTATGCACTTTCATCTTACAGCTGCAACCACAACAACAAGAGCAACAAGCAATACAGGCACAAGATAACAACAGCAGAGACAGTTGTCCAAGACACCAACAACAGAATAGCTGCCATGCTATCCAGAGACCCCGACTTCATGGGAGACTAAATAAAGATGAACAGACCTGCCACTACCGCGGATATTCAGCAACACGAGACATGTCCTGCCCAGTGACAGGAGTGTAGGAACTGCCTTAAAAAGAACCACTTTGCCGGAGTTTGCAAGTCCAAGCCAGTTAGGCAAATTTCTTATTTCCACCCTCATGAGATTATATTGCCAACATCAAGTGAAGAGACAGTGTTCATGGTGAAAATTCCTGCATCACCAAGGACACCCAATGTTACCATTTTTGCCGACTCACCCATGACCTTTGTCATAGACACTGGTGCCATATGACAGTCAGCAGCACAGACCAATGATACATGAAAAATGATGCAGATATTTGCACACCGATCCAAACAGGTTATACCTGTCCATGGATTCATCATTACCAACATTAAATTTAAAAAGAAATGCTGCAGAGCAAATATATTCCTTGTCAACGACAAAGACCCCTTGCTCAGACACAAACTGCAAAACCTACTCAGAGCTCACTTTGCCGAGGTACTGGGTATAATAACATTTAATTTTGTGTTTCACATAATGGTTCCCATTCCTGACGAATTCTTTTCACTATTTGATGGGAGGATGGGAAAGATTTCTGGATCCACCATAAACCTCCATATCAACCCTTCTGTCCCCTTAGTAACCTAACACCACCACAGAATACCCTTCCTTGTGAGAAAGGATATCAAGGTGGAGTTAAAATGCCTCAACGAAATAGATGTAATAGAAGACATTACTGGGCCTACCCCTTGGGAAAGCCTTGTGGTGGTAGTTCCCAAAAACATTGGTGGTGTACAAATTTGCATCACCATGAAGAAAGCTAATGAGGCCATCCAAAAGATTAAACATCTTATAGCAGCTATGGATGATTTGATTACAGACCTAAACCCTGCAGATTATCTCAGCCAACATCCCCATTACAAACCCAAGTGAGACAATGCAGGTGAGACATATATAAGGTATGTAACTTATCATGCCATACCAAAGTCAAACACCCTCAAAAAAGTAAAGTAAGCCCCAGAAAAGGACCCCCTGCTGCAAAAAGTGATAGCTGTAATTTCAGATGGCCACTTAAATGACCAAGAGCTATCTCATTTTGTTCCATTCAAAGACAAACTGTCTACATATTATGGTCTTATCTTTCAAGGCCACTGTCTTGTGATACCTTCCATACTACAGGAGAGAACAGTCAACATAGCCCACTATTCATACCAGGGAATTGTCAAGTAGAGCAACACATAAGAGAAAAGGTCTGGTTTGTGGAAGTGCCTTCCCTGCCAAGCCTTTAACCTAACACACTGACACTATGAACGTATACGCACCACACCACTCCCCACTGCCTCATGGACTGAAATCTCCATGGACTTTTCCAATCCTTTCCTATTTGGAGATTATTTACAGCCAGTTCCCTAAGGTAGAGGTACTCCCCTCATTATCAGCATGAGTGGTTATCTCTTGCCTGGACATGATCTTTGCCCAACAACTCTATCCTGCTATTGTTATATTTGACAATGGGCCCCCTTTTCAAGACCAGAGTTCAAGGATTTTGCCACAGGAAAATTACACCTTTGTGGCCTGAGACAAATGGAGAGGCCATATGATTCATGCAAAATCTTCCACACCACCACTGTGGATGGTTTAAACCAGAAAACTCAGCTGTTGCATTTCTTAAGATTGTACAGAACCACTCCCCCACAGCACAAAAACATCTCCGTTTGAAGCCCTCACTGGAAGGAAAATATCAACATACCTGATGCTCCTAAAGACCCCATACCAACACTAGTCCATACCCACATAACAGAGAATGATGTGTGAGAGAAGGGCAAAATGAAAACTTATGCCAACATAAAAAACTGACAAAGCTTTTACCACCACCTTGAATGACAAAGTCCTCATTAGACAGAAGAAACAAAACAAGCTATCCCCACCTTACAACTCTCAGCATTTTACTGTCATAAAGAAAAAGGGCCACGTGGTGATAGCACTGAGAGGAGATTATCAAATCACCTGGAACTCCTCTCTCTTCAAGCAAATAAACCCAGACACTTTTCCTGGAGGAGAAGGGGTGGAGTCAGAATCAAACTCAGAAAATGACTACAACCAACATCCTCAATCAAAAAGGCCCTCTGAAGCACCCACACCATCAGAACACAATCCACTACTAGTAAGACACAATCAGCTGCGGAAAAAGACTCCCACCTGCTAAATTCAAAGATTTTGTTTGGAAATGAAAATGTAAATGTTAATAGATTGTACATTACATTTCATTGTCCCTATTATCTACATAAATATACGCACAACACATAGTAGACCCATTTTGCAGTTACTTATTTGGACTCTACACACACAAAGATTTTTATATTATCCCCTCTGACATTCATACATATTAAATATTAATAAGTAAAATGGACTGTTCCTCGCATCCCCTCCTCATATACATGATAAACTCTATATATGCATATTTTTACTAAGAATGAAAAGGGGTTTAGTGTAATCCTATTTACCCAACCCCTCCGCTCGGGCAGGATATGACACAAGGTCAATTTTTAAGCAGAGTTTAACAGGTTTGAATTCAGAGTTTTCCTTCTCCTAGACTAGTTGCCTAACCAAGGCTAAAGAACCTAGTCTGTCCAACTATTTACCCATAGCTGGAGGGAGAATAATTGGATTCATACCTTTCCCAAGGGTATTAGTGCTATGTGAAATGCAATCAGTCTCGTCCAGGATTTGAACTCGTGTCGTCGTCTTCATTTCCTATGACGATAACAATTACACCACGGGCACCTCCAGGGGTTTAGTGTAATAGCCTATGAGGAGTAACCCCTAATTCCATTTCAATGGGTCACCCCCTCTCACACACACACACACACACACACTTTATCCGGGATTGGAAGTTAAAGCATATAACCTACCATGCACAGAATAGATCCAGAAATAAAAGAAAGGCCCAGAAAAAATAAATCAGTTTCATCGTGTGTGTCCATGTTACCACCCTCAGTGTTTCTTCTCTTTCTCCATACATACATATTCTTTATCTCTCATGAGTTGAGTTTAGACATTACATTTATGTCCCCTGTCTTTAAGCAAAGACAATTTTTAATTCATGATTTTTACACATATTTTTAATTTACACATATTTTCAGTTTGTGATTTTTGCACATATTTTTAATTCATGATTTTTACACATATTTTTAATTTACACATATTTTCCGTTTGTGATTTTTGCACATATTTTTAATTCATGATTTTTGCACATATTTTTAATTCAGGATTTTTGCACATATTTTTAATCCAGGATTTTTACACGTATTTTTAATTCATGATTCTGTCAAATTGTTCAGTGAATCAAGTTAGTTAAATAAGCCAAAGAGTTATCTACGATGAATAAATGAAGCAGTGAAATGTTAAAATATAACAAATAGAGGAAAATAAAAATACACCTCCTTTAATCAACCAAATTTATTGAGAAATAAAAATTAAAAGTTAAAACTGGCGTGAATAAAAGCTGGGCGAAAGAAGTGAAGCTTAATCATTGCCTGATCTTTAATTTAAATGCAACATAAGAAAACATAATATTACTTACATTGTAACAGTTTTACTTAAACATCAGATCAAAAGTTTTTTTAAAAATCTTATCTTCATAATCCTATTTACCAACCCCTCCGCTCGGGCAGGATATGACACAAGGTCAATTTTAAGCGGAGTTTAACAGGTTTGAATTCAGAGTTTTCCTTCTCCTAGACTAGTTGCCCCACCAAGGCTGAAGAACCCAGTCTGTCCTACTATTTACCCATAGCTAGAGGGAGAATAATTGGATTCATAACTTTCTCAAGGGTATTAGTGCTATGTGAAATGCAATCATTCTTGTCCAGGATTTGAACTCGAGTCGCCGTGTCCATTTCGTACGACTTCATAATTAATGTTGAGTTAGTATTTTCTTTTTTTTTCACTATGAATGGTTTGGTTTGGTTTGGTTTCTTTGTTTAATGGCATATCAACCTTTGTAGGTTATCTAATGCCAAAGCTATTCTCCTAGAACAACTGTTGTGGTACTATTTAACCCATAGCTGGGAGGATAAGGGGGTTCATACCTTTCCCAAGGGTATTCGCCCGAAAGCGAATGTGATAGCACTACTGGAGTACGAACTCGTTTACTACGATTCCGCTGTCCGTCGCTTTAGCCTTTACACCACGAGGACATCCCCCTCACTGAATGAACAATTTTCTTTTAGACCTTTTTTGCATAAAGAGTTTTCTTTCACTTCTAATATATTTATTAAAAGACAGACATTAATTCAGGGTCCAGTTCAGCAGTCTATTTTATTCTCTCAGTTTCATTCAATTTTAGTGGATAAAATATTTACCACCAGAACACTTCATTTCTTTCTTAAATGTTTGAGTAGAAAAAATATTCTTATATTTTTATCATTAATAGAGTGGTCTTTTAATTCTCATAAATCAAATTAGAAAAATTACTTCTTTTAAGATCATCATCATCAGGAAGTTCTCCTGATAGCAAGGATTCCTATGACTCTCTCTCAACATCCATCCCAATCAACCATTGCTGCTGGTAGGTTCTCTAGGCTGCATCCAGTGTCTGCGAGAATAAGTTTTTGTTGGTTGGACAACATTGGGAAGAATATGGCTTATGAGTTTTTTTCTACTGATCTAGCACTGCTTAGCAAGTCTTGTTTATTTTGGCTTTCAAAATCGGGAGTAGCTGTACAGCTGTTTGTTTATGGGGTGCTGCTTCCAGGATTTGATTGATACAGTGTGCAGCAGTGTTGTGTTGTTCTCACTTAGCTTTTTCTATCAGTGCACAATTGCTACATATTGGCCCTCAACTGAGCCGTCAATCAAGAGATATACCTGTGTAAATAAGCGAAAGAAACAGGTGCATCCGGTCAAGGATGTCGGAATATCAGCTTAACCTGTGGACGTGGTTGAATTCAGTGCAGATGCGTACACCCACAGGAAGCAGGTGGCCATCAAACAATTATATAACTAGGTGCCACAGACGTCTTGGGTCAGTTGGAGTTGCAGAGTCAGTTCGAGTTAGTTGCAGTTCCAGTTGCAGTTCCAGTTGAAGATAAGATGCTGTAGTGAGATCCAGCTCCAGACAGAGAGCTTGGGTTCTCTGGATCCATGGTTGAGCAGTCCATCAGAATGCGAAAGAAGTGCTGCCATGGTCAGAGGAACTTGGGGTCAATATGTGGCAGTCTCTCTCCATCTCCAACTCGCCTCTCACATACAAGAAACATCAACCCTTTCGAATAAAGTGTGAGAGGTAAATTTTTATAAAGAAGTGTGTTCAATCATTCATTGAAGTCGTCATTATGTTTATGTCTCTGCTTAAATCTGCATGTATATGAGTATACAACACAATTAAAGTCCAAGTGGTGCAGCCATAGAATAGTACTTACATAGCTACAGTTTGGGAGAACTCCCATTATATTTTGTCAGAGAGATCAGATTTCCATACAATCAATAGCCTTATTTCATTATTTCTTCAAAAGTAGAATAACAATTAACATGACTTAACATGAATTCTGTATAATATGTTACAGTCAATTAAAATGCAAATTGATTGTACAGTAATTGAAAATGATTTAAGAATGTCCTGGGGGGGGATTGTATTTCTGAAATAATACTTTAATTTTTATTTGCAGGTAACAGAAGAAGAAATATGAAATGTATAAATGACATATTCTTAAAGAAAGATGTATTATTAATAATTCTGATGTGTGGATCTGGAGTTACATATTGATAGCTTATAAGATAAGTCTATTAGAGGCAATTCTGTGTAAGCATTTTTCCTAAATTTCAAAGAACAAGTGGGAAAATAGGCGAGAGTTAAAAGAATATTTTTTCTATTGTTAGAGATCAGCATTTTCACATCATTCACATTTAAAAAATGGAAGAGATACACACTGAAGAGGAAGCATTTTCTTGTAAAGTTTGTAGATCTACATTTCCAAAGAGTTTGAATTAGAAAAAGCACTTGCATACACAGATTAGAGAGAAACCACTTTCTTGTGAAGTTTATTAATCTTCATTTTCTGCAAGTTCCCCTTTGAAAAGACAAACACACGCAGGAGAAAAAGCATATTCTTGTGAAGTCTGTGGATCTGCATTTTCTATGAATTCCTATTTAAAAAGACAAATGCAAATGCACACTGTAGAGAAACCCTTTTCTTGTAAAGTCTGTGGATATGCATTTTCTGCAAGATTCCAAATGAAAAGACACATGCGAACACACACTGGAGAGAAACCCTTTTCTTGTGAAGTCTGTGGATCTGCATTTTCTGAAAGATTTACCCTGAAAAGACACATGCGAACACACACTGGTGAGAAACCATTTTCTTGTGAAGTCTGTGGATTTGCATTTTCTGAAAGATCCTGCTTGAAAAGGCATATGTCATCTCACACTGGTGAGAAACCATTTTCTTGTGAAGTCTGTGGATATGCATTTTCTGCAAGATTCCAAATGAAAAGACACATGCGAACACACACTGGTGAGAAACCATTTTCTTGTGAAGTCTGTGGATCTGCATTTTCTGAAAGATACTATTTGAAAAGCCATATGAAATCTCACACTGGAGAGAAACCATTTTCCTGTGAAGTCTGTGGATCTGCATTTTCTGAAAGAAGTCTTTTGAAGAGCCACATGACATCTCACTCTGGAGAGAAACCATTTTCTTGTGAAGTCTGTGGATCTGCATTTTCTGAAAGAACCTACCTGAAAAAACACATACGAAGACACACTGAAGAGAAACGATTTTCTTGTGAAATATGTGGATATGCATTTTCACAAAGTTCTCATTTAAAAGGCCACATGACATCTCACACTGGAGAGAAACCATTTTCTTGTGAAGTTTGTGGGTCTGCATTTTCTGCAAGATGCTCTCTGAAAAGACACATGCGAACACACTCTGGGGAGAAACCATTTTCATGTGAAATCTGTGGATCTGCATTTTCTGAAAGTTCCTCCCTGAAAAGACACATACGAACTCACACTGGAGAGAAACCATTTTCTTGTGAAGTCTGTGGATCTGCATTCTCGCAAAGTTCTTTGTTGATGAGTCACATGTCATTTCACACTGGAGAAAAACCATTTTATTGTAAAGTATGTGGTTCTACTTTTTTACGAAGTTCTCATTTAAAAAGCCATATGACATCTCACACTGGTGAGAAACCATTTTCTTGTGAAGTCTGTGGATCTACATTTTCTACCAGATGCTCCCTGAAAAGACACATGCGAACACATACTGGAGAGAAGCCTTATTCTTGTGAAGTCTGCGGATCTGCATTTTCACAATGTTTTCATTTGAAAACACACATGCGAACACACACTGGAGAGAAACCATTTTCTTGTGAAGTTTGTGGATCTGCATTTTCTGAAAAATCCTCCTTAAAAAGACACATGCGAACACACACTCGAAAGAAACCATTTTCTTGTGAAGTGTCTGGTTCTGCATTTTAGGAAAGATGATACCTGAAAAAACACTTGTTAACGCACACTGGAGAAGAACCATATTCTCGTGAAGTCTGTAGATCTACTTTTTGACAAAGTTTTAATCTGATAAGACACATGCACTCTCAAATTGGAGTGAACCCATTTTCTTATGAAGTATGTGGACCTGCATTTTAACAATATTTTTAACTGAAATACTCCATGCATACACTCTCTAGATAAAGAATATTTTTATATGCA
This sequence comes from Sepioteuthis lessoniana, assembly GCA_963585895.1. NCBI lineage: Eukaryota > Metazoa > Mollusca > Cephalopoda > Myopsida > Loliginidae > Sepioteuthis > Sepioteuthis lessoniana. The sequence continues at coordinate 27,244,222 of OY757908.1, forward strand.
ATCTGTGAATCTGCATTTTCTGTAAGATATAACTTGAAAACTTATATGTAAACTCACAGTAGAGAGAAAAGATTTTCTTGTGATGTCTGTAGCTGTGCATTTTCTACAAGACACTATTTGAAAACACACATTCAAATGTAAATCAAGATATAGCCACTTTGTACAGGATGGAACGATAAAATTGTCGTCCTAAAGAAAACAACACTACAGCTTTATTTTAAAACTTTTATTGAAAAAATCAATTCAGCTAACTTGATTATGTAGTAGAACTGACATCTATTCAATGTAGCCGCCTTCAGCCTCAATCACCATCTCGATACGGATCCGGAACTGGAAGCATGCCTTTTCCATAAGTGTTGGCGGGAGCTCGGTAAATACTCGGTGGATGGCAGCGATCAGGCTGGCTTTGGTGTTGTGGGAGGTCATGTTGGTGATGTTCTCGACGTATGACCAAACGAAGTAGTCCAGCGGGTTCAGGTCGGGGGAGGAGGGGGGCAGTGAGAGAAGGGTACAAAGTCGTAGCACTCCTTCTGAAGCCAAGCCTGGGTCTCTTTGGACTTGTGGGTCAGCACCAAGTCCTGCTGCCACACCCAGGGTCTGCCACCAGCCATCTGATTGCACCAGGGGATCACCACACTCTTCAGCACATCCAGGTACACTTTGGTGTTAACTTTCAAGCCGACTTTGAAGATGTGAGGTGGCATGATGTGGCCCTCACTTGAAACCATACCAAAGACCATAACCGTAGCGGGAAACTTTGTTTTCATCACCCTTGGCATGTCTCTGTTATCCGTGGCAATCCAGATTTGCATTTTGAGGGTGCTTGCAATGGTCCTGTTGTCATAACTTGGATTGGTAGAGAGCCTGAGTTGTACAGTGGCGCATCTCCCATCTCGCTCGTTGAACATTGTGTCACTCTCAGACATTTGAGATTTGTACACAACTGGCCAACTAGTAGATGGTCTCCAACAAAAAAAGAAAACTGGTTTTCATTAAATGGAAATGGAATCATGTTGTCTTTTCTAGGGCGACAATTTTATCGTTCCACCCTGTAGAGTCCTTTGTAATATTCCTAACTTTCCAGGCAACAAATCCTTTATTAAAAGATAAGTCTGTGGGTCAGGCACAGTTTGTAGGTCAAATGATCATTATCACTAACCTAAAGCACTCCAGCAATGTCTTGGAATGGAAATCCCACATCCAGATCCAGCATCTTTGTAGAGTCCTTTGTTATAGTCACAACTTTCCTGCCAAGGAAATACTTATTCAGTGATATAAGATCCTACCTGTAAAAACATATGCAACCACACAGGACAGAAAGCATTTTCTTTTGAAGTCTGTGGATCTGCATATTCCCAAAGATCCTACCTGAAAAAATACATGCTAATGCATGCTGGGGAAAAACTGCGTTCCTGTGAAGTCTTTGGATTTACATTTTCACTCAGTTTTAATCTGATAAGACACATGCAATTTAAACTGGAGAGAACCATTCCTACAGTATGTCTGTGGATCTGCAGTCTAACAAATTTTTAAATTGGAATATTTCAACATGCAAACTCATGACCAATAATCCTAAGCACTATAGCAATATCTTAGAATTCTTTATTGGAATGGAAATGCAACATCAAGATACATGATCTTTGTAGAGTTCTTTGTTATTTTCCAGACAACAAAACATTAATTCAATGATGTAAGATTTGAATTAAATGATAAGATGACTCATCATTACACTGAGTTTGAACATTTATATTTCTAAATTGTTGGGAAAAGAATGTTTTTTATGTTGTTAATGTCAAGAGTGCAAAATCATAATCAATTTATAATTGAACTTTCTATTTGATATCAAAACAGGAAATACATATTTATATGTTTGAACAGAACTCAAAATAGGAAATAAATATTTTACAAGATTACCACTGGATACTCAGACACTAACATTTCAGCCATCCTACCATCTGCTTTTAAGAATTCTTCAAAATCTAATTATAAATTCAAATTTTGACCAAGATCAAGGACCTCTTTGTGTTTTGGATCTCATATATAAACAATTTTCTTTTCAAAAATTTATTGTTGTATTATCTTGAATAAATGTATTTTTTGCAATAACTATAATCAGTATTGGATGATTTTCAATGCTTGGTTTTGTTTCTGGATCTAAACACAAATTCTGTCTCTTTAATCAATTTCAATGACTTGGTTGTAATTTTGCATCAGTGATAGTACCGAGTTCTAGATTAATCTGATTTTTATTCTTTGAAGTTAAACAATCAAGCTTTCTATAAACTCAATTGAAAGGGTATTCAGCCGGCCATCTAGGTCCTGGTTTCAAATATTGTAAATTCTGTCAAAACTTTTCTAAGGAAATACCTGCGGACAAATGATTTGAAGGAAGTTCACCAGTAATTTTGTTTTTGTAAAAATATTAACAGCTGATCTGAACAAATAAGTTATCTTTTCATATTGAGATATTTAAACTCAAAAAAATAGTTACATATATGAGCAAATTAAATTTTGTATACTTTTTTCGACAGTTTATCATTTTTCAAATTATTTATAATTGTAAAGTAGGAATATCTTCCCTTGATCATCTTATATAAACAGCCACTTTTATTTGGATTTTTTACAATGTACAAATATCAAATGAAGAACTGAAACAAAAAAAAAAGTTGTTTTGAAGTAAGTTTGAACAAAGTATAACTTTTATTTTCTTCTAAATAATTTATTAGCTTATTCAAGTCTACCTGTAACATTTGTTTAACCTTAAAGAAAACTTTTGTCATTGTTTTCTCCTCTTTATCATCTGACAAATTTAAAGATTACATTAAAAAAAAAAGAAAGAATTAAGTCTCCCTTGTTTATTGCTCTTTAAAAAAACCTCTTCTATAGAGATTTCAAATGAATAAGATTGTTTAATTTCATTCAAGCTAGTTTTATTGAAAATATTACATTTCTTCCTGTTTTCTCTAACTGGATATAGCCTCAAGGAAGAGAAATCAGACAAAAGAAAAGAAAGAAGTAAGTCTCCTTTGTTTATTGCTCTTTAAAAAAACCTCTTCTGTAAAGATTTCAAATGAATGAGACTGTTTAATTTTATTCAAATGAAAAACATTAGTTTTTATTTCAGATATCACAATTTTTCCCTTTTTTTATCTTTAATAGTGTATAGCTATAAAGAAGAGATATCACACAAAAGAAAAGTAAAAGAAGTAAGTTTAATATAAGTATAACTTTCTTTACAAGGCACAATACATAATTTACAGGAAAACTTTGTTTTCCACTGACAAAGAAATGAAATATTTTTTGATTTGTAATGATACATTATCCTCTATAGATACACAGCCCAGTTTGCTGGCACTATAGAATACACCGATTGCATAGAAATAGAACTGTTTGATCATTTAACTGTGTCTAAACAAATAAATAAAGTTGGCGACTTTCGTCAAGGGTGACCCAAAGGCTCCCTTTTCAATAGCTACCACACCAAGGTGTAGGGGAGGGTGCTACTCCATTCTCTAGATTGCTCTACTTTACCCTTGATCCTCACCTTATAGTGCTGAGTGCTAAGCAAGATGGCACCAAGTACCATTTTTGAGTCTTTGGTAAGACTCAACCTGGGATTGAACCCTGGTCTCCTGGACCATTGGCAAACACTAACTGATGTTTAATTGGATTGTTAATGATACATAACAATACCTGAAACCATTTAACTGTTGGAAATTGAATGACACCTGCATAAAAAAAGAAAATGAGCTATAAAAAATCTCGGCTTCATGTTACCTTTATAGGGATTTTAATCTGGACTATAACCCCTATAGCAGCTCTTTGATGTTTTTTTTTCTGGTTGAAAATAAAAACACCTTGAAATTTTGAAATAAAAAGGGTTTAAACAATAATTAATAGTTAATATTCTTACAATTAGGGGTCTTATGTAGTACAGAAATTTCATCGGAAAGTTGGGAAAATGAATTTACCTGTGCACTGTAACCAGTATCAAAAAACTACTAAGGTCCTATTCATAACAGACAAAATTTCCTCCAAATCTTACAACTGGTCCTAGCCTGGGTGGAAGTCCATTTGCATTATGGGATTTCTAACAGATATGGGTCCTTATATAATTGTTTCCCTTACACTGTCCATGTTAATCTACCAGGAAGGAGGAATGGATATATGTCTAAACTATGGTGCACCCAAGGGTGGCAGCTACAGCCTCCAGTAAGAAAACATTTTTTCACCCTCTTCCATGCAGGCCTTTCAAGCAGGACAGACCTGTCTTGTCTTCCTCTTCTTGCTTCCCTACTGGCTAGCAGCAGGACAAGCCAGCCAACATGACAGAGCATACATTTTCTCTCTTTGCTTCCTAGCTGCAGGAAGGACCAGCCAACATGAGAGACCACATTCACTCTTCTTCACTGACTCTCTCACATATTTTGAGCCATCCACTAAGCACCATGAAGAGATCTCATCCACTTTATGGACTGTTGGTATCTGGGAAATCATTCTTTCCTCATTTATCTTTCCTTCTAAACCAACGAATCCTCGGAGAAACAAATTGGATATTTTTCAACTCCTGTTTTTACTTCAGCATTTCAATCCCTGTCCTGACGACAGCATTTCAACTCTGGCTTTAACTTCAGCATTTTCAATCCTGTCCTGATGACAGCATCTCAATTCATGCTCTGACATTCAGCTACTTTATTCCTTCTCAACTCAACATTTGTTCCTCTGCTCCCTGTGACTTACAGCACTAGGGCTCCTTTTGTCTCAAGCTGTTAATAAAACTTCCAAATTGAAAACTATCAATATCTTCGTTGACTCATTTGTTCTTCTTAATGTAACAGGACGGCAGACCACAACTTGCCCTTCTATTAAAAGGCTTTCACTTGGTTATTATAGGACTTTATTTCATAAAGGACATTCTTGGATAATTTTCATGGAATTAAATTTGTAAAATTTTTTACTAATGTTTAATTGAATTGTTTACGATACATAGCAATACTTGTAACCATTTAACCGTGTGCAAATGAATGAGTAATGTTGAATTTGATTATTAGAATTTAGTAGCAATACTTGTAAAAACTTCATTATCTGCAAACATGATTAATATTGAATGGAATTATGTTTGATAGCAATAATTAATACCATTTAACTGTGTGCAAACAAATTAATGTTTACTCATTTAAAAATGAAATTACCTACAATATTTTTTTAAAATATAGATATGATTATAATCAAACATTTACAGATGTATCTAATTTTGACTTTGAATGACTCAGAAGGAATTGATATGCCTTTAAATGAATCAAACTTTGCCTCTATGTACACTGTTGATTTTGTCCTCAATCTGCATTTTCTGATGGATTTATACAGATTCTTTTTAAAGGTGAATGATAAGTGTTGGATAGTGACAGGAAGATTCCTTTGATATACTGCATAAGTTCCATGGGTGGTGTAACAGGATGTGCACCTGTTTTCTAGGGTATACATGATGATGTCCTAGTGGAAATGTTGTGTGGGTTGCATGAGTGGCATAGCAGGATGTCCTCTTACTTCCTAAGGTAAGCAGAATGCAGGTTTTACTCAATGAAAGTGCCATGTGGGTTGTATGAGTTGTGCCCACAAGTGGCATGTAGGCAGAAGGTGTAGCCATTGGGATTGTGTAGGTGTCTTGAAAATTATATAAACAAGGAAAGAATTTTTGACCCAGGCAAAGAAGTTTCACAAAAAACTGTGCTGTCATCCGTCGAATTTCAGACTTGCTAAATTGTTCCATTAATTCCTGTCATTGAATGTAGTACAGATGGAATGTTTAGAATAAGAGAAATCTGATTCACACATACTTTGTGGTCAGTACAAATATGTAAGTTACCATTCGGTTTTCACAATACTATTATTGGTGATGCCTACATATAACTGCCTGGGTTGGGGAGGGATAGGTTGAAAAATACCGTGTTTAACCATTTTTGTAGTTTCGCTACAGCTGAGGCTAAAATATTTATTGGTAGTTTGCAAGATTGAAAATATGAAGAGCAACTATTTTCTTTCAATTTGATACTTGCGTTATAATCTTAAAATTTCATTTTTAAGATTCTAAATTCATAGCCTGAATTAAATGCATATCATTCAACAATATCCAGATAATATTCTATCTATTGTACCTAGTTTAAATGGAATGATTAGCTAGATGATGAGAAATTTTATTTCAAAAATGGCAAATGTTATAAAAATATATATAAAACCCTAATAATACGTCTAATGGAATATTGTCCTCTGGCTTGAGCTTCAGTGTCCAAACATGGAATTTGGAGGGCGTACAAAGAAGTGTGACAAAATAAAATATGATTAGTGAAAAATGATTAATATGAAAAAAATCATTACATTATATTATAAAATCTGCTTGCCCAGTAAGCTGGGGCTGTAGAATATGTCAACTGCACCTTTGCAGAGGGGTAAGACCCCCCCCAATGAGTGTCCTGGATATGACACTAAAAAATCTGATGCTGCAGTTCCAGTATTGCTGGAGCTTTGGGGAATGCAGAGTACCCCTTCATTGCCATTGCTCCCAGGTCCACTTTGGCCCAGAATGGTAGCACCTAATAGGGCCCTATCTATGGGTTAAATAGAACTAACTGCATACTTATGCTAAACTGAATTATTTGAATTAGAACTGTTTGACTAAACTGAATAGCTTAGAATGAATGTTTTTGACAATTAAACTGTACTTATATTTAAACTGTGTGCTTATGCTAACCTGAATTGTTTGAAATGGAACTATTTTTGAAGTGTGACAACAGGCTACAAGAAAAGTTGCATCCTGATTGGAATTAATGGAAGAAATGTAAATAGTACGTGTTTAATTCTATTAACAATTTTGAATCTGGTGTCCGTTTCTGGTGTCCCTTCACTCTTACTCAACCCAGAAATTCTATTTTAGTATTGATATCATATTTGCGAATAATCAAATTGTTGTATAGGCACAAAGATATCAATAACAATAGTAATACATATACAAATGCAAGCAGACTCGGTCATTTCGTTGCCCAGTCGGCTGGGGCTGCAGAATACACCGACTGCACCTCTGCAGAGGGGTAAGACCCCCTCCCACAAACGAGTGTCCTGGATGTGACACTAAACAATCTGATGGTGAGGTTCCAGCAATGCTAGAGCTTTGGGGAATGCGGAGTACCCCTTTATTGCCATCGCTCCCAGGTCCACTCTGGTCCGGCGTGGTAGCACCTGATAGGGCCCTATCTATGGGTTAAATAGAACTAACAGCATTCTTATGCTAAAGTGAATTGTTTGAAATAGAAATATTTTTCACAAACCGTACTTACATTTAAACTGCGTGCTTATGCTTAACTGAATTATTTGAAATAGAACTGTTTTTCGACATTAAAATTGTATTTACCCTTGGCTGAATTGTTACATATAGCTGCTTGAATAGTTTGAAATGGAAATGTTTTTGACAATTAAACTGTGTACTTATGCTGAACTGAATTGTTTTAAATAGAACAGATTATCTACATAAAAATGGATTTGGCATTAAATAACCTACAAAGGTTGATATGCCATAAAACCCACCAAACCAAACCAATCGGTCATTTCAGATACAAACAGGTTTATTAACTTCTAGCTTCAGTCCTTGGTGATGCGAGGAGAGAGACACAAATCATAAAAGCATATGCTAACCATACTATGCTGACCCCATCCCCAACAACTGGCGCATCTTGTGGTGTTTAAGATCTCAATTCATTTCTGCTGGTCGAGATCTGAAAAACTCAACCACCGCCTTCAACGGTCGACCTTAACTGTCTTTTCAAAATCCTCAAATTCTCTGGACCATCTCTTCTAGGCATGAAATCATCCACACTCAAGCCCCATTTCCTGTCTGGAGGTTTATTATAACAGACGATGATTGACATATCCTTTCTGCACGGGCGTACAACTACGGCATCTGACTATGCACCTGGACTAAGAGACCCAAGTCGTTCAAAGCCTTACCAAAATAAATAATAAGATATGATAAGTGAAAAATGATTAATATGAAAAAAATCATTACATTATATTATAAAATCTGCTTGCCCAGTAAGCTGGGGCTGTAGAATATGTCAACTGCACCTTTGCAGAGGGGTAAGACCCCCCCCCAACGAGTGTCGTGGTATGACACTAAAAAATCTGATGCTGAGGTTCTAGTATTGCTGGAGCTTTGGGGAATGCAAAGTACCCCTTCATTGCCATTGCTCCCAGGTCCACTTTGGCCCAGAATGGTAGCACCTAATAGGGCTCTATCTATGGCTTAAATATAACTAACTGCATACTTATGCTAAACTGAATTATTTGAATTAGAACTGTTTGACTAAACTGAATAGCTTAAAATAAATGTTTTTGACAATTAAACTGTACTTACATTTAAACTGTGTGCTTATGCTAACCTGAATTGTTTGAAATGGAACTATTTTTGACACTGAAACTGTATTTACACAAAACTGAATTGTTTAATATAGAACTGACATTTAACTGTGTGCAAAGAAAATCTGTACATATACTAAACTGAATTAGTTGAATGAGATCTGCTTGACTAAACTGAATAACTTGAAATAGAAATGTTTTTCACAATTAAACTGTACTTACATTTAAACTATGTACTTATGCTAAACTGAATTGTCTGAAATAGAAGTATTTTCATAAAAATGGACTTGGCATTAAATAACCTACAAAAGTTGATATGCCATAAAACCCAACCAACCAACTATAGCTCATATATGTTTGTGGAAATACAATTTCTTTTTAACTTCCTTGATTTTCTGTAATATTTTGAGTGATGAGATATCAATATGTGAGTCATCTTGTCGCAAAAATGTAAATTACTGACAAGCTAAGGTAAGCAGTGGCAGTCAACAAATTACGATAATGAAATGTTATTAGTTAACACTATCCTAATTACAATACTTTGTTATTTTTCCCTAATATGGAATGACTTTTTGAAACTTTTAAAAAGTTGAATTACAAAAGGAGGAAGAATTTATTTACATACTGTGAAGGTAATGGACGCAACGTACCTGGGCATTCGAAGCGCGCACGAACGTGTCTGGCTTGTAGAGCGGAAATATTTATTGTAAAAAAATTTTTACCAATGTGGCACAAGGCCTAAAAATGGAGGGAGAAGGCTGGTCAACACTATCCTAAACTCTAACTTAACTAGACTCATTCACTGACCAATACATATATCCAAAATGAAAACACCAAAATACCTCAATTAAACATATCACTATCAAACTACATTCACCAAAACAACGCTAGTGCTCCATGGACTTCTAAACTTAATCCCATATTTACAGTGTGATTTTAAAAAGTTCAAAGAAAGCTATATACAAATAAACATATATACATTACACCTAAAAACGAAAGATGAAAATAGTATGTATATAGTGTGATGGTTAGTATGGGGTCCCCCCCCCACATACTAAGAAAATGGCAGAAAGAAGAGTTAACCAGTCGAAAATTAGTGTCGAAGGAGAATAAATAAATAATTAAATAAGTGGTAAATAAGTAACCAATTCCTGTCTTCTAGAAAGGGGAAGGGAAGGGAAAGCAGAACAAAAGAAGGGGACAAAAAGAAAAAGGGGGCCCAATGACCTCACATACTCTAGCTAAGTTAACTAAAATAGGACAAACTAAATCAAAATGGCATAAAACCTAACTTACCCGGGCTGGGTGGTCATGAACTTCCGGTAACCCAAGATTCTTACGTCCCTGTGATGTCCAGGCTGAAGATAAGGCTAGCTCCTACCACGCGACACAAGCGCGCAACAGTCACCCACCTTTTGCCAAACTCCAGTGAAGAGAGTCTCTTTCTCTCAGACCGGATTTTAACTTTGATTTGGTGCTTAAAAAAAGACACCAGGGTCTGAGAAGAAAAAGACTCACCCTCGTAGAGTTCCTTCTTTCTCGTCGTCCAAATCACGACACGCATAATACCGAGTAAGCAGAGAAACACAATGTTCCTGTCTGTTCAACTTCGGTACCACATTGCTGCACACAGAACTGGCTTCCAGGACGAAGAACTTTCCATTGAGGATGCGAACCATGTAGCCTTCAAGAAGCTTTCACAGTGGCCGCACGACCGGGCAGCGAAAGAAGGCGTGGTCAATGGACTCCTCCAAATCACCGCACCGACCGCACTCTAGCGAAATAGCCTGTTGCGCTGAAAACAATTTCTTGCCGACCCAGAGGGCATTCCTGATGACCAGCCAGGTGAGGGAAGCCTCGTCGTTATTGAGACACCTCATCCCGGGGGCCCAAGGCCACAGCAAGTGACCCTCCACCTCCGTCACACCGAGCTCGCCGATCAGACCATCGCTAGCGGCCCCCTAACTAAACAACGATATAATGCCCTACTCGACAACTGCTGGCTGTCAGAGAGACCTGTTTGCAGCCGAGAGAGAATTTCAATGCATGCCGGCACTCGCGATAGAAGGGGCACTCGCGTCTGGGCAAACGATGGGCCTCCCCGTCAGCGGAATGCACACTACTTAGCGACGGGAAAGATTGTTTAGCGTCTTCTTTCCAGACGCTTCCCGTCGCCGTATCTCGTGAACACATCCGATCAAGGAAAGTAAGGCGCAAAGTATGGCGCCGTGTCTTGACGTTTGGCACACCTAGACCGCCTTGGGAAGGGTGAAGGTAACAGATCTCCCGTCGCACCAAAGGAAACTGAAAGCACTGAAAGTCGGTAGTCGGTAGGAAACTGAAGCACTGAAAGTCGGTAGACGACAAGGGAGTATCTTGCACGGGCCGTCTTTCCAAATGAAGGGACCGGGAAGAGCACAGCCTTTCCACGAGCCCAACCGCAAGCCGACAGACTTTTCGCGGTTAATCTTGGTCCCAGTCACAGCTTCGTACCTCCCGATTTCTTTGCTCACCTCTTCCACCTCGGCACTGCTCGTTACAAGCACGCTGACGTCGTCAGTGTATGCAGTGTACCTGGCTACCTCACTGGCGCCAGGTAACGTGAGGCCGCGTAGGGCCGGATTCGCCTTTAGCTTGCGCAGAAAGGGCTCTAACGCAAGAATATATAACATAGGCGATAGCGGGCAACCTTGACGAATCGATCGAGTCAAAGTGAAAGGCTCCGACCTTACCCCATTCACCTCCACCATGACTCCGGGGGATGCATAAAGGAGACGGATCCAGGTGCGAAAATGCAACCCGAAACCGGTCGCAGACAAGACAGCCTCCAGAAAAGCATGGTCGACCCTATCGAAGGCCTTGGACTGATCTAAATTGATCAGCGCGGCATTTCCGTCGACTTTTTCTACGATCGTGCGGACCAGATGAAGACTGTCCTGGATAGTCCTACCCTTCATAGCACAAGTCTGTTCGGGGCAAATCAGACTAGGCAGGACAGTCTGCAAACGGTAGGATCTTCACCAAAATCTTTAAGTCAGTGTTTAACATCGTTAAAGGGCGAAAGTTACTAATCCCATCCCCACCATATTTGTTCTTACGAAGCAACTTCACTATACCCCTGGTGAAGCGTCTGGGTATGGTACCCTGCCTCATCCAGTTGTCATAGATGGTAGCCAGTAAGGGGACAAACATGTGCGACAGCCTCAAGTACACTTCGAAGGGCAGTCCATCAATTCCGGGAGACTTATCCAGCCCGACTGACTTCAGTGCTTCCCGAATCTCCTCCTCCTTTATGCGCCCCTCACACCCAGCCGCTTCAGTCACCGAAAGGCGAGGGAAGTCGGCAAGATAGGTGTCGAACTGAGCAGAGCTCAGTCCGGGCTCCCTAATAAAAAGTTTCAAGAAATACTGCCGGAACTCCTTACAGATGGCTTCGTTTTTAGTTCGACGTTGCCCATCCGGCGATGTGACACTGGCGATATGCCGATCTGCCGCATGCCTGAGTTCCTCAGCCCGTAATTCCTGGGCCGTATTCGTCGCCTCGCAGGACACTCTTTTTAACCTAGCCCTAACTACCAGAGCTTGGTATTCTTTAACTTGCAAAGAGGCCAGCTCAGCCTTAGCTACGTTAACTTACCCACTATCTCCCGCCAAAACCGCCCTATCTAGCTTATCCTTAATCGATCTTTGCTTCGCTACCATAGCTGACTCGAGTCTCCTACCATAGTCGGCAGCAAAGGATCTAATGCTATCCTTAAGGTTAGCCCACCACCTATTTCCCATTATAGCCCCCGTCAGTTCCCGCTTTATCATTAGTTCTAGCTGGTTCCGGAAGTCATCCTAAGCCAAAAAAGAAGAGTTGAACTTCCAGTAACCAGACATCCTACTTCTAGCCTTATCTAACCTAATCGACACACATAAGAATTTGTGGTCGGAATCTTTATAGGGATCAAAACTTGGACCACCTAAATAATCTAAACCGACTCGCTTAACTAACACTCGGTCCAAATAGCTATAAAGCTGGGCCGAGGCGCCCCTGCCGGTCCAAGTCCATGCTATCTTATTTGGATGCCTTTCGCGAAATTTATCAACGAGATCAAGACGTTGGACAAAATCGCGAAAATGTCTGGCATCCAAGGTATTAGTACCCACAATAATTGCCCCTCAATCTAAATTGGGATCAAGGACGGCGTTCCAATCTCCCACTAAAAATTACCCGCTTTGATGGAACAACGTACGGCTCGATGCGCCGGAAAAAGGCAGGGAGCTCAATGGTAACATTGGGCCCATAAACCCCAATCAGCCGAAACGCCTGATCCTTTATGGTAACGTCCAGAACACAAAGTCTGCCGGCCGGATCTGAAAGAACAAGAGCACACGTAGCGTCCAGACGTCTACTTATCAGCCAGGTGACACCTCTGGAACGACCATCAAAATATGCTGAGAAAGACAAATAGTCTCTCGACATAATACTTTCATGGAAGTTTGAGTCAAAGTGAGTCTTCTGTAAACAACATATATCAATGCCGCGACGCTGGAGGTATAAAAATAAATGGGATCTTCTAGATTCCGACCTCAGGCCGCGGCCATTCAAACTAGCGAGCCTTAAATCCATCATGAACACTTACAGGGGTTGAGTGCCCGGACTGAACATGACTGGGGACAGGACACCGACAGTCTGGCTCATGGATCCTGCGGCCATCTCATTAGTGATGGCTCCGTCATGAGCGAGACCCCCGACAAGTTAATTTTAGAGCCCTATAAAGGGAGGGATGCAAAACAACAGGGACCCTCCCAACAAGACCCTTACGTGAAATGAGATCGTCTTTAATGTATGAAATCGGGCCGAGAGCCTCGTTTGCCTCTCCAAGCATTTTCATAACACCTTCCGACCCTCGGTCCTTGCGAATGACGGTGGTGATCCATGCGTTGGGAAAGTTTTTTGGGTCCTCCACATTTCGTCCATTTACCTCCTTGAAATTGTGGAGGACCCTCAAATCCTTTTGGAGTTGCGGCTGGACCTTGTAGAGATGATCCAGGGACCCCCCATCCACTCGGCAGATGTTGGTTCCCGAATGATGTCGTGGCTTTTCTTTTTTCTGTTGGTGTTTTGGGACCTCATCCCCCGAACTGTCTATAGATGAACTCCGCTGCCGTTTCTTTGGGGTTGTACTCGGCGACGAAGGTGTTGCTGCTGTTGCTGGTGGAGGCGGTTTAATAGGGGGTGAATCTAACGGCAACGGAGGGGGGTCCCTTTTTTGTGGTTTTAAAATGGTCATCGATGGTGGGGGCATAGATCTTTGGGGTGGCGTGGAAGGTGGTCTGATGGTACAAAGCTGTTTTGGAGATGAAGGGGTGGAATGAGGGGGCTCTGGTCGCGGAGACGATTTGCGCTCCTGGTCCAGCCGCTTTTTAAAGTCAAGGAGTTTTTCAAATTTCTCCCGGCCTGGGCTAAAAGATCTGACCTTGGGAGGAGTGGGCTGTTTAGGTGGGGTCTTGGGTGGGTATTTAGGTTTAGGGGGAGATGTTTTTTCCGCATATGACTTGGCTGGTGATGAACTGCTGATGTTGGACTTTGCTTGTGAGGGGGGTGGACTGTTGGTGCCCACCTGGGACAACTTTCGGGAGTGAGGATCCGCAGGGTGGAGCTTCCTCCCACCTTCTCCCACAGTCAGCCACTCGGCCCCTGACTCTTCGGTATTAACCACAGGAGACGAAGGGGGAGTGGGTTTTTTTTTAATACCCGCTGATGTGGGCGAGACTACGGGAGCCTCCTTTTCAGTGTTTGATACAACAGATGGGAGCGTACCGAGTTTTTGGTCGGGCTTTTTCGGGGCTTTCTTCCCCGGGCAAACTGCGGAGAGGTGACCAATCTCGCCCCAGTGCCAGCATTTGGGTTTTCTTCCTGAAACGATAACAGGAAGCCTGCGCCCTTCCACCTCCAACCAGTTGAGAACGGAGTAGAAGGTCTTGACATCCAACATCATGTCGAACCTCCATTCCCCACGCATTCCGTCATGAGTCGCTGAGATGATGTCACCAAATTGTAGCATATAGGCAGCTAAATTTGCGTCTCTGAGGAAGCTAGGGACCTCATATATTGATACCGTGGTCCGCCGCCGCCTCATGTATTCAGTCCGGAAAAAATATTCTTTGTTTTCTAAAGATTTTTTGGTTAGGACGACGGCTTCTTCAACGGTCGGTACCAATATATCCCAGAAAGCGTAAGAGGTACCAGCTATTATAGCTTGTGCCTTTACGCCCAGGCTGGAAAGTTGACGTAATACCATGTCTTTGGCGGGTTTCACGATCTTGCGTGACCGTTTATCCACAACAAAGACAGATACCGTTCTTTTCTTTTGGTCTTGCTCTACTTCCTCCAAATTGAACATAAGCCCATGCTCCTGCACTTCGCTGGAGATGGCCTTTGCCCGCTGGAGTAAGTCATCGACGTCGACCTGGATCTTTGGAGGCGCTGTCTAACTATTCTCTATTTTTTCCTTTTCATGATCTGGAGCATTTTTAGTCAATGGTAATTTTATGTTGTCAGTGGAAGGGGCATTTTTGTCAGGGGAGGGTAGTTTTCCACTTAGGGATAATTGTGGGGATTTATCTTTTTGATCTGGGGGAGGGGCATTTTTGGAGGAGGGTGATTTGTTTTTCTTTTTCTGGGGGGTCACCCTTATTTGGGGAGAATAAGGCCTTTATGGTCGAGACGTCTGACCGGCCGGCCATAAATGATGGGACGCCTGAAAAACTAAAAATGTGATGAGTGACTAAGTGACTAAAAAGAATGGAAAAAAAGGGACTTATCTTTAGTTCCAATCAAGGTCAGAAATTTCAATCCAGCCGGGAGAAGCTTACGTGGAATGAAATGGTCTTCTGAAACAAAAAATGGTCTGAAGATGATTCGATGCAGTAATTCCTGGAGTGTTCAAAAATTTAAAAAATTTTAAAAAATGCCTCAAAAAAAATCTGGCCTGTAGAGCGGAGGTATTTGTGACTCGCCCCACCTAACGAGCAAGTGTGGCACAAGGCCTTTTTTTAGGTGGGACCGGGCGCAGGGCCGTAGCCCACACGCGCCCGGAGTTCCCAAAAATGCCTACGGCCCCGTCGGCATTCCCCTTATTAGGGGCGCCTCAGGCGCCGAGCGATTAACCCAAACCCCCTCGAAACGGGGTAAAAGCCTGGGGGAAGGCCCCCTGAGGCCGAAGGAAAATATTCCAGTCACCGAGCCACACCCGGCCAGATCCGTGCCTCCGCCAGCACGGCCGACCGAAATGATGGCTTGGAGAACGGAAAAGCGAAACCGATATGGCTGCCTCGAGCATATTTGACGATGGGAGATCTCGAACTAGCGAGAGGTAATTTGCACGTATGCAAATTACCCATTTGACGATGGGAGATCTCGCAAGAATTTGCATACGTGCAAATTACCTCTCGCTGGTTCGAGATCTCCCATCGTCAAATATGCTCGAGGCAGCCATATCGGTTCCGCTTTTCCGCTCTACAAGCCAGACACGTTCGTGCGCGCTTCGAATGCCCAGGTACGTTGCGTCCAATACCTTCACACATACAGTTTTGTTCAATTAACAACCATTATGGTGAATGTTTTTTGAAAATATTACCAATCTTACATCATTTACGTTTTTCGGGCTATTGTCCTGATCTTTGTCGACATGTTTATCACAACGTTTCAAAATCTGTTAAGTAAAGTTTGTGGAAGTTTAAGTGTACGGAAGAAAAAATGCTCTTTCGCATATTGTATAAAAAGAGAAATTTGTTTTTCCTGTTGTTAACAAATTATTGAATTTTAATTACTGATGACAATTCAATAAGAAGACTTACTGATGACTATTTTAAAAAAATGCAATGTACATAAAAATAATTAAAAGTCTTTTTTTTTTTTTTATTTCATTCCCAACAATTTCTGTCAGAATTAATTAGTTATTATTAAATATAAATCTGCTCTTAGAAGTTAATTAAACTAAATAAATTAACTTTTCACTAATGAAATATTCTTTAAGAATTTTTTTTCATTTTTCAATGATGCATTATAAATACAATTATTGATATGCCATAAAACCCAAACAACCAACTACAAAATATGTTAGATAAAGTTTGTGGAAATTTCAGTGTACGGAAGAAAAAATGCTCTTTCACATAAAAAAAAAAAGAGAAATTTACAATTGTTTTTCCTGTTGTTAACAAATTATTGAATTTTAATTACTGATGGCAATTCAATAAGACAACTTACTGATGACTATTTAAAAAAATGCAATGTACATAAAAATAATTAAAAGTATTCTTTTTTTTAAATTTTTTATTTCATTCCCAACAATTTCTATTCAGAATTAATTAGTTATTATTAAATATGTGGGGGGACATATATTTATGGTAGATATGTTTAGTCCCCCAACAAAATTTAATGTTAATAAAGTTTATATAAGTTTTGCTTGGAATAAAGCACATGAAAAAAGTAGTAAATGAATGAAGCATATGAAACAAACGAGTAAAAGATATGAAACGGTGCGGACAAAAGGAACATTCAAAACCAGGCGGCGAACAAAACAAATTTATATACTATCATAAAACAGACGTTGATACATTAAAAATATCGCTAATTCTATTAATAAAATAATCGTGTGTGTGTGTGTGTGTGTGTAACTAACACAACAAAACTACAAAAGGGTTAATGACGAAAACGTCCTATTAAGTTGGATTACATATTTAAATGTCTTTCTTTTTGTGATTCGAAACAGTCGATTTCTCTAAGACTGGAAAAAGTCTCATAGTCAATGTATATTGAAGAAATGAATGTCTGCAAGGCTTATCCATTTCTTTGCTTTTCACTTCTGTTGATAAATAAGAAGAATGTCACACTGAAAAGAGAGTGTGTATCTGCTGCGAAGTTTGAAGACAACGTATTTATAAAAAAAAAATACGAGTCTTGGAAGTGGCTCCAAATGCAGGACGAAATTTACGCGTGGACGTAGTTTTACACAGATCACGTGGTTTCCTGAGACTGAATTTGTGTGCGTCCGCCATCTTTGTTGTGGGAACAAGTGGCATACCGCCCAAATTAAATTATAGGAGTGTACAGTCCTATAAACACAAATCTGCTCTTAGAAGTTAATTAAACTAAATAAATTAATTTTCACTAATGAAATATTCTTTAAGAATTTTTTTCATTTTTCAATAATGCATTATACATACAGTTATTGATATTAATTATAATATATATGGTGTTTCAGAAAAAAATGATACCACTTCATAATCTGATAACTTGACCAAATCTCATGTTTTTACAACATATGTTGAAACAGTTGAAAATTATCTTTAATGTTCAAATGCCTTTTCTTTTTTACGGATTGGTATTTTTATTGCTAAAAAAAAAAACACAGAGAATTTTGAGTTGTTTCTATACATTCTGTTAAAATTTGAGATTATTTGAAGAAAAATTGATCAAATTATTAGATTACAAAATGATGATTTTTCTAAAAGACTCTGTAATTGTTTTTACTAAACTCGCCAATTTAATGTGGAATTTTTATGTTTTCGGGAAGAGACCCTGTAATTATGTTTAGTAAATTTCTCAATGTGGATTTTTCATGTTTTTTCGAAGAGACCCTGTAATTATGTTTACTAAACTTCCCAATTTAATGAGGAATTTTCATGTTTTTTGGAAGTGTTTATTTTGTTTCTTATTTATTTTTTATTGTTTTAAAAAAGTTCAAGCATGATTACACTTGAACAATAAGAGCTGGGGGTGTCCTCGTGGTTTAAGGGTTAAAGTGATGGACTGCGGAATCATAGTAAGCAAGTTCGTACTCCAGTCGCACTATTAAATTCACTTTCGGGCAAATACTCTTGGGAAAGGTATGAACCCTATTATCCTCCCAGCTATGGGTTAAATAGTACCACTACTGTTCTTCTAGGAGAATGGCTTTGGTATTAAATAACCTACGAAGGTTGATATGCCATTAAACAAAGAAACCAAACCAAATCAAACCTAAAATTTTCACTTGTCTTGTCATTTGATTTTCAATTTGTTATATTCTGAATTGTTGATATCTGTGATATGAATGTTGTGGGCGAGAAATGCGTATGGTTGCAAAACAAAGAACGTATAGTAATTTACAAAGCTCTTTGCTTCGATGTGGCACAAGGCCGAATAAATGGGGCGCCCAATGAGACTCGAACTCACTCGTGTAGGTTTGCTAGACTATCTTGCTAACCGTTACACCACCAGAGGTGCCCTAAAAACAAAGAACGTATAGATACTCACAATAACACAGTAATGGTGTTATAGAAAATTTTTATAAATAGATTAAGTACAGAGAATAGAATGGAGAAATATGTTCACAGTTAAAGAATGAATTCAGTGGTAGTAGTTACAAAGTTCATGTACTGCCCTTGTCTCGTGGTGAAGGGATGGTTTTCTCGGAATTAGGGCAGCGTTCCTAGCGGTGGCGATTGTTTGATGTATCGGATGACAGGCGCCGGACGGTGGCGAAGAATCTTTAACACGAGTCGTGTGAAAGAACAAGTCTGGTGATAATTATTTGGTCCGTCTATTTATATATTTTCTGTAGGCTCAGAAACGGCAATTTTTGTGCCCCGCGGGAAGCGTTCCGATTGGATATTTATTAATGTATTTTTTTTTTTTTTTTTTGTTAATTTATCGCAAATTGAAGTTCTGCGCGGAGCCGATGCGTGAGCGACTAACTTTTCATTTTGAGTTGAGAACTCGAAGTGGTAACTTCCGTTTTTTTTTTCTTTTCTTCTTTTCTTTCTTTTTGTTTTTTCAAATCAAGGCAAGATCTCGTCTTGTAACAAATTTTATGTTTTGTCCTTTCCTTGCAACCATACGCGTGATATAACAATTCTTAAAAAGTCTTTTTTCGCATACGTCTTTCGTTAGTCATTTGAATAAAAGTGTTTTCTTTGGGGAGGGGTTCACAAGGAAGAATCCATGTTGCATATTGACCTTTAATCGAGCCATCAGTCAGAGATTATCTGCACAGGAAGCACCAGTGAAAATAAGCGGAAGCAGTCACATGGTTAAACGGAAATGTGTGGGTTTTATGATATATGCAGATGCCCACGTGCGATACGGGCAGTGTCAATCTTGAGTCTGTCTCAGCTTGCAACCACAAAAGAGTGGTCTGTCATGGAGAGCGCCTGCTAGTAGCTGGGTGCCTCACTGGGGAAAGGGTCCACAGCTGGTCTCCGGTTGAGTACCCCCGCTGGCCGAGAAGCAGAAAAAGTACTAAGTGGGACCTGGAAGATAACACAGTGTGGTATGGTCAAGAGAAGTTAAGATGATCATGGTAATAGAAAGGTGAAAATATGAGCTGACAAGAAAAGGAAAGTTTTGTTGTTGAAAAAGATTCAATGTTGTGTTAGTGTCTAACAAGTAGTAAAAGATTGTTAAAATGATTATAGTAATAGAAACAACATGACCAGAAAAGAAAAAAAAAAGGGTTTGTCATCTGAAAAGGTTAAATGTTACGGTGTCTGACAGATGAATTTTACGGTGATCAAGCACAATCATCATCACGTCGCGCCATCAGTACGGATCAACCTATCGTCCATTGCTTCCGGCAGGTCTTCAGAGCTACATCCTGTATCGACAGAGAGCTGCTGTATGAAGGTTCCAGCTGGTCGCCCTGTCTTTGCTTGTCCATGTGAAGGGTATCCACAGGAGTTCATCACTTGAGTTCATCCTTACTTCTCCAGCAGTGTCTCGCATGTCTGGTTCGTCTAATTTTGATAGTTTTCGTGACGGGTAGTAGGTGGCTGTACAGCTGCTGCTTTGTGGGGTGCTGCCTTCAGGACTTGTTCAATATTGCACGCAGCATTCTTGTGTAGTTTCTGTCATGCTTTTTCTCCATACATTTCGTTAGCGTCCATGCAGTGCATCCATATAGCAGTATCAACACAACCGC
This sequence comes from Sepioteuthis lessoniana, assembly GCA_963585895.1. Taxonomy (NCBI): domain Eukaryota; kingdom Metazoa; phylum Mollusca; class Cephalopoda; order Myopsida; family Loliginidae; genus Sepioteuthis; species Sepioteuthis lessoniana. The sequence continues at coordinate 27,264,579 of OY757908.1, forward strand.
TGCTTGGAAGAAACTGTTTTATTTCATCGGTCAGGTCTGACTTCCATATGACCGATAGCCTATCGACAGCTGTCCATGTCTTTACTAATCGCGTGTTGAAGTCTCTCTAGGTTGATGAGACACTGCTTCCTTGGTAGGGGAACTTGTCAACTAGTTTCAGAGAGCTACCGTTTAGTGTGGAGATGTCGCCTCTTTGATTAAAGCACACATATTCTGTCGTGTGCATAGACATGGAGGCCAATGCTTACAGCAGCTCGTTCCAGACTATGTAGAAAGGTTTTGGCTTGAGTGGATGCATTTGCCAGGAGCGCTATGTCATCGGCGTAGTCGGCGTCGGTCATGAGTGAAAAGTTCAAGAGGTAATGCCACAACTCAAGAATAACCTTAAAAACCAGGTCACCATACTACCACCAAACAGAATAGTAGAAAGATCAATAAGAATAATCTGGAAAGAGGCCCAAGAGGAAAAGTACACAACATTATGGATAAACAGAACAACCCCAATAAATATTGGAGGTGCCCGTGGTGTAATGGTTATCGTCGTAGGAAATGGACTCGGTGACACAAGTTCAAATCCTGGAAAAGACTGATTTCATTTCACATAGCACTAATACCGTTGGGAAACGGTATTAGTGCTATGTGAAATGAAATCAGTCGTTGGGAAATGTATGAATCCAATAATTCTCCCTCCAGCTATGGGTAAATTGTAGGGCAGACTTGGTTCTTCAGCCTTGGTGAAGCAACTAGTCTAGGAGAAGGAAAACTCTGAATTCAAACCTGCCAGAGCGGAGGGGTTGGTAAATAGGATAAATACCAACATGCCATCCCATATAAACCACTATTTAGCAGAAATCCCAAAACAACGTTGCCTACAGAAAGGCGAGCCCGACTATCACGCCACCTTGAAAAGGAGACACACCTTCCAAAAAAAATGAACAAAACAATCAAAAACAGAATTATGACTGGCATTCCAGGCAGAGAAAAATACTGGATATCATGGGTCTGATTTATGAAAGAGACACACTGCGCAACATATGGATACTCGGCACAGTCCTTAGTAGATCCCAACCTAACCGGGAACCAATGACATACCAAATAAATGTCGGAAGTAAGGTATACCAGAGAACAAGGAAATACCTCAAACCAAGACCTACACAGACACTACACCAGAAAGGGAGGCTATCACAATGCCAACTACAAAGAATCGAACACTACAAGAAAACCCAGCAGACTACCCAACCACACCAAGAAAAAGACTACCAATATCAACAGTACAGAAACAATACCAGCTACAAAGCTATACAACGAGATCAGGAAGGGTCACCAAGATATCAAAAAAATATAATGACTAAAAGACACAATACAATTATAACATAACTAGATACATTTGTATACATAAGCACACCAACATAAGAGATACCACCACCTACAATAAAAAAAATAAAATAAAATGAAAACTAAAAAAAAATATTATCATTTTAGCAAGGAAAGTAGTTAATGTTACCTCCTCGTGTTATATTAGAAGGAAATAAATAAGTCGGAACGTAGCTATCGAAAGGTTTTCAAGAAGGTTTAATGACAGCCGGAATAAAGGGAAACTTTATGCTGTAAGTCTCACAGAAAGAAATAGTTATTGAATTGAGAACGAAATACAGCAGCTAAATGTCTGAGCGGAATATGCGTCTCTACAGTCAAGGCAAATATTGAGTTGCTGATTTTAGAACACAGGAATGAATGTTCAGCCATAAATGCGTGGTCCTGGTTGCTGTAGGAGAGAGGCATGATGATTTCCAGAAAAGATTGTCCCGGATTGAAGTGGCTGAATGTCTGAGCGAATTACGCGTCGCTGTAGACATAGCAAAAATTAGAGACTACATAAAAGTGTTCCTGTAAGTGGCGGAATTATGACATCTAATTTATGTTCAACTGGGAACCCTTGGTCTAAGAGAATAGACTCAAGGGTCCATAAACTAGATGGCTCTCTGCATGGTGTTGTGATTCTGCTGTTATGAAGGGAGCGGACAGAAAGTACGTCCATCCTGCTCGCAAGATTCTGAGGAAGAGAAAGTTTGGTAGGCTTTCATCATTTTTATGTTACTCGAGAAACATGGTCCGGGCAGAATAAAATAAGTCATCCTCATTGGGTGAAAATATGCGATGACCATAACGGTCAAATTTATTTACGCGCCAAACAAAAATACGAAGTTCTTTCTGCTACATCATAAACAGAGATATCATAACATGATTCAAGGTCCAAAGGAAGCAACCCAATCCAATTCTACCCTTTTCTGTATAAAGATAAATAAAAATATAACTTTTTCCGGTTCCTGCAATCACACATGTACCTTGCTTTTTACCACATCTCTCCACGAGACTGAAATGGACAAAACCCTCAACTGTCATTGGAAAAGTTTAAATACTGTGGTGTGTTAGTGTATAGCAGGTAGAAGAACTTTGTTTAGATCATAAAGGTAATAGAAACCAAGATATTGCACTTCACATAGCACTAATACCCTTGGGAAAGGTATGAATCCAATTATTCTCCCTCCAGCTATGGGTAAATAGTAGGGCAGACTAGGTTCTTCAGCCTTGGTGAGGCAACTAGTCTAGGAGAAGGAAAACTCTGAATTCAAACCTGTTAAACTCCGCTTAAAAAATTGACCTTGTGTCATATCCTGCCCGAGCGGAGGGGTTGGGTAAATATGATAAAGGTAATAGAAACATCATGGACAGACAATAAAAAAGGTTTCTCATCGTAAAAGGTTAAATGTCGTGGTGTGTTAGTATCTAACATGTAGCAGAACATTGCTTAGATGATCATGGTGCTAGAAACAACATGAACAAATAAGAAAAAAATTGTTAAATTTTGTGGTCTGTTAGTGTCTAAGAAGAGGCAGAAGATGGTTAACATGATCTTGGTAATACATAGGTAACAACGTTTGCAGACAAGAAAAAAGGTTTGTCGTAAGAAAAGGTTAAATATTATGGCGTGTTAGTGTCTAACAGACAGAAGATTGTAAAATTGATGAAGGTAATTAAAAAACATGAGGAGACAAGAAAAAAAGGTTTGTCATGGGAAAAGGTTAAATGTTGAGGTGTGTAACAGGTAGCAGAAGATTGTTAAGATGATCATGGTTATAAAAAGGTGGCAATATGAGGAGACAAGAAAAAAAGGATTGTCATAGGAAAAGGTTAAATGTTGAGGTGTGTTAGTATCTAACAGGTAGCAGAAGATTGTTAAGATGAACATGGTAATAAAATGGGAATAACATTAACAGACAATAAAAAGGGTTTGTCATAGGAAAAGGTTAAATGTTTTAGTGTGTTGGTATCTAACCGGTAGCAGAATATAGTTTTGATGATCATCGAAATACACTGGTGATAATCTGATCATGGTAATACAAAGGTAACAACATTAACTGTCAAGAAAAAATTTTGTAACAGGAAAAGGGTAAATGTTGAGGTGTGTGATTGTCTAAGAGACAGCAGAAGATCGTTTAAAAACATTTTTCGAAGAAAGACTTGTTCACTGAGAGAAGACCAACAGTTTGCTATTCTAACTACTGAGTAGTGGATGGTAAAGTATTTTTGGTTCACCAACCTGGTGGGTGGCAGAAAGGGACTGGGCTGTTCTTATTGGCATTGGATAAGCTGAAACGGTGGACTTACTGCTGCTATTGTGGTGGGGGAAGAGTCAAAGATTATTTTTATTTTTTTTGGAAGTGGGAAAAGGAAGTAAAATTTCGTTCTCTTTCTTCGATAACCCATAGTAGGGGGAAGATGTACTGGAGATAGCTTGTGACAGAAGTTTTTTTTAATGGTCTAGTAGAGAAAGAGGTTTCTCTGGGATGCTGGCCTGGAGATTTTTTAGTTGAAACGAGCAAACTAAAAGTTACCTGTTCGTTAAGTAGCTATCTCGTGAAAAAACGAACCGGAATATTTCAGGTCTAAAGGACCCATAGATTCCGATCAGAAAGAAAGACAAAAAAAAAAGAAAAAAGAAAGAATAAAGAAAAGAATACAGAAACTAAAGAAAAGAGAAGTCTAAAAAAAATAACAGACGACATAATTAAGAAGTTTTTGATTTTCTCTGACTAGGAGAGAAAGAAAAAAGAGGACTCAGTTTTAGTCGCTTACAGGGGAGTAAGATATATGTAATTTTAGATACTATTTTTAATCTTACCTTTGTTTTATGCTTTGTTAATGATTGTATGAGATATGTAATTTTTGCTTTTCTTTTTAATGAAGCTTTTTTTATGTTTCGTTAATGAATTAATTCTGTTATAGGGACTGATATACAACCCACTAGCTGTAGTCTGTTTTTGTCCACTTTATAGAATAAAACATGTGTAACTTGTCTAAAAGTGTCTCATTTGTTTTTAGCTCCAATTTATCTATTTTTAGCATTGGGACCTTTAAATCCAGTAGTTTTTTTTTTTTGTTTTGTTTTTTAGGGATTTGTTTTAAAGTCGGTTTTTGTTAACGACCCACAAAATTTCAACATGTTGAAACGGTGAGATGATCATGTTTATACCAGCAACATGAGTTGACAAGAAAAAATGTTTCTCATAGGAAAAGGTTTAATGTTAAAGTGTGTTCATATTTACCAACCCCTCCGCTCGGGCAGGATATGACACAAGGTCGATTTTTAAGCGGAGTTTAACAGATTTGAATTCGGTTTTCCTTCTCCAAGACTAGTTGCCTCAACAAGGCTGAAGAACCTAGTCTGTTCTATTTACCCATAGCTAGAGGGAGAATAATTGGATTCATACCTTTCCGAAGGGTATTAGTGCTATGTGAAATGCAATCAGTCTCGTCCAGGATTTGAACTCGTGTCGCCGTGTCCATTTCCTACGACGATAACCATTACACCACGGGCACCTCCATAAATGTTAAGGTGTGTTAGTGTCTAACACGTAACAGAAGATTTTTAAGATAATCATGGTAAAACAAAAGTGACAACATAAGCAGACAAGTCAAAAGGGGTTTATCTTAGGGAAAAGTTTGAATGCTGTGGTAAATTAGTATCTAACAAGAAGCTGAAGAGTGTTAAGACGACCATGGATATACAAAGGAGACAACATGATCGGAGAAGAAAAAAACGGATTTGTCAAAGGAAAAGTTTGAATGTTGTGGTGTGTTAGTGTCTAACAGTTTGCATGTAAAAATTTATATCTAACAAGAAATCAAACTGACCACGTGCGGCACTTGATTTGGCCAGATTGGAAAAGAGAGAATGAATCCCAGACAATACGGCACCAAAAAGCTACCTTTTTGTCAAGAACTACTATTGAACCCTCAGTACGAATTCGGGGACCGAACTGAAGGCAGGAAAAAAATAGCCAGCAGATAGGTTTCGCCACTCGCTTCTTGAATGGAGCTCCCCAAGAAATCAAACGAAAGTACGAATTCGGAGACTAAACTGAAAGCACGAACAACAGTTGACTGGGGCTGTAGAACGGACAGCACCGCTGCAGAGGGGTAAGACCCCCACCCAGTGAGAGTCTTGGATATGACACTAAACAATCTGATGGTGAGGTTCCAGTGATGCTGGAGATTTAGGGAATGCAGAGCACCCTTTCATTACCATTGCTCCCAGGTCCACTCTGACCCGGAGTGGTAGCACCCTATAGGTTCCTATCGATGGGTTAAATAGAACTAACTGCATACTTATGCTAAAACTGAATTGTTTGAATTAGAACAGATGGACTAAACTGAATAGCTTGAAATAGAAATGTTTTTGACAAATTGTCAAAAATATTTCTATTTCAAGCTGCGTACTTACATTTATATTGTGTAATTATGCTAAACTGAATTGTTTGAAATGGAACTGTTTTTGACAATGAAACTGTACTTACACTAAACATAATTTTTAATATAGAACTGTCTTGAAATTTAACTGTGTAAACAAAATCTATACTTATACTAGACACTATTAGCAGAATTAGAACTGTTTGACTAAACTGAATAGCTTGAAGTAGAAATGTTTTTGACAAAAAACTGTATACTTAACTGAATTATTTTTAAATAGAACAGACAATTTGCATAAAAATGGATTTGGTGTTAAATAACCAACAAAGTTTGATATGCCATAAAACCCAAACAACCAACCAAACTCTCTCACTCACTCTCTCTCTCTCTCTATATATATATATATATATATATATACCTCTGGTGGTGTAATCGTTTGCAAACTAGACGAGCAAACATTCACGAACGAGTTCAAATCTCATTGGGTGCCCTATTCATTCGGCCTTGTACCACATCTAAGCAAAAAGCTTAGTAAATTACTATATGTTTACATACTCCTCCGCGCACTTAGATTGCGACATAAGAAGACATAGTAGTAGTCTTCTCAGAATTACCTCCCTTGATAACTGCTCTTTGAAAGAAAACCCTTCTATATTGCAAATGAAGGACACTTTTTAAATTTATTCAACTAAAGTTTTATTTTAAATCTTAAATTTTTCCCTTTTTCTAATGTTGTATAAAGCCAAAGAAAAGAAATCAGACGAAAGAAAATTTTTAAAAAGTAAGTATTACATTCTGTTATTATTGTTTATTAATGAAAAAATACTTAATTTTCAGGAAAACTTTCTTTTCTACTGAAGAAGTGAAATGTTTTTATATTTCTGACAATACTTTATCCTCTATGAATATAAAAATATTTGGAATCTTTTGAAAACTCATTGAATTATTTCTTGAAATCTCATTGATTTTAACTTTTTGTTTGTATTTTATTTTCGCTACTATCCGTGTTGATCGTTAATGATATAAACAAAGTCCTCCATCGAAATCTTAGGTCAGTGTTAGCTGATTAAATTTCCGTCAAATATTTTTAAAATTATTTGATTATAAACTAAAATTTTTATTGAATAAATGCAAATCGAACTTTAACCATAACGAGAAAATATGTATACTTTGATTTAAAAGGAAAAGGCTTAATTTGAATTTTTTTTCAGGCGAATACCAAAATGCTAGCCTCATTACCATCTAAATGTAAGTAAATTTTCACCTGACATTATAATTATTTATTTGGTATTTGTTCACTTCGATGGTTTCAGGAGGATTGGAGCTAACACCCAGTTTGATTTTTTAAAATTCTAACCAATTATTTACGTAATAGAAGAATCAGTAAAGACTTGATTCCGTGGTTATTGAATACTGGAATCGGATCTTTTCTTGGCGAATGTAGATCACTTGTTTAATAAGATCTGGGGTTTTTTTTTCAAGAAACTTTAAACGGCTGACAATTGGGGTTTCAAATTACAACGATTTTATAATGCCCTAGTAGACTTTGTCTTTGTGTCTGTCTTTATGACACAAGATATTCAATTTAATTTCCCTTCGCTCGTCAACTGTTGTAATGTACTGCTGAAATGAACCCTGACTTTGTGTCCTCTATCAAAGATAATTTCTACAATGATTGTATAATGCCAAACTGGACCCTGACTTTGTGTCCTCAATAAAGATAATTTCTACAATGATTGTATAATGCCAAACTGGAACCTAAATTTGTGTCCTCAATAAAGATAATTTCTACAATGATTGTATAATGCCAAACTGGACCCTGACTTTGTGTCTGTCTTTATGACAAGATATTCTATTCGAATTCACTTTACACACCAATTCTACTGTTGAAGTGGACCCTGACTTTGTGCCCTTTATTAAAGATATTTTCTACAATGATTGTATAATGCCAAAGATGACTTTATCTTTGTGTCTTTCTTTATGAAACAAGATATTCAATTTAATTTCACTTTACTCATCAAATGTACTAATGTTCTGCTGAAATGAGCCCTGATTTTGTATCCCCTAATAAAGATAATTTCTACTATGATTATCTATTGTCAAACAGCTGAACTAGAACCTGACTTTGTTTCCCCTATCAAAGATAATTTCTACAATGATTGTATAATGCCAAACTGGACCCTGACTGTGTTCTCTATCAAAAATAATTTCTACAATGATTGTATAATGCCAAATTGGACCCTGACTTTGTGTCCTCTATCAAAGATAATTTCTACAATGATTGTATAATGCCAAAGTGGACCCTGACTTTGTGTCCTCTATCAAAGATAATTTCTACAATGATTGTATAATGCCAAATTGGACCCTGACTTTGTGTCCTCTATCAAAGATAATTTCTACAATGATTGTCTAATGCCAAAGTGGACCCTGATTTTGTGTCCTCTATCAAAGATAATTTCTACAATGATTGTCTAATGGCAAAGTGAATTTTGTGTCCATTTTTATGACACAAGATATTCAATTTCACTTTACCCATCAAAGTACTAATGTACTGGACCCTGACTTTGTGTCCAGATAATTTTTACACATTTTTTTCAATGGTTCTAAATTTCATTGATTGAATATGACCTGCTGATTCTTGTTATAAATAAGGTTTTAAATTCTAATCTCTTTCAATATTATAGTTTTCTTTCTGTGTTAAAAGTTTTCTCTTAATATCTAGAAAAATATTAAAATGGTCACAAAATCAGGATGCATTTCAGCATTAATATTCAATGAATATTAATCGACCATTAAGTCACTCACTTATGGTCCCATTAAGCGGCATATCTTACTTGTCGATTGAGCCCCAAATTTTAACCCACTTCACTCTCAATTTACTTTTTTCTTAAAAATTTCCAAAGAAGGATATTGTTAAATAAGTGAAAGGCAACAACACTCGGGTGTAAAATATAATCTGCTTCTTTTTTATATTACTCAAAAAGAACGGAGAGAAGAGCAAAAGAGAGGATCAAAGATATTTGAGTTGCATGTACCAATTTTTTAAAAAATAACACTGAATATCTTGAAATAGAAAAGTTTTTGACAATTAAACCATACTTACATTTAAACTGTGTGCTTATGCTAAACTGAATTATTTGAAATAGAACTGTTTTTTGACATTGACACTGAATTTACACTGAATTGTTTAATATAAAACTGTTTTGATATTTAACCATAGAACTGCTTAAATAAACCGAATAGCTTGAAATAGAAATGTTTTTCACATTTAAACTGCATACTTATGCTAAACTGAATTGTTTGAAATAGAACTATTTTCATAAAAATGAATCTGGCATTAAATAACCTACAAAGGTTGATATGCCATAAAAGCCAAACAGCCAAACTAAAAAATATTATTTTGGAAATAAAAGCTCAATGTACCCCTTTTCCTTTTTATCTAAATCTTATCTCTTGCTGGTTATATAACATCCCGGATACCCACACAAATAATGTGGCCACGCCTTTCTCTGACATGTCACCCATGAAAATTCCCATGGCCATACCTTCTCCTGTCTTTTACCTACACAATGCACGTGGATACACTTCCTTCTAACATATCACCGACGCAAATTATCCTTGTAACATCTCCACCAGCCTGTTGACTACACAATGCATGTTGACACACTTCCTTCTATCATGCCACCAACGCAAATTATCCTTGTAGCATCTCCTCCATCCTGTTGACTTCACAATGCACGTGGATACACTTCCTTCTAACATATCACCGACGCAAATTATCCTTGTAACATCTCCACCAGCCTGTTGACTACACAATGCATGTTGACACACTTCCTTCTATCATGCCACCAACACAAATATCCTTGTAACATCTCCTTCCTGTTGACTACACAATGCACGTGGACACACTTCCTTCTATCATGCCACCGACATAAATTATCCTTGTAACATCTCCTCCAGTCTGTTGACTACACAATGCACGTGGACACACTTCCTTCTATAATTCCACTAATGCAAATTATCCTTGTAACATCTCCTCCAGTCTGTTGACTACACAATGCACGTGGACACACTTCCTTCTACCATTCCACTAATGCAAATTATCCTTGTAACATCTCCTCCAGTCTGTTGACTACACAATGCACGTGGACACACTTCCTTCTACCATTCCACTAATGCAAATTATCCTTGTAACATCTCAAGCCTGTTGACTACACAATGCATGTGGACACACTTCCTTCCTTCATGCCACCAATGCAAATTATCCTTGTAGCATCTCCTCCAGTCTATTGACTACACAATGCACGTGGACACACTTCCTTCTACCATTCCACTAATGCAAATTATCCTTGTAGCATCTCCTCCAGTCTGTTGACTACACAATGCACGTGGACACACTTCCTTCTACCATTCCACTAATGCAAATTATCCTTGTAACATCTCCTCCAGTCTGTTGACTACACAATGCACGTGGACACACTTCCTTCTACCATTCCACTAATGCAAATTATCCTTGTAACATCTCCTCCAGTCTGTTGACTACACAATGCACGTGGACACACTTCCTTCTACCATTCCACTAATGCAAATTATCCTTGTAACATCTCCTCCAGTCTGTTGACTACACAATGCACGTGGACACACTTCCTTCTACCATTCCACTAATGCAAATTATCCTTGTAACATCTCCTCCAGTCTGTTGACTACACAATGCACGTGGACACACTTCCTTCTACCATTCCACTAATGCAAATTATCCTTGTAACATCTCCTCCAGTCTGTTGACTACACAATGCACGTGGACACACTTCCTTCTACCATTCCACTAATGCAAATTATCCTTGTAACATCTCCTCCAGTCTGTTGACTACACAATGCACGTGGACACACTTCCTTCTACCATTCCACTAATGCAAATTATCCTTGTAACATCTCCTCCAGTCTGTTGACTACACAATGCACGTGGACACACTTCCTTCTACCATTCCACTAATGCAAATTATCCTTGTAACATCTCCTCCAGTCTGTTGACTACACAATGCATGTGGACACACTTCCTTCTACCATTCCACTAATGCAAATTATCTTTGTAACATCTCCTTCTTGTTGACTACACAATGCACGTGGACACACTTCCTTCTATAATTCCACTAATGCAAATTATCCTTGTAACATCTCCTCCAGTCTGTTGACTACACAATGCACGTGGACACACTTCCTTCTACCATTCCACTAATGCAAATTATCCTTGTAACATCTCAAGCCTGTTGACTACACAATGCATGTGGACACACTTCCTTCCTTCATGCCACCAATGCAAATTATCCTTGTAGCATCTCCTCCAGTCTATTGACTACACAATGCACGTGGACACACTTCCTTCTACCATTCCACTAATGCAAATTATCCTTGTAGCATCTCCTCCAGTCTGTTGACTACACAATGCACGTGGACACACTTCCTTCTACCATTCCACTAATGCAAATTATCCTTGTAACATCTCCTCCAGTCTGTTGACTACACAATGCACGTGGACACACTTCCTTCTACCATTCCACTAATGCAAATTATCCTTGTAACATCTCCTCCAGTCTGTTGACTACACAATGCACGTGGACACACTTCCTTCTACCATTCCACTAATGCAAATTATCCTTGTAACATCTCCTCCAGTCTGTTGACTACACAATGCACGTGGACACACTTCCTTCTACCATTCCACTAATGCAAATTATCCTTGTAACATCTCCTCCAGTCTGTTGACTACACAATGCACGTGGACACACTTCCTTCTACCATTCCACTAATGCAAATTATCCTTGTAACATCTCCTCCAGTCTGTTGACTACACAATGCACGTGGACACACTTCCTTCTACCATTCCACTAATGCAAATTATCCTTGTAACATCTCCTCCAGTCTGTTGACTACACAATGCACGTGGACACACTTCCTTCTACCATTCCACTAATGCAAATTATCCTTGTAACATCTCCTCCAGTCTGTTGACTACACAATGCACGTGGACATCATGCCACCAATGCAATTTCCACAGCATATCTACTGAGGATGCCTAAAGTCTGTTTACATTACATACCAGGTGCATTTCCTGTTATTTTCCTTCAACCAGTTATTGAATTCTGCTGCTGCATCAACAGATGTCAAAGAGGTATTCAAGTCAATATCCAATTATATTTTCTGAAAGGATAAATTTAATTACATTAGAAACAATAACTTTTTAGGTAAGACATATGTAATTAAAATTGTTATTTATAATCTGCATATGTGGTTATTTATTTAGGCATCACATCATATCTGTTTTCAAATGAATCTTTCTAATTTCATTGACCTGTTACCAAACCCTGAATATAATGGAAGTAGCTGGGCATTGTGCTAAATTAGACATTTCAAAATACTCCCTATTTTTCAAATCTATTATTTCAATTTCACTTGTACTTTTGATGTTAGAATTCATTGAATTAGAAACTTTTTGTCTTATCATCAAGAAAGTATTGCCTAATCTAATCTAATTTCTTACACCTTACATTTTCTTTTTTTTTTTTTTTTTTTTTTTTTGAAGTAGAGGAATTGTATTGTGAATTGGATTACCTAGTCATGTAAGAGTAGGGATATAACTTAGAAGACACATCAAGTTAAATTGCCACACAACTGCCATGTTGATTTGGCATCCTTTGTTGGTTATTTCATGCCAAATCCTTTTTATACACATATATATATTAAATATATATGATTTGGTTTGGTTTAGTAGCAAATTAACTATTGTAGGTTATTTAATGCCAAATCCTCTTTATATAGTAGATATATATGATTTGGTTTGGTTGGGTTTTATGGCATATCAACCATTTTAGGTTATTTAATGCCAAATCCTCTTTATGCATATATATTGAATATAAAGGGTTTGGTTTGGTTTAATGGCATATCAACTATTGTAGGTTATTTAATGTCAAATCCTCTTTATACATATATATTAAATATATATGATTTGGTTTGGTTGGGTTTTATGGCATATCAACCATTTTAGGTTATTTAATGCCAAATCCTCTTTATGCATATATATTGAATATAAAGGGTTTGGTTTGGTTTTATGGTATATTGTAGGTTATTTAATGCCAAATCCTCTTTATACATATATATTGAATATAATGGATTTGGTTTGGTAGGGTTTTATGGCATATCAACCATTGTAGGTTATTTAATGCCAAATCCTCTTTATATGTATATGTTAAATATATATGAGCAAACTTTTACTCTCGTGTTTTTATAGAGCATCAATATAGCTGTATTGGTTTCTTTAGCAAGATTGTAGGCAAGAAGTATTTGCTCCATCTTCTCTCTGTGTATGGAGTCAAATGCCTTGGAGAGGTCTACAAATAATAGTGTTGCCTTCAGGTTTTTTGCATGAACACCTAGAATTCAATGGATAGTCAAAATTTGTGATGTTGTGGATCAATTTCTCTGAAAGCTATTTTGGTTCTTCCTAAGTATTTTCTCTTTTTTAGGTTCTATGTGATTGCATAGCAGAGCATTGTAGATCTTGGTCTCTATGGAAGTAAGGGTTATACCTCAATAGTTCTTGATTATTCTGAGGTCACCTTCTTGGGGAAAGGGAGGGTGCAGCTCTTTGTCCATCGGTCTTCTCTGTTCTTGTTATATATGGTGTTGTAGTATCAGAGCAGTATATCATTGAATTTCCTTGTCTTCCATACTTCTGGGAGTATTTCATCAAGCTTGCTCACCAGATGGAGACACAGACTACTCTGACATAGTAGCAGGTGTTCTGTAAGGAGATACATTAACCCCATACCTGTTTATTATTTGCCTAGCCTACCTACTGCACACAGCTGTAGATTTAATGAAAGAAAACGGCTTCACGCTGGTAAAAATAAGAAGCAGAAAATACCCTGCACAAACTATTATGGACACGGACTATGCCAATGACATTGCACTCCTGGCAAATACACCTGCTTAAGCTGAATCTCTGCTACATAGTCCTGGAATGGGCAGCAGGTGGCATAGGCCTTCATGTCAATGCAAGCAAAACAGAATACGTGCTTTAATCAAAGAGCCGACATCTCTATATTAAATGGTGGTCCTCTGAAACTAGTAGACAAGTTCACCTACTTAGGAAGCAGCATCTCATCAACTGAGAATGATATCAATACGCGACTAACTAAGGCATGGACAGCTATTGCTTGGTTATTGGTCATATGGAAGTCAGACCTGTCTGATAAAATAAAACTCAGTTTTTTCCCAGCATCAGTTATATCAATACTACTATATGGATGCACCATGTGGATGCTAAGTGTATGAAGAAAAAGCTTGATGGCAATTATACAAGAATGCTACATGCTGTATTGAACAAGTCTTGGAGGCAGCACCCCAAAAAGCAGCAGCTGTATGGCCTACCACCCATCTCGAAAACTATACAAATTAGACACACCAGACATGCAGGATACTGCTTGAGAAGTAGAGGAAAACTCATAAGCAATGTACTCCTGTGAACCCCCTCACATGGACAAGCAAAGGTTGGATGACCAGCTAGAACCTATCAACAGCAGCTCTGTGCCAATATAGGATGTAGCTTGGAAGACCCGCTGGGAGCAATAGATGATAAAGACAAGTCATGAGAAAGGATCTGGGAAATCTGCATAACATGATGATGAATTATATTGTTTGGTTGCATTTTATGGCATATCAACCATTGTTGGTTATTTGATGCCAAATTGTCTTTATACACGTATATATATATATTAAATATGTAATATTACAGACGGGCATTGTCGTCAATCAGTGAAAGTGTCACAAGACTTGTGCATGCGGGCAGAATGACCTGCAAAGTTAGACGTGATTTTAAAATAATCACAGATGTATTATCACGTGTTTCTCTAGTGACATCAAACATTCAAGGATCTTCGATTTGTTCCTCAAAATCTCTATATAAGAAAACAAGTAATGAGATTTTGGCAGAGTTGAAGGCAGTTGTCAAAACGGGTGCGTTAAAGGTTCTGGAGGCCTCGACCCGTCCTACCCCAGTCTGCTATGACCTATCTGCTATGACAGGCGTGTGTCAAACAGCCAGCTCTCACCCACACCCCGTCACCACCAAGAGGAAGGGAGAAGAAGGACGCAACTAAAACAAACTTTTCGAGTTGTCGCAATCATAGCTGAATATAAACGACTGCTATATTTTCTTCCCTTACCTTCGAGTTTGAGTATTTCTTTTTCTGCGGACTTCTTTCTTTACAGCACATAACGTTGGTCCTATGGTACAAATATATGATTTCTAAACACATTTTTAAATAAGATTTTTAAACAAGCCAAAGCTTTTTTTTTTTGCACACAGTTAAATGGTTTCATTTATTTCTATCTAATACCAATAATTCTATTTATTATTAATCATTTGTTTGCTCACAGTTAAATGGGTCCAAGTATTGTTATGTATCACTAAGATTTCAATTAAACATCAGTCATTTGTTTACACACAGTTAAATGATTAAGCAGTTCTATTTCAAACAATTCAGTTTAGCATAAGTCATTTGTTTACACTCACTTCTATTTGACCCATTGATAGAACCCTATCAGTCCAGGCAATGAAGAGGTACTCTGCATTCCCCAAAGCTCCAGCATTACTAGATCCTCATCATCAGATAATTTAGTCATATCTAGGACATTTGTTAAGGGAGTCTTACCTCTCTGCAGATATATAGTTGGTGTACTCTTCAGCCCCAGGTAACTGAGCCAAATCTATGAGTTACTATTTATATGTACTTAATAAATAATATGATTTATTCTGTTGTATAGTCCCATACATGATCTACGAACTTCAATGAATGAATGAAACACTTCTTTATAAAAGAATATATCTCTCATTTTATTCTCAAAAGGGGCCGCGGGTGTCTTCATGGTGTAATGGTTAAAGCGGTGGACTGCGGAATTGTAGTACGTGCGTTTGTACTCCAGTCGCGCTATTACGTTCGCTTTCGGGCAAATACCCTTGGGAAAGGTACAAACCCCCGTATCCTCCCAGCTATGGGTTAAATAGTACCAGTACTGTTCTTCTAGGAAAATGGCTTTTGCATTAACCTGCAAAGGTTGATATGCCATTAACCAAAGAAACCAAACCAAACCAAGAAAAAGGGGCCCACAGTTTGTTGTTAGTTTAAGAGATAGATGGAGAGACATATACTCGAGAGGGGACTTCTTCTTCTGGGAGCCAAAGGGGTGCCAACGCTTGCACCCCCTTGCAAGCTGTATCGTCAGAGACGACCCAACACCTCTGATCGGCTATGTGTCCCTCACTTAACTCCTGATTCTCAACCTCTGTCTAAATCTGACCGTGTGGTTATCATATCACGTAGTCTCCTTCCGGTTACACACCTGTTGGACCTTACTGCCCCAACACACTGTCATCACCCTGTTTACTAATCACAACATGACAGCTTGTCAAAGCACACAGGATCATGAACTGAAAATCTATGTCCTATGTTATATAACATTTCAACATAGACCCAAGAATGTATAGATGTGTGAATGCATAGAAAGGAATTGTTTTTACTTAATGATTGTTCATGTTTTTGTAGCATCAGTGTAAAAAAATAGCTTAGTTTGGAGAAAGATATGAACCTATTTAAACAAATAGAAATGAATCCATAAGTTGCTATTTATATGTAAGTAAGTAAAGTTGACGACCTTAGTCTAGGGTGACCTGAAGGCTCCCTTTTCAATAGCTACTATACTGAGGTCTAGGGGAGGGCACTACTTGATTTCCTAGATTGCTCCACATTACTCTTGATCCTTACCTTATAATGCCTAGTGTTAAGCAAGGTGGCATCAAGTATGATTTTTTGAGTCTTTGGAATAGTTCAACCTGGGATTGATCTGTGATCTCGCTGGCCATTGGTGAACACTCTACTCCTTAGGCCAATGTGTACAATATGTGCACTCATTAGGCCATTGTATATAATATTTACTTAATAGATAATATGATTTATTCAATGTAGACATGTTGCATATTGGCCTTTGACAGAGGTGTCAATCAGGTCCTTCTGGAACAGGACGTTCCAGCCGTGTAAACTAAGTGATGACTGGAAAACAAGCAATGCATAAGTGTAAGATCACATGAATCATGAACCAGAAGAATGTGTAGACATGAAGTTATATATATACAGGTACCCACAGTCAAACAATCAATTAGAATCACAACCAAGTCTGGGTAGAAGCTGTGTTGGGGGCCATCCATGGCAGGGGACTCCTAGCCAAGAAGCAGAAGTGCTTGATGGGGCCCTGAATATAGAATCAATGTGGACAAGAATGTAGCTGTCCTCCACCAGTCAGAGTCTGAGTCCTTTGTCTCTCTGTCACTCTCTCACTCTTGTGGCCAATTTTGACTTTTTTGAAAAATAAAGATGAGAGTTATATTTTTGGAAAGAATGTGTTACAGTTTCATCATTCCTTCATTATGGAATTGTTTTTATTTAATGATTGTTCACGTTTTGGTTGCCATCAGTGTAAAAAGAGATCTTAGTTTGGACTGATACCCTTGAGAAAGGTATGAACCCTTTTTATCCCTCCAGCTACAGGTTAAATAGTATCTCTGCTGTTCTTATACAAGGATGGCTTTGGTAGTAAATAACCCACAGAGGTTTATATGCTATTAAAAACAAAGAAAGAAAGTGCTTATGTTTTGTATATTTTTTACTTGCTATGTATTACCGTATTTGATGCCATATAAGACACATGGGTGCATAAGACGCACCCCAATTTCAGTGGGGGGGTGTCCTCATGGTGTAATGGTTAAAGCGATGGACTGTGGAATCGTAGTAAGCAAGTTCATACTCCAGTCGCGCTATTACGTTCACTTTCGGGCAAATACCCTTGGGAAAGGTATAAACCCTCTTATCCTCCCAGCTATGGGTTAAATAGCACCACTACTGTTCTTCTAGGAGAATAGCTTTGGGCATTAAATAACCTACAAAGGTTGATATGCCATTAAAACAAAGAAACCAAACCAAACCAATTTCAGCAGAACAAATCAAGAAAAAACAAAGTACTAATATTAAACATGATGAAATTAATATCATAAATATTATTAACGATAACACTTTTAATTTACATTATAGCCTTTTAAATAATGACAATAGATATATTAAAGTTATTCTGAATTCTAAGCTTACAGGAATTGCCAGATAGCTAATTTTGTTCGTAAATTTTAGACTTTTATATGGCATATAAGACACAGGGGAATTTCAAAATATATTTTTTGTAAAAGAGTGCCTTATGCCATCCAATATGTAAGTGAGGTTTTTTAATTTTTGTTTCCTTCATGTAACAACCATAGAAGGGGTCTTCAGCTGAAGTAAAATCGATTTGTCCTGTCATTTCATCATACTTAATAGAGAAAAGAAAAATCGGAATTTCAATTAGATTAACTAATCTACAAATTTCTGTTGGGTGTGGTTAGGTGCTACTGACTCTGATATCACATGCATTGGAACTCTTAAAGGGAACAAATTCTATGAGGGGGATTTTATTTTCCAGTCTTATTTTGTTGGGGAGGTTCTTGGTTTTTTGGGTTTGTTTTTTTTTGGTTTTTTTTCATAAATCTTTCATTACCTACATTCCATTTTTGTTGTACATTGGAAAAATAACTTTTCCTATATTTGATTTAGTTTAAGTTGATAAAATGTTTACCACAAGTAAATTTTGTTTCCTTTGCTAAATGTTTGTGAAGAAAGAATTTTCTCATATTTCTATCATTAATGGGGTGTTCTTTTCTTTTCTTTTTATCTTTGACTAAATTAGAAAAATTACTGCATTTATATTAAATTCTTTTCAATATATTTCATTATTTGTTGCACAGTTGTATTATAATCTTATTGGAGTGTCCTTTTATTACTCATAAATCCTGGACACAATTAGAAAAATTATGATATATTCCATTGGATATATTTCATTATTTGTTGAACAATTGTATAAGAATCTTATTAATATCTTAGCATAAATTATGTGTTGCAACTGATTGACATATACACTGATTGCAATATTATAATTCGAAATAATGTGTAAGTTTCCTGTTTATTTTATTGTTTAATAATACTTTATTTTAATTCATTCACAGATATCAACTGTTGTGGAGAAGAACAGTTTTGAAATTCAGAAATATACATTCAAACATACAAAATAAAAATATGTGTTTGTGAATGTGAATATTGATAGCTCACAAGAAGAACCTTTTTGTTGCAATTTAGTGGATAAACATTTTCTATGAATTCGTATTTCAAAGAACAGGTGGGAAAATAGATTGTATTGAAAAGCAACTTTCTGTCATTGTGTCGGTCAGCATTTTCACATATTTCAGGACTGAAAACTGATATGGAAACACACACAGAAGTGGAAGCATTTTCTTGCAAAGTTTGTGGATCAGCATTTTCAGACAGTTCCAGTTTGAAAATGCACATGCAAACACATACTGGAGGAAAACCGTTTTCTTGTGAAATTTGTGAATCAGCATTTTCTACAAGTACTCATTTGAGAAGACACATGCGATCACACACAGGAGAAAAACCATTTTCTTGTGAAGTGTGTGGATCAGCATTTTCACAGAGTTCCCATTTAAAAAGACATGTGCAAACACATACTGGAAATAAACCATTTTCTTGCGAAGTATGTGGATCCGCATTTTCTAGGAGTTCTCATTTAAAAAATCACATTCAAACACACACAGGAGAGAAACCATTTTCTTGTGAACTATGTGGATCAACATTTACACAGGGTTCCAGCTTGAAAACTCATATGCGAACTCACACTGGGGAGAAACCATTTTCTTGTGAAGTCTGCGGGTCAGCATTTTCTAGGAGTTCTCATTTGAAAAGCCA
The DNA here is from genome assembly GCA_963585895.1 of Sepioteuthis lessoniana. Classification (NCBI taxonomy): domain Eukaryota; kingdom Metazoa; phylum Mollusca; class Cephalopoda; order Myopsida; family Loliginidae; genus Sepioteuthis; species Sepioteuthis lessoniana. Next base: position 27,284,225 of record OY757908.1, read on the forward strand.
CATGCGAACTCACACTGGCGAGAGACCATTTTCTTGTAAATTATGTGGATCAACATTTACACAGGGTTCCAGCTTGAAAACTCACATGCGAACTCACACTGGAGAGAAACCATTTTCTTGTGAAGTCTGCGGGTCTGCATTTTCAGACCATTCCAGTTTAAGAAGTCATGTGCGAATACACACTGGAGAGAAACCATTTTCTTGTAAAGTCTGTGGATCAGCATTTTCTGTGAGTTCCAATTTGAAAAGCCACATGCGAACACACACTGCTGAGAAATCATATTCTTGTGAAGTGTGAACTAATTACTGCACCTGTATTGTATGATCACATGTGACCGTTGGTCTTTACTACGGCTTTTCTGATGAAGTCTTTCATTTTGGGTTGGTCTGGTCTTTTTTGTAATGGCCACTTCAAGGGTCTAATTCAATTCAGTTAGTCACATCATCTCTCAGGCTGGATTTTTGAAATGAGATGATGATTGTGGTGGAAGAAGTTGTCACTCTAGAAAGGATGAGAGCTAGTGTGCATACTAGAAAATTTCAAAGACATTTGTTTTAATGTTACAGGATTATATATGTTTCAGTTTCAAAGGATTCTTTTATTATTTAATCACCAGAGAATGTCTGTGTATGACTTTCTCCATCGGATTTTCTCAGTAACCTACCAAATTTCATCTTTTCAATTCATACTATTGTTTTATTTTGACAATTAAAAGATCCTTCTGAAAACCATTAAATGAAGGCTTTGTTGTTTTTTCTGCTATGTATGACACTATGCTTGTCATGATACTTTATTGTGGCTTTGATTCTGTGACTACCACATGTGTTTCCAGCTAGTTGGTTTAACCACTCCTTCAGTGCCCACATTGTGTTTGAAAGATTCACAGATGAAGGATGACACTATCTATCCAGAACTTCTGACAGTTGAGGTGTTGGCAACTGAAAAACAAGAAAAACTCTACATTAATAATGATTAACAATTATTTGTTGAAACATAATGGTGTAACAATAATATATACAATATATTTTTAGAGAGAAATTGACACTTTTGTTGTGTTTGATAGACAGACAATTGAGGTATTTGGCTGGTGCAGTTTTTCTATCTTCAATTTTTCAGAGAGTAAGGTTTTTACTGGAGAGACTTTAGTTCTTGGAGAGATTTCTTTTCTTATTCTCTTGTCTTTAATATAGACATCAAATCTTTTCTCTTATCTAACTCTAAAAAATCTATTTCCATAGAGGATTCCCGTGGGAACAAACATTCCAGATTGGCTAACCAATCATAGATCATTTGGTATACTTTTATTACTTATTGACTAGTCAGCTAATCAAATGTGCTGATCTATGTCTGTGGGAAGAGTATTTCTTCCACTTATCAGATTTTCATTGGTCATCTAATCAAATCATAATATAGGGGCTTGGTTAATTAAGGACCTGAGCCCACCCCTTATGAAGGTGTATCTGTTTTCACTTTAACCAAAACCAAAATTTGGCTGTAGAATACACCAACTGCACCTCTGCAGAGGGGTAAAACCCTCCCCAATGAGTGTCCTGGATATGACACTAAACAATCTGATGGTGAGGTTCCACTAATGCTGGGACTTTAGTGATTGCGAAGTACCCCTTTCTTGCCATCACTTCCAGATCCACTGTGGCCTAAAGTGGTAGCACCCAATAGGGTCCTATCTAAGGGTTAAATAGAACTAACTACGTACTTATGCTAAAACTGAATTGTTTGAATTAGAACTGTTTGACTAAATTGAATAGTTTGAAATAGAAATGTTTTTGACAATTAAACTGTGTACTTATACTAAACTGATTTGTTTAAAATGAAACTTTTTGACATTGAAACTGTACTTACACTAAACTGAATTATTATATATAGAACTGTTTTGACATTTAACTGTGTATACAAAACCTCTACTTATACTAAACTGAATTAGCTGAATTAGAACTGTTTGAATAAACTGAATAGCTTGAAATAGGAATATTTTTGAATTAAACTGTGTACTGATGCTAAACTGAATTTTTTTAAATAGAACTGACTATTTGCATAAAAATGGATTTTTTAAATAAGCTATGAAGGTTGATATGCCATAAAACCCAAACAACTAAACAAAAAAAAAATCAAAGATCTAATCTTTTAATCCCAACAGGTGGGCTACAATGTCAGGATTTAAATTGGATCAATGCACTGACAAACCCCAAAACCTGTTTACCTTTTGTTTTGACAATCTGAAAATTTGTTTAATACTGACCTTTGAAATTGACTTGCCTATTTCTTTTAAAGTATATAAGTTTTTTTATGTTGTTATAAAAGGAAAACTGGCTCATTGGCCTAGTGGGTGGAGTGCTTGCCAAGGGTCTGGGAGACCTGGGTTTAATCCTAGGTTGCGTCATACCAAAGACTTTAGATATGGTACTTGATACCTCCTTGCTTAACACTCAACAGTATAAGGTACGTATCAAGGATAAAGTGGAGCAATCCAAGGAAAGGAGTATTGCCCTCCCCTACACCTCAGTGTAGTAGCTATTGAAAATAGAGCCTTCTGGTCATCATTACCATCACTCCCAGGTCCACGCTGACCCGTAGTGGTAGCACCTGATAGGGCCTTATCTATGGGTTAAATAGAACTAACAGCATACTTATGCTAAACTGAACTGAATAGCTTGAAATAGAAATGTTTTTGACAATTAAACCATACTTACATTTAAACTGCTTGCTTATGCTAAACTGAATTATTTGAAATGGAACTGTTTTTTGATATTGAAACGGCACTTATACTAAACTGAATTGTTTAGTATAGAACTGTTTTGACATTTATCATAGAACTGCTTGACTAAACTGAATAGCTTGAAATAGAAATCTTTTTCACATTTAAACTGCATACTTAGGCTAAACTGAATTGTTTGAAATAGAACTATTTTCATAAAAATGGATTTGGCGTTAAATAACCTACAAAAGTTGATATGCCATAAAAACCAAACAAACCAAACCTTCTGGTCACCCTCAACTACGGTTGCCAACTTTACTTTTACTATAAAAGGAAAATTACATTTTCCTAAATAACAAAATGTATCATAATCTTCATAAGTTTTTCGCACCTGTGGTTACCTCATTTTGTCAAACTTGTTACTTTACTTTAACATGATTATAAGTTGGAACAATCCTTACTAAGGCTTCAGTTGTTGGTCAATTTTGTAATAATCATTTCAAGGCTGAAAGAAGCTGAGGTGTGTAATTTAATCCAGTTAATCACATTGTCTCTCAGTCTGCTTTTCTAATCTAAAATGCTGATTCATTCACAGATATCAACTGTTGTGGAGAAGAACAGTTTTGAAATTCAGAAATATACATTCAAACATACAAAATAAAAATATGTGTTTGTGAATGTGAATATTGATAGCTCACAAGAAGAACCTTTTTGTTGCAATTAAGTGGATAAACATTTTCTATGAATTCGTATTTCAAAGAACAGGTGGGAAAATAGATTGTATTGAAAATCAACTTGGTGGCAGCCATGTTGAGGTGGAAGTTCTTACCATAGAAACGATTCAAGCTAGTATGATACTATGCTTGTCATGGTAATTTATTTTGGCCCAAGTTCCGTTACTACCACATGTGTTCCTGGGTAGTTGGTTTATTAATTCCCTCTGAGCCCACATTGTCTTTGAAAGATCCACAGCTGGGGATGACACAATCTATCCAAAACTTCTTATGATAGTCAGGGTGGTTCATTGGAGCAGGTTTTCTTGGTGCTGGCAGCTCAAAGACAAGAAAAACTCTCAGTTAACAATTAGCTATTATTTATTGAAACACAATTGTATAACAATAATATAAATATATGTATATATATATATATATAGAGAGAGAGAGAGAAAGAGAGCAAAATTGTGTTTTAGAGACAAACAATTGAGGCATTTAACTGGTGCAGTTTTTTCTATCTTATTAAATTTTTCTAAGAGTGAGGCTTTCATTCTTGGAGAGGTTTCTTTTCTTATTCTCTTGTTTTAGGTATGGACATCCTATCTTTTCTCAACTGTCAACCGACTCCCAACTAGTCAACACCTCAAGTGTCCCAACTAACTAATTTTCAAAACTCACTATGTGTAATATAATTGCGGAGGGATTTTTTTTTTTTATATGATCATTTTTTGTTTTATATATCTTGCCTTTCAGTTTAGTTAGGCTGAGAACCTTTCGCTTAGTGCATGGGTTAGCTAGGTGCACACATTGAGTGCAGGTGTTCACGCATGCATGGATGTGACAATCAGAGATGTCAAAATAAAAACTCCAGAGAGGAAATGGGACCGGGGACGTGAATGACATCATGCCTGGAAGCGCTGAGGATTTTGGAATTTGAAACAAAAACAGTTGAGATTTAAACACCGAACGAGAAAGTTGAGATTCGACGCTAGCAGAAGAAAGTCGATTTTCAGAGCTCGCCGAGGCCAGACCAGTAGTTTGTGGCGGGGGCCGCACGTGGTGGAGTCAGATGGAAAAGTCAGCATAGAAAGAAATTGTGTCTCTCTCTCCTCATGTCGAAAAATCTTAAACTCAAAAAGGTAAATAAAAGCTTCGTACCTGAACCAATTTTGTGTTTTTCAGATTCCCTATGTATATTTCACATATTCATATCTTGGTCGTATTTTTGGACGTGAATATATGACATAAGTTTTATGCATTCTAAAACTCAGTTTATCATTCTGGCATGCACACAATGATAAGTAAAAGATATCTGCTTCTCTATAACAACATTATATTTGTTTCAGTGGGTTATAAGGTGTAATAGTTGATTACAAAGTATTCTTTGATTATTTCATTTCCAGCAAAGATCTGTGAATGACAAATGTGTTCCTTGATTATTTCATCTCAAGGGAATATTTGTGTTTGACTAATTATTTTTCCATAGGATTTTCTCTGAACTGGATATAGAAATTTTCTTCCAGCAAATAGGAAAACATATTTTACTATCAGGTAATAATCTGAAATATTAATTAGCAGAATTGTAACTTTTTTAATATTAATTTGTATTAATGTACGCATCTATAAAAATTCATTTTCACAAATATAGATTTCTCAATCTCATCAGGGAAATTTGATACATTCACTGTTTTCAGAGTTATAAACACTCATCCTAGAATTAGTTGAATGATTATCTCAGTTCTCAGCCATCAATATGGAGCGTTGATTTAAAGGGCTTTTACGAAAGAGATGGTTGCCCAGTTGGCTGGAGCTGTAGAAAACACCAACTGCACCTCTGCAGAGGGGTAAGACCCCCCCCACGAGTGTCCTGGATAGGACACTAAATAATATGATGGTAAGGTTACAGTAATGCTGGAGCTTTGGGGAATGCGGAGTACCCCTTTATTGCCATTGCTCCCAGGTCCACTCTGGCCTGGAGTAGTAGCACCTGAAAAGGGCCCTATCTATGGGTTAAATAGAACTAATGGCATACTTATGCTAAACTCAATTGTTTCATTAAACTGAATAGCTTGAAATAGAAATGTTTTTGACAATTAAACCGTACTTACATTTAAACTGCATGCTTATGCTAAACTGAATTATTTGAAATAGAACTGTTTTTTTTTACATTGAAACTGTATTTACACTAAACTGAATTGTTTAACATAGAACTGTTTTGACATTCAATTGTGTATAAACAAAATTTGTACTTAGACTATACTGAATTAGCTGAATTAGAACTGCTCGACTAAAATGAATAGCTAGAAATAGAAATATTTTTCACACTTAAACTGTACTTAAATTTAAACTGCATGCTTATGCTAAACTGAATTGTTTGAAATTGAACTGTTTTTAACATTGAAACTGTACTTACACTAAACTGAATTATTATATATAATGATTATTTGTATAAAAATAGATTTGACATTAAATACCCTTCAAAGGTTGATATGCCATAAAACCCAACCAACCAACCAACGAACAAAAGAGATGGTAAATATTTCCATTGTCTTTTCAAATGAATAGCTTGATTCCTTATGTCTTCGTCATATTGTGGCCCAGTCAGCTGGGGCTGCAGAATACACCAACTGCTTCTCTGCAGAAGGGTTAGACTCCCCCAATGAGTGTTCTGGATATAATGCTAAACAACCTGATGGTGAGGCTCCAGTAATGCTGGAGCTTTAGTGAATGCAAAGTACCCCTTTATTGCCATCACATCCAGGTCTACTCAATGAGTCAAATAAAACTAAACTGTGTAATTATGCAAAACTAAATATTTAACTGGACATTGGCATAATGGTTAGAGTGTTCGCCAATGGCCCAGGAGACCAGGGTTCAATCCCAGGTTGAGTCATACAAAAGACTCAAAAAATGGTACTTGATGCTACCTTGCTTAGCACTCAGCATTATAAAGGTATGGATTAAGGGTAAAGTGGAGCAATCCAGGGAAAGGAGTAGCACCCTCCCCTACATCTTGGTGTAGTAGCTGTTGAAAAAAAAAAATAGTCATTTTGATGTTTTCATTGACATACGAGGATCATTTAATAAGTTTCCAGACTTTTTTCATATTAGGCACTTTTATTGATAGTGCACACATGAAATTTTAGTCCCCTTCGAAGTAATCTCCTCTGGCTTCAATGCTTTTGTTGTACCATTCTAACAACTTCTGGAAGGTCCCATGTAAGTCCACTTGTGTCAATGACCTTTGTCACAGCCTCTTTCATCTCCTCAATTGTCTCATAACAACACCTCTGAGCTTTGGGAATAACCAAAAGTCACAGACAGCAAGGTCTGGACTCTAGGTAAGGTGAGGAACTGTCTTGATGCCCACCTTTGTCAAATAGTCTGTGACAAGGATGGAGTTGTGGACTGATGCATTGTTCTGGTGGAAATGCCACAGACCCAATTTGAAGAGTGCTGGCCTTTTCCAACAAAATCTCTTCCTGAACTCCCTTAAAACCTCAACATAGTAACCCTAACCCTAACCCTTTTGCCAATCAACTCTGGTGTATTGACTTCCTTACTCCTCCCACACCTCTCATCATCCCTCACAGACTCCCTGCCTTCCTTGAATCTCTTATGCCACTCAAAAACTGATACAAGATGGTCGAAAAGCAATCTGAAGCATTCCATAGGTTTCTGTGGCATTTTTTCCAAGTTTAAAACAGAATTTTATTGCATATCATTCTTCTAAAGTGTCCTCATGTCCAGATTGCATTTTTTTAAATTCATCAGCTGTGACAATCAGGCTTTAGTAGGGTGTATTCCAATTGCTGCTGTAGCTGTTCAGTTGAACCTGAAATCATAAAATTTGGTCAGTCATCTTATAAGATGTATAGCAATAACATAGTGAATTTTCAAGAGTCTACGACAATTTTAAATTCCTGTACAAAAAAAATCTGGAAACTTATTTTGACACTGATCATAATAATAATGTTCTGGGTATAACATTAAACTCCATCCCGTGGTGAGATTACAGTACTGGATTTAATTTGGTTTTATGGCACATCAACCATAGTTGGTTATTTAATGCCAAATCCATTTTTATACATATAAATAGTTCTATTTCAAAAAATTCAGTTCGGTATAAGTACAGTTTTTTGTTTACACTGTTTAAATGTCAAAAACTGTTCTATTTCAAACAATTCAGTTTTGTGTAAGTATAGTTTTTGGTTTACACACAGTCAAATGTTTGTCCACTTGGCTGGGGCTGCAGAATACACCAACTGTTTTCTGCAGAGGAGTAACACCCCGCCAAAAAGTTTCCTGGATAGGACACTAAACAATCTGATTGTGAGGTTCCAGTAATGCTGGAACTTTGGGGAATGTGGAGTACCCCTTCATTGCCATCGCTCCTAGGTTCACTTTGGCCTGGAGTGGTAGTACTTGATAGGTGGGTTAAATAGAACTAAACCATATATTTATGCAAAATTGAATTGCTTGAAATAGAACTGTTTTGACATTTAACTGTGTGTAAACAAAATCTATACTTATAGTATATTGATTTGTTTGAATAAACTGAATAGCTTGAAATAGAAATGATCTTTTACAATTAAATTGTGTATATATGCAAAACTGAAGTTTTTGAAATAGAACTTCATTTGTGTAAAAATCGATTTGGCATTAAATAACCTACAAAATTGATATGCCATTAAAACCTAAAAAAAATGTACAAACAAATTGAAGAGGGGTAAGTCTCCTCCAATGAGTGTCCTGGATATGACACTAAACAATCTGTTGGTGAGGTTCCAGTAATGCTGGAACTTTGGGAAATGCGAAGTACCCCTTTATTGCTAGTGCTCCCAGGTCCACTCTGATCCATAGTTGTAGCTCCTGATAGGGTCCTATCTATGGGTCAAATAGAACTAGATTGTGTTGGTTGAGATGGGACTGTTTTGACATCTAAACTGTATACTTTTGCAAAATTGAATTGTTTGAAATAGAACTGTTTTTTAAGCTCAACTGAATTGTTTGTTGCAGAATGTTTTTGATATTTAACTGTGTGTAAACAACAAACAATACTTATACTAAACTTAATTGTTTTAAATAGAACTGTTCATGTATAAAAATGGATTTGGCATTAAATAACGTACAATGGTTGATATGCGATAAAACCTAACTAAATTAAACTAACTCATTTCACTGGCTAAATTGAAACTATTAATAACACTATGTCCAGATTTGCCATAATATAGTTTTTTTTCCAAAGAAAAACGAATGCATATTTGAAAGAGACAAAAGTTTTCAAGCTGTAACAATGGAGCTGAAGGGTATCCCAGAAGAATCCTTCCAGCAGTGCATTGAAGTGTGGCAGAGAAGCATGGGAAAGGACATTATATTTGAGGGGGATTACTTTGAAGGAAAAATTATGTAGTTTGTCATTTGGAATTGAAACAAATTGATTGGCATACCAGTACCATTACTTTTCAAACATAGCCCATATATATATATATATATATATATATATATATATATATATATATATATATATGTGTGTGTGTGTATATAAGGTAAATAAAGTCTGCAAATATCTGAAGGAGTGCTCAATGCACAGCTATTTGATACAAAATATACCTATATACATAGAAAAAAATATTTTTGAAGGACCAAAGAGAGAAAGAAATATTCTAAAATGAGAGATTTGTAATTTTTTTGGGGGGTGGGGGTTAAAAATACAAATCACTTTGTAGACCTGCTCACTTTATATATATCTCAATGTATCTCTTATGTGAAAAGGCCAGGAAAACCAATCTATATTATTTATATCTTGCAAGTAATTCAGAAGTACCTTGATGAAAAAGTAAAATAGGAAAACTTTATATTGAAGACAATATTTTACGATGGTCTATCAAGATGATTTGACATGGCCATAGTGAAAGAAGTCATTCATTTGAAAACACTGTGAAAAATATTTAACCATCTCTTTTGGGAAAGCCCATTAAATCAACATTTCATTTTCTGCTATAAAGAAGAAAATTTGGCCCTATCGATTGGGTCTTGTACCGTAATCCCAGTACCACACTTTAAAACAACAAAGTAAATAAATTTTGTACAAATTTTGGGGAGTAAAAGTTTATTACTTCAACCCAAGATCTTGATTGGTACAAAAATCTAAAAATGTATATGCGTGGGCGTATAACTGATTCCCAACTAAAATTCAAACATCTCAGTTGATCAACCTTTTCAACCCTGATTTCTATAAATAGGCGAAAGCAATCCTTAAATTTCTTTTCAGTCAAAAATCTTTCTGAGTCGTCAAACTAACTTTTGACACTCAGCATCATGAACTCAATGATTAATTGTTAGAAACTGTCTTCAACACATGAGCCAAGTATTCAATTAGTTACTTTCTTTGAAACTATTATTTTTCTCCAGTTTACAAAACTACAATTTTTAGCATGCACACACTAATAAATGAAGTGTATTAACATTTTGTGGAGGTGCCCGTGGTGTAATGGTTATCGTCATAGGAAATGGTGTTGAAATTTTGGTAAGGAACTGGTGATCCTGTTTCACCGAACAGCAGCAGCCCCTTGGGGTCACGTGGCGTCCATTATAAAAAGGAGCTCCACTGGAGTTTCTCCCTCTTTTGGTTCCACTCCCACAACTGTTTGCAACAGGTCCTTTTCGTAGCAGCCCTTGACGGCACACGTATTTGGTACCTTCTACCACAGCCAGGACCCAAGAGCGATGAACGCATGTGCTGAGTTAAAAGGAACAGGACACACACAGTTAAGTTCCAGCAGGCATTTTATCTGCAAACTCACTTTACCAAACCTACTTTACCTTCACTCACTTTACCAAACCTTCACAAACCTTATCAAACCTACTTTAGCTTCAACCTTACAACAAACCTAACCATATTTTACATCTTGAACTCTTTTTTGAACTCTTACATATTCGTTGTTTGTTCACCTTGGTGTAAAACCCTGTTTATTGTTGTTGTTGTTGTATATAAATTTTGTTGCATGTAAAAGGCGTTCGTCTTCCTTTCTTCAAAAGCTGTCACCATCTCTCTACTGCTGTTTAAGTACGATTTATTCTTTTACAAAACGTAGGAATAAACCGGGCTTTTCGGGGCTTATAAAAATCCCCACAATGGACATGGCGACTTGAGTTCAAATCCTGGACGAGACTGATTGCATTTCACATAGCACTAATACCCTTAGGAAAGGTATGAATCCAATTATTCTCCCTCCAGCTGTGGGTAAATAGTAGGGCAGACTAGGTTCTTCAGCTTTGGTGAGGGAACTAGTCTAGGAGAAGGAAAACTCTCAATTCAAACCTGTTAAACTCCACTTAAAAATTGACCTTGTGTCATATCCTGCCCGATTGGAGGGGTTGGTAAATAAGATTAACATTTCGCTCCCGCTGAAACCGACTGCTGATATGCCATGAACTAAGTCCTACCACAACAAACAAAAACTCTACTGAACTCTATGCATGTATTACTTATACAAGTCCCAAAGCCGCAGATCGTCTCATGTATTCTTTTTATTTGCATACATCTTCATATTTACCCAACCCCTCCGCTCGGGCAGCATATGATACAAGGTCAATTTTTAAGCGGAGTTTAACAGGTTTGAATTCAGAGTTTTCCTTCTCCTAGACTAGTTGCCTCACCAAGGCTGAAGAACCTAGTCTGCCCTACTATTTACCCATAGCTGGAGGGAGAATAATTGGATTCATACCTTTCCCAAGGGTATTAGTGCTATGTGAAATGCAATCAGTCTAGGATTTGAACTTGTGTTGCCGTGTCTAATTCCTGCGACGATAACCATTACACCACGGGTACTTCCTCAGTTTATTTGCATACATTTTGTTACTTTTAATGAAGGCATAACTTTTGTTATGTTTTCAACATGTATTATGTAGTCTGGTTAATAATTTCCATGCTATTTTTTTGTTTTTTTGATAATGTTAAACACACAGCCTAAAAAATATGCTACAGGCTGTAGAATACACCAACTGCATCTTCCAGGTGTAAGACCCCCCCCACAACGAGTGTCCTGGATATGACACTAAACAAGCTGATGGGAGGTTCCAGAAATGCTGGAGCTTTGTGGAATACTGAGTACCCATTTACTGCGATCACTCCCAAGTCCACTCCCAAGTATCACCTAATAGGGTCCTATCTATGGGTCAAATAGAAGTAAACTGTTTATTTATGCTATTGTAAATTGTTTGAAATAGAACTGCTTTGACATTTAAACTGCATACTTTTGCAAAACTGAATTGTTTGAAATAAAACAGTTTATATGTATAATAATAAATTTGACATTAAATAACCTACTATAGTTGATGTGCCCTAAAACCATATCTCTTTTATTATAGTCAGACTATTGTCTTCATAAGAAGTATTTCAGTCAATGTGTCCTTCAGCTATCAACAGGTGCTTCTTGCTGAACACAAGACCCTACACTGAACTTTAAACTGACCCCTTTATTTAATACTCAGGGGAATATTGTTCCAATTCTGTCAACCATAACTGGGTACTAACGTTAAGCTATAGTAAATATTCCTTCCAGTCAGGATTGAATGGTGAGTGTCCTCGTGGTGTAATGGTTAAAGCGATGGACTGCAAAATCGTAGTAAGCAAGTTTGTACTCCAGTCGCACTATTATGTTCACTTTCGGGCAAATACCCTTGGGAAAGGTATGAACCCCCTCATCCTCCCAGCTATGGGTTAAATAGTACCACTACTGTTTTTCTAGGAGAATGGCTTTGGCATTAAATAACCTACAAAAGTTTATATGCCATTAAACAAAGAAACCAAATCAATCAGGATTGAACCTGCGACTTCCAGTTGATTTCCCTTAAAAGCACTTTAACCAAATGCCTATATCTATTACACCATGTGTCCTACTAGACAATTCAGAGTGAACTTTTGAGAATTATAAACCTGTGTTTATTAACATATAAAACACTACTTATTACTATTATGCATGATTTTTACCTAAGCTCATATTGCAGGGTTTTTTTTATTATTATTGGTTGGTTCCTATATCTTTTTCATCTCTATACTTGGTCTACTCAACAGGTCACAGTAGCCCAACATATGGGCTGCTTCTTTAAGATGTCTTATTCTCCAATGTCGCCTCTGAAACTAGTAGACAACTTCACCTACCTAGGAAGTAGTGTCTCATCAACCGAGACAGACATCAACATGTGACTAGCAAAGGCATGGACAACTATCGATAGGCTATCAGTCATATGGAAGTCAGACCTGACCGATAAAGTGAAATGCAGTTTTTTCCAAGCAGCAGTCATGTCGATACTGCTGTATGGATGCACTACATGGACACTAACTAAACGTATGGAGAAAAAGCTTGACGGCAACTACACAAGAATGCTGTGAGCAGTATTGAACGAGTCCTGGAGGCAGCACGCCACAAAGCAGCGGCCACTTACCACCCATCACAAAAACTATCCAAGTTAGATAAACCAGACACGCAGAACACTACTGGAGAAGTAGGGACGTACTCATAAGCGATGTACTCATGTGATCCCCTGCACATGGATGAGCAAAGGCAGGACGACCAGCTAGAACCTACATACAACAGCTCTGTGCTGATACAGGATGTAGCCTTGAAGCCCTGCCAGAAGTGATGAACAACAGAGAAGGGTGGCAGGAGAGGGTCAGGGAGATCCATGCTAATGGTGCGACATGATGAAGATGATTTTCCCTCCCCAATGGATTAAATAATGGGTTCAATTCAAAGTTCCATGTAGGCTCCTGAGTTGGATATGAAACACTTACAGAAAGCTGTAGCTGTTGCCCTAAGTGCACCAAAGTTTAGACATGTACCCTTTCCTGGTAGATTAATGTGGACAGTACAAAGGATATAATTATATAAGGACCCATATCTGTTAGAAATCCCAGAATGCAAAAGGACTTCTACTCAGGCTAGGACCAGTTTTAAGATTTGGAGGGAATTTTGTTTGTTAAGAATTGGATGTTAGTAGTTCTTTGATACTTGTAACAGCGCAAAGGTAAATTTATATTCCCAACTTTCCCCTGAAATTTCTGTACTTTATAAGACCCCTTATTATAAGAAAATTAACTATTAATCATTGTTTAAACCCTTTTTATTTCAGTATTTTGTGGCATCTTAAATTGAAGCAGAATAAAACTAGCGTTCAGTCAAACATCAGGGTGGGGTGTCCTCGTGGTGTAATGGTTAAAGCGATGGATTACAGAATCGTAGTGCGTGAGTTAATACTCCAGTCGCGCTATTACGTTCACTTTCGAGCAAATACATTTGGGAAAGGTATGAACCCCCTTATCCTCCCAGCTATGGGTTAAATAGTACCACTACTGTTCTTCTAGGATAATGGCTTTGGCATTAAATAGCCTAAAAAGAGTTGATATGCCATTAAACAAAGAAACCAAACCAATGAAACATCAGTCGAGACTTGTGTTTTAATTTTCAACCAGTAGCTGCTGTAAAGGCCAAAGAGCACATTGGCTAAAATATTGTGAATATAACTATAGAGATGATGTTGGTTGGGTTTTATGGCATATCAACTTTTGTTGGTTATTTAACTCCCAATCCATTTTTATGCAAATAGTCGGCTCTATTTCAAACAATTCAGTTTAGCATGAGTACACTGTTTAATTGTCAAAACAGTTCTAATTCAGCTAAGTATAAGTGCAGATTTTGTTTACACACAGTTAAATGTCAAAACAGTTCTATATTAAACGATTCAATTTAGTGTAAGTACAGTTTCAATGTCGAAAACAATTCCATTTCAAACAATTCAGTTTAGCATAAGCACACTGTTTAAATGTAAGTACAGTTTAATAGTCAAAAACATTTCTATTTCAAGTTATTCAGTTTAGTCAAACAGTTCTAATTCAAACAATTCAGATTGGCATAAGTATGCAGTTAATTCTATTTAACCCACAGATAGGGCCTGATCAAGTGTTACTATTCTAGGCCAGAGTGAACATAGGAGCAATGGCAATGAAGGGGTACTCCGTATTCACCAAAGCTCCAGCATTACTGGAACCTCACCATCAGATTGTTTAGTGTCATATCCAGGACTCCTCTGCAGAGAAGCAGTCAGTGTATTCTACTGCACCCCCAGCTGATGGGGCAAAATAAAGATGAAGACAATAGTCCAAGTATACTAAATGATAAAAATCTATCAAGCTTCATCTCAGAAATTTATTGCCCAGTTGGCTGGGGCTGTAGAATACACAGACTGCACTTCTGCAGAGGGGTAAGACCCCCCCCCACAACGAGTGTCCTGGATATGACACTAAACAATCTGATGGTGAGGTTCCAGCAGTGCTGGAGCTTTGGGGAATGCGGAGTACCCCTTCATTGCCAATGCTCCCAGATCTACTCTGGCCCGGAGTGGTAGCATCTGATAGGGCCCTATCTATGGGTTAAATAGAACTAACAGCATACTTATGCTAAACTGAATTGTTTGAGTAAACTTAATAGCTTTAAATTGAAATGTTTTTGACTATTAAACTGTGTGCTTATGCTTAATTGAATTATTTGAAATAGAACTGTTTTTCGACATTAAAATAGTATTTACATTTAACTGAATTGTTACATATAACTGCTTGAATAGTTTGAAATAGAAATGTTTTTGACAATTAAACTGTACTTACATTTAAACTGCATGATTATGCTTAACTGAATTATTTGAAATAGAACTGTTTTTCAACATTAAAATAGTATTTACATCTAACTGAATTGTTACATATAACTGCTTGAATAGTTTGAAATAGAAATGTTTTTGACAATTAAAGTGTGTACTTATGCTAAACTGAATTCTTTTAAATAGAACAGATTATTTACATTAAATGGATTTGGCGTTAAATAACCTACAAAGGTTGATATGCCATAAAACCCAACCAACCAACTAACCAATCAGAAATTTAGGCAAATAAAAGCATCAAGTCTTTAATAGGAATACTTGAAACTATACAACTGTAAAAATTATTTACATGAGGAAAACTTGATACAATAACAGTGTGCAAATTTACTGAAAAAAATATTATGAAACAATGAAAATACAATTACAATCAAAAATTTAGAAATTAATCATATTTTGGCATAAAATAACCCATGAGGAGTAGATGGATCATTAAACAAATGAAAGAAACCTAGACCAATCAGGTACTCACTGATTTAGCCCTATGGTTCTGGTTGGCATAGTTTGGTTTGATTGGGTTTTATGGCACATCAACCATTCTAGGTTATTTAATGCCAAATCCTCTTTTTACATATATATATTAGACATGTATGATTTGGTTGGGTTGGGCTTTATGGCATATCAACCATTGTAGGTTATTTAATGCCAAATCCTCTTTATACATATATATTGAATATATATGATTTGATTTGGTTGAGTTTTATGGCATATCAACCATTGTAGGTTATTTAATGCCAAATCCTCTTTTTACATATATATATATTAAACATGTATGATTTTGTTTGGTTGGGTTTTATGGCATATCAACCATTCCAGGTTATTAAATGCCAAATCCTCTTTATACATATATATTAAATATATATGATTCGGTTTGGTTTGGTGGCATATCAACCATAGCAGATTATTTAATTCCATATACTCTTCATACATTGTTATGGTACCCAACCTGCGGACTGTAATGAGCTCTTGTTGTTGCTATTAATATCAGCAGAATATTCATCTTGTAGGTTAGTTCTCCCCAGCCTACCACTTTGGCAGTCAGACTGTTCAACAACTTTTTATTTATGTTGTATTATACTTTCATTAATATACCTTGTTCCATGTAAACCTGAGTTTGTGTCTTTCTTCCAGACCCTTTAGTAGTCCACAACATACATATATATTAAATATATATGATTTGATTTGTTTTTGTTTTATGGCATATCAATTAATTGTAGATCATTTAATGCCAAATTCTCTCTCTCTCTCTCTCTCTCTCTCTCTCTCTCTCTATATATATATATATATATATATATATATATATATATATATATGGTTTGGTTGGGTTTTATAACATATCAACAATTTTATTTAATGCCAAATATTCTATATATATATATATATATATATATATATATAAACACATTTTTTTGATAACATTCTTAAATGAGCCTGAGGTCTTTTTTGCCAACAGTTGAATGGTTTCAAGTATTGCTGTAAAACAGTCACAATTTAACACCAATCCTTTGTTTGCACACAGTTTGTTCTCTTTGACCCATGGATTGGACCTTAACAAGTGCTACCACTCCGGGTCAAAGTGGACCTGGGAGCAATGGCAATGAAGGGGCTCTCCATATTCCCTGAATCTCCAAGGCTGGAGCCTTGCTATAAATGATTTAATGTCATATCAGGACACTCATTGATGGGTGAGAAGTCTTACCTCTCTGTAGAAATGCAGTCTGTGTCTTCTACAGCCCCAGCTGACTGGGTTTTCTGGTTACATTGATGTGGGTTTTATCAGGCATGACCCAGCTAGAAGAAAGCATCTATCCCAGTTGCATACCATCACTAACAGACCATGATGGATGTTTCAAGGATTGTATCTGGTATTGTTTTTTTGACCACCCTTGTATCACTTGTTTTGAGAGTGTCCATAATTCTTGATCTTTGCTGCTCTCATCTCTGATCTGCACCTGATTACTGTGGGTCATACTTATTTAGTAGTTTTTAGTATCCACGTCTTTCATCTCATATTTACCATTTACAGACCACCATAACTGGGCATTTGATAGCCGTGTTAAGGTTGATAAAATGGCAATTGGCGAGTGTTCTAAAAATAGAAAAATTTAGACACACTGACGCCAAGAATTCAAAATTGGATGGCAAAAATAAGGAACTGTTTCTTTTGGAAGGAAGAGATGAAGAGAAGGAGTAGGAATCAGGGATAGTAGTTTTGTAGCAGGATCGAAAAAGGAAGACTCGAGGAAGAAGTCAGTTGACTACTAGAATCCACAAGGGACAAGTGAGTAGACGACTAGAATCCACAGTGAACATCACTCAGCAATTTCCACTCCTGTATCCACAAAAATTAAGAGGTTACAACAAAGCTTAATTACAACTTGATGTAAAAGCCTGATTTTCTCCTACCAAAATAAAACATCATTGAATCAAAGTTTTGTGTTTTCTTCAATAATTTCAACATCGAAGAAATACAACAGCCACAAATCCTTCCTTGGTTTGTATGCTAGATTGAAATTACTCTTTAAGCCAGAAAAGCAAATGTTACACTCTGGTACATTGTATAGATTCTTTTTATAAATTCGTTCTAGTGGATTGTCATCACTTTAAAAAAAAAAACTGTCTCCCGTAGAGATATTTATGAAATTTTTCTCATTTATTTATCACTTCTAATAGCTTTGTTGATGTTGACATATCAAATTTCTACAAGTGTTAGTACTTTTGATGCAAATGCTATGGGTTTTACCTTCTTATACAAACACATCCCCAAGAACTATAGTAGTTACTTCCATTACTGTTTTTTCTTGGAGTGTTCGGTGCATTTTACTTCTTTGTATTGGATAGTAATATGTTGGTTTCACCTGCAATAAACCCAGCAGATGTAGTTGACAGATACATCTGGTCAAAGATAGAATCAACAAAGTGACTACCAAAAAAGAAGCAATGCATGGGTGTAAGTCATGCTTGGGTGAAGAGGTGTGGCCATGTGGGTCAGGTGGGAGTTTTAAGACTAGATCTAAAATTTTGGCTGAAGTCAGTTCCTCCTGGCTGTTCCAACTCCCAACAACTCCTTTGTGTATGTGAACTCTCTGCCAGTGATCTCCTGTTCCACACAAGAGTCATCATCAAAGAATTAAAAGATTTAAAAAATCTAATTTTTTTATATATGCGTCTTCCTCATTGTTTGTCGAAATCCAGCTGTAGTATACAAGAGGATGTCTTTAAACTTATTTAAGTTTTCCTGAATGGATTGTGTCCATTGGAATTCTACATTCTCCGCGGCTTGCTGAATGAGCTGAAATGTTTGGGATGAATGAACTTATATATTGGAAGATTCCCTACCCCCCCAAAAAACTTGGTAGTTTCTTCTTGTCTTGGGGACTTCATCTTGGTTATAGATCTCATTATGTATGCATACAATTCTGAAAGATGTTGAGAGCACAGTTGTTTGTTTTTTTTGGGTTTTTTTCATAAACTTGTGTATATAACAATATCATAAATGAAGAAATCATACAAACACATATATATATACCAATGGATTGGTATAAGTCAGTTGGTCAACCGAAGTCAAGGGAAACCCAAAGGCTCCCTTTTCAATAGCTACAACACCGAGTTGTTGGGGAGGGCACTACTTCTTTCTGTCGATTTCTCCACTTACCCTTGATCCATACCCTATAATGCTGAGTGTTAAGCAAGGAGGCATCAAGTACCATTTTTTGAGTCTTTGGTATGACTCGACCTGGGATTGAACCGCAGTCTCACAGAGCATTGGTGAACACTCTACCCACCATGCCAATGAGACTTGAATAAAAACTAAGATGGCCAAGTTCAATGCACCAGTAATCTACCAGCGCCCTTCCTGACTACCAACAGGAAAACTGGGTTGCATCATGACATGAACCCTCTTCTCCATTTTTGAGAATTTTTATCACTGAATACACTGAACTTTCAATTTTGTCAACTAAAAGAAAGCATATTTGAATTCTGAGATAAAAATCTTTCTTTTTTTTCAGGAAGTGAATTGTCTTTAGTTGTATTGAAGTAAAGTAAGTTGCAAAGTTGGTGACTATAATCGAAGGTGGCCTGAAGGCTCCCTTTTCAATAGCTACTACACCAAGGTGTAGGGGAGGATGTTACTCCATTCCCTGAATTGCTCCGCTTTACCTTTGATCCTTACCTTATAGTGCTGAGTGCTAAGCAAGGAGGCATCAAGTACCATTTTTTGAGTCTTTGGTTATGGCACAACCTGGGATCGAACCACCGTCTCCTGAACCATTAGCGAATACTTTACTTATTAAGAAGTGGTAATAGAGTATCACCACCAAAAGAGTCTGCTATGTCTCTTCTTTCTGGGTATGAATATGTGTATATGTAAATCTGCCGAGACTACGCACTTTGATCATTGATAGATCTAATGAAAGAAAATGGTTTTACATTAAAAAAGGCAAGAAACAGATGATACCCCACACAAACTCCTATGGATGCAGACTACGCTGATGACATAGCACTTCTATCAAATACACCTACCCAAACCAAATCCCTGCTGCATAATCTAGAGCAGGCAGCAGGAGGCATTGGTCTCCATGTGAATGCAGACAAAACGGAATCCATGTGTTTTAATCAAAAAGTATACATCTCCACCCAAAATGCAGTTTCTCGGAAATTACTGGACAAGTTTACGTACCTCAAAAGCAGTTTATCTACTTGTACAATAGCCAGATATGGCCATGTATGAAATGGACATATAATGTTCATATATATATATAACATAAAACATAGGAATCTCGAAACACAAAAAACACTTACGACTTCTTTGTTCAGGTACGAAACTTTTTATTACTTTTGAGTTTAAAGGTTTTTCGACATAAGGAGAGAGATACACATTCTTTCTATTCTGGCTTTTTCATCTGCCTCCCCACCCCATCTTGTGCATCACCTGCCCAAGGTCTCCACGAGCAAGTGAAAGCTAACCGTCTTCCCCGAGGCAGGTCTCATCTCAACTTTACTAACTTTCTTCAAATTCCCAAAATCCTCCACGCGCTTCCGGTGCGTGATGTCATTCACACTTGCTAGCCCCCGTTTCTCATCTTGGGCTATTGTGACATTTCTGAGTGATACGTCCACTCTGCGCATGCATGAACACTTGCATTAATGTTGCACCTAAGTAACCCATGCATTGAGCTAAAAGGTTCTCAGCCTAACTAAACCCAAAGGCATGAAACAAAATCCCTCGGCCATTATATTACATACTGAAAATGACATTAGTACGTGACTAGTGAAGGCATGGACTGCTATCGATAGGTTATTGATCATATGGAAGTCAAACCTATCCGATAAAACAAAACAATTTTTTCCAAGCAGCAGTCATGTCAATTCTACTAAATGGATGCACCACATGGACGCTGATTAAGTGTATAGAGAAAACGCTTGACAGGAATTGCACAAGAATGCTATGAGCTATACTGAACAAATCCTGGAAGCAACACTCCTCAAAACAGCTGCTGTATCGCTACCTCTCTCCTATCGCTATGTTATATACAGAAATTCCTTCTGATTTACTAATACATTCCAAGCTAACACACCAACAAAAACAATAAATAAAGAAACAAACAAAACACCACAAACGTACATTTCAAAAGCCGGATGTTGTCTCGACAATGGCTGAAACCAAAATGAATAAAACACGTTGCTACACAGGTAGGCTCTGCACATCCATCCGGTTGAAATGTAACCTTATATTTACAATTTAAAAGATTCTTTTCTTTTCTTCACCCAATCACCAACCTTTTCCATCAAAGTGTTTTGGAGTTTCTGACTCACCCCTACCAACACAATATTGGAATATTTTACTTCTCGCTTTCCACTACTATTTGATACCCATCAAACTTCCAAAAATTTAACTCATTCCTGTCAATTCAACTACAAACATTTTCTTCTCAGTTTCACAGACATTTTTATATTCAATGTAAAAAATCCAAGCATTCGAAACTGCTTGATTCTGCCATCTGTAAACATTTGAATGCTTGAAATAGTTGTAAGGTTAATTATAAGGATGAGTGTTTTGGTATCTTGCATAGAGCCAGGACAAAACAACATTTAATTGTCCTAGAAGGTCTTTACATTTTATTTTACTGGCCAACTTGATACAAGCAAAGCCCCGAGCACTTACTGGGAGAAAATTTTAGCTTGACTCAGGGCGGTTTTTAATATTTTTTTCTCTCCTCCTCCTTGGTCTTGCTATCATTCTCATTTTCACCCCCAACTTTTAATTAATCTTATTTAAATTGTTTTTTAAACAACTTCTGATAGTTGTCGCTTGATAAATGTCAAATGAAAGGGTCTTTGCGACTCCAATAAATTCCATATATTGTAATCTCCCTATTTTGCATATGTCTCTTAGTATTTGCCTCTTTGAATTTATGTATATGAATATATATATAGAGATATAAATCTGGATAAATGGTAAATTTTGTAAATCCAATGAGATGAAGAAAAATAAGGGGAAAATACATAAATCAAAACACGGACAACAGATTCCAATTGATATTTCGTCTTTATTTTAGAAAAAAACTTCTTCAGAATGATAGGGTTTTTCTAAAGTTCTGCATTAGAGGAAATAAATAATTAAAAATAAGATAAAAAGAGGGAGGGGTTATAATTTTAACTTTGTTCTCGTAAAGACTATTGACCACTGAAGGAATATGCTGTAGCAACTCTTTCACACTTCTTATATAAATATATTTAAATATCTTTCCACGTTGCTTATTCTTTCTTACGACCCATATGGGGATGTCATTGAATTTTCCCATTTGTGGAGTACCCCTTGATTGCTATTGCTTGAGGGTTCATTCAGACCCAAAGTGGTAATACCTGATAGGGTCTTATCTATGGATCAAACTGTGTGCAAACAAATGACTTATGCCAAAAGGAATTGTTTGAAGTAAAACTGATCATTTAACTGAGTGCAAACAAATGATTGATGTTTAATTGAATTGTTAGTTATACATAATAATACTTGAAACTATTTATCTGTTTGCGAATTAATTTATGCTATATTGAATTGTTAGAAATAGAACTGTTTGATCATTTAACTGTGTGCAAACAAATCATCATCATCATCATGTCGTGCCACCAGCTTGGATATCCCTGACCCTCTCTCGCCACTTCTCTCTATCATTCATTGCTTTTGGTAGGTCTTCAGGGTTACATCTTGTATCCTCACATAGCTGCTGTATGTATGTTCGACCTGGTCGTCCTGCTTTTGCTTGGCCATATGCAGGGGTCCATAGGAGTACATCACTGATGAGTTTGTCCTTGCTTCTCCAGCAGTTTCCTGCGTGTCTGGTTAGTCTAACTTGTATAGTTTTCATGATGGGAGGCAAGTGGCCGTATAGTTGGTGTCCTGTGGGGTGTTGTCGCCAGGACTTGTTCAATATTGCTCTCAACTTTCTTGTGTAATTGCCGTCTAGTTTCTTCTTTAGTTAGCGTCCAAGTAGTGCATCCATATAGTAGTATCGATACAACCGCTGCCTGGAAGAAACTGTGTTTCATTTTACTGGTCAGGTCTGATTTCCATATGATCGAGAGCCTATCGATAGCTGTCCATGCTTTCGTTAGTTGTGTGTCGATGTCTTTTTCAGTTGATGAGATGCTACTTCCTAGGTAGGTGAATTTGTCTACTAGTTTCAGAGAGGCTCTGTCTAGACGGAGCAAACAAATAACGAATGTTTAATTGAATTGTTAGTTATACATAAAAATACTTGGAACCATTTATCTGTTTGAAAATGAATTTATGCTTAATTGAATTGTTAGAAATAGAACTGTTTGATCATTTAACTGTGTGCAAGCAAATGACTGATGTTCAATTGAATTGTTAGTTATACATAAGAATACTTGGAACCGTTCAAGATGACAAATGAATGAGTAATGCCGAATTGAATCATTTATGTTCAATCGCAATGCTTGAAACCCTTTAACTGTGTGCCTAAAATAAATTGTTGATATTAAATAACAATTTGACTGTGCACAAATTGAATGATTAGTTTTAAACAGCAATAGTTGTAACCACTTCACTATCTGCAAACAAATGATTATTGTTGAATAGAATTATTCATGTTTGATGGAAATACTTGAGACCATTTCACTGAGTGCAAAAAAAAAAAAAAAATAAACTCAGGCTCATTTAAAAATGTTATTGAATTATAAAGTTGAATTGTTAGAAATTGAATTCTTTGAACATTTTACTGTATGTTAACAATAATTGTCTCCTTAAATTGTAAGGTTTGGTTTGGTTGGTTGGGTTGGTTGGATTTTATTGCATATCAACCTTTGTAGGTTATTTAACACCAAATCCATTTTTATGTAAATGATCAGTTCTATTTCAAACAATTCAGTTCAGCATAAGTACACAGTTTAATTGTTAAAAACATTTCTATTTCAGACTATACAGTTTATTTAAACAGTTCTAATTCAGCTAAGTGTAAGATTTTCTTTACACAGTAAAATGTCAAAACAGTTCTACATATAAAAATTCATTTTAGTGTAAGTACAGTTTCAATGTCAAAAACAGTTCAATTTCAATTCTAGTTAGTGATACATAGCAATACTTAGAAGCTTTAAGTGTATGCAAATGAATATATATATATATATATATATATATATATATATAACAGATCAGTTTAGTGTAAGTGCAGTTTCAATATCAGAAACAGTTCAATTTCAAACAATTCATTTTAGCATAAGCACATAGTTTAAATGTAAGTACAGTTTAATTATGAAAAATATTTCTTTTTCAAGCTATTCCGTTTAGTCAAACAATTCAGTTTAGCATAAGTATGCTGTTAGTTCTATTCAACCCATAGATAGGGCCCTATCAGGTGCTACCTCACCGGACCAGCGTGGACTGGGGAGTGATGACAATAAAGGGGTACTCCACATTCCCCAAAGCTCCAACATTACTGGAACCTTACCATTAGATTGTTTAGTGTCATATCCAAGACACTCATTGGGGGTTCTTACCCCTCTGCAGAGAAGCAGTCGGTGTATTCTAGTTAGTAATACATAGGAATACTTAGAAGCTTTAAGTTTACGCAAATGAATTGCATTGAATAGACTTATTAGTGCTAAGTCAAGGGTGAGCTGAAGGCTCCCTTTTCAATAGCTACAACACCAAGGTGTAGGGCAGGGTGCTACTCCTTCCCTGGATTGCTCCACTTTACCCTTGATGCTTATTTTATAATGCTGAGTGTTAAGTATGGTGGCATCAAGTACCATTTTTTGAGTCTTTCATATGACTTGACCTAGGATTGAACCCTGGTCTCCCAGACCATTGATGATCACTTAACACATTAGACCAATCGGGTCAATACTTGCTTAAAAACTATTTAACTTTGAGTAAAAAATGGATTCATAGTATATGGAATTATTTGTATTAGATGAAATACTTGAAACTATTTAACTGTGAGGGGAAAAAAAAATGAAATCAGGCTTGGTTAAAAATGTTAAAACAAAATAGGTTTACAAATAATATATCTAATATATACATATAAATATATAATGGTTTTAGCATTGATTAACCTACAATGGTTGATATGCTGTAAAAGCCAACCCAACCCAACCAAATTATATAAATTTGATACATATGTATAAAGAGTATTTAGCATTAAATAACCTACAATGGTTGATATGCCATAAAATCCAACCAAACCAAATCATATATGCTTAATATATATGTATAAAGAGGATTTAGCATTAAATAACCTACAATGGTTGATATGCCATAAAATCCAACCAAACCAAATCATATATGTTTAATATATATGTATAAAGAGGATTTGTCATTAAATAACCTACAATGGTTGATATGCCATAAAACCCAACCAAACCAAATCATATATTTTTAATATATATGTATAAAGAGGATTTGGCATTAAATAACCTACAATGGTTGATATGCCATAAAACCCAACCAAACCAAATCATATATTTTTGATATATATGTATAAAGAGGATTATGCATTGAATAACCTACAATGGTTGATATACCATAAAACCCAACCAAACCAAATCATATATGCTTAATATATATGTATAAAGAGGATTTGGCATTGAATAACCTACAATGGTTGATATGCCATAAAACCCAACCCAACCAAATCGTATATTTTTAATATATATGTATAAAGAGGATTTGGCATTGAATAACCTACAATGGTTGATATGCCATAAAACCCAACCAAACCAAATCATATATTTTTAATATATATGTATAAAGAGGATTTGGCATTGAATAACCTACAATGGTTGATATGCCATAAAACCCAATAAAAGCAAATCAAACCAGAACAAACCTTTTATTATTGCCAACTTTTTTTTTGTATTGGCTGATTGGCCTAGTGGATAGAGTGTTTGCCAATGGTTCCAGGAGACCTGGGTTTAATCCCAAGTCGCGTCATACCAAAGGCTTTGAAAATGGTACTTGATACCTCTTTGCTTAACACTCAGTAATATAAGGTACGTATCAAGGGTAAAGTAGAGCAATCTAGGGAAAGAAGCGCTCTCTCCTACATCTCAGTGTAGTAGCTATTGAAAAGGGAGCCTTCTGGTTACCCTCGACTACGGTCGCCAACTTTACTTACAACATACTTTTCTTTGTCATCTGTCAATTTTAAGGATTACTTAGAATGAATCTTAATTTTGGCTATGAGAAAAAGATAGGAATTACGTCCCTTGTTTACCGCTCTTGAGGGAACCTTTTTCTATTAATTGCAAATGAACGACACTATTATTTCATTCAACCTTATTTTTACTTAAAATATTTCATTTCCCATTTTTTCTTACGTTGTATAGCCCCAAAGAAATCATTCGAAAAAAGAAAGAAAGAAGTAAGTATAATATTTTGTTATTATTTTTTTTACAGGTAAAAAAATTTGTAGGAAAACTTATTTTCTGCTGACAAAGAAATGACATTTTTTTTTTATTTGTGACAATACTTTATCTTCTATCGATATAAAAATATCTGAATCTTTTGAAAATTGATTGAATTATTTTTGCAATCTAATTCCTTTCAATGTTTGTTTGTTATTTTATTTTCGCTACTATCCGTTTTAATCATTGGGGTGACATAAACAAAGTCACCAATCAAAATCTGGGGCCTTTGTTCGCTGATTAAATTTCCGTGAAATCTTTTTAAAACTATTTTATTATAAACAATGATTTTATTTAATAAATTTTAAAATAAAAACCTTAACCCTAACGAAAAAAAAAAAAACACTTATAAATTCATTAAACGAAAAAAAAAAGTTAATTTAACATCGGTTTTCTGTATTTTTTTAGTCAATTATAAGGTTATTATAGGATTTTCATTTTAAAAGGGACATTCTTCGAAGTTTTTCTTTAAATTAAATTTGTAAGACCGTTACTGTAATTTTTAAAGATTTTTATGAAAGAAAATTAATTTTCTGTGTCCAGACTCGGAATTTAGGTAAATCAGAAATATTTCCAGTATTTAAAATATCTATGTATGTAAAAGTCTTTATACAACTAACTTAGTGCTATTTAAAAAAAAAAAAAAAATTAAAATCAACGTTAAAACGTCAAAGATTGTAATAAGTTTAAAGTAAATTGTACTTATTTAAAAGAAAAAAATAGTCCATGGAATTTTCTCTATTTTATTCTCAAAATAATAAAGTAAATTAGAAAAAAAACTATTGAAAATATATAAAACATCAAAGAACTACAGGTTTTATCAAAATGTTGGCCTAATTCACGTCTGTGAATGCATATGAATTTTCAGCTGACTGTACAATCGGAATATGTTTTGTACTTGTTCACTTTTATGGTCCCATATCATAATTTTAATTTTTGGTACTTTTTTTTTCGAAACAGTAAACCATAAAGATTTAGTTTAGTGATTTTTAAATGTTGGTCCATTTTTTTTGTTTCTAATATAATTTAATGTGCTTGTTTAAAATGTCTTTTTTGGTGGGTGGAAAACGACTTTACATTTTCCAGAAATACTGAGAGGCTGAAAATGGGGGTTCAATTTACGATGATTGTATATTACTAAAATGAACTTGCTATTTGTGTCAGTCTTTATGACACTAAATATTCAATTCAATTTTTCTTTACTCGGTAAATGTACTACTGAATTGAACCCTGACTTTATGTCCACTATCTTTAATTTTTACTCAATTTTCTAAATTTGATTTATTTTTATGACTTTGTAATTCTTGTAATTTATAATATCGTTTAGATGTCGAAATATTTCTCATTTTCATAAATATTGTGTGGGTTAATGTTTTTAATTTTTTTTTTTTTTTTTTTTAGATATTTTTGCATGAAGAATTTTGTTTCATATTAAATATATTTCTGAAAATATCGGCATAAATTGAGAATGTATTTCAGCAGCATATATTTCTAACGTAAACTGAACTTGAAATATGATACACTAAGCTCAGGTCTTGTTTGGCTCCATATCTTGATTGTAAATTGAACCCTAAATTTAAAGCCACTTTTATTTCTTATTGTTTCTTGAAAATGATTTTCCAAAGAAGGGCATTATCTGAAAGGGCACATTAAACTACATCAGAAACATTAAATTGGATGTTCCCTTATGAAAATCCCTCAAATACTTGAATAAACAATTTGATTCTAATAAAATTAAAGTAAGTATATAAAGTTGGCGACCGTAGTTGAGGGCGACCAGAAGGCTCCCTTTTCTTTAGCCACTACATCGAGGTGTAGGGGAGGGTGCTACTCTTTCCCCTGGATTGATCCACTTACCCTTGATACATACCTTATAATGCTGAGTGCTAAGCAAAGAGGTATCAAGTACCATTTTTAAAGCCTTTGGTATGATGCAATCTGGGATTGAACCCAAGTCTCCCAGACCATTGGTGAGCACTTTACCCACTAGTCCAATGAGCTGTTTCTTTAAATTATAGCTTCTGCTTGTTTTGTACTGAAATACATAAGTTTCTTTTCAAGTATTTCTGAATTATTCATTGCAATTATTAGTAGTAATAGTTGTAAAGAAATATTTTGAAATATTTAGGGTTTTGGGAAGTGCCCGTGGTGTAATGGTTATCGTCGTAGGAAATGGACATGGCGACACGAGTTCAAATCCTGGATGAGACTGATTGCATTTCACATAGCACTAATACCCTTGGGAAAGGTATGAATCCAATTATTCTCCCTCCAGCTATGGGTAAATAGTAGGACAGACTGGGTTCTTCAGCCTTGGTGAGGCAACGAGTCTAGGAGAACGAAAACTCTCAATTCAAACCTGTTAAACTCCACTTAAAGAATGACTTTGTGTCATATCCTGCCCGAGCGGAGGGGTTGGGTAAATATGGTAAAGAAATATTTTGATTATACATACTTTTTAAAAGAGTTAAAAAAAATTCTCTGAATACAACAAGTCCATGTTAGATATTGATTTTCAGCAAAATACAAAAAGAAAAAATCGATTTGTAATTATTGATCTGTGCATATAAGAGCACGTTTAACCATGATATTATGGTGAAGAGATACATTATATGTCAAAATGGGTGAGGGTAGTGTGCTTTTTTTTCATATATAACAAAAACCCAAATGGATGTGCCTTTACCTGGAAGTGACAGTGTGTTCTGTGAAAAAAAAAACGGTCATTCTAAGTCTGGCTTTTTTCATGAAAGCCCACTGCTGAGTGGCCAAAGAACCTGCCAACCCGTACACTGGACCCGCCTTCATTAACTATGGAGGTAGCCATGGTGTAGTAGTTACCATCATAGGAATTGGACACAAGTTCAAATCCTGGACAAAGTTGATTGTATTTCGAAACTGTAGGTAAATAATAGGGCAGACTGAGTTCTTTAGCCTTGGTTAGGCAACCAGTCTAAGAGAAGGAAAAGTTTACGTTCAAACCTCTTAAACTCTGCTTAAAAATTTACCCTCTCTCACATCCTGTCTGTGCAGGGGTGGGGAGGAGATTGGTAAACTCACAAGAGTCTAAGGTTGGAGGTTCGGTTGTGAATCTTCTGAGCGATATTAGTGGGGGTGTAAGCATAGGCAAGAATGAGTGTGAGAGGACATGTTATGAGGATTGAATAAACTAGCTTCAAACTTTTTTTTTTCTCTACGAGTTATTTTGTCAATTTTTTTATGTTCCTCGTTTGATGATAAGCCAGACTTTGCCTGTGTCATTCACCAGTTAGAATTAATCTTTTTTTTTTTTTGGAGGGGGTCCATGAAGCAAAATACTTTAACCTGTAAACACTTCAAGAATTTCTTGAGTTGCTGAGCTGATGTGCCGGCCTGGAATGGTATCGTAGAAAATAGTTGCAGAAGCATTAAAAGATTGTCCTGGCTAGAAAACAGTGCTTCATGCCAGAGGTAGTCTATGGCCATACCATATTTACCAACCCCTCCACTTGGGCAGGATATGACACAAAGTCAATTTTTTTTAAGCAGAGTTTAACAGGTTTGAATTCAGAGTTTTCCTTCTCCTAGATTAGTTGCCTCACCATGGCTGAAGAACTTAGTCTGTCCTACTATTTACCCATAGCTGGAGGGAGAATAATAGGATTTATACCTTTCCCAAGGGTATTAGTGCTATGTGAAATGCAATCAGTCTCGTCCAGGTTTTGAACTCGAGTTTGCCGTGTCCATTTCCTACGACGATAATGATTACACCACAGGCACCTCCACAATAACGATTACACCACAGGCACCTCCACTATGGTAGTCTATGGGCATACTGTCATGCACTGAGACAACTTCTCACCTCCCATAGCACTGGCTTAGATGCTGCATAAGTACTATGTCTTACCTGATTTATAGAATACTTTGGGAGCAGAGAGCCCAGACAGGGCTGCAGAATACACTGTCTGCATCTCTGCTGTGGGATGAGATTAAACAATCTGATGGTGAGACTCCAATAATGCTGCAGCTTTGGGGAATGTGAAGTACCCCTTTATTGCCATTGCTCCCAGGTCCATTCTGACCTGGAGTGGTAGCACCTGATAGGGTCCTATCTAAGGGTCAAATAGAACTGTTTGATATTTAAACTGAGTGCTAGCAAATGACTTAGGCTAAATTGAATTATTTGGTCATTTAACTATGTGTAAACAAATGACTGATGTTTAATTGAATTAGTTGGTTGGTTGTTTGGGTTTTAGGGCATATCAACCTTTGTAGGTTAACGCCAAATCCATTTTTATGCAAATAGATCTATTTCAAACAATTCAATTTAGCATGAGTACACAGTTTAATTGTCAAAAACATTTCTATTTCAGACTATTCAGTTTATTCAAACAGTTCTATATAACAATTCAGTTTAGTGTAAGTACAGTTTCAATGTCAAAAACAGTTCAATTTCAAACAATTCAGTTTAGCATAAGCATGCAGTTTAAATGTAAGAACAGTTTAATTGTGAAAACATTTCTATTTTGAGCTATTCAGTTTAGTCAAGCAGTTCTAATTCAGCTTAGTATAAGTACAGATTTTGTTTACTCACAGTTAAATGTCAAAACAGTTCTATATTAAACAAATCAGTTTAGTGTAAGTACAGTTTCAATTTCAAAAACAGTTCTATTTCAAACAATTCAGCCTAGCATAAGTATGCAGTTTAATTGGGAAAAACATTTCTATTTTAAGCTATTCAGTTTAGTCAAACTGTTCTAATTCAAACAATTCAGTTTAGCATAAGTATGCAGTTCTATTTAACGCATTGATGGGCCCTTATCAGGTGTTACCATTCCGGGCCAGAGTGGACCTGCAAGCAATGGCAATGAAGGGGTACTCTGCATTCCCCAAAGTTCCAGCATCACTGGAACCTCACCATCAGATTGTTTAGTGTCATATCAGGACACTCATTACCCCTCTGCAGAGGTGCAGTCGCTGTATTCTACAGCCCAAATCAATGGGGCAATTTATTGAATTGTTAGTGATACATAGCAATACTTGGAACCATTTAACTGGGTGTGTAAAAAAAAAAAAAAAAAAAAAAAAAAAAAAAAAAGAAAAAAAAGCTCCAGGTTGTTTAAAAATGTTATTGACAAAATATGTTCACAAAATATACATATCTATATAAAGTAAAAGTAAAGTTGGCGACCATAGTCGAGGGCAACCAGAAGGCTCACTTTTCAATAGCTACTACACCGAGTTGTTGGGGAGGGCACTACTCCTTTCCAAGGATTGCTCTAGTTTACCCTTGATACACACCTTATATTGCTGAGTGTTAAGCAAAATGATATCAAGTACCATTTTTAAAGTCTTTGGTATGATGCGACATCGGATTGAACTCAGGTCTCTTGGGCCATTGGCAAACTCTCTAACCGTTATACCAATGTCTGGTTCAAAACATGCGTAGTTTACCATATCTGCTTCTCATCAGTTAAGTGCATGCCACTACTACAAATGACAGTGGGTAGCTCTCTTTATCTAAAGAATGTATAAATTTATAGAAAAGTTTGGAATAATTGTGGTACAAGCCATCAGCAATATTTATCTTTTAATAAGCAAAACATACGTAAAAGTGAAGTAAGTAAAGTTGGCAACTGTGGTCGAGGGTGACCCGAAGGCTCTCTTTTCGATAGCTACTACACCAAAGCGTAGGGAATGGCGCTACTCCTTTTCCTGGATTGATCTACTTTACCCTTCACACTTACCTTATAATGCTGAGTGTTATGCAAGGTAGCATCAAGTACCATATTTTGAGTCTTTGGTATGACTCGACATGGGATTAAACTCAGGTCTCCTGGGCCATTGGCAAACTCTCTAACCATTATACCAATGTCTGGTTCAAAACATACGTAGTTTACCATATCACTATGAGTTTGAACCCATATCAAAAATTAAAAAAAATTTTTTATATTGTAGTTTTTAGATATGCATCCATTTTATAAAATGCCTTAACAAAGAACAGCTCTACATTAAAGGGTAGTCCAAGTGTAAATATAATGCTTTGTAAAATCTATACAAATTTTTTAACATTAGTAATGGCTTTTATAAATTTGATACTATTCTAACTGAAAATAAAAAAAAATTGCCCAGTTAACTAGGGCTTTAGAATACACTGACTGCACCTCCGCAGAGGGGTAAGACATCCCCCAACGAGTGACCTGGATATGACTCTAAATAATCTGATGGTTAGATTTCAGTAATGCTGGAGCTTTGGGTAATGCAGAGTATCTGTTCATTGCTATTGATTGCAGGTCCACTCCGACCTGGAATTGTAGCACTTGATAGGGTCCTACCTATGGGTAAAAAAAAAACTGTTTGACATTTAAACTATGTACTTATGCTAAACTGAATTGCTTGAAATAGAACTATTTTTAAATTCAACTGTGTTTACAAAAAACTGTGTACTTATGCTAGATTAAATTGTTTGAAATAGAACTTTTTGATCATTTAACTTGCCGAGTCAGCTGGGGCTGTAGAATACACTGACTGCACATCTGCAGAGAGGTAAGACATCCCCCAACGAGTGTCCTGGATATGACACTAAAGAATCTGATGGTGAGGTTTCAGTAATGCTAGAGCTTTGGGTAATGCAGAGCACCCCTTCATTGCCATCGCTGCTGGGTCCACTCTGCCCCGGAGTGGTAGCACCTGATAGGGTCCTATCTATGGGTCAAATAGAACTAAACTGTGTTGCTAAAAATAGAACTGTTTCAATCTTTAAACTGCGTACTTATGCTAAACTAAATTGCTTGAAATAGAACGGTTTTGACATTTAAACTATGTATTTATGCTAAACTGAATCGTTTGAAATGGAAATGTTTTTGACATTGAAACTGTACTTACACTAAACTGAATTGTTTGAAATAGAACTATTTTGACATTTAACTATGTGTAAACAAAAACTATACTTATTCTAAACTGTATTGTTTGAATTACAACTGTTTGACTAAAATGAATAGCTTGAAATTGAAATGTTTTTGACAATTAAATTATGTACTTATGCTAAATTGAATTGTTTGAAATAAAACTGTTTACTTGTATAAAAATGGATTTGGCATTAAATAACCTACAAAGGTTGATATGCCATAAAACCCAAGCAAACCAAATGCTTTATATTTAATATATATGTATAAAGAGGATTTGGCATCAAATAACCTGCAAAGGTTGATATGCCATAAAACCCAAGCAAACAAACAATAATAAAATGAAATGTGACGTTCAAATGATATAATGGCCATGATAATGATGTAAATTACTTTAAAAACATTTTTAAATGGCTATTTGTTTTCTATGTACTTTTAGGGGTGTCCTCATGGTGTAATGGTTAAAGCAAAGGACTGCGGAATAGTAGTAAGCGAGTTCGTATTCCAGTCGTGCTATTACGTTCACTTTCGGGCAAATACTCTTGGGAAAGGTATGAACCCCCTTATCCTCCCAGCTATGGGTTAAATAGTATGTTCTTATCTATATATCTGAGATGAGGTATTATGTACATTATTTACATTGTTCGGACTATTGTCCTCATCTTTGTCGCCATGTTTATCATGTTTTGGCCGTTGTACGGTCTGGCCGTCTTCAGGTTGTTGGAATGTCAAACTTAACCCTTTATTTTGCTTACCAGGGTAGACTCTTCTAGTTCCACAAGCCTTTATCCACATGGCACAGAGGATAAAGGCATTGGTTAGATCCAGTGACATACACAAAGAGTGTGTGTTCAATACCCAGTGAAGGCAGTGGAGAACTTTCCGAGGGGAAAATTAACAGGGGATAACTGATTACTAACATCCATTAAACATGGCTCGTGGAACTAGAACAGTCTACCCTGGTAAGTAAAATAAAGGGTTAAGTTTGATCTTCAAACCACCTGAAGAAGGCCGTAGCATACAACAGCTGAAATGTTGCGACAAAGATGAGAACAATAATCCGAAAAATGTCAGTAATGTACTTCTATTCTTCTAGGAGAATGGCTTTGGCATTAAATAACCTACAAAGGTTGATATGCCTTTAAACAAAGAAACCAAACCAATCTACATACTTTTTGTTTATAACATTTTTTATCCTATATTTTACTCAAGTACTTGAAAACTAAATGAATTTTAGTTTTCTTTGAAGAAGTCTAGAATAGAGAAAAAGTCTTGGGAGTTATACTTTTCAGTCTTTCCTTACAACAGAGTTTATAAAAAGGGAAAGAAGACCCCAGCATATATGTTAATAACTCTGATATTGATGAAGTTTAAATCAAACTATTCCATCATTTTATTAGATCTGTTCCATATCTTTCAGATCTTTGCTTGGCCTGCTGAATGTTGAAAATATAGATTAATTCATCCTACTACAATCCCTCCCAAAAAGTTTAAGTTTGGACTGCCTAAACAATCTCAGTGTAGGAAAAGAGAAAGAGCTGAAGTGACTATCAGTGGACCAAGACAATGAGAGTAAATACTGAAAGGCATGCAGCCTTATGGCGCTCAGAAAGTCAAGAACCAACAGAAAGACGACGAAGATTAAATGCTCAAAGAACTGCAGCAGCAAGACAGTTTGAAACTCAAGAAAAAGCTGAAAGAAGACTAAGATTAGATGCTGAAAGGCATGCAGCTTTACGGGCCTCACAAAGTCAAGAACAAGCAGAAAGACGACGAAGATTAAATGCTCAACAAACTGCAGCAGCAAGACGATTTGAAACTCAAGAACAAGCTGAAAGACGACGCAGATTAAATGCTCAACGAACTGCTGCTGCAAGACAATTTGAAACTCAAGAACAAGCAGAAAGACGACGCAGATTAAATGCTCAACGAACTGCAGCAGCAAGGCATTTCGAAACTCAAGAACAAGCTGAAAAAAGACGAAGACTAGATGCTGAAAGGCATGCGGCCTTACGGGCCTCACAAAGTCAAGAACAAGCTGAAAGACGACGCAGATTAAATGCTCAACGAACTGCAGCTGCAAGACAATTTGAAACTCAAGAACAAGCAGAAAGACGACGCAGATTAAATGCTCAACGAACTGCAGCAGCAAGACTTTTTGAAACGCAAGAAAAAGCTGAAAGAAGACGAAGACTAGATGCTGAAAGGCATGCAGCCTTACGTGCCTCACAAAGTCAAGAACAAGCAGAAAGACGACGCAGATTAAATGCTCAACGAACTGCTGCAGCAAGACAGTCTGAAACACAAGAACAAGCTGAAAGAAGACGAAGATTAGATGCTGAAAGGCATGCAGCTTTACGGGCCTCACAAAGTCAAGAACAAGCAGAAAGACGACGAAGATTAAATGCTCAACAAACTGCAGCAGCAAGACGAACTGAAACTAGAGATGTAAAAAGGAGGAGAGGAAGAATGAATACTTGACGAACAGCAGCAGCCAGACAACTTGCTACCCAGAACTAGGTCAACGGTAGAAAGTTGGTTTGATTGTTTGGGTTTTATGGTATATAAACCTTTGTAGATTACTTAATGCTAAATCCATTATTATACAAATAAATACTAAGAGAACAGATAGATTAAGGTATCAGTATTTAAATTATATCCTTTTTACAATTGAAGATTGAAAAATGGCTACATTTAATTACAATCCTAATTATGAATATAATTTGAAAGTCATCATTATTATAGGATCCATGTCGTTACTATGCCACGAAATGAACTAATGATAACTCCCAGGTATGTGTTGAAGAACTGATTACCGCTTGCTGATCCACCTCAACCATTAAAAGATCTATTAGGCTCAAATCCAGAATCAAAACATTTTTTGCAAAACATACTGCATTACAATAATGCATTCATGATGACATCCTTTGGTGCAAATATAGTAAGCGAAAGAAGGTTGATGTGCCTACATTCAAAATTCTAGGTGAAATCCATCATAGAATTGGAAGTTTATTGCTGTTACTAGATAAGGATTCCCAATACTTAGAAATATATTTAATTGGAGTACAAGAAGATCAAACAGAAGTCAGGTGAAACCTTAAACAAGAGGTAAGAAGAATCATGATCAGCAATCTACAAGAAATTCTACGTCCAAACAATGCATACGTATTGAGTTTTTAAAGTTTATCAACAGAATTTTCAGTGATTATTTATGCAGATAAAAAAACCATTCAATGAGCATGTGTTGCATTTTGACCTTTGACAGAGCTATTGATCAAAGATTTCTCTACACAGGATGCACCTGTGTAAACATATTACCAGAAAACAAATGGAAGCAGCTCATGTGGTTTGAGGACCTGGAAGACTGCATAGGCTTTATGGAATTATATGTATACGGATACTCATTAGATATGGTCAGTCTTTCTGTTGGTAGAAATTCTGGCAGTCAAGAAATCCAGAGAGCTCCAGCCAGCAGCTGGCAGGCACCGGGGGTGAAAGGGACAGCAGCTCACTGGGGAATCCAGTTGAGAACCTTCTGTCAAAGAAGCAGAAGAAGTGCTAAGTGTGTCCCTGACTATAGCAGAGTGTGGTTAAAAAGTTATGAGTCAATATAGCAGTTCTCCATCTATATTTATCT
This sequence comes from Sepioteuthis lessoniana, assembly GCA_963585895.1. Taxonomy (NCBI): domain Eukaryota; kingdom Metazoa; phylum Mollusca; class Cephalopoda; order Myopsida; family Loliginidae; genus Sepioteuthis; species Sepioteuthis lessoniana. Next base: position 27,320,805 of record OY757908.1, read on the forward strand.
CTCTCTCACACACATACACCCCTATAAGGTTTTGACTCTAAGAAAAAACTGAGAGATATATTCTTATATAAAGAAAAGTATTATCATTCATTCCTTCATGTTATATAACACGTTAGACAATTAAATTTACCAACTTGCCCAATCGGCTGGAGCTGTAGAATACATCGACTGCACCTCTGCAGAGGGGTAATACCCCCCACAACGAGTGTCCTGGATATGACACTAAACAATCTGATGGTGAAGTTCCAGTAATGCTGGAGCTTTGGGGAATGCAGAGTACCCCTTTATTGCCATTGCTCCTAGGTCCACTCTGGCCCGGAGTGGTAGCACCTGATAAGGGTCCTATCTATGGGTTAAAAAGAACTAAACCATGGTTTAAGTTTACTGTTTTTTGCATTTAAACTGCATATTTATGCTAAATTGAATTGTTTAAAATAGAATTATTTTGACATTTAAACTGTGTACTTATGCTAAACTGAATTGCTTGAAATAGAACTGTTTTGACATCTTAACTGTGTACTTTTGCTAAACTGAATTATCTGAAATAAAACTATTTTGACATTACCTCTGTGTATTGCCCAGTTGGCTGGGGCTGTAGAATACACCGACTGCACTTCTTTAGAGGGGTAAGACCACCCCAACAAGTGTCCTAGATATGACACTAAACAATCTGATGGTGAGATTCCAGTGATGCTGGAGCTTTGGGAAATGTGGAGAACTCCTTCATTGCCATTGCTCTCCAGTCCACTCTGGCTCGGCATGGTGGCACCTGATAGGACCCTATCTATGCGTTAAATAGAACTAACTGATTACTTATGCTAAACTGAATTATTTGACTAAACTGAATGGCTTGAAATAGAAATGTATTTGACAATTAAACTGTGTACTTATGCTAAACTGAATCATTTGAAATGGAACTGTTTTTGACATTGAAACTGTACTTAGACTAAACTGAATTATTTTATATAGAACTGTTTTGACATTTAACTGTGTATAGACAAAATCTGTACTTATACTAAACTGAATTAGCTGAATTAGACCTGTTTGACTAAACTGAATAGCTTGAAATAGAAACGTTTTTGACAATTAAACTGTGTACTCATGCTAAACTGAATTCTTTGAAGTAGAACTATTTGCATAAAAATGGATTTGGCATTAAATAACCAACTAAGGTTGATATGCCATAAGACCCAAACAACCGACCAACCAAATTTACCAACATGTAACAAAGTGGTGCTTATTACAGCTGCTGAAAGTTTTGGTAATAGAGACATAATTCTTCTTTTAAGAGATAATTCGCTGAAATGTGTTTGTGAAACTCATAGATCTTATGACAGCCTTTAATATCCCTTACTTTCGCAAATGGGCCAGGGTTCAATCCCAGGTCATACCAAAGACTCAAAAAATGGTACTTGATGCCACCTTGATTAATACTCAGTATTATAAGATAAGGATCAAGGGTAAAATTATATACTCCAGGGAAAGGGGTAGTGCCCCCTCCTACACCTCAGTGTGGTAGCTACTGAAAAGGGAGCCTTCAGGTCACCCTCCTCTAAGCTCACTAACTTTATTTTTTACTTTGATTTGTATATGAAGAAGATAGATACCATTTGGGTATTCCACAGTTTGGAAATAATACCAGAAAACATGTTTCATAAAAGGATTTTTATGCATACCAATTTATGATTAAAAAAAAATTCCTTCAATCATCTTCACAGAAATCAAAATTTCTTCCTTGTAGCAGAGACATACCTTGCCAAAGCAGAGAAGGCATTTGTACATGTGCTTGTAGACATCATAGACCTGAATTTTAGCAAATCAATGTTGAAATGACAGTGTATGCATTATCGGTCCGAACAAGGTTAACACAGGCGAGAGATTTCAGTTTCTTGCCCAAGACTGAAGAAAGATAAAAAGAGCTGACATTTGGTTTCGAGTTAGTTGGTCTTTGAGACTCTGTGTTCCAGAGCAAAAGAAAAAGCAAGTGACTGAGAAGAGAAATAAAAATAGAAACGCAGACCTTTGATGTCTGCCTTAATTCTAGAATTTAGTGGTGCCGCAAATGATATGTCGATTGTCAAGTGGATAGAAAATGTAGAGTTGGTATGCAAACTCTGTGCTATGGATAAGCTCATGCATGTCCTACCATTACAACTACAAGGCAGTGCTCTTGCTCTATACAGGCAGCTCAGTAAGGAGCAGAAAGCGGATGCAGAGCAGATTAAATGGGCCCTCATGACTGCATACGCAACGGACCCATTCAATGCATATGATCAATTTGTGAGATGGTGACTTTGCCCTGATAAGACAATGGCTGAGTTTTTAGCTGAACTGCATTCCGTTGCTTGACTGGTAAGGAGATCATTGCCCAAATGATGGATGACATGTGGGCAAACATACATCAATCAACTGGATCTATTGGCCAGATGTTTTCACTTGAAGAATAAAACTGATGAATCTAATAAAAATATCACAAATCTTTGGGCCATTACAATGTTTTATGTACACGAGTGACAAAAGAAGCTTGCATCATCTTGTGAATTAAATTACTATGACCAGAAAATCCAGCAAGCACTGCGCACAACAGACGGAATGACTGGATAGCTGTTTCGACATTATTAGGTCTCATCAGCAGTGTATCCAATGATCTCTGGGAGATCGAACCAGCAACCACACAATGCAGATCCAAAACTCTACCTCTGAGCCATCAATTCACATCACACACAAGTGACACCAAATAAACTAGTCATGGTAATTGCACAACCAAGTAACCTGAATGTGTCTTGCAAGTTACATCTGTACTCTTTACAGAGAACAGGGCCACGTCTCCCTAAGAGGATTAGAAATACGCCTCCACATAATTATTATAACCTCAAGGGCAAGGATATAGATGTACATTTTCTTGTGTGCGATGTGGATTGATGGCTCAGTTGTAGAGTTTGGCTCTGTATTCTGTGTTCGCTGGTTTGAGCTCCAGTGGAGGAGATCTCTGTATACACTGCTGATGAGACCTAATAACGTTGAAACAGCTGTCCAGTGTTTCCGTATGTTGCGTGCAAGTGTCTACTGGATTTTCTGGTCATGGTAATTCAATTCACAATATATTTCCTCTATTTAAAAAAAAAAAAAAAGAAAAAGAAAATGTACATCTTGCATCATCTGCATATATTATTGTGGCTTACCAGAAAAATCAACACTGATCAAATTGATTCCATTATGTCAGCTGAGTTACCTTACATACAAACTGATCTAAACTTATTTGAAATAGTAAAGAGTCACATGATGCGTGAGCAGTGTAATAATATCAATTGAAAATTACCTTGGATGGTTGATGGCCAATGTACAAAAAGATGCTCTTAAAACTTACTGCTTCAAACACTGACCTGTGAGGATGATTGTGTCCCTCTTATAGAAGATGGCAGCTTTGAAACTATGGTTGGCAGGCATGAGATTGACAATTCTACCTTACTCTCTTTTACTTTCAAAGACATTCAATACTCACATGAATGTTGAATTTTGCAATTCTGTGAAATCTTTTAAATATGTTTATAAATTGAAAGAAGAGGGGAGTGGATTGTATGCCTCATCAGTAACAGACAGAAAAGAGTCTCCCGTAACTGAACACGTGGAATCTGTTTCAAGTGCTGTTTCTATGTCATCTTCTTAATAGAAAGTGGACAGCCAAAGTTCTACTCTGAAAATGACGGTTCTCATAGCTTCTTTCTACAAATTCCTTTTTGCCTGCAACAATCTTCTTTAGCAGTCCTACATCCGAGCTTGTCTCTTGTCATGTGTCACCAAAACTCAAAATGCCTCTCTGACCCCGATACATTCAGGCAGGACTTAAATAGTCATACCAAAATGCCACATCCGGGTCAATCGAAGAATGTGGTAATTTACATGGACGCCAGCGTGTAGGTAGTCCTGACGTCAAACACGATTCACGATCGGGAGGATGCGAGTTCGATCTCCCCAATTGCCTGTTTCTCTCTCCCTGATCTCATTTTACATGACAGATATATTCGTTCTCTCTTTGAGCTGCCACATGCGTGATTTCTCTCCCTAGATAAATATATAAATAAGGGATCTGATGTTTTCCTTAGTAGAAGAAAATGTTAGAGATGAAGTTGCTCAATATGAACTTAGTAGATATATTGACACTAATGAAGCATTTTGGTCTATTTTATTCATGAAAGGCATCCTGCAATCTAACAGTTTGCAGTTCATTTTGAAAATGGTTTAAGAGTTTATTTCGCTTGTGAAAATGTTGCCCACATTGCTCTAATTAAAAAAATACAACTCTTACTCCATTTTTTTAAATTGTGTGAACGAGATGATTTTGTAAAAAACTTTTATTTATAATCAGGTTCCATCTTATTACAGATGAAGTAACAACACATGACACAGAAGAAAACAAGGATCTGATATTTAGGCCTATCCAGGTGTAAAATTTAACTCTCCAAATGGAAATGTTTACTCTGTGCATCCAGGTCACCGTTGAGTGTTTCTTTTTGAGACTCCTTCTTGATAAAATTAGAGGACCAACTTCATTTTCTTTTTAAAGTTTGATTATCAAACTGTGAACCCTTACAAGGAAGCCTGTTTGACCTTAAATTTCTTAGATGACCATCAATGGGACCGAACAACGACTGAGCCTTCCATGTCACACATTCCTGTTTCTCTAAGAGTCCTTTTTGCAATAATTCTTAAAACTTGTGAAGTAATCTATTAGCATTGTGGCAGAAATAAGAAGATAGTTTATCTGGTGACTATAGATATCAGCCGCAACTAAGATTTCCTGAGAAAGAAATAGCGAAGAAATATATAACCTTGCATTGATCGTTATTGAAGATCACGTGATTGTTATGGGAGGGGAGGTTACCTGAAATCCATCAAAGGGAAGTGAATAACTTCATCATATGTTGATTCACTGACCGGAAAACATGCTGAAACCTTTACTTAACCGACAAGCTGCATATACAACAGTCATTGAGTAATTGACCTGTGAGAAAAGAGGATTATATTTTTTAGATGCACTAGAAGGAACTGGAAAAACATTTGTCAAATTTATTGTTTGCTAATGTCCGACAGAAAGGAAATAACCTTAACTGTGGCAAGTTCTGGAATTACTGCAACTTTACTCCCTGGAGGCCAAACTGCTCACACATCATTCAAGCTTCCTTTGAATCATAGTACAACTGATAAACCTGTTTGCAATATAAGTAAAAATTCTGGTATGACTGAAGTCCTTTGATCTTGTTGGACGAAGTTACAATGTCTTACAAAAAAGCTTGAGAAGCTGTTGATAGAATGCTGCAGGATTTATGCGATTCCAACTGTTGGATGGGAGGTGTGACTGGAGTATTTTCAGGTGATTTTTATTGTAAATAACAATAAAGATGAAGACAATAGTCCAATAACCCTTAAGGATAAAAATATTTGTCATGATATTCTCAATGTCAAAACCTAATATAAAAAATCTCTTCTTTGTCAATTTTTTTTTTTTTTTTTTTTTTTTTTTTTTACATGTAATCAAATTTTTTTGTATAATCTTAAAGGTTATGAATAAATTGTTTATTCCAGAATCAGATTGGACATCTATTATGACCTATATAATTGATTTTCTTGAGATTCTTGATAAATCATTTCAGAATTTTAATTATTTCTTGTTTTCTTTTTCTAATTGCTTTACTTTCTGTATTTTTCAAAACCTATTATATCTTTATGCATCCATGTTCTTCATATAAACTTTGCTACCATAATACTTGATCTGTTAAGTATCATAAATAGTTATAATGAAGATTTTATATTACAATGATAATGTATCTTTAATTAACATTTGTTGTGATTCTTGAATAAACATTGCAATATGTATGTCTTTATAATTTTCCTAAAGGTTTTATTTATTTGCATACTACATACAAAAGCTTCCATCTATGTGAAGGCTGCTTCAATTTATAAAGTAAAATATTGAGATAAAGAATTTGTATGCTATCATGGTTTAAAGGAAGCACCTCTTTTACACAAAACAAGCATTCCTTTTTTTTTTTTTTTTTTAAACTAGAATGGATATAGGTTTATAATCTACATGATTGTTAATAATATTTTTATTAGGATAAATGAGTACTGAATTCAATTGTATATTATAATATATTATAATTATAGCATTAAAGGATTGCTGATATTCCACTCCAAAACATACAATGAAATCAAAGCAGTAACTTTCATAAATTAGAGTATAATTTTTGAAGGTTCTTTCTGAACTCAGTTAGTGACTGGTATTTCTACTAGTCTAATATATATATATATATATATATATATATATATATATATATGTGTGTGTGTGTTTATAGAGAATTTGGTATTAACCTACTATGGTGGATATGTCATAAAACCCAACCTAAGTAAAAGTTGGCAACCGCAGTCAAGGGCAACCAGAAGGCTCCCTTTTCAATAGCTACTACACTGAAGTGTAGGGAAGGGCGCTACTCCTTTCTCTGGATTGGTCCACCTTACCCTCAATACGTAGTTTATACTGCTGAGTGTTAAGCAAGGAGGTATCAAGTACCATTTTGGTATGACTCGACCTGGGATTGAACCCAGGTCTCCTGGAACATTGGCGAACCTTCTACCTACTAGGCCAATGAGCCAGCCAAACCAAATTTTATATATATATATATATATATAAAGAAGATTTGGCATTAAATAACCCACAACGGTTGATATGCCATAAAACCCAACCCAACCTAACTAAACCATATATATTTAATGTATATGTAGAAAGAGGATTTGGCATTAAGTAACCTACAATGGTTGATATGCCATATCACCCAACCAGTCATGGAACTGACACAGGGAACATCATCCTGGTTTAAGACACTGCACAGGAGATTCACTACCAAGTTTGAGATGGGCCGTATAACCAATGTCATCAGTCTGCAGTCAGTAGAAATTGATGGGATTTCACATCATGTGAAGAACCTGTGTCCCTTCATGGTGTCATGCTCATTATCCAAAGATAACCATGAAATAGAAGAGAATGACCAGTTGGCTGGCTTATTTGGAGTCCACTTCACCAAGTGATTCCTTTTATAATGCCTGCTGCTCTGAGACTAAGCAAGAGCAGCTGATGACCTTGGTGATAGTTCATCTGAAGACAAAGCTTATGTTATTTCTTTATGCCTCTAGCTTATGTTATTTTCTTTATGCCTCTAGCTTCATTTGCCATGATCACAGGGAAGTTTAATCAAGCTTTACGTCATAGATAAAAAAGAGTCAGGGGGTTGTGCATTTTTTGTTGTGAAAAACTAAATGCACATATCTCAGTCTCGAAGTGAGTGAGACATTGTGTTGTATGGAAAAGAAGAAAAAGTTGCTCTGGATTTCCTTACGACAGGCTGCTGCTGAGTGGCCAAAGATCCAGCCAATCAGTGCACTAGACTTGCCTCCATAAATTTTTGTGAGTCCAAAGTTGGAGAGTCCCGTTGTGAAATCTTCAGAATGAGATTGGTGTGATTTGTGCATTGACAAGAATTATTGTTTTCAAATATATTGTTGGATTGTTTGGAGGAGAGTTAAGGGGTACGAAACATCCACAATCAGGTAGATTGTATTTATAAACATACTAGCAAGATGATATTGGCCAATCAGCAATCTGAAAAGGCATATAAGGTGGGGGGGCAAATCATCTTCAATCAATGTCTTACCGTCTTATACTGTATTAAGAATTTCACAAGTAGAGGACAAAATGGCTACCCAAATTCCAATATATATATTTTGAGAACTGTTTTAAAGACTCACTTCAACTTTTTTTTCCTACAGATATCAGTTTCTCTCTTCCACTCTCATTACCATACTCAAATATAACCTACTGGTGGATTTCAGGGGTGGAAGAAAAGAACAATAGAATCAATAAATGGGGTGAAATTTATATACAAAATTCACTGAGTTCTTCCTTTTTGGTTGATGAGTGCATATTAGAGCAGATTTACCTATGACATCAGTCCCTCTCTTACTTCACATTATCATAATCAAATATAATTGCTTGCTAGAAACTAATTGTAATATTATGATTCCAAAATAATATATAAAACTTCTGTTTTTTCTCTTTTTAATTATCCTTTGATTTTTTTTATTTACAGAAAACAGCATTATTTGCAAAGAACTATATTGATATTTAAAAAGACACACTTAAACAGATGTGAAAGGAAAAAGTATTCTTGCTGTGTGGATCTGAATATTTACAGCTCACCAAGACAATTCTTTTTGTTGCAATTCAGTACATGTTGATTTTCCCTAAGTTCATTTTTCAAAGATATTTCAAAAGTACATTCTATTGAAAGCTAACTCTCCTCCATTGTCTCAGTCAGCATTCTCTCACAGAATTGAAAACAGACATGGAATCTCATTCTCAAGGGCAATTTACATGCAAAGTTTGTGGGTCAACATTATCAGGGAGTTCCAGTTTGAAAACACATATGCAAACGCACACTGGAGAGAAACCATTTTCTTGTGAAGTGTGTGGAGCAGCATTCTCACTGCATTCCAGTCTGAGCAGACATATCCGAACGCACACTGGAGAAAAGCCATTTTCTTGTGAAGTTTGTGAATCAGCATTTTCAGACCGTTCCAATTTGAGAAGACACATGCGAATACACACTGGAGAGAGACCATTTGCTTGTGAATTATGTGGATCAACATTTGCATTGGGATCTAGCTTGAAAAGTCATATGCGCATGCACACTGGAGAAAAACCATTTTCTTGTGGAGCCTGTGGATCAGCATTTCCTACGAGTTCCCATTTGAAAAAACACATGCGAACACATACTGGAGAGAAACCATTTTCTTGTGAAGTTTGTGAATCAGCATTTCTGCAGATGTGTGATTTAAAAAGGCACATGCGAACACACACTGGAGAGAAACCATATTCTTGTGAAGTGTGTCAATCAGTTTTTACTGAGCGTTCCCATTTGAAAAACCACATGCGAACACACACTGGAGAGAAACCATTTTCTTGTGAAGTGTGCCAAACTGCATTTTCCCAGAGCTCAAATTTGAAAAGACATTTACGAACACATGTCACTGCAACTGTTATTACATGACCTCAAGTTGAGACAGTTTATCCTTACAAAGGCTCTGCTTATGAAGTTTTCAATTTTTGACAGGTCACTTTTGTAATGGTCAATTTAAGTATCAAAGAAGCTTAAATGTCATGCTGTTCAGTTAGCCACATCTCTCAGGCTGTATTTTTGATCTGAGAAGATGATTATACTCCTCAGCCATTAAATATAGAATGTTAATGTAAGAGGCTTTCTCAAAAAAAATGGCTAAACATTTTCCATTATCTTTTCAAACAAATAACTCATTTATTTACCTATACATATGGTAAATCATCTTGACTTTGCATGATAAAATATTTCCTTTTCATCTCTAAGATCATCAAAACATTTTAATCCTCTTCTTATCAACTGTTATTTGTTTTAAAACCCAAGTTCTTTTTTTTCTTTATCTCTAGTTTCAAAAATTATTCTGTAGTGAAAAAATTGTAATTTTCACTTTTTCATCTGTAGGTACTTCTGATTTACTTGTAAAATCTAAATTACTTTGAGTTGTTTTCTTAGTCTTTTTGCATTAAATCAATATTACCAGAATTTTCTCACACTGACTCTGTAATCCCCTGAATTGCAATTTCAAATTTTAATCTATTTAATGTTATTCTTTCCCAACAGATTCACTTCTACAAGTTTTCTGTTTTTAACTTTCCAACCACACACACACATATATATATATATATATAATCAGCCACAGACAGATCTGTTTCGTTCTATGAGAACTCATCAGGTTGGCTAGACATACTAGCTTCCCGTAGCCGGGATCGAAACCCGGTTGACTCAAACGCCAATCCAAGCTTCTAATGCTTCAGCCACGAGGAACCAGTAGGAGCAAAGTACGTTTTAAATGGTTATGAATCACAATTACTATTGTTTACATACATCCGTTTAACGGCTACCGAGACCTCAATTCATTTATGAAGAGACTTGCAATAAACGCTAATGGCAACATGATTTTTTCACTTGCTAGAGAACTCAACCCTACGTGGGTAGGGGAGTATCTATATCTATATATATATATATATATATATATATATAATGAAGTTGAGAGAAGTGCACATAATTTGAGGTGTTTTTGTTGTGGCAATTTAATAGGAATTTCATATTTCTAAATGTGAAAATACTTAGGAGAGAGTTCACTGATAATTAAAGTTAAGATAGCGATAATCCTGTTCCGTACTTAGATGGATGTTCAGTTACAAAACAGCTGTTACTGAAAGTGACGTGGCAGCCAGTATGTCAGACCAGGTAGAACTTTGTAAAATCATTTACAAAACAGTAGTAGTATGAAATTAGTCTCTCTATCAGCTTGCTTTTTATCACCATCTGTTTCTGCCTGCTTCAGTATTTATCTATCTATTTAACTGTCTGTCAGTTTGCTTGTTTTGCTATGTCTATATATACATTAATATGAAGAAAGCAGAAAAACATAATCCAAATAGGTGAATTTATTATGATGTAAAGTCAACACTAAGCATTTCAGTTTCAGTAACCATCATCAGGACTTGGATATCAGAATAGTTCACAAAGCAATGGATGCTTGTTGAAATAAATGGAGCACATGAAAAGGATACAAAAAGATGCAAACGTGCACATAGCGTTCATAATCTAAAAGTGTTAAGAATGTGTTTGGCACATGGAAATATATTTGAAAATGTTGGATTTCTTAAAGAAACGAGATAAATCATGAAAAAGAGATAAATCAAGAAAAACAGGAGGATTTATCTCGTTTCTTTAAGAAATACTCCAAGACAAGTAAGATTTCATATATACAGATCGTTTTGAAATCATCCATGTAAGATGTCATGTAAGAATGTATTTGGTATTTGTTTTTCCAAAAGGACAGTATGAAAGTAAATATGGATCAAAATTTGACAGTATGAAGGAAGCAGAAAAATGTAATCCATATAGGTGAATTTATTATGATGTAAAGCGTTTTACATCATAATAAATTCACCTATTTGGATTATGTTTTTCTGCTTTCTTCATACTGTCGGATTTTGATCCATATTTACTTTCATACATTAATATCCAATTTCAGCTTTTCATTTAATAGAAATTTTTTTCTCCCTGTTTTTCTTTTGATGATTCAAAGATCATTCTCTAAACATTTTAAGAGGAAGGGCAATTTCTTATGCTTTCTTTGTAAATGATAAATACTTAGACTTTGTTTAGTTGCTTGCCCTGTAGGCCAGGACTGTAGAATACACCAACTGCATCTCTGCAGAGGTGTTAGAATACCTCACCAATCAACAATTGTCCTAGATATGAAACTAAACAATCTGATAATTAAAGTCCAGTAATACTGGAGCTTTGGGGAATGCAGAGTTTCAGTAACTCAGGTTCTCTTTTCTTTTTCATGGCAACTGCCAAAACTGACTCTCTAACAAAAAGGTGGGATTAATATAGTAACAGCAGTCAGCTATGATTGGCCGATGGCATGGCAGATGCAAATTGACTACTAAAGCCATCTAGTTAGATAAACTCTATTTCTCTAACCAGCCTATCTGCAAAGGGGAGATAACTAAATTGAGAACTCTTCTGGTTTCATTGTTTTCTCTTTTTTCAGAAGATCTCTAATGGCTCACAAAATGTCCTCAAATTTTTTGAGAACAGGCATCTCTTTTTGTTAGAACATTAGCAACCCGATGTTCTTGTGAAACCTAAACAATCTTGAGTTTTCAACTGCTTAGCATTTCTCTAAGATTGGCAATTTCAATGCTCAGCCATTTATCTAGAATCTGAGTGTTGGAATGAGTGGCACTATGAACCCCTGAATTATCTGTTTTGTAAAGCACTGGAATCTTGGATAAAATATCAATATGCAAAATTTCACAGAGGAATGCCTAATAAAACATACCAACCTCTGCCCAAGTCCATGCAGCTTGTCTATTTATCACAACTCCCTTTATTCTTCTAGATTGTCTGGGGAGGGGAAAGTATTTGTTGTTGTTACCCACAACAAAAATAATATAACCACTTTAAGAGCCACCATCTTCCAAATTGGCAGAAGATGCATGACTGTAGACGACTATACTGAACTCCTGTAGATTACCAAGATTAGGAATAGAAATCTGTGAAGCCTCCTTCTTAGCTTTTATATTCTTGTTTGCCTGTCTTATTCATTCTACTTAGCCCTTTTATATGAATGAAGGGAACTCACTGACATCAAAACGAAGATCAGGCCAAATCTGTGTAGCAATCCAATTAAACCTACCATTTGCTCGTTTCATAGTTGTCTCCTCTGCTGGACTCCAAAAGCCAAAGGTGTAGGGTTAGTCTTTAGATTTTGTACATATCTGTCCTGGTAGACAATAATTTTTTCACTGTGTTGCTCAACATCTAGACCAAGGTATTTGAACTTTTTAGAACCTTCAGATTTCATTAGGAAGGTATTTTTAATCTTCTCAATAACCAAGGATTTGAATTGTTCAGAGCCAACCCCCACCCCAAAATCATCTACATATGTAGAGATGATCCTTGCAATTTTCATTATGAAACCATGTGAAGATGGCTTGATCATACTTTCACTCCTCAGCTCCCATTTACAGTGACAAATTTTTCACTATAAGGTACAAGGATCTTGAGGCATCAGTTAAATCATATACGCACTTTAAAGGCTTCCAAAGTTTGCTTCTGTCACTGATAGCCTCAGAATGGGAAAGTAAATAAACAGGTCTGTCAATTTCCATACCTTGAAGAAATACCGTCTTTATATCAAGAGAATCACAAGACCTTCCACTTGAAGCAATAACAGGTAATGCAATTATAAAACCCTCCTTGGAGCATGTGAAAGAGTCTATTCTGACAGATCTTACCTCCTCCTCTTGAAATCCTCAGGCAACTATCTTGGCCTTAATAGACTTGATACCTTTCTCAGATTCCTCTATGTTCACCCATTGGGCGGTAATCTTTGTTTTTGATCCAGCTTGACTTTTCTTTTTGTTTAACCTCCTCAACACAAGGGTCCAATATAGACAATTAAAGAGCCTCTGTTCCATATGTTGACTCCTCAAAATCTGGCTCAGAGACAGATTCCCACAAGGACATCACTTTTTGAAAGTTAAGGCAAAAGGGTCTGCTGTTATTTTGAGCAACATTTGAATAATATTTATTGGCACCTGTGGCCTTACCAGGTGTACTAATGATTCTCAAATTTTTCAATTTACCTTGGTTGGCCATTTTGCAATTTACAAACTACTCCAGTTTTGGTAGATCAGTGAGCTTCACAACCTTACTTGCGGGTAAATCACTCAAACTGGATCTTTTTAATTATTTTGTTGTTTATCAGACAAGTCCTCTTCCTCCTCTGTCAATGTTGCCCAGTTGGCTGGGGCTGTAGAATACACCGACTGCACCTCTGCAGAGGGATAAGAACCCCCTCAGTGATGCTGGAGCTTCAGGGAATGCAGAATACCCCTTCATTGCCGTTGCTCCCAGGTCCACTGTGGCCCAGCATGGTAGCAGTTAAATAGAACTAATGGCACACTTATGCTAAACTGAATGGTTTGAAATAGAAATATTTTTACAATTAAACTCTACTTACATTTAAACTGCATGCTTATGCTAAACTGAATTGTTTGAAATCTAACTGTTTTGACATTGAAATTGTACTTACATTAAACTGTATTGTTTGATATAGAACTGTTTTGACGTTTAACTGTGTGTAAACAAAATCAATACTTATACTAAACTGAATTAGAACTGTTTGACTTAATTGAATAGCTTGAAATAGAAATGTTTTTGACAATTAATCTGAGTACTCATGCTAAACTGAATTTTTTGAAATAGAACTGACTATTTGCATAAAAATGGATTTGGCATTAAATAACCTACGAAGGTTGATATGCCATGAAACCCAAACAACCAACCAATGACCAAATCATCTTGTTTAACATGCTGGCAGTTTCTAGCCCAATGAAGTGTAGCATAGAACCAAAAATCGTTGTGTCTAAAAGAAATGAATTCACAAAAAAACACTCAAAACTTGACTCTCAAGGAAGAAAATAGTAGTCGTTTTTATTATTGGAGATTACAGCGGACTGTAGTAAAAAAAAGTTTGTTCAATAGCATTCTTCCTCGTCTTCTCTTTTTTTTTTTTTTTGTCGCTATCAAACGTCTCCTTTCCCTCCGCACACTTCAACTAGCATGCGTAGAGAAGGTTCACCCTCCTCTTCTTGGCAATGATGGCGGCGTTGTTATCGTTGGCCTGTTGCTATTTTCATATCAGTCGAATTGCTGACAGGCTGGGTATGACATGAGTCGGGGCGTCATGGACCTCTGTTGAACCTGTTTGGACTTGAACTGCTAAAATCTCGCTACTTGGTGTCCTTATACAGCGATTTGATGGATCAATTCAAAGGTTCCTGAAGGCTCGATGATCACCAGTGAAAACAGTAGTGTAGCACATGAAAGTTCACGCGTGATTATATTAAAATCACACTTGAACTCTACAGGTCATTCTGCCTGCATGAGTGAGGTTCGTGACATTTTTGATCGTCAGACCCATGTACCCAGTGACTGATGACAGCTGATGTGCTCACGCGTTCTCCAACCTTGAGACCGCCGCAATTCAATGACGGCGCCCGTCCGTAATATTACAAAAGTATAGACCTACAAACAGCACATGTTGAAGGCTTGCCATCAGGTCCGGGAGGGTTGGTTTTTCTTTTACTGCAGCTGTTAGATTGACACTCATTTCTATTATACCTGAATCCATTATATCCCTTTTATTAGCCTAATGAGTAGAGTGTTTGCCAATAGTCCGGGAGGCTGGGGTTCAAACCCAAGTCGAGTCTTACCAAAGACTCAGAAAAGGGTACTTGATGCCGCCTTGCCTAATACTCACCATTATAAGGTATGGATCAAGGGTAAAGTGGAGCAATCCAGGGGAAGGAGTGGCACCCTCCCCTACACCTCAGTGTAGTAGCTATTGATAAGGGGACCATCGGGTCACTCTCATCTACTATGGTTGCCCCCCCCCTCAACTACTATTTCTGGTTTTATTTGTATTAGATAAAAATAAGTGAAACTATTTAACTGTGTGAACGAAAATTAGCTCAGGCTCATTTAAGAATATTATCTACATAATATATTTAGAAATCATATATTTAATATATATGTATAAAAATGATGGTTAATATACCATAAAACACCACAAAATTAAATCATGTTTTTAATATATATATGTATAAAGAGGATTAGGCATTAAATAATCTACAATGATTGATATGCCATAAAACCCAACCAAATCATATCTAATATATATGTATAAAGATGATTCGACATTAAATAACCTCCAATGGTTGATATGCCATCAAACCAAACCAAATCAAATCCTATATATTTAACATATATTTTTTAAGAGGATTTGGCATTGAATAACCTCCAATGGTTGATATGCCAACAAACAAAACTTTCCTTGTTGCCAGAGGAGCAAATGTTGCACTTTAGCTGGTACTTAGATTCTTTTTATAAATTTGTTCTAGTGAATGGCGATCACTTTCTGAAGCAACCGTCGCCCAGAGAGATATTTAAGATATTTTTCATATCTACTTACCACTGTTAATAGCCCTCTCTCAATTAATCAGCTGTTAAGTTTTTACTGATATTATTGCTTTTGATATAAGTGCGACGAGTTCTACATTTGTGTACCAATGCTGTCTAAAGACTTAAAGTACTTGGTTCCACCTGTAACTTTACAGTTTTTACCTGTGGTATTTGCTGAACTTTTTCCTCACTGTATGTCTGTTTATATACAAAGAAATACTTTGAAAATATATATATATATATATATATGTATGTATGTGTGTGTGTGTGTGTGTGACAGCCATTGATTCCTTTGTCAAAGTGTTGAACTTTCGGGAGCGGGGGGCGTATATATTCTCCACAGACAGACTGTTTCGTTGTATCACAACTTTTCAGTGTGGCTAGATTCGCTGGACACTTTAAGCTGGGATCGAAACTCGCATTTTTTAAATATCAGGAATTGTTTCCCTTGTAGTCGAGGGCAACTCGAATGCTCCCTTTTCAATCGCTACTACACCGAAGTGTAGGGGGTGCTACTTCTGTAATATTATGGACGGGCGCTGTCGTCAATCAGTGAAGGTGTCACGAGACTAGCGCATGCGGGCAGAATGACCTGCAAAGTTAGACGTGATTTTAAAATAATCACAGATGTATTATCACGTGTTTCACTGGTGACATCGAACATTCAGGGATCTTTGATTTGTTCTCCAAAATCTCTATATAAAAAAACAAGTAACGAGATTTTGGCAGAGTTGAAGGCAGTTGTCAAAACGGGTGCGTTAAAGGTCCCGAAGTCCCAACCCGTCCTACCCCAGTCTGCTCCGACCTATCTGTCAGGCGTGTGTCAAACAGCCAGCTCTCACCCACACCCCGTTACCACCAAGAGGAAGGGAGAAGAAGGACGCAACTAAAATGAACTTTTCGAGTTGCAGCGATCATAGCTGAATAATAAACGACTGCCATATTTTCTTCCCTTACCTTCGAGTTTGAGTATTTCTTTTTCTGCGGACTTCTTTCTTTACAGCACAAAACGTTGGTCCTATGGTACACTTCTTTCCCTGGATTGCTCCACTTTACTCTTGATCCCTACCTTATAATGTTTAGTGTAAGCAAGGTAGCATCAATTATCTTTTTTTAGTCTTTGGTATGACTCTGTAACACTATGTTGGTGGTCCCCCAAGCAGATGATCCCTTTGTCTGTTTTGGCGCAAAACCAGATAAAGGGTTTGGACTCGAGATCTCGATGTGACCGGAAGTGGGTAAGAGAACGCGAGAGGAATTGGACAAGGGACCGAGAAGAAGGAGTTGGCGAAGGGTGACGCGAATGGCCAGTCGATACCGGAGAGCAGAAGTGACCAGTTGGCATGAGAGATAGGGTCCAGCCGCAGTGAGGGAAGACCAGTCAAGATGAGTCAGCACTCCTCGTGAGTTGTAGAATTTTCGCTAGAAATCCACGCTAGCGTTAGTCTACATATGCACATAGGGAATGCAATGTTACATAACTCCTCTTCTTGCACTTTGAGTTAACCCAAGTATATTGTTCGTTTGTTCTTTCCTCCCACTCCCTTGATTGTATTTCTTGTAGCCATGAAGAAATGTGCGATGCCCTTATCAGAACCACTAGTTGCTCACCGGCCAAGAAGTGAAATGGTTTAAAGAAGTTGATGTATTCGGGGGGCCGAGCGGGTATTGTCACAACTCAACCTGGGATTGAACCCCGGTCTTCCCGAACCATTAGTGAACACTATCCACTAGGCCATTAGTCGACACGATTTTTTTGTGTCAAGAAACAAAACTTATTTTTTGGCTAATTTGATGATGCTGATTCCGACCTTTGATTTTTCATGGTTAGCTACCATTTTTTGCTGTACTGTAATTACTCATTTTTGGGGAAAAAAAGAGCAATTTATGATCTTGACTGAATGCAAAATTTAGTTAATAAAGGTCATAGAAACATCAATTTTCAGATAGACCGAACAATTTATGTCAGCCTCCTGAAATAAACTATTTTTATAAGAAAAAAAAGTGTTTTTAAGTAAAAAAAATAATTAAAATAGAAGTACTGAATTTTTCCAATTTATCACCAGAATTCAAATTAACTGATAAACTTTATCAGACATACACTTTAGTAAATCTGATAATTAAGGTTTCATAAAAAAAAATGAAACCCTAAATTCTTTTGTTTGATATTCATAAATTTATCCCATCTCTTTCTTGTCCAGTCGGCCGGGGCTGTAGAATACACCAATTGCAC
Organism: Sepioteuthis lessoniana; assembly: GCA_963585895.1. Lineage (NCBI taxonomy): Eukaryota > Metazoa > Mollusca > Cephalopoda > Myopsida > Loliginidae > Sepioteuthis > Sepioteuthis lessoniana. The sequence goes on from OY757908.1 coordinate 27,338,697, forward strand.
CTCAGCAAAGGGGTAAGACCCACCCCAACGAGTGTCCTGGATATGACACTTAACTATCTGATGGTGAGGTTCCAGTAATGCTGAAGCTTTGGGGAATTCGGAGCACCCCTCCATTGCCAGTACTCTCCGGTCCACTCTGATAGAGCCCTATCTATGGATTAAATAGAACTGCATACTTGTGCTAAACTGAATTGTTTGAATTAGAACTGTTTGACTAAACTGAATAGCTTGAAATAGAAATGTTTTTGACAATTAAACTGTACTTACATTTAAACTGCGTGCTTATGCTAAACTGAATTGTTTGAAATGGAACTGTTTTTGACATTGAAACTGTACTTACACTAAACTGAATTGTTTAATATAGATGTGTTTTGACATTTAACTGTGTGTAAAGAAAATCTGTACTTATATTAAACTGAATTAGCTCTGTTTGACTAAACTCAATCGCTTGAAATAGAAATGTTTTTGACAAACTGTGTACTCATACTAAAGTGAATTGTTTGAAATAGAACTAATTATTTGCTTTAAAATGGATTTGGCTTTAAATAACCTACAAAGGTTGATATGCTATAAAACCCAACCAACCCATCACTTTAGTTCCTTCACTGCGGAAGTAAACCTAACACATTTAGAGCTTTTATTTTCACTGTTGGAAAGAAACTCCAACTAAAGACATCCCAATTGAATGCACCTATTCCATTGTTCATGATGAACATCACTAAAAATTGTTTCACCATAACATCAGGAAACTCATTAGGGATGATGAATTTGTTAATTCAATGAATGACTTGGAATTTCACGCCTAGACATGACTTGGAATTTCACGCCTTGACGAGTGAAAATTTTCTTAGGCAATTGTTATATAATTACGGAATGATTTTTTTATATTAATCATTTTTCGTTAATTATATTTTATCATTCATTTGGTTGGGCTTTGAACTATTGGGCTCTTAGTTTAGGTACATAGCATTGGGTACAGTTTACGCTCGCGTGCAAGGGTATGACAACCACAATTGTTATAATAAACCCCAGATAGGAAATGCAGCTGGAGTGTGAATGATATGCCCGGAAGCGATGGTCCTGAGAATCTGAAGATTTTGAAAAAGAGAAACTGGGAGTTGACTTTGAACCATGTAGGCAGACAGTTGGGTTATCTGCCATTGAGGCAGATAGTTGAAGTTGAGTTCCGACCATGGTGTGGAGAAGTTGGGTCCGATGTTGAGAAACTGAGATTGGACCACCTGATGTACCGAGCGTTGGGGTTGTTGCGGAGCCGATAAGCACGTCGACCCTGCAAATGATTTATAAGGTTAAGCGTGTGAGTAATGACAACCAAAATACAATGAAGGAAACAAAGGCGAGGTAACAAATATAACAAAGGTGACAATTTATTGTCGTTTTTACAAGGGCGTAAAGTTCGTGGCAGTTGTGTCGGTAGCTGGTATGGTTGAGGTCGAAGAGAAGCAGCTAGACGATCATTGCAGGTAGCTGATGTTGGTCGAGTCGTAGATTGTGTGCAGCTGGACGAACGTTGCAGGTAGCTGATGTTAGTCGAGTCGTAGATGTGTGCAGCTGGGCGATTGGTTCGGATAGCTGATGCTGTTCATTATGTACCAAAATGGTCGTGCCTTTGCTGTTCTAAGGCACTCGAACGGACAAGTGAATCGGCAGCTAAAGCTAACCCGTGCTTTAGCGCTGCGCAGCCGTGCAAACGGACGAGGGAACCGACTGCTAAAGCTAACTCGCGCTTTAGCGCTGCGCACCCGAACCAAACGTCTTGCTACACCTATGTACTACTCGACCAACATCAGTTACCCGCAACAATCGTCTAGCTGCTTCTCTTCGACCTCAACCATACCAGCTACCAACACCAACCAACTAATCGAAGACACAACTACCATGAACTTTACGCCCTTGTAAAAACGACAATAAATTGTCACCTTTGTTATATTTGTTACCTCGCCTTTGTTTCCTTCATTGTATTTTGGCTGTCATTACTCACACGCTTAACCTTATAAATCATTTGTGGAGTCGACGTGCTTATCAGCTCCGCAACAGGGTGTTGTTAGCATAGTATGATTGCGAAAGACTTTGTGACATATATAATGGGTCCACGAGATTGACCAAGATATGAACACGTGAAATAGACATATGTTCATAAACATATAGGAATCCGAAAACACTCGAAACACTTACGACTTTCGTGGTTCAGGTACGAAACTTTTTATTACCTTTTTGAGTTTAAGTTTTTTTTCGACATGAGGAGAGAGAGAGACACAATTTCTTTCTATGCTGACTTTTCCATCTGAACCCCACCACGTGCTGCACCCCCGCCGCAAACTACTGGTCTGGCCTAGGTGAGCTCAACTGCTTTTTTTAAAATCCTTAAAATCCTCAGTTCGTCGCTTCCGAGCATGACGTCATACACGTCTCCGGTTCTATTTCCTATCTTGGGTTTTTATTGTGACATCTCTGATTGTCACATCCGCCCCGCGCGCGCGTGAACACCTGCACTCAACTAACCCATGCACTAAGCGAAAGTTTCTCAGCCTAACTAAACCGAAAGGCAAGATATATAAAACGAAAAATGATAATATAAAAAAATCCCTCTGCAATTATATTACAACTTTTAAGAACTGTCTCTCTCCTCGTGTCGAAGAACCAAAGTCAGAAGTTAATAAACCGTTTGTATCTGAACAACGGAGTCACCTGTGTATTTGAGTCCGTCTATTGTGTTTTGTATTTGTATATGTACTGTTGTAATTGAGATTATCGTGATTATACAACATAATTGCCGGGTCGAAAACTACAGACTTAATGAAAAAGCTATTGAAAAGTCTACAGGATAGAAGCGCTCGTATGAGTATTAAGGTTCGTTTTTTTTTTTTTGTTTTTTTTTTTTATATAGCCATCTAGATAAATTTCCGGATAGTTGCATTGATGTGAGTGATGAGCAAGGAGATCGATTCCATCAGGAAAATTAAAAAATGAAAGTGCGATACCTGTGACGGTGGGACAAACGAATGATAGCTGACAACTGCTGGTGTATCAAAAGGGACTTATGTTCACGAAGGTTTTATTTCTGCTGTTTGTTTTTAAAATGATTTAATGAAAATACTTGTTGGTCTTGATATATTCAATCGTGTTATTGTTAAAAACTTAGGGTCTGATTGTTTTTGTTAAAATACTATACGAGGATTATTAAATAAGTTTCTAACTTTTTTCGTATGGGCACTTTTATTGATATTACACACATGAAACTCTAATCCCCTTCGAAGAAATCTCCTCCGGCTGCAGTGCACTTGTTGTACCGTTCCAAAAACTTCTGGAAGGCCCCATAGAAGTCCTCTTGTGTGAGCGTGTCTATGACCTTCGTCACAGCCTCCTCAATTGTCTCATAACGACAGCTTCTGAGCTTAGGGAATAACCAAAAGTCATAGGGAGCTAGGTCTGGACTCTAGGGAGGCTGAGGAACTGTCTTGATGCCCATTTTAGTCAAATAGTCTGTGACAAGGATGGAGTTGTGAACTGGTGCATTGTCCTGGTAGAAGTGCCACAGACCCGATTTGAAGAGTGCTGGCTTCTTCCGACGGAATCTCTTGCTGAACTCCCTTAAAACCTCAACATAGTAACCCTAACCCTTTGGACAATCAACTCTGGTTTATTGACTTTATACTCCTCCCACACCCCTCATCATCCCTCACATACTCCCTGCCTTTCTTGAATCTCTTATGCCACTCAAAAACTGATGCTCGATTCATGCAAGGTGGTCGAAAAGCAATCTGAAGCATTCCATAGGTTTCTGTGGCATTTTTTCCAAGTTTAAAACTGAATTCTTCTAAAGAGTCCTCATGTCCGGATTGCATTTTTGAAATTCACCAGCTGTGACAATCAGTCTTTAGTAGGGTGTATTCCAGTTGCTGCTGTAACTGTTCATTTGAACGTGAAATCATAAAAATTGGTCAGTTATCTCATAAGATGTATAGCAATAAGATACTGAATTTTCAAGAGTCTACGACAATTTTAAATGCATGTACAAAAAAAGTCTGGAAACTTATTGAATGTACCACGTATGTCAATGAGCAGAGCATTATTTGTTGGTTTAAATACAAATTAAGAGGTTTCTACGATTTTACTTTGAGAAAATATTGCCATAAATCAATAACATATATACAGAAGATGAGTGAAAAAATACTTTTATCCAAACGTGAGACATTTCTGTACGGCAAAAATGATTGCTAATAAAAAAAAAGAATTTGGTCATTTTCAAATTCAGCGCCTTGAAATTAGGTAAAAGAAAAAGATGTTTGGTGCCGCAATATAATGGCCGAGGGATTTCGTTTTATATATCTTGCCTTTGGGTTTAGTTAGACTGAGAACCTTTCGGCTTTGCGCATGGGTTAGTTTGGTGCAACATGAGCACAGGTGTTCACGTGTCATTCAGAGATGTCAAAATCCCAGATAGGACTTGGGGATGTGAATGACGTCATGCACCGGAAGCGTGCGCGGAGGATTTGGGGGGATTTGAAAAAAGTCAGTTGAGTTGAGTTCCTGGCTCGAAGAAAGACAGGGTGCTTTCGCTAGCTCGCCGTGGCCTTGAGATGGGTGCGCACTTGTTGGGGGTGATGGAAAAGCCAGAATAGAAAGAATGTGAATCTCTCTCCTTATGTCGAAGAACCTTTAAACTCAAAGGTAATAAAAAGTTTCGTACCTGAACTAAGAAGTCGTGTTTTTCGTGTTTCGGGATTCCTATGTTCTATGTATATATGTTATGAACATTCTATGTACGTTTCACATATCCATATCTGGCTATGCTACAGTGCCTCGACACCATTTCTAAAATGTACATTCTTTTTTCTTTTTGACCGGTGTTCGTAAAAATCAGCTAATCAAATTTAACAGTATACCAAAATATAGTGTTTGAAATGGAGGTAGTTTAAAACCTAAAATTTTTTAAAGACGTTCACAATGAATTTAATCTATTAATCATATTTACCCAACCCCTCCGCTCAGGCAGGATATGACACAAGGTCAATTTTTAAGCGGAGTTTAACAGGTTTTAATTCAGAGTTTTCCTTCTCCTAGACTAGTTGCCTCGCCACGGCTGAAGAACCTAGTCTTCCCTACTATTTTACCCATAGCTGGAGGGAGAATAATTGGATTCATACCTTTCCCAAGGGTATTAGTGCTATGTGAAATGCAATCAGTCTTGTCCAGGATTTGAACTCGTGTCGCCGAGTTCATTTCCCACGACGATAACCATTACACCACAGGCACTTCCAAAATTTAATCTATTAATGTTTCATGTGCTGGCAATGATAGGTATTATATATATTTATAAACCCAGTCGGCTGGGGATGCAGAATACACTGATTGTATCTCTGCATAGCGGTAAGACCCCCTGCAATGTGTGTCTCTGCATAGGGGTAAGACCACCCCCCGCAATGTGTTTCTCAGCATAGGGGTAAAACCTCCTGCAATGTGTGTCCTGGATATGACATTACACAATCTGATGGTGAGGCTCCAATAATCCTGGAGTTTTAGAGAATGCAAAGTACCCCTTCAATGCCATTGCTCCCTGGTCCACTATGGTGGCACCTGGTATGGTCCAATGTATGGGTATTGACATTTAAATTGTGTGCAAACAAATGACTTAATTAAATTCTTCGTTATTTATACTTTTGGGGGGAACTAAAGTGGATCAAAAATAGGATTTTGTTAAGTTTTATTGCGGGTCCTAAAATTCCAGCGCGCGGACATTTCTTGACCAATCAGATTTGTATAATTACTTTGTTTTGGATCCTGAATATTTTTCTGTTAATTGGTTTCCGAGCCGAATTTTCTAGAATGTTTTTCTTTTGTGTTTTTAGCTGATTGGTTGAAAAATACAAAAGTGTGACTTCAATGTTTATGCGATTTTTTAATGTAAGATTTAGATGTGTCGTGCCGCTTGCACGGATATCCCTGATCCTCTCTCGCCACTTCTCCCTATCGTTCATCGCCTCTGGCAGGTCTTCAGGGCTACATCCCATATCCTCACATAGCTGCTGTATGTATGTTCGACCTGGTCGTCCTGCTTTTGCTCGGCCATATGTGGAGGTCCATAGGAGTACATCACTTATGAGCTCGTCCCTGCTTCTCCAACAGTGTCCTGCGTGTCTGGTTCGTCTAACTTGGATAGTTTTCGAGATGGGAGGCAAGTAGCTGTATAGTTGGTGCCTTGTGGGATGTTGCCGCCATGACTTATTCAATATTGCTCGCAACATTCTTGTGTAATTGCCGTCTTGCTTCTCGAGCAGTTTTGTTAGCGTCCAAGTGGTGCATCCATACAGCAGTATCGATACGACTGCTGCCTAGAAGAAACTGCGTTTCATCTTATTGGTCAGGTCTGATTTCCATAAGATCGATAACTTATCGATAGCTGTCCATGCCTTCGTTAGCCGTGTGTCGATGTCCTTTTCGGTTGATGCGACTCTGCTACCTAAGTAGGTGAATTTGTCTACCAGTTTCAGAGAGGTTCCGTCTAATGTGGAAATGTCGCCTGCTTAATTAAAGCATATATATTCAGTTTCGTGTGTAGTGATTAATAAAAAGAAAAACGTTGCATCGCCACAACCATGATACATATACATGCGGAAACATAGTAAGCACAATAATGACGAACGAACGCATTTGTTTAGAAAAATGTACCTCTCACACTTTATTCGAAATGGTTGCGAAAGGGTTATGTGTGAGAGGTGAGTTGGAGACTGAACAAACTGCAACATATTGACCCCCAGTTCCTTTGTCTTTATCAGCACTTCTTTCTCGTTCTGATGGACTGCTGAATCGGGGCTCCTGAGGGCCCTGGTTCTCTCTACAGCATCTTATCCCCAACTCACTGACTCCAACTAACTCAACTTCCTGTCGCACCGGGTAATATCATTGTTTGACGGCCACCTGCTTCCTGTGAGCGTTGTATCGAGGTTATACCCTGATATTTTCGACCGGATGCACCTGTTCCTTGATTGACGGCTGGGTCGAAGGTCAATATGCTACACAAAATGTTGCAGTTCCAAGAAGCCCCTGACTGGAAGTTGAAACTGCACATGACTGAAAGACACTTATCGGAGCTAAGAAGAAAGCCTTTTCTTCTTTGAGCTTAACTTTTGATACTAGACTGACCTTCTTTTCCTCGGCTGCTAGCAGCCAGCGCACGTATCCGCCTAAGTCTCGTACTTAGCGTAAGACTGTCTCCTCTAGCGACAGCCTATATTAAAAACACTAACTGGGCTTATCAACCGCTTGTAAAAACGCCGACGTCGGACATCATCCACCGAAAACGACTAATACATTTCCATGCCTTATTTAGGAGATGCGACTGTTCTCTAATTGTCTAGGAAGACCTTTCCACAGAATGGTCGTATTGAACCCAGAAATAAAGTTAAAATTTAAAAGGCATCTCTTATCTTTGTCTTCTTCTTTCCTTCAGTAATTCCTTTGTAGCCTCCACAATCAAAGAATATGCCCACGAGTGAAATGGGGTAAAAATAAAACAACTGAGTCAGATACGCTAAACCCAAGATATCTAAACCCAAATACCCACAACCTGCGAAATTAAAAACTAAATAATTATCGACCAAATCTTCTGGATCCCTATAGATGCATATCCGCCCGATAAGAGATAGTTTAGAAAACCACAGCGATGGAAAATCTCATTTATGAATACCAAATTATAAATTTGCCCTGTCGGCTGAGGCTGTAGAATACACTGACTGCACCTCTGCAGAGGGGACCCCTCACAACGAGTGTCCTGGATATGACACGTAACAATCTGATGGTGAGGTTCCAGTAATACTGGAGCTTTGGGGAAAGCGTGGCACCCCTTCATTGCCATTACTCCCAGGTCCAATCTGGTCCGGCTTGGTAGCACCTGATAGGGCCACATCTATGGGTTAAATAGAACTAACAGCATATTTATGCTAAACTGAATTATTTGACTAAACTGAATAGTTTGAAATAGAAATATTTTTTGACAATTAAACCGTACTTACATTTAAACTGTGTGCTTATGTTAAACTGAATTATTTGAAATGGAATTGTTTTTTGACACTGAAACTGTACTTACACTAAACTGATTTGTTTAATATAGAACTGTTTTGACATTTAACTGTGTGTAAACAAAATCTGTGCTTATACTAAACTGAATTAGCTGAATTAGAACTGTTTGAATAAACTGAATAGCTTGAAATGTTTTTGACAAACTGTGTACTTATGCTAAACTGAATTGTTTAAAATAGAACTGATTATTTACATAAAAATGGATTTGGCGTTAAATAACCTACAAAGGTTGATATGCCATAAAACCCAACCAACCGAATTATAAAAACTTGTTTGTTCACTTTCTTTGTTTCCTAGGATTAAGTAACATCCTTTTGAGCTTTAGCACAACCTTACAACTGTTCAGTAACCTCAGACCCGCAGGCGATTTTTATCCGGACCCTCATCTTACACAAGATTGACATTACATTACATGACTTGGTCCAGTCGGGTGGGACTGAAGATTATACCAACTACATCTCTGTAGAGGGGTAAGATTCCTGCTATGAGTGTCCTGAATATGACACTAAGCAATCTGATGGTGAGGCTCCAGTAATGCTAGAGCTTTGGAGAATGTAGCGTACCCCTTTATCGCCATCGCTCCCTGGTTCACTCCAGCCCACAGTGGTAGTACCTGAGAGGGTCCTATCTATGGGTCAAGTAGAACTAAACTGTGTGCTTATGCTAAACTGAATTGTTTGAAAAAGAAATTTTTTGACATTTAATTGTTTAAATAAATGGCTGATGTTTAATTGAATTGTTAATGATACATAGCAATACTTGGAACCATCAAACTTTGTTGACTAAACTGAATTGCTGGAAATGTTTTTTGTCATTTGAACTGTGTACTTATGCAAAACTGAATTGTTTGAAATAGAACCGTTTATATGTATAAAAAAAATAGATTTGGCATTAAATAACCTACAATGGTTGATGTGCTATAAAGCCAAACTAAACAAACATTACATTACAATTGACTTACTAAGCTACAAATCTTTGAAATCAAAATTTCAGTTTGAATACACCGCTTACTTCTGCAAAAAATAAATATTGCCGAGTGGAAAATATAAAAAATATCTTGACTAATGCGAAACTGATGATATCCTTGTTTGGAAGTACATATGCTTGTGAACATTTTTTTCCAAAATGAAATATACTAAAAGTCATTCAAGAACAAGGTTGTATGACAACAACCTGAAAGAGATTTTGCTCCTGTCATCAAAAAATATTTCATTTGATGTGGAGAAGTTATCAAACAATAAGTATAAACAAGCGTCTCATTAAATCCTTTACTATTTCTAACTGTATTTCGTTTGTAGCAAGAAATCTGCTTTTTTTTGTAGATTGTGATAGTTTTTTTCATTTTGTTCTTTTCTTTTTGTTATTCCTGCAGTAAAATAAGGAACCTTCTTAAAATAAAATCAAAAATTCCTTGCTATATATATATATATATGTATATATATCAAGGGTTGACAACATCCGGCCCTCAAGTGATTTTTGTCCCGCCTGCCATCTTACACTGGACTGACATTGTATAACACTACAAGTCCCGGGAAAAGAATTATGCCCTCCCCTATGCCTTGGTATAGTAGTTATTGAAAAGGGGGCCTTCTGGTCGTCCTCGACTAAGGTCGCCAACTTACAATTGACTTACATTGCAACGAACTTTTGAAATCAAAATTTAAGTTTGAATCCACTGATGACTTCAACAAGAAATATATATTACCAAGCAGAAAATATAAAAAAAAAACATCTTGACTTGTGTGAAATAGATGATATTATTTGGTAGTTCATATTTTTTCCAAAATTAAATAGTCATTCAAGAACAATGTCGTATGACGACAACCTGAAAGAGATTTTGCTCCTGTCATCAACAAATATTTCATTTGATGTAGAGAAGTTATCAAAAAATATGCATAAACAAGCGTTTCATATCATTTTCCATCTCTAACTTTATTTCGTCTGTAGCTAGGAATCTATTTTTTCCCTTCTTTTTTCTTCTTTTTCCTTAGTTTTCTTATTGTAGTTGTTTTTTGTTATTCCAACAGTAAAGTAAGGGTCCTTGTTAAAATAAAGTTAGATTAAATTCCTTTGTAATAGACTATAGAAGACCAGATAAGGATTTATAAGAAAAAAATCCATCCTTGATCGCCCTTCGGGGCCCGTGGCGCAGCGGATAGAGGGGTTGAGTCTCTACGGTTCCAGGTGAGCATTGTCAGAAGATATCGGTTTCAAATCCTACCCAAGCCGGCCTGAGGTTTACTTGGTCAAAAACGTGGTGCGATAGACAACAACTATGGAAGGCAGTAATTACTATGGAAGGCAGTAATTACTGGGAATACGGTTACAAGACTCATCATTCCTATCCGAGGTCGCGGTAAAAATCACCTGAAGATTCACCAGAGGTGAAATTTGGCCGAAACGTAGTGAAAGAAGAAACAACACAAAAAAAAAAAAAAAACTACCAAGATGAGGACAAAAAGTCCGCAATAAATAAAAATGAATTCTCATATTGAATTCCTTGTTTTGCTTTAAACCTCCAGAGAATTTACTTGATATTCAAAACATTACTCTACTCATCTGTTTGACCCTCTCTCTCCAAAAGGTTGCTGACTCCTGAGCTCACAAGATATTACTCTACTGTAGTGAATATATAAAATTTGATTCTATAATATCGAATAATTTCTCATTTCGTACAAAAGAGTATCGTAGCCATTCCGGCTACGATACCTGAAATCTCCGGTTCAGAGAAAACGCTGAGTCACCACTGACGTCCGACAACAGAACGTTGTATATACGTCATGAGAGAACTTCTATTACTAACACAGAAACTATTTTTCGAAAGGAATTTATTCTGCTGGCCTTTCGGAAACAAAATTATTACCACAAGATAAAATATATTATATTTAAAAGTTCATCTTTAAAGTATAATGAAGTATTTCATTATTACTTATATTTAATAAAGGAACTTCCTGTGTACAGAAACACTTTACTTGGCCCAGCGGCTGAACGGATTATAAACAGCAGGCAGCAACCGAAAATCAACTCGGCAACCGGGGTTCGGCTCGGGTTGTGTTCAAAGTCAAGGACACATTCGAGACTGAAAGGCCCCCAGCTTCGCCTGGGCCACTCTCGGCGATGATGACGAGCATAGTCAATCATGGTTCGAGTCTCGGCTCGAACCCGACCTCCCCCTCCCTCAATCCCCACTATAATCGACCTTCGGGTCATTGACATTGTGTCAAGTCCTGTCTGATGGGAGGCAGAGACAAAGAAACAACTCGGCGGCCGGGCCTCAACTTGTCACCATCACTCAAGGTCAAGAACAGATTCGAGGCCGAAATGGTCCTGGCTTCGGCTGGGTGATGATCTAATTGACAGCATTGGATAGCACTTGACCCCTAGGTCCAGTTTAAGCTATAATCAGGGATCTGTGCCTGGACTTTCGTTTGAGTCCATGTCCAGCAAGGCTCATCAGGCTCACATTGCACTAGGAGAGCCGATGACCTACTTAGTCCAGCAGGGTTCGAGTCTTGGCTCGAACCCGACCTCCCCCTCCCTTAACCCCCACTATAATCCGACCTTCGGGTCATTGACTTCGTGTCAAGCCTTGTCTTGTCGAAGGCAGAGACACATAAACCGGAAGAGGTATCTGTTCCTCTCCCACTCTCCAAGGTCTTGGACAGATTCGAGGCCAATGGCTCCCGACTTCGGCTAGGCGATGATGTCTTTGACAAGCATTGTATAGCACTGAACCCTTTGGTTAGTTTAAGCTATAATCAGGCATTCGTGCCTGGACTCACGTTCGAGTCCATGTCTATCAAGGCTGTTCAGGATCACATTGCACTGAGTGAGCCGATCACCAGCTTTGTTCAGCTGAAGGCTCACATTACACTAAGAGATCCTATGTTCAGCATAAACAAGCAGGGCTCAAAACTTGACTCATGCCCGATCTAACCTCTTTTAACCCCCTCAATAAACCGACCTTCGGGTCATTGACCTTGAGTTAAGTTCTGCCAGGCAGAGACAAATATAACCTCGGCTGTCGAGCTCACCTGAGCCCGGAGGAGAGGTATCTGTTTCGTCTCCCAGCCGCATGGGGTCTACGTCCTCCACAAACGGGACATCGATCATCAGCCTTTGCAACCAATGCGTCCACATCAGTGAACGTCTCCAGCAACATCTACAGACTGACCAAACAGCAACACCTAATATCTGCACCAAGCATAGAGACTATCCTCACCTTGTAGACGCGCTGTCGCCACAAACTAATCATATTTACCAACCCCTCCGCTCGGGCAGGATATGACACAAGGTCGATTTTTAAGCGGAGTTTAACAGTTTTGAATTAAGAGTTTTCCTTCTCCTAGACTAGTTGCCTCACCAAGACTGAAGAACCTAGTCTGTCCTACTATTTTACCCATAGCTGGAGGGAGAGTAATTGGATTCATACTTTTCCCAAGGGTATTAGTGCTATGTGAAATGCAATCAGTCTCGTCCAGGATTTGAACTCGTGTCGCCGTGTCCACTTCCTACGACGATAACCATTACACCACGGGCACCTCCAGATTTTTACCCAACCCCTCCGTTCGGGCAGGATAAGACACAAAGTCATTTTTTTGAGCGGAGTTTAACAGGTTTGAATTGAGAGTTTTCCTTCTCCTAGACTAATTGCCTCACGAAGGCTGGAGAACCTAATCTGTCCTACTATTTATCCATGGCTGGAGGGAGAATAATTGGATTCTAGGGTATTAGTGCTATATGAAATATAGGATTTGAACTCGTATCGTCGTGTTCAATTTCTACGACGATAACACCATTACACCACGGGCACCTCAAACTAATAGACAGCTTCAACACAGACTTTTAACACTCAACAGAGACTAACTACACCGACGTGATACAACAACCCCGATTTCTGCACCCATACTCATTTCGAGTACTATTCTCTTATCAAAACCTGAATTTAAACTTATCCACTTGTCTCAATCAATTGTCCTGTCCTCCGTCAATTGCAAGATAACATAAAACTCTCCTCAGGATCGATACATTTTTAACGGAGGTCACTTGACAAGAGAAATAAGGATATTAAATTGAATTTGTTATGATGTATAAAGAAAATGACTTTTGAAAATAAATTACTTCGATATCAATAAGGAAAAGAAAGCCAAATACATCTTTTCATTCAACAAATTTTTAATCTTCAAAATGTACTTTTTTTCCTCCTTAAAAGATATTTTCGCTTTTTAATATAATAAATTATTTAATTTTGTCGAAAAAAGAAAGTGTGTTTTTGTATTTTCCTGTGTGTGTGTTTTTAAACATTCTATCTCTTGAATTTTTTGATGGATGAACCGAAAGTAATAAAATCTTGAAAAAAAAAAAAAAAAAAAATCATTTATTATAGGGTTTAATACGCTTATTGTTTTCGTTTTGTTTTTTTTTTGTACCGAAACCCCGACCTCCCGAGAAATCAGAATTATCTCCCTTACCTACTGCTCTTGAGAAAATATTTTTGCATCGTTTATTTAAGGAAGATGATTTTGATTTTTATCCAACCACCTGAATAAATATTAGTTTTAATTCAAATTTTACACTTTCTCTCTTTTCTCTAATGTTGCGTTGTCGAAAGGAAAAGAAATCAGACGGAAGTAAGTATAACGTTATATTATTTTCTTACGTTAGTCATTTGCTACAAAGTGTTGTTTTTATTAACAAACAAGATTTATCATGAAATATTTTAAAATATGTTAAAATATTTTCTTGTTTCTAAATCTAAAAATGATGTAAAAATTGTAGATGTTAATTTTGCTGAATAACGAGTAAATAGAAAGAAGTATGACATTTTCTTAATTCTTACATGAGTCGTCGTTTACCTATAAATAAATCAAAATTATTTGTGTCACATGTAAAACTTAACACAAGATTTTTTTCTGTGAAATTATGGAAACATATTAATCAATAAATATATGAAAATGATAATCCTTGTAAAATATTTTTTAAAATGTTTCTAATTAAAGTCACTCACCAACGTTTATTTAATTTTAATAAAAATGTTGGCAAAAATTTCAGCAGTCTATAACAGGATGAAAATTTGCTAAGTATTGTTGACTAACGAGAAAACAAAAAGTGTAACGTTTTAATTCATTATCTTAGTCGCACATAAACATACACACACACACACATATATATATATATAAGTGTGGGTTCCACATATACTTCCTTAATGAATTTGTTAAGAATGTCATGGAAGTAACAGAAATAACTTTTTAAAATATGTACTTGGATCTAAGACCGCCGGAATAGAGGCATTCAAAACTAAATTTAAAAAAAAATATTTCGAGATTTTTTTCTCTTAGATCGTTGATAAAGTCAATCAACTTCTGGATACTGATTCAAAAGTGAATATATGAAAATGATAATCCTCATAAAATATTTCTTATTCATCCCATTTGTTTAATTTCGTAAATGTTGACAAAAATATAAATACTGCTTAATTAAAACCAAATACAAATCTACAAAATCTTATTTTTTTACCAAACTTGATGTTATGTCGTCTGAAAAAAATTCTTTAGTGGTTTAATATTTTTTTAAATTCTTTATTTCTTAAATAAAATTTTGCAATCATCAAATAAAACTGTGTTTTTAATGATTGCAAAATATAAACTTTAATTTGTTTTTGTTTTTTTAGAGTAGAAGGTTGAAAATTTGGATTTTTTTCATTGAAATCATCGGTATTTTTTAAGAAATAAATAAATGAAAATCAGTGGTGTAATGGTTAGCAAACGAGACTAGAAAACCTTCATGAGTGAGTTTGAGTCTCACTGGGTGCCCTATTCATATGGCCTTGTACCACAGCGAATTTGCACACAGTTATATGGTTTCTAGTATTCTTATTATCATCATCTAGTCGCACTGGTAGTGTTGCGGAGCCGATAAATATGTCGACCCCGCAAATGAATTATGTGAATGAGAAACAGCCAAAGCAATAGGAAGGAACAAAGGCGAGGTAACGATAATAACAAATGACAATTTATTTTGTCATATTTACAAGCGTAAATGTAAATGTCCGTGATGGTTGATGCTGGTCGTTGAGTTCAGCTAGACGTTGGATGCTGGTAAGCTGAGGTCGGTCGAGTCGTAGAGTTCAGCTAGACGTTGGATGCTGGTAAGCTGAGGTCGGTCGAGTCGTAGAGTTCAGCTAGACGTTGGATGCTGGTAAGCTGAGGTCGGTCGAGTCGTAGAGTTCAGCTAGACGTTGGATGCTGGTAAGCTGAGGTCGGTCGAGTCGTAGAGTTCAGCTAGACGTTGGATGCTGGTAAGCTGAGGTCGGTCGAGTCGTAGAGTCCAGCTAGAAGTTGGATGCTGGTAAGCTGAGGTCGGTCGAGTCGGTGGGTTCAGCTAGACGTTGGATGCTGGTAAGCTGAGGTCGGTAGAGTCGTAGAGTTCAGCTAGACGTTGGATGCTGGTAAGCTGAGGTCGGTCGAGTCGTAGAGTTCAGCTAGACGTTGGATGCTGGTAAGCTGAGGTCGGTCGAGTCGTAGAGTTCAGCTAGACGTTGGATGCTGGTAAGCTGAGGTCGGTCGAGTCGTAGAGTTCAGCTAGACGTTGGATGCTGGTAAGCTGAGGTCGGTCGAGTCGTAGAGTTCAGCTAGACGTTGGATGCTGGTAAGCTGAGGTCGGTCGAGCCGTAGAGTTCAGCTAGACGTTGGATGCTGGTAAGCTGAGGTCGGTCGAGTCGTTGAGTTCAGCTAGACGGTCGTCGCGGGCATCTGAGGTCGGTCGAGGTTGGTAGATCAATATCCCTGGTTGTGACGGTATGTTGTGGTTAACCAGGGGTGTGTCGATCGGGTTTCTGGCTCGTACAGCGGGTCGTACGTGAGCCAGTTGTTGCAGTGGTAGAACAGTCCGTAACAGCGAGTCGTTACGTGGACTGCGTGGTACCTTGCAGGAGCGTCGAGTTCGGTAGGTCGACATCCTCGGTTATGACGATATGTTGGGTTAACCGGGGGTGTGTCGGCCTAGTTTCTGGCTCGTACAGCGGGTCGTACGTGAGCCAGTTGTTGCAGTGGTAGAACAGTCCGTAACAGCGAGTCGTTACGTGGACTGCGTTGTACCTTGCAAGAGTGTCGAGGTCGAGTAAAGGCTAGGGCCTTGCTGGGCCCCCTAGCCGTGCGGACGTATCTGACGGGAACGAAAGCTTTGCCGTGTCAAAGCCGTGCGGACGATGGCTATGGCTAGGTTCGCGCCAAAGCCGTGCGGACGAGCGGACGAGAGCGAAGGCTTTGTCGGGTCAAAGCCGTGCGGGCGAGCGGACAAGAGCGAAGGCTTTGCCGTGTCAAAGCCGTGCGGACGAGCGGACGAGAACGAAGGCTTTGTCGGGTCAAAGCCGTGCGGGCGAGCGGACAAGAGCGAAGGCTTTGCCGTGTCAAAGCCGTGCGAACGAGCGGACGAGAACGAAGGCTTTGTCGGGTCAAAGCCGTGCGAACGAGCGGACAGGCCAGGAGGCCGAGGCTAAGATGGACGTTATCTTAGCGCTGCGCAGATAGTGAAGCCGTAGCTAAAGGCTGGACCGTGCCATTAGCGCTGCGCAGCTTATCGGACAATCGGAACCGAGGTTAAGACCGGTTGGTCTTAGAATCCGTCTTCGTGTTTGCCGCCTGGCCGTCTGTTTCGACTGGTCATTACTGACCAGTCAGAGATGCTCTGACCCGCAGACAGAGACCTCTTGTGGTCCTAAAAAGGACCTTTGAGCATACCTATGCAGGTGGAAGTAAGGCAGGTCTACCACGAGAAGTGGGACCAACGCCGTAAGTTAAGTTGGATTCGACCGCACGGAATGCGGGATTCCTCCTTAATGAGCTTCGCCGGAGCGCGCCACGGAGCGTTGAAAAGGGCCTGTTGATATCACGAAAGGGCTGTGACACACAGCCCAGCCGTGTGAATAAGAAATTCCCTCATAAAAAGTCAGTGTAGCTATAACGTATTTTTCTAACCTTCTGTAGACTGGCGGCGACTATTAGTTGAAGTTTTATCTAGTTATTTTCGGCCGTAGTGCTTTGTAAATGTTATTAATTTTAAATTCATCCTTTTCTTTAGCTATAACGAGGTGTCAAGGTCGTTAGAAAGAAAAAGGGCTTAGTCAGTTCCGGTCGTACCCGGATATAGTTGTTCTACGACGGGCGTGTAACTTGATATGTTTATGTTTATCAGCAGGTCGCGGCAAGGGCTTATCGGCCGGTCGCGGCAAGGCCCTCTCCCTAGATAATTGATCGTCCATCAATTAGTAGTCGGTCCGTAGTTTGCTAGGGAAAGCGACCTTCCTTCGGAGTCGGGTTTGCTGGCGTTGAAGTACTTTCGGCTGAAGATGTCGGACTCACCGCTGCCCTCCATTGCTCTGGCTGTATTCACGTTCAGGGTCACCACTTGTTGCGGAGCCGATAAATATGTCGACCCCGCAAATGAATTATGTGAATGAGAAACAGCCAAAGCAATAGGAAGGAACAAAGGCGAGGTAACGATAATAACAAATGACAATTTATTTTGTCATATTTACAAGCGTAAATGTAAATGTCCGTGATGGTTGATGCTGGTCGTTGAGTTCAGCTAGACGTTGGATGCTGGTAAGCTGAGGTCGGTCGAGTCGTAGAGTTCAGCTAGACATTGGATGCTGGTAAGCTGAGGTCGGTCGAGTCGTAGAGTTCAGCTAGACGTTGGATGCTGGTAAGCTGAGGTCGGTCGAGTCGTAGAGTTCAGCTAGACGTTGGATGCTGGTAAGCTGAGGTCGGTCGAGTCGTAGAGTTCAGCTAGACGTTGGATGCTGGTAAGCTGAGGTCGGTCGAGTCGTAGAGTCCAGCTAGAAGTTGGATGCTGGTAAGCTGAGGTCGGTCGAGTCGGTGGGTTCAGCTAGACGTTGGATGCTGGTAAGCTGAGGTCGGTAGAGTCGTAGAGTTCAGCTAGACGTTGGATGCTGGTAAGCTGAGGTCGGTCGAGTCGTAGAGTTCAGCTAGACGTTGGATGCTGGTAAGCTGAGGTCGGTCGAGTCGTAGAGTTCAGCTAGACGTTGGATGCTGGTAAGCTGAGGTCGGTCGAGTCGTAGAGTTCAGCTAGACGTTGGATGCTGGTAAGCTGAGGTCGGTCGAGTCGTAGAGTTCAGCTAGACGTTGGATGCTGGTAAGCTGAGGTCGGTCGAGCCGTAGAGTTCAGCTAGACGTTGGATGCTGGTAAGCTGAGGTCGGTCGAGTCGTTGAGTTCAGCTAGACGGTCGTCGCGGGCATCTGAGGTCGGTCGAGGTTGGTAGATCAATATCCCTGGTTGTGACGGTATGTTGTGGTTAACCAGGGGTGTGTCGATCGGGTTTCTGGCTCGTACAGCGGGTCGTACGTGAGCCAGTTGTTGCAGTGGTAGAACAGTCCGTAACAGCGAGTCGTTACGTGGACTGCGTGGTACCTTGCAGGAGCGTCGAGTTCGGTAGGTCGACATCCTCGGTTATGACGATATGTTGGGTTAACCGGGGGTGTGTCGGCCTAGTTTCTGGCTCGTACAGCGGGTCGTACGTGAGCCAGTTGTTGCAGTGGTAGAACAGTCCGTAACAGCGAGTCGTTACGTGGACTGCGTTGTACCTTGCAAGAGTGTCGAGGTCGAGTAAAGGCTAGGGCCTTGCTGGGCCCCCTAGCCGTGCGGACGTATCTGACGGGAACGAAAGCTTTGCCGTGTCAAAGCCGTGCGGACGATGGCTATGGCTAGGTTCGCGCCAAAGCCGTGCGGACGAGCGGACGAGAGCGAAGGCTTTGTCGGGTCAAAGCCGTGCGGGCGAGCGGACAAGAGCGAAGGCTTTGCCGTGTCAAAGCCGTGCGGACGAGCGGACGAGAACGAAGGCTTTGTCGGGTCAAAGCCGTGCGGGCGAGCGGACAAGAGCGAAGGCTTTGCCGTGTCAAAGCCGTGCGAACGAGCGGACGAGAACGAAGGCTTTGTCGGGTCAAAGCCGTGCGAACGAGCGGACAGGCCAGGAGGCCGAGGCTAAGATGGACGTTATCTTAGCGCTGCGCAGATAGTGAAGCCGTAGCTAAAGGCTGGACCGTGCCATTAGCGCTGCGCAGCTTATCGGACAATCGGAACCGAGGTTAAGACCGGTTGGTCTTAGAATCCGTCTTCGTGTTTGCCGCCTGGCCGTCTGTTTCGACTGGTCATTACTGACCAGTCAGAGATGCTCTGACCCGCAGACAGAGACCTCTTGTGGTCCTAAAAAGGACCTTTGAGCATACCTATGCAGGTGGAAGTAAGGCAGGTCTACCACGAGAAGTGGGACCAACGCCGTAAGTTAAGTTGGATTCGACCGCACGGAATGCGGGATTCCTCCTTAATGAGCTTCGCCGGAGCGCGCCACGGAGCGTTGAAAAGGGCCTGTTGATATCACGAAAGGGCTGTGACACACAGCCCAGCCGTGTGAATAAGAAATTCCCTCATAAAAAGTCAGTGTAGCTATAACGTATTTTTCTAACCTTCTGTAGACTGGCGGCGACTATTAGTTGAAGTTTTATCTAGTTATTTTCGGCCGTAGTGCTTTGTAAATGTTATTAATTTTAAATTCATCCTTTTCTTTAGCTATAACGAGGTGTCAAGGTCGTTAGAAAGAAAAAGGGCTTAGTCAGTTCCGGTCGTACCCGGATATAGTTGTTCTACGACGGGCGTGTAACTTGATATGTTTATGTTTATCAGCAGGTCGCGGCAAGGGCTTATCGGCCGGTCGCGGCAGTAGCATGGCTTTCCCTGACTCTCTCTCACCATTCGTCCCTATCAACCATCACTCCCGGCAGGTCTTCTAGACTACATCTTGTGTCCATACAAAGCTGTTGCAGGTAAGTTTTTGTTGGTCAGCCAACACTGTCACGACTATGTGAAGGGGTCCATAGGAGAACGTCACTTATAAGTTCGTCTTTGCTCCTTTGGCAGTGTCCTACATGCTATGTTTGTCTTAATTTGATGGTTTTAGAGATGAGAGGTTGCTGTTTTGTGGGATATTGCTTCCAGGATTTATTCAGTTTTCAGTATCTAGAGTAATTAAAGATGAGGTTTCTTTTAAAATACATTTTTCCTCCAAAATTCTTAAGATAGCATTTTTTTTATTGTTTTGTTGTCATGCAACAACCCAGAACACACACATGCCTCAATCATTTTGTTTATTCAACTTAATTCAAATGATTTTTATATTTTTTAAAGATAATCAATAGAGGATTAGATTTTCTTAAATATTTTATAACAGTTTTCTTTTTTGTCCATATGAATCGATGCCTTATTTTTTTAGTTAAAAGACAGTAAAATAAGGTACTAGTGAGTAGAGTGTAGTAGCTAATGACCTGGAAGACCTGGTATTGAGCCCAGGTTGAGTCATACCAAAGACTCAAAAAATGGTACTTGATGCCACCTTACTTAACACTCCGCATTATAAGGAAGAGATAAAAGGTAAAGTGGAGCAATCCAGGGAAAAGAATAGCACCCTCTCCTACATCTCAGTGTAGTAGCTAATGAAAAGGGAGCCTTCAGGTTGCCCTTGATTATGGTTGCCAACTTTTACTTTTTTATTGTGTTATATAATGAATAGGTTGCGTCTTAATTTTGTAAAGTAAGTGTAGAATTTAAAATATATGAATTCAAAAGTTAATTGGTAATTCATTAGAAAAAAAGTAAGGAAAAATAACCAGTGATATGATAAACAAGACTTGACCGCTGGCTGACCTTTTAGCAGTTCTCATATTGATTGGTTCAGTTATGATAGCAGGTCAGTTAAGTAGAGTTAGAGTAGTCCAGGGTGCCATAGCAAATGGTTGCTTAAAATGGATTCTTATCTAATACCATTAATTAGCAAGCAATTATATGGCTGTTTAAATTTCTGAGATGAAGCTTGATGATTTTTATCATTAAGGGTTTTCAGACTATTGTCTTTATGTTTATTGTTATTTCCACAACGTTTCAGCCAATATGTCCTCCGACCTTCTTCAGGTGTTTGTCGAACTCGGGAACCTACATGGAACTTTGAACTAGGTCCTTTATAGAATCCACAGGGGTTGCTTGTTCTGATTCTGTTTGCCATAACCAGGTACAAGTGTTAAGTATTCCCATATTGTTACTCGCCTGCAGTCAAGATTGAACCTGCAACCTCCAGATGATTGTCTCCTTAGAAGCTTAGGGAACCAATGCCTATAACCATTACATTATGTGTCCTGCTGGACAGTTGAGAGTTAATGATAAAAAATACAATTATATGGCATCAAACATCTGACAATAATCATCATCTATGAATAGTAATTCCTTTAATTAACTCTTTTTAATGCACATAATTTAAACATAGATATGTTTTCTAGTATTTCAATCAAACACCATTAATTTGTGAGCATATATATTGTTTGATTGTTTCGTTAGGTTTTATGGCATATCAACCATTATAGGTTATTTGATGCCAAATTCTCTTTATATATACATGTATGTTAAATATATATGATTTGGTTTCGTTTGGTTTTATAGTATATCAACCATTGTAGGTTATTTAATGCCAAATCCTCTTTATACATATATATTGATATATATATGATTTGGTTTGGTTGGGTTTTATGGCATATCAACCATTGTAGGTTATTTGATGCCAAATTGTCTTCATATATATATATGATTTACTTTGGTTTGATGATTTATCAACCACTGTAGGTTATTTAATACCAAATCCTCTTCATACATATATAGTTGGGTGACCTGATAGCTACTATACCACGGTGTAGGGGAGGGCACTACTCCTTTCCCTGGATTGCTCCACTTTACCCTTGATATGTACCTTATATTGCTAAGTGTTAAGCAAGGCGGTATCAAGTACTATTTTTAAAGTCTTTGGTATGATGTGACATGGGATTGAACCCAGGTCTCCTAGACCATTGGCAAACACTCTACCCACTAGGCCAATGAGTAAGTATATATGATTTGGTTTGGTTGGCTTTTATGGCATATCAACCATTGTAGGTTATTTAATGCCAAATGCTCTCTATACATATATATCTGGGCCAGAGTGGATGTGGGAGCGATGGCAATGAAGGAGTAGTCCACATTCCCCAAAACTCCAGCATTATTAGAGCATCACCATCAGATTGTTTTACCATATCAAACCAAACCAAATCATATATATTTAATATATATGTATAAAGAGGATTTGGCATTAAATAATCTGTAATGGTTGATATGCCATAAAACCCAACCAAACCAAATCATATATATTTAATATATATGTATAAAGAGGATTTGGCATTAAATAATCTGTAATGGTTGATATGCCATAAAACCCAACCAAACCAAATCATATATATTTAATATATATGTATAAAGAGGATTTGGCATTAAATAATCTGTAATGGTTGATATGCCATAAAACCCAACCAAACCAAATCATATATATTTAATATATATGTATAAAGAGGATTTGGCATTAAATAATCTGTAATGGTTGATATGCCATAAAACCCAACCAAACCAAATCATATATATTTAATATATATGTATAAAGAGGATTTGGCATTAAATAATCTGTAATGGTTGATATGCCATAAAACCCAACCAAACCAAATCATATATATTGAATATATATGTATAAAGAGGATTTGGCATTAAATAATCTGTAATGGTTGATATGCCATAAAACCCAACCAAACCAAATCATATATATTTAATATATATGTATAAAGAGGATTTGGCATTAAATAATCTGTAATGGTTGATATGCCATAAAACCCAACCAAACCAAATCATATATATTTAATATATATGTATAAAGAGGATTTGGCATTAAATAATCTGTAATGGTTGATATGCCATAAAACCCAACCAAACCAAATCATATATATTTAATATATATGTATAAAGAGGATTTGGCATTAAATAATCTATAATGGTTGATATGCCATAAAACCAAACGAAACCAAAAAATGTTATCTAAAAATATTCTAATTGAATTTTATACGATTTTTTTTACAAATGTAAACAGAAATTTTAAAATTAAACTGTTTTTGTATAATAGAAGAAATATTTAAAAAACATTTTCTCAATATGTGTCACTATTTTAACATGTCAGTGGTCATATCTACATAATAAATATCTATAATTTTGTCTCAATCTTTATGCCTTTTATTTCATATACATAATTGGCTTTCAGTAGTTTAAGGTTCTTTCACCATCATATTCAATTTCTATCATATTTTCATTCCCATGAACCCATGTGTCGATTTGCCTTAGGTTTCTTCTTAAATTACCTGTCAACCTTTGTGGGTTATTTAATACCCAAACTCTCCTTGAATAATGATAGTTCTATTGAGCCAATAGCTTGGGGTATAAGGGGGGTTATTCTATTCCTAAGAGTATTAGTCCAATAGTCATGTGTATGGTCTTAAATGTTATAAGATTCTTTCACAGATTGAGTCTCATGCCCTATTGGTCGGGTTTAAACTATGTTATCTCTATCCCCTGTACCATAATGTTTGTACTACCCCATGGTGAACGGGTTAAAGTATGTATCACTATGTCTTAAGTGGTTGTTGGACCTGGTTGTATCCTTACCATGGGTAAAAGTGATGAACACACAAAACTCTGTCTTAGATCACTAACACAAAAGTTTATTCACTACTACATTTTTTAAAGTAGTCATTGTCATTGGACCTACCATATCATGTTACACTCCTGAAGAGGGGTAAGACGTCCTCCCCAAAATACAAGGGTGTCCTTGGTATGGGTCTAAACTGCATCTGATGGTGAAGTTCCAGTTCTGGGGAATATTGAGTACCATTGCCATTACTTCCAGGTCCACTCTATCTGGTAGTACCAGTTACGTTCCTATTGATGAGTCAAATAGATCTGTTTCAAAATTATTCATATTAGATAAGGTCAGGGGCAAAAAAAACAACTTACAAAACAATTACTCAAAACTGTAGATATAAACAATTAATGCAAATCACTCCTAAGTCCTTTTAACAAGGCAAGTTAAATGTTAGAGTCCAAAAAATGTTCTCTGTGGAAGAATTAAGTGGACAAGAGAAGACAACTTATCCCATATGGCAAAGGTGCCTGTGATGTAATGGTTATCATCATAGGAAATGGACACGGTAGTACAAGTTCAAATCCTGGACGAGACTGATTGCATTTCACATAGCACTAATACCCTTGGGAAAGGTATGAATCCAATTATTCTCCCTCCAGCTATGGGTAAATAGTAGGGCAGACTGAATTGTTTCATATAACTGCTTGAATAGTTTGAAATGGAAATATTTTTGACAATTAAACTGTGTACTTATGCTAAACTGAATTGTTTTCAATAGAACAGATTATTTACATAAAAATGGATTTGGCATTAAATAACCTACTAAGGTTGATATGCCATAAAACCCAACAAACCAAACCAAACCATCTTTGACATCTGTCAATGTAGCGGCTGAAGTCGGACTTTGGTTTAACCAGGGTTTGACTTCTGCCACTACATTGACAGATGTTGGACCCTAGTTGAACCAAAGTAACAGAAAGTGCACATGGTACCTAAAGTAAACAGGACACAGGTGTTCTTGGTGGTAATGCGACATAGATTGTGTGTCACTCACACAAAAAGGAATCATTTTCATATGTATTGTATTGGTGGCTGGCAGGAGGGGGTATGACCATGAGAATTTGCATAGGTGGCATGCTAAAGAGAGGTGTATCTTTGTACAATATGTAGCAGCAGGCTGGAGAAGGTGTGACCCACAAGAATTTGTGTGGGCTTCTGGGTTGTTATATAACCCGGAAGATTTTAACCCAACCAGAAGACAGAAAAAGGGGTTCACTGTGTGTGCAGCTCAGCCATGTTCAACTGTCTCAAATTCCAACAATCTGTACATTTTGAGTAATAAAAAAAAAGAGGCAGATTATATTTTTATACACCAGCATTGTCGTCTTTCTTTTCTGTACAACAATTATATTTGTTAGTAAGTAAAAAAGTAAAGTTGGCGACAATAGTTGAGGGAGACCCGAAGGCTCTCTTTTCAATAGCTACCACACCAAGGTGTAGGGGAGGGCGCTACTCCTTTCCCCGAATTGCTCCACTTTACCCTTGATCCGTACCTTATAATGCTGAGTGTTAAGCAAAGAGGCATCAAGTACCATTTTTTGAGTCTTTGGTATGACTCGATCTGGGATTGAACCCAGGTCTCCCGGGCCATTGGTGAACACTCTAACCACTAGGCCAATGTCCGGTTGTTAGACAGTAGCATAACATTTTTGTATATGAATGAACTTGAATAACATGATGGAGTGCAACTGGCCTGGGAGACCTGAGTTCAATCTCAGATGATGTCATACCAAAGACTCACAGTGCCAAAATGTTTGAGTTTCCTAGTTTTTTTTTTTTGTGAGGAGTTCCGCTGGTGTAATGGCGAAAATGCTGGACTGTGGCCCTGAAGTGCATGAGTTCAAACTCCAGTTATGCTATATCATTCACTTTTTGACTAATTCCCTTTGAAAAGTTATGAATCCCTTAATGCTTCTAACTATGGCTTTAATAGTATCCCTATTGTTCTTCTACAAAGATGGCTTTGCCATTAAATAATCCATGAAAGTTGTTATGTCATTAAAAAAACAAACCAAACTTTTTTAAATTTTAAAAATAATACTTTAATTTTCATTCATTCACAGATAACAAAAGTCTTGAAGGAAAATAATTTTTGGTGTAATGGTTATCGTCATAGGAAATGGTCACAGCGACACAAGTTCAAATCCTGGACAAGACTGACTGCATTTCACATAGCACTAATACCCTTGGGAAAGGTATGAATCTAATTATTCTCCCTCCAGCTATGGGTAAATAGTAGGACAGACTGGGTTCTTCAGCCTTGTTTAGGCAACTAGTCTAGGAGAAGGAAAACTCTGAATTCAAACCTGTTAAACTCCGCTTAAAAATTGACCTTGTGTCACATCCTGCCCGAACAAAGGGGTTGGTAAATAGGAATAATTTGAAACTCAAAATGACACACGCAAGCAAAGGCCAAAGTAAAAACTTATTCTTATAAAGAATGTGGATCTGCCTATAGACAGTAAACACTGAAGACAGCATTCTTATGAAAGCTGTATGTGAGAATTTCACTAAATCTACATTTCAAAGGACACATGAAAAAAGAGTATTGAGAAGCTCAAATCACAACTACTGTAAAGAGCAAAATTTTCATATATTTCAGAAATGGAAAGACTCATACAAACACACACTGGAGAGAAACCATTTTCTTGTGAAGTCTGTGGATCGGCCTTTTCAGTGAGTTCCACTTTAAAAACCCACATGCGAACGCATACAGGAGAGAAACCATTTTCTTGTGAAATGTGTGGGTCAGCATTTTCAGTGAGTTCTAGTTTAAAGAAACACATTCAAGCACACATTGGAGAGAAACCATTTTCTTGCGAAGTTTGTGGAGCAGCATTTTTACAGAGGTCAGGGTTAAAAAGTCACATGCGAATACACACTGGAGAGAAACCATTTTCTTGTGAAGTCTGTGGATCAGCCTTTTCAGAGAGTTCCAGTTTGAAAACACACATGCAGATACACACTGGAGAGAAACCATTTTCTTGTGAGCTCTGTGGCTCAGCCTTTGCATTGAATTCCAGTTTAAAAATCCACTTGCGAACACACACTGGAGAGAAACCATATTCTTGTGAGGTATGCAGATCAGCATTTCCAATGATTTCCAATTTGAAAAAACACATGCGAACACACACAGGAGAGAAACCATTTTCTTGTGAAGTGTGCGGAACATCATTTTCAATGAGTAGCAGTTTGAAAAGACACATGCGAATACACACGGGAGAGAAACCATTTTCTTGTGAACTCTGTGGATCATCATTTTCAGTGAGTTCTAGTTTGAAAAGCCACATGCGAATACATACTGGAGAGAAACCGTTTTCTTGTGAAATATGTAATTCAGCATTTTCAATGAGTTGTAATTTGAAAAATCACATGCGAACACACACTGGAGAGAAACCATTTTCTTGTGAAGTTTGTGGATTTGAATTTTCTCAGAAGTCTCATTTAAAAAGGCACATGCAAAAACATATGTAATAAAAATAAAAAAAAATTTATTTTTCATACTAAGAAAAAAAGAGGTTTGATAAGAAAAACATGAAATATCTTCCTCCTTATATTTTTTGTATATTTCACATGTCAAGTATCCTTTATTTTCTGCCTCTGATTTACCCAATCCAAATTGGTTAATCCATTATTCCTAGTTCCTGCCTCTGAATCACCTGATCCAAATTGTTTAATCCATTCTTCCTAGTTTCTGCCTCAGATTCACCTGATCCAAATTGTTTAATCCATTCTTCCTAGTTTTTACCTCAGAATCACCTGATCCAAATTGTTTAATCCATTCTTACTAGTTTCTGCCTCAGTATCACCTGATCCAAATTGTTTAATCCATTATTCCTAGTTCCTGCCTCTGAATCACCTGATCCAAATTATTTAATCCATTCTTCCTCGTTTCTGCCTCTGATTCACCTGATCCAAATTGTTTAATCCATTCTTCCTAGTTTCTACCTCAGAATCACCTGATCCAAATTGTTTAATCCATTCTTCCTAGCTTCTGCCTCTGATTCTCCTGATCCAAATTGTTTAATCCATTCTTACTAGTTTCTTTTCCTTCACTATTGTTCTGTAAGCTTAATTTCATTTGTTTTATGCCAATTAACAACAATACAGATATGTTCATATATATTTGTGTATATATATATATATATATATATATTAGGGTGCATCAAATGCCCTGACATCAAAAAATTTGCTCTGTCCCCAATTTTATTTTGTTATATGAAATAAATACTTATTTTCAAAAATGGGGTTATTTTGGTATTGCCTTATAAGATCATGTTGCACTTTGATATTAATATTGTTCAACATAGAAATTTACATCAAAAATCATTTTTTCAGGATATAAGTTTTGGCTAAATAGGTATAATATCATGGTTTATTCTTTAGCTTCAGACCATGGCACAATATGCATCAAGTTGGATTTGGTCGAAAGCGAGAAGTTTACAGC
Organism: Sepioteuthis lessoniana; assembly: GCA_963585895.1. Taxonomy (NCBI): domain Eukaryota; kingdom Metazoa; phylum Mollusca; class Cephalopoda; order Myopsida; family Loliginidae; genus Sepioteuthis; species Sepioteuthis lessoniana. The sequence goes on from OY757908.1 coordinate 27,366,851, forward strand.
ATGAATGAAATGCAAGCGGAACCACCATTCCAATGTGATTACATAACATCAATAAACAGTTATTGTAAACGTGTAATAACATAAACGGATGAAAGTAAACACATTTTTTAAAAATCACTAACTGCACACTAAAAATGAAGATGAACGTCCAATGTAATCTCTGCTCTTAATTGATCTGGCGTATATATATATATATATATATAATTCTTTTAAATACCCTGTCTGGTGGCAAAAGTTGCTTGGTAGTTCCAGGAGTGGCAGTACTACCTTGAGGTACCGAAACTGTGTTATCACCCCTGGTTGGTGGCTGATGAAGGCAGGGTATCACATGTGCTTTCACACGTATGATGAAAAGTCTGTTAAATATAAAGAATTGAGACTACAACACTCAGCATACGTAGAGACGCCTTTTTACCCACTCGTTCTTATCACACTCCCATAAACAGGTATGGCCGTCTGTTTACTTCCGGTCCTAGGAAAACATTTCTTTTCTCGAGAGTAGGTAACTTGCATGACTTAACACTTAATATAATCTTTTTTAATGATATAATAATATAAATAATTCCAGCTCTCCACACATGTTCTACTAAAAGATAATTACAGCTTTACCTGCTTATAATAATGTATATAAATAATAAATAATTTTAGTTGAAATCCATGTTTTTCATTACTTTTAAAAGTTTAGCACTTCAACTATTCATGAATTTTGATGCAGGCTTATAAACTTCATGCATTTATCTATCTAAAAAGTTATAAAATGAACCAATTTTAGAATGATATTTAATTAATATAATGATATAAATAATTCCAAATCTTTGCATACATTCATCTGAAAAATTATTACAGCTTTACCTGCTTATAATTATTGAGTTTGGCAAATTGTCCAAATCAGCACTCAGTTGCGTAACAATCTGAGTTGGATTTGAAACTGAATTCCCAAAGAAGAAGAGTGGGGTGTCCTAGTGGCGTAATGGTTAAAGCGATGGACTGCGGGATTGTAGTAAGCAAGTTCATACTCCAGTCGCACTATTACATTTACTTTCGGGCAAATACCCTTGGGAAAGGTATGAACCCCCTTATCCTCCCAGCTTGGGTTAAATAGTACCACTAATGTTCTTCTAGGAGAATGGCTTTGACATTAAATAACCTCCTAAGGTTGATATGCCATTAAACAAAGAAACCAAACCAAACCAAACCAAACCAAACCTAAAATTTTCATTTGTCTTCTTGTCATTTGATTTTCAGTTGTTAAAATTTTCAGAGGGTGTCCTCGTAGTGTAATAGTTAAATCAATGGACTGCGGAATCGTAGTAAGCGAGTTCATACTCCAGTCATGCTACTACGTTCACTTTTGGCCAAATACTCTTAGGAAAGGTATGAACCCCCTTACCCTCTCAGCTATTAGTTAAATAGTTCCACTACTGTTCTAGGAGAATAGCTTTGGCATTAAATAACCTACAAAGGTTGATAAGCCATTAAACAAAGAAACCAAATCAAAAGAAGGAGAGTTATTCATGGTACACTGGAGTTAGCTGTGGCTGTAGAATACACTGACTACACCTCTGCAGAGGGGTAAGACCCTGCCAATGAGTGCCCTGGATATGACACTAAACAAGCTGATAGTGGGGTTCCAGTGATGCTGGAGCTTTGTGGAATGTGGAGCACTCCTTCATTGCCATTGCTCCCAGGTCCACTGGCCCGGAATGGTAGCACCTGATTAGGGTCCTATCTATAGGTTAAATAGAACTAAACTGCATACTTATGCTAAACTAAATTGTTTGAATTAGAACTGTTTAACTAAACTGAATAGCTTTGTAACCTATTGACCCTCGACCGAGCCGTCAATCAAGAGATGTGCCTGTGTAAATAAATGTAAGAACAGCGGAAGCAGGTGGATGTCAGACAATTATATAACCAGGTGCCCTGGGCGGTTCGAGTCAGTTGGAGACAAGATGCTGAATTGAGAGCCAGCGGCAGACAGAGGGCTTTGGGCCCTCAGTGACCCACGGTTGAGCAACTCAGCCAAGATGAGGAAGAAGTGTTGCTATGGTCAGAAGAACTTTGGGTCAATATAGCAGTCTATCCCCGTCTCCAGCTCATTCTCTCACACACAACCAACATCAACCCTTTCGAGAATAAAGTGTGAGAGATATATTTTTATAAAGAAGTGTGTTCGTTCGTTCATTGAAGTTCGTATATTATGTTTGATTATGTTTCTGCATATATTTCTATATGTATGTGGCTATACAACAGATTGAAATAGAAATGTTTTTGACAAACTATACTTACATTTAAACTGTGCATATGCTAAACTGAATTGGTTGAAATGGAACCGTTTTTTTACATTGAAACTGTTCTTACACTAAACTGAATTGTTTAATGTAGAACTGTTTTGACATTTAACTGTGTGTAAAGCAAATCTGTACTTATACTAAGCTGAATTAGAACTGTTTGAATAAACCGAATAGCTTGAAATAGAAATGTTTTTGACATTTAAACTGTGTACTCATGCTAAACTGAACTGTCTGAAATAGAACTATTTGCACGAAAATGGATTGGGCGTTAAATAACCTACAAAGGTTGATATGCCATAAAACCTTACCAACCAACCTTGTGGGCAAATCTATTCCATGGGCTGAGATTCAATGCTGGTCTATAAGTGGATGTATTTCTATATAAATACCAGCTGCAATTTAGTATTGTTGCAGGCGCTATATTGGCTTATAGCTTGTTGTTTTTTTACTTCTCATCTGCTCACTCATGGTAGCGGAGATTGCTTGGAATTCCACTTGTGGTTCAGTATTGGGTTGCTGCCACTTTTTTTTTTTTTTTTTTTTTTTTTTTTGTCTGGCTACTGCTCCCCATTTCTCCCTCAGCCGCAAATGTTTATTTATTTCTAAAAAGAAATAAATAGCTTCGTGGCAGTCCCATAGTATCCAATCACTTTTTCATCAGTCATTTCACATCATCTTTCATCAGTCATTTCACATCATCTTTCAATTCAGTGGAGGTGCCCGTGGTGTAGTCGTTATCGTCGTAGGAATTGGACACGGCGACACGAGTTCAAATCTTGGACGAGACTGATTGCATTTCACATAGCACTAATACCCTTGGGAAAGGTATGAATCCAATTATTCTCCCTCCAGCTATGGGTAAATAGTAGGACAGACTAGGTTCTTCAGCCTTGGTTAGGCAACTAGTCTAGGAGAAGGAAAACTCTAAATTCAAACCTGTTAAACTCCGCTTAAAAAAAAAACTGACCTTGTGCCATATCCTGCCCGAGCGGAGGGGTTGGTAAATAGTATCATCTTTTAATTCATTCCATCTCAGAGGAAAAAATAAAGGGACATCATCCTTCTGTTTGGTTACTTCTGTAACCATGGAGGACTCCCCAAAGTGTTCCCCAGAAGGGTCCCAAGACCTTTTTAAGGCTGCTCCTCTGCCCAAGCCCATGGGAACCCCAGCGAACAAAACAACATCCCTGGTCACTACAGAAGCCTTCCCTACAGAGCGGAAAGAATGGGAGAGACCGAGGTTCCGATCAGGCGGTCAAAAAAGTTGGAGTGCCTCACCCAACAGCAACGTCGGGACTAATTGGTTGTTCCTTCCGGTCTCCCTGACAACAAAGTCCAGCAGCCAGTCTTATCCCTCCGGGACAAGTGCCCATGGATGCCATCCCGAAAATCAGTCTCCTGGAAAACTATAACAAAGGGTCTGGAGGATTACGAAAGAGACATATTGGGCATGTTAAAGTGCTCATACCATTCAAAAAGTATATGTTGGTTTATGACTTGTCAGGAATTGAACATGGGATCTTCTTATGACAAATTGTAGGTTGGTTCAATTTAAATGGGACTGTTTCAAGCAATCAGAAGCAAGTTTGGGATTGTAGCAGATGCTACTTAAGACGCACATAAATTTGGTTATGGGAAGAATTGTTCTTAGAGGGGGAAGTGCTGACAGTCTGAACTGTGGCAATCATAAGTTAACAAACATTGGTAGCAGAGCGTAGTTACCGGGCTCAAGCTGAGGTGGAGCTATCATAAACTTCGCCATCCTGAAGGTCGATTTAAGAACTACGATACTCATTAAATCTTGATGCAAGTGAAAATCCAACTACTGGTCTTGGCTAAAAATGCAGGAGTTACTGATTAAGAATTTCTTACAATGTTGGAAGAGATTCCTTCGTCATGTGAAACATGTTTGAGATACAAGAAGGTGCAGCCAAGACCTGTAGTTGGATTTTCACTTGCATCAAGATTTAATGAATGGGTTGCCCTTGATATGAAGGATATAAAAGGGAACAAAATTTTACATCTTCTTGATCTATTTTCAAAATATAGTGTTGCTGTGAGAGTGCCGAATAAAGAAAGTTCGACTATAATCAATACTATTTTCAAATATTGGGTTGCATACTTCGGATGCCCAAGTAACGTTCTGACTGATCACGGTCGCGAGTTTGACAATATTTTCGTGATATGTGTCAAAATCTCAACATAATAGTGAGGATGACAGGTGCTGAAAGTCCGTGGAGTAACGGAGTCTGCAAATGGAGTTATTGAAGAATGGAGTTATTGAAGAATGAGTTATCAAGACCCTTGAAGATACTAAGTGTTCATTTGATGTCGCTGTTGTTTGGGCTGTTAGTGCCGAGAACACTCACAACACTGCATGGGTTTAATCCCAATCAATTAGTCTTTGGTAAAAACCCAACTTTGCCGTCAGTTACTTTGAACAAGCCACCAGCGCTGGAGGGTATCACTGCGTGTGATGTAGTGGCAGAAAATTTAAATGCCATGCATGCTGCGCGTAAGGCATACATTGAATCGTCTGAAAAAATAAGAAGAGCTCTGAGGCACTAAGTTCGGCCTGCAATCTCTGCCAGGTATAACAATGGTGATCTCGTTTATTTCAAGAATAGTGACCTTGACCGATGGTTAGGCCCAGGAACCGTAATCGGGACTGAGTACAAACAAGTCTTGGTCAAACACGGTGGCTCCTATGTCAGAGTTCACCCGTGCCGTCTGATACTGTATAGTAAAACCATACCAACGACGAATCCTCAGGAATTCAATGTCGAAACCTCAGATAATAGGCAGAAAAATATGAGTAATGATGATTAGATTCCTTCGACAGATTTAAGGGGTAATTTTGATGGTAGTGAATTACTTAATGAAGATGTTACGGTTGACTCTAAAGCCTTGAGTCAGCCCGAGTCTAATGGAAATGAATAGAGTCGCGTTGAATCGGCTGAAGAACCCTCCAGAGTGATAGCACCAATCGATAGCATTGATTTACCGAAGCCTGCAATGAAAATTTCTCATCTCCCAAAAATTGGTCAAATTGTGGATTGTCGTCTTGCGGATAATAGTCAACTTAAAGTTGAAATCCTTAGTCGAGCTGGTAAAGCGACAGGTGCGAATAAGTTTTTTTATGAATGTGTCCCAAGGAAGTAAAACTATGTGCTTAGATTTTGAGAAAGAGGTCAACTCATGGGAAGTGATACGTGACACGCCAAAAACAATGTACTCAGCAAAATTGAAATGGCCATATTGCGAGAAATGATAGCTAATAAAGATATACATAATATAACCTGGTTACCAAGCGAAAACCAGGTTGCTGATGTCTTCACGAAGAGAGGTGTTCCATCATCTAAGATTCTACAACATATGATAAGCAGGAAGACAGTCAGCATATAACTCACCTCAGAAGAAGATAAAAAGAGGGAAGAGCTGTTAAGTGCTCATACCATTCAGAAAGTATATGTTGGTTTGTGACTTGTCAGGAATTGAACATGGGATCTTCTTATGAAAAATTGTAGGTTGGTTCAATTTAAATGGGACTGTTTCAAGCAATCAGAAGCAAGTTTGGGACTGTAGCAGATGCTACTTAAGACGCACATAAATTTGGTTATGGGAAGAATTGTTCTTAGAGGGGGAAGTGCTGACAGTCTGAACTGTGGCAATCATAAGTTAACAAACAGGGCATATATGTCCAATACTTTAAGGGCAATGAAATTTTGCCCATACCTGAAGTCTCCAAAGTGCTGGAACCCCGGATCCTTTCTTTTGTCATCTCCGACCTTAAAACAAGGGGGTTGACTGGGCTGCAGAAGGACTCTTGAAGGGCTCCCCCATACTGCTGGGATTCCATGCCAATACTTATGCAAAAGCTTTGTGACATGGGATGTCCGACTTCCAATGGAGGAGCAGGCCGCCAAAATAGGAACAAGCTGCATAACGACCAAATTTTTCAGCTCCAACCCGAATATATGGACACCTGTAGAATCCAGGCTCAGGTTTGTAATGTATCGACGTATCTAACAGGTGACATCCTGGCCGCCTTCCTCAACGTCTCTGGCAGCGTTGAGGATGTGTCGCAACTGCGGGCTGCCACCTGGACAGCCCATGGAGATTACGTCTTTCGGGTTTGCGTAAATAGGAAAGGCTTCCAAGCCATTCCCATTAACATCATCTCTGGGATAGGCCGATGATGGTGGTGGTAGAGGGCAGACGGCCACACTGCTGGAATTGCAAACAGGTTGACCACCTTGTAAGAGTCTGCCCTCAGAAAAATCCAAAAACCACGACTACAATGGACACTACCAAGCAGCCACAAGAAGCAGTGACTGAAGTTTCAAATTCGGCCAACTCAGCTCCCAAACTGAAAACCCCCAATTTCGGGGACTGGGTGGACTCAAGTCACCTGAAGGGGGAAGAAAGGAGTCACCCCCCAAAAGCTGGAGGGCACTCCTAAAGCTCCGCCCCCCCACCCACCCACAATAAGATACAGGAGTCAGCACCATCAGTAGCAATATCAGCAACACCACCCACCCCAAAGAAATAACACCCAGCAAAAATAACTGACCAACGATAAAAAAAAGATAAATAACAAAAAAGTGTCAAATCTGTTTAATCTTAGGGGTGCACCCATGGTGGCCACCTTCGTCCGCTCGGTTAGCAGCCGAACTCAGGGAGTCTGGGACATCCTGAATAAGGCTAGTCAAACCAATGTGAGGGTAAGGTTAGCAGAATTGGAGCACCCCTCCTTGAAAAAAATGTTAAGCTTTTGTGCAGGCCGGGTCCCGATTTATGTTCACACTTCGTTCTACAGGTCACTAAAGGTAAGATACCCTATGGACGTTAGAGGAGTGTCTCCGGATGGCCGAGTGAAAACTAAACTCGGCACCGGTTCTCTAAAGCAAGCCGTTGGCATCCTCACCCTCGAGGATTTCCGGACCATCGTCGACAGTGAGTAGGTAAGTGAGTCAGAATGACTCTAAACCTTGCTAGTCTGAACGTGAGGGGACTGAGGGATCCAACAAATGTGCGCGATTGCTTGGTGAACTCTTGAACCTCTGTGTGGATGTTATTGCAGTGCAAGAGACTCACTTCACTTGCGCAGAGGACTGTCGGGTGGTGGAAAGCGACTTTGTTGTCTGTTCAGCATTCGGCAGCCGCTGCAGCGCTGGAATCTCTCTGCTAGTTGGACGCAGCCTTAATGCAATTGTCAATCTTATCTTTGCAAATGACGGGAGCCGGCTGGTTGTGGTTGATGTTGCAGTTAAAAGCTTCGAGTTACATATGGTCGCAGTTTATGCACCCAATAGCGTTGGCGAGAGACGCTCCTTTTTCCGACGGTTGGAGCCGTTCCTTAACGATCCGAAATGGATAATTTTAGTGGGCGATTGGAATGCGATCCTTTACCCCAAGATAGATAAGGTCGGGTGGGGTGTTAATGGGTCGGATAGGTGTGAAAGCAGCCTGATCGACTTCATGGCCCAGCACGATTTGGTCAACATGTTTCGCCTGGATCACCCAGGGAGGGAGATGTGAATGTTGCAAGATAGTTATCCCTCTGTCCATACTAGGACCTACCTGGACAGAGTGTTAGGAGAGCTGACGCTGAATTTGTTAGATGTCCCACATTCCACTTAAGGGATTAGGGATTTCGCCATCAAGTACGGCAAACAGCTCAATCTAGATAGGGCCAAGAAAGCGAAGTCTTTAGACGATAGCCTTTCCCAGACGGTGGAGAGGGGATTCCCTAGCCGTAGATCTAGCTAGGCGGTACCTTGAACATGAGGCTAGCAAATACTACAAGGGATTTATAGTTATATCTAGGTTAAAAAGAGTTCCCAACGAAGCTGTGAAATGTAACGCGCATGCGCGTGAGTAAGAAGTACGAAGGTTTCCTCATCGGTACATCGAGTTCGTCAAATCCCCGAAGGGGTGCGTGCTATGGTCGAATTGTGAGATGCACGGTGCCTTCGGTAACCGCTTTGCCCGCTATCCTGACTTCCTGGTTCATGTTTCGCAGCTATATAGCTGACTTCCCCCGCCGTGGGGCGGTTGTAGCAGCTGGCTGCGAGGGGTTGATTACTGAATGTATAGTCCGTGATGCGTTGAAGTAGATTGGCCTCAACAAGTTGCCAGGACTGTATGGTTTGCCCAACGATTTGTACTTGAGGATGTTGCACATGTTTGTCCCTATTCTGAGGGATATATTCAACGACTCGTTTGTCCAGGGAGCCATTCCTGGTAGCATTTCCAAGGGTGTGTTTACATTACTGAAGAAAGGCGGCAAGCAAGTTTGGGAGGACTTAGATGATTACAGGCCCATAACTCTGCTAAACACAGAGTTAATGATTTTGGCCTTGGTCTTAGCGAACCGCTTGCAGCTTGTCATCAGTGATCTGATTGGACCTGAGCAGAACTACACTGTGAAGGGAAGATCGATCCAAGACAACTTGCATCTGGTACACGAGATCCTTGAGGAGTTAAAAGACAACATCAAAGCCACGCTGATCAATTTGGATCAGTCCAAGGCCTTCGATAGGGTGAACCATCGGTTTTTGGCGATGGTTTTGGAGACTGTCGGATTCAAACCGGAGTTCCACAAATGGATCAGCATGATGTACCACAACCCCCAGGCCGTGGTGCAGGCGAACGGGAAGTGTTCGGAGGCGTTTGTTCTCGAGCAGTCGGTCCGGCAGAGTTGCTCCCAGTCGCCTATTCTCTATGTTCTGGCTTTGGAGCTCCTGCTCCGTTGGCTTTGGGATGAGGGGACAAATCCGGCCCTGCGTGGAGTCCCTTTTTCTAGCTATGTCACTGCAAAGGTCTCGGCGTACAGTTTGCCTTTTCAAATGGCAAATTGTTGGGGTTTTGCCTTGTTATGTTAAGAAAAGGAGGAAAACAAATGAGTGGACGAGAATATTGGTGAGTTTCAAAAACTTTAACGACAACCAGAAAGATAACCCTGTACTGTGAGTCGTACATATGGAAGAAAACAGTTGCGAATGTTAGAGCAGGAATTAAGCATTCAACCTGAAGTTTCGAGAACAAGTTGGTCTATGAGGAATGAATAGATGACAAAGGAATAGTCTCCAAAAGGAACAATGGCCCATGGATGAAAGCGCTCTCCTCGTGTTGAATGTTAGTCTGTTCTACTGCTAGAATGAGTGAGGAAGAAACTGAGAGAGCGTTTGCGCGGCCTTTTATACTACCCAGGAAAGTCTTCCGAGTAGTATGGCTTAAATCATCCTCATTGGACGAAAATATAAAATCGAAACTTCAACGGCCAAAATAATTCCCGCGCTAAATAATAATTTAAAATTCTTTCTTTCTGTTACAAGCTCTTTTCCAGGATTTTTAAAATTTAATATTTATTTTATTGTTTGTTTGAAGCATTGTATAAATTATTTTATTTTATTGTATTAATTTTGAAGGTTATTGCAATGTAAAATAATTATTTAGGGTCTAATTAATTAATTTCGAAGTAGAAAACTTCATCATTAGAAACTTATATGAACTTAGTGTTGTATATTCATTTTTTTTTGACGTTGTAAACATAATGTCACGTGGGGTGTTAGAATGCTATGTTAGGTGTTATGACCATTGTGCCACGTGGGAGAGACGTGACATAAGTTGTCCAAATGAATTTAATTTTTTTTTTAATACTCATAATCTATTCCATATTTTATTCTAATCTGTTGTTAAATTGAGTAAGAATTTGATTAAAATCAACAATTAAAAAAAATTAGATATGTATTTAAAAAATGTACATGTCAATTAATGATGTATTCAGTAATCAATTCAAATCTACTTTTAATCTGAGGGCGTGACTTAGCAATTAATAAGTTAATGGTTTGGTTTGGTGGGTTTTATGGCATATCAACCTTTGTAGGTTATTTAACGCCAAATCCATTTTTATGTAAATAATCTGTTCTATTTAAAACAATTCAGTTTAGCATAAGTACACAGTTTAATGGTCAAAAACATTTCTATTACAAACTATTCAAGCAGTTATATGTAACGATTTGGTTAAATGTAAATACAGTTTTAATGTCGAAAAACAGTTCTATTTCAAATAATTCAGTTAAGCATAAGCACGCAGTTTAAATGTAAGTACGGTTTAATTGTCAAAAACATTTCTATTTCAAGCTATTCAGTTTACTCAAACAATTCATTTTAGCATAAGTATGCTGTTAGTTCTATTTAACTCATAGATAGGGCCCTATCAGGTGCTACCACTCCGAGCCAGAGTGGATCTGGGAGCGATGGCAATGAAGGGGTACTCCGCATTCCCCAAAGCTCCAGCATTGCTGAAACCTCACCATCAGATTGTTTAGTGTCATATTAGGACACTCATTTTGGGGGTGGGGGGTCCTACCCCTCTGCAGAGAAGCAGTCGGTGTATTCTACAGCCCCAGCTGACTGGGCAATTAATTAGTTAAGTTAGTGACGTTCGTCAATGGTGACCCGAAGGCTCCCTTTTCAATAGCTACTACACTGAGGTGTAGGAAAGGGCACTCTTCCATTCCCTTGATCCTTACCTTATAATGCTGAGTTAAACAAAACGGTATCAAGTACCATTTTTTTTAGTATGACACTACCTGGGATTGTACCCCGGTCTCCCGTACCATTCGCGAACACACTAATCATTAGGCCAATGGCCCAGTTAGCTTTTAATAAAGCTTTCTTAATTCGAATATTACGTACATTATGTATAGGAAAAAGAGGTAATAGCAGTAGGAGTAGGATTCTATCATTTTCTTTCTTTACTAATTTATTTAATTACTCCTTTAAGAGTTTTTTACCCCAGTCTTCGCTGAGTTTTTTTTTACTGGACTTTGATTATTATTGTTCATGACGGAGAGAATTAGGATTAAATAGTTTAAAATATGTTTAAATATTTTCTTCTATCAGAATCTAAAAATTAAATTCTCCTAGTGACACCCCCACCAAAAAAAAACAGAATTATCTCCCTTGACTTGCAATCTTAAGACATTTTTATGTCGATCGCAAATGATTTATATAACCAAAAAACATTAGTTCTTTTTAAAATGCTTGAGTTTCTTCCATTTCTCTAAAGCTGTGTTTCCCTCAGGAAGAGAAATCAAACGAAAATCAAAACAAAAATTTTTTTTAAAAGGGTAAGTCTTTTCATTTAAAAAAAATTCTTCCATTGGTTGTAGAAGTAGTACAAATATTTTTTAATGAATTGTTTTTTATTTATTTACCAAGCCATTTTTTTTTTTATTTGACTTTTTGGATATCTTGTAAAATTAACAAAATCACATTTGAAGGCATTCCGATGAATTATTTGATAAATCCAGCTAGTTTTAAAGGAAAATAGAAAATGTATCCAAATTTGAAAAGGAATTTTTAACGAAATGGCGACCTCACTAAAATCATTTGTTCCAAATGTAAAACTAAACCCAGGATATTTTAAATAAAATTAAGAATACTCATCTACGAATGAATATTTTAAAATGATAATCCTTCTTAAATATTTCTTAATAAGGTCACTCGCCCTGTTTATTTAATTTTTAAAAAATTTAGAAATTCCCATTTTAAGAATATTTGCATTTTAAATTGAAAACTAAATTGAATTTTATAAAAAAACGAAAACAAAAAAAAACAAAAACAATCTCAGCGGAAATGTAGCAAATATCATCTAAATAATTGGAATACAATGAAGTTTAGCTCACATATTATTATTTTCTTTGGAAATATGTTATTTATTTATTTATTTATTTATTTGTTACACTTGTTCGAAACAAGTATTTGCCGTTAAATTTTTACTCTTTAACCCATCGAAAACTAAAAATCAGATTCTACTTTTTGGGGGTGAATACCACAAGCATTATTGACGAGCAGAGATGATATTTTTCAAGCTGTTTACATGTATTCACCACCCCCCCACAAAAAAAAAAATAAATAGAATCTGATTTTTAGTTTTCGCTAAAATCTGATTCGTTAAAGGGTAAAACTTTACCTATTTCCCCCTTTTAAAGTTTTTATTTTTTACTAATTTTGTTCATATCAAATAAATTTCAGATTTATGTGTGGCGGGGGGGGGGGTTGTAAATCTTTTTTTAGGTCGAGTTAAATAAAATAGTCTGAAATTATTTACGAGGAAATGAAAGTTGTACTTCAATGAAAATTCATTTTTGCTTAATCCTTCGTTAGTGATGATTTTTTGTTTGTCAATGCCAACTGTTCCCAAAATAGGTGATCGTTCTACATTGAATTAGAATGTGAAAGTGAATCTTATTATCAATTTTAATTTTTTTCGTAAAAAAATCCGGTGGGTTTGAGGGTCTAAACGAAATGAAAATTTTAATGATTTTTTCCAATAACTATTTTTTAAATTATTTAAAATCACAAATTTAAAGTTCCGAAGTTTCAAAATTAAGATTACTTCCCTTTATCATCTTACATGAATAGCATAATTTATTAGGATTTGTAACCAATGTTTTACGTGACTCTCTTTCTCTCTCTCTCATATATATATATATATATATATATATATATATATATATATATATATAATGTACTGTTTCATTGGGGGGGAAAACCATCCCAAATCAAGAGCTTAAGAAAAATGAGTTATTTTAATGTAAGTTTGAACGATATACAACTTTTATTTTATTGTAAATAATTTTAGACTGATTTATTCAACTTCATCCCTATTTTATTTGTCTAAATTTCTGATAGGAAGCGTTATAATTTTTATCAGAATAATGATGTTATTTTACCTGTCGTTGGGATTGAACCTGCAACCTCCAAATGATTTCACCAAGAAGTACTTTTCAAGCAAACGTCTTAGCCCCTGCGCCATGTGTCCTGCTAGTTCAATCCCAACTACAGTTAAAATAACAAGGAATTCTTTCAACAGCTTAACACTTCTACTTTGCTTTGTGTGTGTGTATGTATATATATATATATATATATATGGTTAACAATGAAACTCCAATCATTTCTGAATTTTTTTGGCTTGGTTTCTGTGTTATGCAAATCATAGATTCTTTGTCGTTTCTTTTCTTGCTCACTCATATTGGGCTAGATTTTAGCATTTAAAAGTTCTTGAATAATAGAGCTAATCATAAAAAATTTAGATTTATCATTTTTTTTTTTTTTTTCAAAAATTGGACTAATCAGACTAAAAAAAAAAAAAGTTTTAAAGTTATTCCATGTTTTGCTTCAGCACCCAGTAGAAAAGGCATGAATCCAATCCTCCCTATTCCATATTTTACTTCATGCACTGTATGTTAGAATAGTGTACACACAGTGTCAACGGTGCTTGCTAATTGTCAGTTTCTCACCTATGCATTCATCAGGCCTGATGAACACATGAAAAACCTTCAAGAAGGGTCACTCGTAATGGAAGAATAATGGTTTGAGTTGGTTTTACTGGCTCTAAGCTACACTATCCAGTTATTTTTTTATGAGACTTTGACAGCGCTTGAGTAGAAAGAGATTTTAATTGACAACTTCATATCAAAGCTACCCGGTGGGGGGGGTCCTCATGGTTCAATAGTTAAAGCAATAGACAGCGGAATCATACTAAGCAAATTCATACTCCAGTCATGCTATTTTGTTCACTTTTTGACAAATGCCCTTGGGAAAGGTATGAACCCCCTTATCCTCCCAGCTATGGGTTAAATAGTACCACTACTGTTCTTTGAGTAGAATGGCTTTAGCATTAGATAACCTGCAAAGGTTGAATTACCATTAAACAAAGAAACCAAAACAAACCATAAAAATCACAAAGCGAAAGGAAAATATGGTTTAAATTGGTTTTACTGACTGTGAGCTACACTATCAAATTATTTTTAATGAGACTTTGACAGCACTCATGGAATCATTTTTTAAACTTTTTTTTGTCTGATAATTCTAATTTAAAAAAAAGCACACAATAAACCTAAATTTTCATGATTAGCACTATTATTCAAATCAAATTTTAAATTGAATTAAAATTTAACCCAATATGAGTGAGCAAGAAAAGAAACAACAAAGAATCTATGATTTGCTTAATGCCAAAATAAGGCCAAAGTTTCTTTGTCTACATACAAAGCTAAAAGAAATTTTTACAGGAAAAGATCTTTTTAAAGAAGAGGGGGAGTGGAGGACTGAACAAAAAATGAAAAGGAGGCTTTCTAACCGTTCTCGTTTTGGCAATTAAGAAGAACCCCACAACATCAATAAGAAAGCATGCTAATGAATTGAAAGTTTACAAGAAAACTGTGAGGCAGCAATTAAACAAGATTTAAGCCCTGACCTTTACCCCCTTGATTACACTATATGGGGTATTTTAGAAAAAAACAAATGCAACTTCCCACCCAAATATTGGTTTACTGATCTTGAGGAGGAATGGAATAAAATGTCTGAAGAATTTATTTTTGAAGGCATGTAAATCATTTCAAAGGCATGTTTATTGAATAATTTAAAAAAAGAATGGCAGCCATATTGAGTAAATTTACAGTTTTGTGTCTATTTTCTTATTTTGTTGTTTATTTTTTGAATTAAAATTAATCTTGTTTTATAATAGTCATTTATTATTATATTAGAATATTCTTAATTTTGTTTTGCCCAGTTAACTGGGGCTGTGGAATTCACTGACAGTTTCTCTACTAAGGAATAAGACTTCCCAACGAGTTTCCTAAATATGACACTAAACTATTGGATGGTGACGCGTCAGCTTTGGAGTACCTAGGAATGTGGAATACCCCTTCAATGCCATTGCTCCCAGATCCACTCTGGCCTGGAGTGATAGCACCTGACAGGGTCCTAACTATGAGTCAGAAAGTATTCACCAACAGTGTTCACAATGGTCCAGGAGACCAGGGTTCAATCCCAGGTCAAGTCATACCAAAGACTCAAAAAATGGTACTTGATGCCACCATGCTTATCACTCAACATTATAGGGCAAGGATCAATGGTAAAGTGGAGCAATCTAAGGAATAGAGTAGCGTCCTACCTCCGTGTAGTAGCTATTGAAAAAAGAGCCTTCAGGTCACCCTCGACTAAGGTCGCCAACTTTTACTTACTTTACTTATATATTGAATATATATGTATAAAAAGAATTTGGCATTAAATAATCTATAATAGTTGATATGTCATAAAACCCAAACAAACAAAATCATATATATTTAATATCTATGAATAAAGAGGATTTAGCATTGAATAACCAACAATAGTTGATATGTCATAAAACCCAACGAAACAAAATAATATTTTATATATATGTATAAAGAGAATTTGGCATTAAATAGCCCACAATGGTTGATATACCATAAAACTAAACCAAACCAAATCTTGCCCAGTTGGCTGGGGCTATAGAATACACTGACTGCAACTCTGCAGGGGGTTAAGACCCCCCCCGCCCCAATGAGTGTCCTGGATAGGACACTAAACAATCTGATGGTGGGCTTCCAGTGATGCTGGAGCTTTGGGAAATGTGGAGCACTCCTTTATTGCCATTGTTCCCAGGTCCACTCTGGCCCGGAATGGTAGCACCTGATAGGGCCCTATCTAGGGATCAAATAGAACTGCATACTTATGCTAAACTAAATTGTTTGAATTAAAACTGTTTGACTAAAAACTGAATAGCTTTAAATAGAAATGTTTTTGACAATTAAACTGTACTTACATTTAAACTGTATACTTATGCCAAACTAAATTGTTTGAAATAGAACTGTTTTTAGCATTGAAACTGTACTTATACCAAACTGAATTGTTTAATATAGAAGTGTCTTGACATTTATGTGTTAACAAAATCTGTAATTATACTAAACTGAATTAGCGTGATTAGAACTGTTTGAATAAACTTTATAGCTTAAAATAGAAATGTTTTTGACATTTAAACTGTGTACTCATGCTAAATTGAATTTTTTGAAATAGAACAAATAGTTCTATAAAAATGGATTTGGCATTAAATAACCTACAAAGGTTGATATGCCATAAAACCAAACCAACCAAATCATATATATTTGATATATATGATTTGTATAAAGAGAATTTAGCATTAAATAACCTACAATGCCATAAAATCCAACCCAACCAAGTCAAATTGCTTTGGATTATTTTTATCAAAGAATAATTTTGTTTAATCCAACTTTCTAAAATCAGAATCCGCCCCACCTCCAAATCTAAAGTTCTATTTTTAATTTAATTACCTTAGCTTAATTCCTCTTTTTTTGTACATTAAAAATGTTTTTTTCTGTTTCATTCTTTTTAAGATGTCATATCTGACATAATTGAAATGTATGGCATAAGGGTTTTCATTTAAAGTTTGAATGCTAGATGAGACTGTATTTGACTTCACACTAATGCCCTTAAAAAATTCATGACTGATTTCTTTTCCCAGTCATGGATAAATTGCTGGGCAGACTGGGCACTTTAGCCTCAGTAATGCAATGAGTCTATGAGAATCAAAAAGTTCTGAACTTAAAGCTGAGAGTAACTACCAGTTTCACTCCATAAAAACTTACTTGCTATGAAATCATAACACAATTACTAATATGAAGTGTGGCAGTAGCCTTCTTCTCTGTAGGATAGAAGACATTTACAATATTTACCTTAATTACACTTGATTTATTTCTTCATGTTTTAAAGTTGAAATTCTTACATTTGTATTGTTATATACCTAGAATGAGGAGACAATAATACTTGTATATAAAAATATAAGCTTCGTGTTTATTTACTACAAAATGTTGAAATCATTGCAAGAGAGATAGGGAGTAGGTTAGGAACTGCTAGGATATACACCATATCTTCAGATTTATACCAGGTGGAGATACATCTCAAGAGAGCTTTGCTTCTTCATGCTTCTTTCACGGGAGACTGATAAAAAGCAGGCTCTCAACACGGGAGGGGGCCTGCACCCTCTCTCTGAGTTAGTACCTAAAACAACATGACTGCTGACTGATCGCTGAATTCGTAGGGTTGAAAATTTCTACTGTTATATATTTTCTGGAAACCTACACAATTCTGCCTATGCAGTTCATGTGGCATTTCCACTGTACCTTGTTTACCTTAAGACAGAACATATCCTATTTTTGAAATACACACTAACCAACCTTTCAAAGGCCAATAGGTAACATTATCATTAATGGGTGTCCTTTTATTTTTAATTTGTTGTTGATGGCAACTGTAGTCGAGGGTGACTCAAAGGCTCCCTTTTCAATAGCTACTACACGGAGGTGTAGGGAAGGGCACTACTCCTTTCCCTAGATTGCTCCACTTTATCCTTGATAACTATAACAAAATTACTTGTTGGATGTAAATAAAATATCCCTAGAAAGGTTGACATACAATTACAGTCAAACGATCATTCTCTTGAGATAAATAACTATAACAAAATTACTTGTTGGATGTAAAAAAAAATATCCCTAGAAAGGTTGACATACAATTACAGTCAAACGATCATTCTCTTGAGATAAATAACTATAACAAAATTACTTGTTGGATGTAAATAAAATATCCCTAGAAAGGTTGACATACAATTACAGTCAAACGATCATTCTCTTGAGATAAATAACTATAACAAAATTACTTGTTAGATGTAAATTTTATTTTTGAATTATCTAAATATGCACAAGTATTTTACAAAATTTAACCACATAAAAATTATCATCCATACAACACACAGGAATTGTTTCTTGCCAATCCCTGAAGGATTGAACCCCGGTAATGTTTGACAAAATTTCTAATTACTGTATTTATATTTCTTTATTTGTTGAAAAGTAGTTTAAATATTTTCTTTTCATCTTAACTTTAATTATAGATATGTTGCAGTTAATTGAAATGTAAACTGATTGTAATATATTGCCAAATAATGTATGAGTGTCATGTTTTTTTCTTTTTTTTTAATAATACTTGTTTTTTTTGTTTTTTTTATTCCTTCACAGATATCAACTGTATTGGGGAAGAATTGTTTTGAAATTTAAACATACACATTCAAGAACATCCCAAAGAAGAAATGCGTTCTTACTAATCGTCGGGATCTTCATATTAACACCTCACAAGACAATTATTTTTATTATACTTCAGTACATAAGCATTTTTTTCTAGAACAACAGAGAAAGGAGACGCTAGGGAAAGCTAACTTTCTTTCCCTGTGCAGATCAGCATTTTAACTAATTCAGAATAGAAAACAAATATGGAAGCATTTTCTAACAAAGTCTGTGGGTCAGAATTTTCAGCGAGTTGTAGTTTAAAAAAATACATTCAAACATACACCGGAGAAAAACCATTTTCTTGCGAAGTATGTGGATCAGCATTTTCAAAGAGGTCTCTTTTAAGAAGCCACATGCGAAGCCACACTGGAAAGAAACCATTTTCTTGTGAAGTGTGTGGATCAGCATTTTCACGAATGTCTCTTTTAAAAAATCACATGCGAACACACACTGGAGAGAAACCATTTTCTTGTGAAGTCTGTGGATCAGCATTTTCAGAGAGTTCCAGTGTGAAAAAACACATGCGAATACACACTGGAGAGAAACCTTTTTTTTGTGAAGTTTGTGGATCTGCATTTCTACAGAGGTCTGATTTAAAAAGCCACATGCGAACACACACTGGAGAGAAGCCATTTTCTTGTGAAGTTTGTGGAACAGCATTTTCAGTAAATTCCAGTTTGAAAACACATATGCGAACACACACTGGAGAGAAACCATATTCTTGTAAAGTGTGTGGATCAGCATTTTCTGTGAGTTCCTATTTGAAAAGACACATGCGGACCCACACTCGAGAAAGACCATTTTCTTGTGAAATGTGTGGGTCAGCATTTTTACAAATGTCTGATTTAAAAAGCCACATGCGTATACATACTGGAGAGAAGCCATTTTCTTGTGAAGTTTGTGGATCAGCATTTTCAGTGAGTTCCAGTTTGAAAAGACACATGCGAACGCATACTGGAGAGAAACCATTTTCTTGTGAAGTGTGTGGATCAGCATTTTCACTGAGGTCACATTTGAAACTTCATATGCGAACACACACTGGAGAGAAACCATTTCCTTGTGAAGTCTGTGGATCAGCATTTTCACATACCTCTCATTTAAAAAGTCATGTGCGAATACACACTGGAGAGAAACCATTTCCTTGCAAAGTGTGTGGATCAGCATTTACAGTGAGTTCCAGTTTGAAAAAGCACATGCGAAGGCACACACTAGAGGGAAACACTTTTCTTGCAAAGTCTGATGATCCGCATTTTCAGTTGGTTTCTGTTTGAAAATATAAGCGCACATTTAAGAGCAATTATTTCTTATGAATACTGTAGATCAGTTTTTTCACTGATCTCAAATTTTAGACATTTATAAAGCAATCTTATCACTGCACTTCTTTTTAAATGATCACAAATTGGGACTCTTTCTAGAATAATTAAGATTTTCAATTAATTAGTAGTAAAGCCTTTTTTCAGTTGTCATCTAAGTCAAGGCTTGAGTGTGTATTTGTTTTACTTGGAGATGTCAAGTGTATAATAATAAACAAATTTGATGATGGACAGTTTATTTTAGAATTAGCTGATATTCAATATTCTAAGATAAACAATTGTTTAGAATCAGCTGATATTTGAGACTTTGCAATGATGTGTTAGTGAAGTTCTTAGCTGATCTCATTTATTGATTATTTAATCGTAATTTTAGGAAATTATTTATAAGGACGGGTTTTAAGAGACTCTTGGCAGAGACCCAAAACGAACATATGATGAACAATGAAGTCTCAACATGGGAAGCCTTATGGGGGGACCCGAGGAGAGATGGACAGTGGCAGAAGTCATGAATGTACAGAATGGGCAGTGAGCGGAAAGATAATAGCTCTCTTTTTGGCTGACTAGAGTAAACTGTCCACCACAAAATAAATTTTCGTATCATGCAACAAACGGATTCATGTTGTGTTTTACCATCTTTTAATCATGGTGAGGTTACCACAGGGTCAGGCTGAAACTTAAGGGGTAATGTTACATCTTGATCCTTATTAAGACTTTAGTTTTGAAGCTTGTCTCCCTGTTCATATCATCAAAGTCTTATCCTCTGTTTTTGATCTGTAAAGACAATTCAATGTATTGTTGAGGAGGAAAAAGCTGTCAACACAGGAAGGATTATAACTGGTGGGCACACAAGTAAATATCAAAGGTGTATCCTTTACTAAAAAAGATATTTCTTTCAGTATTATGAATTATAATGGTTAATTACAAAGAGTTCTTTGATTATTCATTTCCTTGGAAAGTCTGTGTATGATGAATTATTTCTCAGTAGCTTAGACACAATGTATTTCTCTATTAGCAACTCTTGTGTTGCTATACTTTTACATCAACCTAAACTCTTAAAGAGCAACCTACAGCGTCAGGATTTATCAGTTTTTTGAAAAATCTTTGTGAGCTCAGACTAGTTTGAATATAATACAGGGTGAATAGATGAATCCCGTTAATATGATAATGATTTATTACTGAGACAAGCACAACGGCCGTCATTTGGAACACGTCCTGTAAAAAATGCATCATTTCAGCTAGAGACATCAAATCCATGTTTTTTTTTTAATTGTTATTACAGCTTCCAGGACATGCAATCTTTTTTTTGAATCTCTTGTCTCATTAATGAATTATCATATTAATGGGTTGCATCTATTTTGAGAAAGTTTAGAATAATTTTGTCTCCTAATAGTGACGCAAATATTTTTTCTCTCTTCTATATTAGAGGATTGATCATTGTTATAGTTTCCTATTTTTGAATCTGAAACAAAAAAGAACGCAACATTATTATTAGTAGAGTTAGTAACAGTCACATGGGTCCCATATATATTGAGAAACCCTATATATGATATATATGATTTATATTTTCCCATAGGCTCATCTCTGAAATGTAGTTTACTAAATGGCATTTTGAAAAATTTATACATTCAATGTTGCCTGAATTTCAAATCACCAACCCTAGAATATGATGAATTTCAATTTTAGAAGACCCAAATATTTTCCAAATAAAATTAAGCCTTGGAAAAATGTTCATTCTGTCAAGTAGTTCAAGTGATAGTAATTATAATGTATTAAAATAACTCGGTTGCCTCTTAGACTGACACTATTTTGATGTTGTCATTTTTATAAAGATTCCATCAATCAGTGTTGCATATTGATCTTGGACAGAGCCGTTGGTCAGAGATTTCTAAAACAGGAAGACAGTGATGCATGGGTATAAGCAGATCACATGGGTTGATAGCTGCAAGCAGGTCACATGAAAGGACAACCGGAAGAATGCATTGGCGTTATGAAATTATATATACCCAGGTACCCACCTCAGGATGGTCAATCAGTCTCACAGTCAGCAAGAGTCCAAGGAGGCAGGTGGCTCCTGGTTGAGTACCTCTTATCAAGGAAGTAGAGATGTAAGGCCCTGAATATGGAATCACAATGTGGTTAAGAAGTTAAAGGTCAATATAGCAGTCTTCCGAGTCCTCAGCCAGTCTGGATTTGTCTCCCTATCTCTCTCTCACACATTACAGATGTTTTGACCCTCTCAAGAAAGAAGTATATTCTTATGGAAAGAAAGTGTTATGCCTCTTCATTATGGTCCATTTGTAACATATTGACCTCCGACCCGTCAGATGAGAAATGCACATATGTAAATAACAGGTGCATCCGGTCGAAGATATCAGGGGATAGCCTTGACTGTCAACGGGTTGAATTGAGTGCAAATGTGACGCTCACAAGAAGCAGGTGGATGTCGAACAATTATATAACCCAGTGCGACAGGAAGTTCAGATCAGTTAGAAATCAGAGTTTGAAGTCAGTGTTCCAGTTTGAGGAGCGAGAACCAGACCCAGCAGAGGCTGGGCCCCCAGGCCCCCAGCTGAGCAACCCAGGAGAACGGGAAAGAAATGCTGTTATAGCCAGAAGAGTGGGGGTCAATATGTTTCAGTCTTTGTTCAGTTTCCAACTCACCTCTCACACATAAACCCTTTCGTAACCATTTCGAATAAAGTGAGAGGTATATTTTTCTAAAGAACTGTGTCCGTTTGTCATTGTGTTGACTATGTTTCCGCATGCATATGTATTATGTGGCTATATAACACATTATTCTTCTTTGTAATGTTATATAACATTGGAATATGGCAGCATTATGATATTTTGTCTATTGTAACAAGGCAAATGTAATGATTGACTAGATGGTTAGAAATTTTATTTCAAGGGAAGCAAATGTTGTTTTAAATATATATATATATATATATATATATATATATATATATAAACCCTAATAATTGCCAAGTCGGCTGGGACAGTAGAATACACTGACTGCTTCTCTGCTGAGGGGTAAGATCCCCCCCCAACGAGTGTCCTGGATATGACACTAAACAATCTGATGGTGAGGTTCCAGCAATGCTGGAGCTTTGGGGAATGCGGAGTACCCCTTAATTGCCATCGCTCTAAGGTCCACTCTGGCCCAGAGTGGTAGCACCTGCTTGGGTCCTATCTATGGGTTAAATAGAATTAACAGCATACCTATGCTAAACTGAATTGTTTGAGTAAACGGAATAGCTTGAAATAGAAATGTTTTTTACAATTAGACCGTACTTAGATTTAAACTGCATGCTTAACTGAATTATTTGAAATAGAACTGTTTTTCGACATTAAAACTGTATTTACACTCAACTGAATTGTTACATATAACTGCTTGAATAGTTTGAAATAGAAATGTTTTTGACAATTAAAATGTGTACTTTTGCTAAACTGAATTGTTTTAAATAGAACAGATTATTTACATAAAAATGGATTTGGCATTAAATAACCTACAAAGGTTGATATGCCATAAAACCCAACAAACCAAACCAACCAAACCCTAATAAATCCTCCTATAAAATATTGTACTTATATCTGGGCTCTTTTGTTGTTTACTACCACTGGATCTTGACAACAAGGAATACATATATATTCTTCTCAATGGTGATGCTTGGGTGGAGCAGGTAAAGCAAGTTCACACACATGAAGGAGCTGTCAGGAGTCAGAACAACCAGCAGAAACTGAACTTCAGCCAAAATTTAAGACCTTATAGTCTTAAAACTCCTATGCAACCCATGTGGCCAAGGCTCTTCGCCCACACAATGCTTGTTCTCCATTGGTCACAGTTTTCACCCAGGCATTTTTTATGCCTCAGGTATCAAGCCTACGCATTTCTTTTTTTTTTCAGTAGTCACTTTGTTGATTTTATCTACGATCAAATGTATCTGTTAACTTTATCCGCCGGGTTCACTACTGATCAAGGCAATTTATTAGAGTATAATATTGAGATTGAAGAGTGACAAAAATAATAAAAAGAGTAAAAGATTAAAGTTACAGGGAGAGACTGGAGAAATTAGGATCTACTAGAAAGAAGAATAAGGGGTGACTTAATTAAAACTTTTGAAATAATTAATGGAATTCCTAATTATGGTTGCCCAGT
Source organism: Sepioteuthis lessoniana (assembly GCA_963585895.1). NCBI lineage: Eukaryota > Metazoa > Mollusca > Cephalopoda > Myopsida > Loliginidae > Sepioteuthis > Sepioteuthis lessoniana. The sequence continues at coordinate 27,390,564 of OY757908.1, forward strand.
CGGCTGGGGCTGTAGTTAACACTGACTGCACCTCTCCAGTGTAAGACCCACCCAATGAGTGTCCAGGATATGACACTAAAAACTCTGATGGTGAAGTTCCAGTAATGCTGGGGCTTTGGGGAATGCGGAGCACCTCTTCATTGCCATTGCTCCCAGGTATGGGGTATAAGAAGTGTTGGTTAGTTATTTGGTTTTCAAGTTCTGTGGGTATATTTGTCTCTGCCTCCCACCAGACAGGACTTGACACAAGGTCAATGACCCGAAGGTCAATTATAGTGGGGATTTAGGGAAGGGGAAGGTTGAGCACAAGCCGAGGCTCAACCCCTGTGGATCTATGCTGGTCATCAGCCCACTTAGTGCAATGTGGGCCAGATGAGCCTAGCTGGACTTGGACCCAAATCTGGGTTCAGGTACATATGCCTGATTATAGCTTAAACTGGACAGCAAGGTCCAGTGCTATACAAGGGGGACAAAGGTGTCAACGATGCAGCTCGCCCACCCAAACATGACTCAGCCAAAGCTGGGGGCCTTTCAGCCTCGAGTCTGCCATTGATATTTGATACCCATCCGGCATGAATGCCAGATAAGTTTTCAAGTTCTATGAGGATGATTATGAGTTTCATATCTGACTCTTTTTTTTTCTTCTCACCTTTTGTACTTGAAAAACTTTATTTTGGCTTCACAACTATTCTGTGGAAAGAAACATTTTCCTGAACCAGTTGAAGTACTCGTGTTTCCCAGACAAGATGTTGAAATACTATTAGAGAGTCATTTTTGGTGGCTTACAAGTTTGAGGGCTGGTCGTATGTTCAGTCAGGTATGTTTTGCAGAGTCGACTTGCTAGAAGAAGACTACCTGGACCCAATCAGCACGTGTGCTCACGGCTAGCAGCTGAGAGAAAAAGGTTCTTTGATAGCAGTGGTAACAGCTGAATGATAGAATTTCTCTTTTGGTGCCAGTAGGTTTTTCCCTTGAGGCATGTATGGATTTCGCTTTCTGTCAAAGGCCTCTTGGAAACCGCTACTTTTGAATGAATTCATTTTCTTTTATTTGGTTTTTTTTTTCCTAATCCCCACATGCGTAAGTTCATGTAGACAGAGTTGAGAATTTTCTTGGTTTTTCAAGAGATATTTTTGCCCATTCGGCTGGGGCTATAGAATACACCAACTGCAACTCAGCAGAGGAGTAGGACCCCCCCGAATGAGTGTTCTGGATATGACACTAAACAATCTGATGGTGAGCTTCTAGTGATGCTGGGGCTTCAGGGAATGCGAAGCACCCCTTCATTACCATTGCTCCCAGGTCCACTCTGGCTGGCATGGTAGCACCTGATAGGGCCCTATCTATGGGTTAAATAGAACTAATGGCATACTTATGCTAAACGGAATTGCTTGACATAGAAATGTTTTTGACAATTAAACCGTACTTACATTTAAAATGTGTGCTTATGCTAAACTGAATTATTTGAAATGGAACTGTTTTTTGACATTGAAACTGTACTTACACTAAACTGATTTGTTTAATATAGAACTGTTTTGACATTTAACTCTGTGTAAACAAAATCTGTACTTATACTAAACTGAATTAGCTGAATTAGAACTGCTTGGCTAAACTGAATAGCTAGAAATAGAACTGTTTTTCACAATAAAACTGTACTTACATTCAAACTGTGTACTTATCCTAAACTCAATTGTTTAAAATAGAACTATTATCATAAAAATGGATTTGGTGTTAAATAACCTACAAAGGTTGATATGCCATAAAACCTAAACACCCAACCAATCAAGGGATATTTAAATGTTACCCTATCCTTGGTTCATGGAGAAAAAGGCTGAGAGCCTTTTTTTTAAAAGTTGGATTAGCAGTCATTGCATAAAATGGATTTCCCTTTTGTCCCTTGAATCATGGGAAATTTTATCCATTTAATTTTTATTATCGAAGAAATTTTTTTTATCTTTCACCCAATGGGAAGCACCACAAAAATATGAATTTCAAATAATGCTAACCCCCACAATAATGTACACTGCTTTATAGATATTTATGTAATTTTTTAAATTTATTCCAGAGGAGTTGGAATTTTATTTTTGGTTTCAGAATTTCAATGCTGTAGAATTTGGTAATGATTAATAAGATCCATTTTCCTTGACTAATGACTAAGTAAAATAATAAATATCATAGTATTTTGGGTTTGGAATAAAATAAGATTTTTAAGAAAATTATTGCTTGGAGCATATTTATTTATTGGCAAAACAGTAACAGAATCGACAATTTACTGAAAAGTTAATAAGAAATTACAGGAAGTACTTGGATGCCTGAATAATGATCAGACAGGAGTATGAATAAATGGTTTTTATTTTAAAACAAAAAAAAAAAAAAAGTTGGAAAATTTTGTATCAATGTATTATTTATTAATAGTCTCAAATAGTTTAAATGTTCTGACACACCAAAAGCTCTTAATCATATTTACCCAACCCCTCCGCTCGGGCAGGATATGACACAAGGTCAATTTTTAAGCGGAGTTTAACAGGTTTGAATTCAGAGTTTTCCTTCTCCTAGACTAGTTGCCTCACCAAGGCTGAAGAACCTAGTCTGCCCTACTATTTTACCCATAGCTGGAGGGAGAATCATTGGATTCATACCTTTCCCAAGGGTATTAGTGCTATGCGAAATGCTATCAGTCTTGTCCAGAATTTGAACTCATGTCGCCGTGTCCATTTCCTACAACAATAACCATTACACCACGGGTACCTCCAAAAGCTCTTAATAAAATCTCATCAACCAATAAGTTAATTGTATCAACATAGAGAAATAATTTTTTCTTTCTTTTAAAAGAAAAACAAAAGCCCAGTCAGCTGGATTTGTAGAATTCACCCACTGCTTCTCTGCACAGGGGTAAAACCTCTTTCTCCACGATTGTCCTGGATATGACACTAAACTATCTGATGGTAACGCTCCAGTAATCACTTTTAATATTTAGTCTTGCCCTGTCGGCTGGGGCTGTAGAATACACTGACTGCACCTCTGCAGAGGGGTAGAACCCCCCTAAAAACGAGTGTCCTGATAATGACACTAAACAATCTGATGGTGAGGTTCCAGCAGTGTTGGAGCTTTGGGGAATGCGAAGTACCCCTTTATTACCATTGCTCCCAGGTCCACTCTGGCCCGTCGTGGTAGCACATGCTAAACTGAATTGTTTGAGTAAACTGAATAGCTTGAAATAAAAATGTTTTTGACAATTAAACCATGCTTACATTTAAACTGCATGCTTATGCTTAACTGAATTATTTGAAATAGAACCGTTTTTCGACATTAAAACTGTATTTACACTTAACTGAATTGTTACATATAACTGCTGGAATAGTTTGAAATAGAAATGTTTTTGACAATTAAAATGTGTACTTTTGCTAAACTGAATTGTTTTAAAAAGAACAGATTATTTATATAAAAATGGATTTGGCATTAAATAACCTACAAAGGTTGATATGCCATAAAATCTAATAAACCAAACCATTATTTAGTCTTTCACCTTAATGTTTGTGTTAGTCACACGCACACACACACACACACACACACACACACACACAAGAATATTTAACAAGCTATATTAGAATATTCGTAAAGTTTTGTAATGTTTCCCTTTTATGTACTTGTTGATTTATAAATTTATTTTTGTTTGTCTTGCTTTCTTTTGAATGTTCTTTTGTCCACGTTGTTTACATCGTTTGCTTTTCAATAAGGAGCCACCATAAATTGTGGGAGCAAAAATATCCAGCAAACAGCCCCACAAACTGAAGATAATAAACATTTGCTTTTTGGGAGGTGCCCATGGTGTAATGGTTATCGTCATAGGAAATGGACACGGCAACATGAGTTTAAATCCTGGATGAGGCTGATTGCATTTCACATAGCACTAATACCCTTGGGAAAGGTATGAATCTAATTATTCTCCCTCCAGCTATGGCTAAATAGTAGGGCAGACTGGGTTCTTCAGCTTTGGTGAGGCAACTAGTCTAGGAGAAGGAAAACTCTGTATTCAAACCTGTCAAAACTCCGCTTAAAAATTGACCTTGTGTCATATCCTGTCCAAGCGGCGGGGTTGGTAAATATGATAAGCATTTGCTTTTTGATTATATTCTGTTGAAAAATATCCGCAACTTGTGCCTGACAGAAAAAACAGAACTAATCTTTGATGATGGAGTAAGACTAGTTGCAAAATGGGCACTTTTTAAACAGTTATATAGTTTTGAATCTGAAAGACTAGTCAAATTTTCAGATTTAAATGAAATTTCCATTGCTCCAAAGCCAAAAGAAAGACAATGGGTTTCTACTTAGAAATGTCATGTGTGAGATACAACAATATGATAACCCGCTGACTGTATACTAACGTCAATAAAAGTAGTTACATGCCCCTCTGCTCAAGCAGAATGTTATATAAGGTCAAGTTGGTTAGTTCAGTTGGGGTTTTATGGCATATCAACCATTGTGGGTTATTTAATGCCAAACCCTCTTTATACATATATATTAAATATATATAATTTGGTTTGGTTGGGTTTTATGGTATATCAACCATTGTAAGTCATTTAATGCCAAACCCTCTTTATACATATATATTAAATATATATACGATTTGTAAACACATTTTGTAGATAACATTCCTAAACGAACCTGTGCTTTTTTTGTACACAGTTAAATAGTTTCAAGTATTGCTATATAGCAGTTAAAATTTAATATCAGTCATTTGTTTACACACAGTTAAATAGTCTAACAGTTCTATTTCTAACAGTTCAATTTAGCATAAGTCATTTATTTGCTTACAGTTTAAATGTCAAACAGTTCTATTTGACCTGGGAGTAATGGCAATGAAGAGTTACTCCATATTCCAGAGAGCACCAGGACTGAAGCCTCAGCATCAAATTGTTTAGTGTCATATGCAGGACACTCGTTGAGGCGGGTGGGAGGAGGGTCTTACAGATGCAGCCCCAGCCGTCTGTGCTGCGTGCTATTAGTTGATAGCTATTCATACAACAAAAGAAACGAGTATGCAATTCTAACAATTCGGCATTTGTAAATATAAACTTTATTTATTAAATAAATATAAACTTTATTTATTATATAAATATAAACTTTATTATAAACTATTCTATTTCTTGTATCAGCGAACAATTTCTTCAAAAAAAGAAAAAAAAAAAAAAAAAATTAAAAGATTTTCACTGCATTCCTTAACACGGTCAATTTGTTGAATCGAAAGAAGCAAAAATAAATTAGAATTATCTCCCTTGATTTTTCTTTTTGCATATATTTTTGCATTGTCCGCAAATGGTTTTGTATTCTTTAATTTCATCCAATTACCTGAATAAATATTAGTTTTATTTTATAATTTGCCTGAAGCATTGCATGAATTATTTTATTTAATTTTTTTGAAGGCTTATTGCAATGCAAAATAATTATTCAGGGTTTAATTAATTTTGAAGTAGAAAACTTCATCATCAGAGACTTCAAGGCCTTGTGCCTTCCATTTGTACAAATGGAAATAAAGACGTATAATATGAACTCGGTGTTGTAGATTCAAATTTTTTGGACGTTGTAAGCATGATGTCACGTGGGGTGTTAGAACGCTATGTTAGGTGTTGTAACCATGGTGCCATGTAGGGTATTTTAACGCCAGCGGAAAAGACTTGACATCAGTTGTCCAAATGAATTTAATTTTTTTTTTCCTACTAATAATCCATTCACTGTTAAATTCTAATCTGTTGTTAAATTGAGTAAGAATTTGGTTAAAATCATTTTTTTTCTTTTTTCCTTTTTGATATAAATATGTATTTTAAAAATGTGCATGTTAATTAATTATATATTCAGTATTTAATTCTAACCTACTGTTAACTTGAGGGTGTAACATAGCTATTCATAAGTAGGCGACCTTAGTCGAAGGTGATCCAAAGGCTCCCTTTTCAATTGCTACTATACCAAGGTGTAGAAGAGGGTGCTACTCCATTCCCCAGATAGCTCCACGTTACCCTTGATCCTTACGTTATAATGCTAAGTGTTAAGTAAGGTAGCATCAAGTACCATTTTTTTAAGTCTTTGGTATGAGTCGATCTAGGATTGAACCCCGGTCTCCCAGACTATTGGCGAACACTCTAGTCATTAGGCCAATGAACCGGTTTGGCTATTAATAAAACCTCCTTAATTCTGAGATTACCATCATTACATATTATTGCTTCTATTTTAATGGAAAAATTATTATCATTATTTTTGCATTTAATTAAATATTTAACAGCTTGCGAGGAACACGAATCCACAAGGCGCGCTGGTGCGAAGAACGTAATTCTCCTGCCGGAGAATGTAAATCGATTGATGGGTCTATGAGTCAGGTTTATCTCCGCCTTGAGCTACCGAAACTGTGTTATCACCCCTGGATGGCGGCTGATGAGGATATGGTATAGCACGTGCTTTCACACGTTGTATGATGAAAAAAAAAAAAAAAATTTATGGAATGAGGATGCACGTGTATTGAGGCGTTCTTTAATTCAGATGAACAGGGGTCTGATTGTACATCCTATATAAAAAATTATTAGTTTTATTTAAAGTTCTTTTTCTTATAATGATAATAATAATAATAATGAGTACATATTGATTTAGGAATAATAATATTATTTATGATAATAACAGTAGAAGTAGAATTCAATTATGTTTTTCTTTACTAATTTATTTAATTATAACTTTAAGAGTTTTTCACTTCAGTGTTAGCTGAGTTTTTTTCACTGAAGTTTGATTATTATTGTTCATGAAGGAGAGAATTAAGCTTAAATAGTTTAAAATATGTTTTGATATTTTCTTCTATATGAATCTAAAAATTAAATTCTACTTAAATTTTAATTTTAAATTTTGTGACTCCCCCCCCAAAAAAACAGAATTATCTCCCTTGAATTTCAATTTTAAAACATTTTTATGTCGATCGCAAATGATTTATATAACCAAAAAACATTACTTCAATTTTAAATGCTAGAGTTTCTTCCATTTCTCTAATGTTGTGTTGCCCTCAGGAAAAGAAATCAAACGAAAAACAAAAAAGAGTAAGTCTTTACATTTTTAAAAATTCTTCCATTGGTTGTAGAAGTAGTACAAATATTTTTTAATGAATTGTTTTTTATTTATTTACCCTGCCATTTTTTTTTAATTTGACTTTTTGGATATCTTGTAAAATTAACAAAATCACATTTGAAGGCATTCCGATGAATTATTTGATAAATCCAGCTAGTTTTAAAGGAAAATAGAAAATGTATCCAAATTTAAAAAGGAATTTTTAACGAAATGGCGACCTCACTAAAATCATTTGTTCCAAATGTAAAACTAAACCCAGGATATTTTAAATAAAATTAAGAATACTTATCTACGAATGAATATTTTAAAATGAAGATCCTTCTTTAAATATTTCTTAATAAAGTCACTCGCCCTGTTTATTTCATTTTTAGAAATTCCCATTTTAAGCATATTTCCTTTTTGAATTGAATATTAAATTGAATTTTATTTTAAAAAAAAACTCAACGGAAATGTAGCAAATATCATCAAAATAATTGGAATACAATGAAGTTTAGCTCACATATTATTTTCTTTGGAAAGATTTTATTTATTTATTTATTTATTTATTACGGTTGTTTAATACAAGTATTTTCCCTTTTAAGGTTCTACATTAATAAATTTCATATTTATGACGAGGAGGTTTGTAAATCTATTTTAGCTCGAGTTAAAATTATCTACAAGAAAATAAAAGTTGTTCTTCGGAGAAAATTACTTGAAAAAAAATTATTTTTGCTTAATCCCTTGTTAGTGTCGATTTTTTGTTTGTCAACGCCAGCTGTTCCCAAAATAGGTGATCGTTCTACATTGAATTAGAATGTGAAAGTGAATTTCCTTATCAATTGTAATTTTTTTTTCTTTAAAAGAAAAAAAATCCGTTGGGTTTGAGGGTCTAAGACAAAATGAAAATTTTAATTTTTTTACAATAACTATTTTAAAAATTATTTTAAATTACAAATTTAAAGCTTCCAAGTTAGTTTCGAAATTAAGATTACTTCCCTTTATAATCTTACATAAACAGCATATTTTATTAGGATTTCAACATAACCAATGTTTTACGTGTCGTGTATATATACATATATATATATATATATATATATCAGTGGTGACTCTAGCCTATTTTTGCTACTCGTGCCCCCCCCGCCCTCTGTCAACTTCAGTTCCCAACCCGTGGTCTGTGGACCCAAAGTAAGTCATCATAGTTGCTATTGCGTGATTCTCCATTGTATAGCACAGATTGACTAACGTACCTTGCATGGTGTTTTTTTTTTGTAAACAATCAAGATACTATATAATTTGTAGTCTTGTTAATACAGTAGATAAGATAATTTTTTTCCTTTCAAAAGTATAGAAGAAAAGAGAAGATGTTCATTACTATGACGAGAAAAATATGTTTATTAGAATAAAGAAATTGATGACAATGACAACTAACCAGGTTAGTATGTGTCTACGATATACACAGACACAGCTAGTAGTTTCAGTTTCGCTTAAAATAAAGACTATTTGTTGAAAATGTATTCAAATAAATTTTAGTTACAGAATGTAATATATGCAACATTCATTAAAGAAATAGAGATCTGTTAGTGAAAAAACGAATTAAAACACGCTGTTTAACCAACATTTACTATAGCGATGATGATGACATCGGCGACGGCTATTATCTGCTATTCCCCCTCTCTCTCTCTCTCTCTTGTTCCTCCTCCCTCTTCCCAAGTCAGGCGTCAGCAGTCACATTGTGCTAATTTTTTTGAGCACGGTATTTTGACTTGCTTTTGCCATTGGCTACAGCCAAAAGCGAGATTTCTCTAACATTACTGTTATTATAAGGGTCTTGTGCTTGGCACGGATTACGCGTGTTCAACATTATAGCTGATTTTATGGGATGTTCTATGGATCTGACGGTGGCCGGACAAAGACCATCTGTTCAAAACAGCATCGTTGTATTATTCCTAGATATATTTATGAACTTTTGGCTACTTAGTTATCAAAACTTGAATAGATACGTAATTTAATTGAGATCAGACTAAGTATGTTTGCTTGAAATTAATGGATGATTTTTAATCTATTTTGAATAACATTGACCGAGTTATTGGTCGTGCTGGGCACGAGTAGCACTAGTCCCATCTCCGCCCCTGATATATATATAATCATTATCATCATCTTGCCATGCCACCAGCATGGATATCCTTGACCCTCTCTCGCCACTCCTCCCTATAGTTCATCGCTTCTGGCAGGTCCTCAGGGCTACATCCTGGATCCTCACAGAGCTGCTGTATGTAGGTTCGAGCTGGTCGCCATGCTTATGCTCCTGCTAGTTTATCCCAATTAGTTAAAATGACGAGGAATACTTGTAAGTAACGTTGGCCACTGTAGTCGAGGTGACCCAAGGGTTCCCTTTTCAATAGCTACTTCACCTAGATGTAGGAAAGGGTGCTACTCCTTTCCTTGGATTGCTTCACTTTACTCTTGATACATACTTTATAATGCTGATTGTAAAGCAAGCTGTTAGCAAGCACCATTTTTTTTATCTTTGGTATGACTTGACCTGGGATTGAACCCCAGTCTCCTAGGCCATTGGCGAATACTCTACACAACTATAACTTAACGCTTGTACCTGCTCATAGTTAATGAAATTAGAACAATCGAGCTGTATGGATTGAATAAAGTGTTTGGTTTGAGGTTTTATGTAAGCTCTTGAATTTGACATGAAATACCTGAAGAATGGTGAAAGACATATCGTCTGAAACATTGTGAGTATAACAAGGAAGATGAAGACAAAAGTCTGAATATTCCAAGTGATGAAAACATTCTGAGTATAACAAGGAAGATGAAGACAAAAGTCTGGATATTCCAAGTGATAAAAACGTGAGTTTAACAAGGAAGATGAAGACAAAAGTCTGAATATTCCAAGTGATAAAAACGTGAGATTTTGTTTATTGGGTTTTATGGCATATCAACCTTTGTAGGTTATTTAACGCCGAATCCATTTTTATGTAAATAATCAGTTCTATTTAAAACAATTCAGTTTAGCATGAGTACACAGTTTGTCAAAAACATTTCTATTTCAAACTATTCAAGCAGTTATATATAACAATTCATTTTAGTGTAAGTACAGTTTCAATGTCAAAAATAGTTCAGTTTAAAACAATTCAGTTTAGCAAAAGCACATAGTTTAAATGTTAGTACAGTTTATAAAAAGTTTCTAAAAAACATTTCTATTTCAAGCTATTCAATTTAGTCAAGCAATTCTAATTCAGTTAAGTAAAAGTACAGAACTGTTCTATGTTAAAAAATCAGTTTAGTGTAAATACAGTTTAAATGTCAAAAAACAGTTTTATTTGAAATAATTCAGTTTTGCACAAGCACGCAGTTCAAATGTAAGCACGGTTCAATTGTCAAAAAACATTTCTATTTCCAGATATTCAGTTTAGCATAAGTATGCTGTTAGTTCTATTTAACCCATAGATAAGGCTCTATCAGGTGCTACCACGCCGGGCCAGAGTGAATCTGGGAGCAATGGCAATGAAGGAGTGCTCCGTATTCCCCAAGGCCCCAGCATTACTGGGACCTCAGCATCGGACTGTTTAGTGTCATATCCAGGACACTCGTTGGGGGTGGTCTTACCCCTCTGCAGAGGTGCAGTCAGTGTATTCTACAGCCCCAGCCGACTGGGCAAGGTTGTGAATTTAACAATGAAGATGAAGACAATAGTTCAAATATTCTAAGAAATAAAAATCTATTTTATTTATTTAAAAGGTGAATACATAATTGATTTTTAAAGGGTTCAATGTATCAGTTTACATTCATTCTAAAACAGCCCATGTCCATTCAGCTAGGGCTGTAGAATACACCGACTGTTAAATTACCACATTGTGCGATTGACCCGGTTGTAACATTTTGGTATTATTTAAATCCTACCTGAATGCACCCAAAAGAGGGCATTTTGAGTTTTGGCGATGCACAACAAGAGACAAGCTTGGATGTAGGACTGCTAAAGAAGATTATTGCTGGCAAAAAGGAATTCATAGGAAGAAGTTAAGAGAAGTGTTATTTTCAGCATAGAAATTCGGCTGTCCACCTTTTATTTAGAAGAAGATGACACAGCACCAGCACTTGAAATTGATTCCATGTGTTCTGTTACAAGAGACTCTTTTCTTTCTGTTACTGATGAGGCATACTATCCACCCTTGTCTTCTTTCATTTTCTCAAAAAGTAAACAAATAATTTACTTAAATCAAATATTATTAGCATGTTGTTTAAAAACAAAAAACATCTTAAATTGTAATAATTGAACTTCTTTTAAATCTTTGACGTCTTTCTTTAAAAGAAAAATATAAGATACAAGAATCTTTCAAAGTATGTCACTCCAGAAATCTCATGGAAACTGAAAGTTACTGTCAATGTGTACCGAAAATAGAATTTTTCAACCTGAATACAAAGGAAAAGAAAACAAGTGATTGTTACTTTAGCATATTTACCAACTCCTCCACTTGGTCAAGATGTGACACAAGGTCAATTTTTAAGTGGAGTTTAACAGGTTTGAATTCAGAGTTTTCCTTCTCCTAGACTAGTTGCCTCACCAAGGCTGAAGAACCTAGTCTGCCCTACTATTTACCCATAGCTGGAGGGAGAATAATTGGATTCATACCTATCCCAAGGGTATTAGTGCTATATGAAATACAATCAGTCTTATCCAGGATTTGAACTCGTGTCGCCGTGTTCATTTCCTACGACGATAACCATTACACCACGGGCACCTCCAATTGATTGTTACTTTAGCTTTCCATACTTTTTTTTATCTAACATTATTTAGATCTTAAAAGGAAATATGAAAGTAAAAACAGCTCCTAGTTTTTTGCTTTAAAGTTTGTTTGTTTTTTATTTATAATTATATTCAATAACATATTTATATACAACCTGTGACTGGAGAAAATTATGTCACAATCCAAGGCAAATTTAAGACTTCCCACTTTTTAAACCTGAACAAATATTGATACAAAATTATTTGCTTCATAATCTAAAAGAAAATTATATTTTCTATTAAATCATAGTATTAAAAGTTCTCAAAACGTTTTTTGTCTTTTTATGATATATAGAAAGTAAATGCCATATCTTGCATCCCTACCAATTTGATAGCACTGCACACATGAGTGGGTGAAAGGGTACAGGTCTCAAATAGACATTTGTAATACTAGTAAACTAGATAGACGCTTGCACCACCATGATTCTTGGCAGACCCTTGTAACGCTACGGCACAATATAGACAAATGTACCACCACAGTTCTAACAGGTCTATGTGAGTAGTACTATGCCTTAAGTTTCAGTTGAACCTTTGTGGTAACCTCCTCCATGATGAAAAGAAAAGGTGATGAACACACAGAACCCCATCTTGGTTCACTAATACACTTTTTAGTAGTCGTCAAGAAGAGAGAAATAGTGTATGAAAAATGAATCAATTACTTTTGCTAGACAAAGAGATATAAAATGTCCTGAGGAGAGAGAGAGAGAGAGCAGACACGGGCCTTGATTATCATCTTTCTCATTTTCTGTTGTAGTTTTTGTATGTGCTTGTTCACTGATTCCATCTTTTCAGCTTCATTGTCTGAGCTCCAATTGAACTCTCTTTTGTATCCCGTGTTCACTTCCCTAACTGCTTTTCCATCTGAACTTCTTCCAGCCAATCAGAACTCATTGTTAATTCACTGCTGATCCATTTCTATTTTTAACCAGGATGTTCCTAATTATATTACATGGGGAGTAAAGTTGTCTCACCTGAAAAAAGTCATCAAGTTATTTGATAATGTGACTAATGTATTAAAAAATTCATTCATTAATTAATGAACACTGAAAATTTTATCAAAATTAGTTAATTCCTTGATTTCTGGGTTGCCCAGTTGGCTGGGGCTGTAGAATGTAGAATACACCAACTGCACCTCTGCAGAGAGGTAAGATCCCCCCCAAATGAGTGTCCATGATATGACGCTAAACAATCTGATGGTTAGGTTTAAGTGATGTGGGGTCTGCCTGGCCACTCTCTGAATCTGACTCTCTTCTTTCTGCCCAACTGACTGACTATGATAGACTGACTTGTCTGTGGGTACCTGTGTATATATAATTTTATAACACCTACGTGTTCTAGTTATCCTTCTGGCGGTCAAGGCATGTGACATGCTTCCACTTTTCTCTTGTTTACACAGCTGGAACATCCTGTTTTAGAATTCCCTAATGGAAGGGTCTGTCAAAGATCAATATGCAATACTGTTAAAATGAATGAAAGAGAGCAAGTCTATTTATCTATCAATCTTTCTATTTTTTATCTGTCTGTCCTTCTATTTATCTGTTTATCTATCTTTTTATCTATCAGTCTAGCTATCCATTTGTCTATCAACCTTTCTATCTGTCCATTTATCTATCTATCTATCTATCTATCTATCTATCCGTTTGTCTATCAATCTTTCTATCTTTTTATCTGTCGAGCTATTTACCTATTTATCTAAAAATTATATTTTTGTGTTTTGTGGAGTTTTGTTTTTGCTAGCTGCATTGGCTTTGTTAATTATTGTTCTGGTACCTACCTTACAGACTATAATGAACTCTTCCTATTGCTATGAATACCAAGAGAATATTCATCTCGGTGTTGAGTTAATTCCAGCCTAACACTTTTGCAGTCAGACTGATGTTCAACACTCTTTTAACTATGCTGTATTTATACTTTCGTTCAATATACTTGTTTCACATAATCCCGACTTCATGTCTTTCTTCTGGACCTTTTACTGGTCCACAACAATTATCTAAATGCTTCTTTTTATTGTACATAAGAAAAATATCCTATGTTTCATTCTATTCAAAATTTGACAATGTTTGACTCAAGTACACTGTTTATGTTGGCTCATATGTGTGGAAAGAATTTTCTCATGTTTTTACCATTATTGAAGTGTTCTTTTATTTCTGATAAATCTTTGGCAAACTTTAAAAAAATACCCTATTTCAATAAGATTCCAATTTTTGAACAATTCTGTTTATGGTTTCAGATAAATTATGTGTCATATGTTGCAGTTCATTTAAGTATAAAGTAATTGTAATATAATTCTGTTTTTCTTTTTAATAATACTTTATTTTCATTCACAGATATCAACTTTATTGGTGAAGAACAGGTTATCAATTTAAAAAGCCACATGGACAGATATATTAAACCAAAAAAATCATTGCACACAAGGAATTCATTTTCTTTCAAATTCAGTACATGAGCAACTCTAGGTCATATTTCAAAGAATAAATGGAAAAAAAGACTAGCAGGAAACTAAACTTATCTTCACTGTACAGATCAACATTTTTTTTACATAGTTTAGGATTGGAAATAGACATGCAAATGAATACTGGGGAACAATCATTTTCTTGTAAAGTGTGTGGAAAAGCATATACACTTTTCCACTGCACAGATCAGAATTAACACAAGTACACTCTTTATGCTGGCTAAATGTACAAATGGAAATGATTTTTTCATTTTATTATTAATGGGGTGTCCTTTTATTCCTGAGAAATCTTTGATAAATCATTCTATTTAAATTAGATTCCATTTACTCATATTTGTTAAAAATTACTTTGACAATTTTATTTATGATTGAATATGAATTACAGTGATATGATGCAGTCATTGCAACAAACTGATTGTAATGTTATGATTTTAAATATAGGAATTTTCTTATTAAAAAAATAATACTTTATTTCCATTCATTCACATATCATCTGCATAAAAAAAAGAATGATTTTTCAAATTCAAAAAGATACATGCAAATATATGCAAAAAAAATGCTATCTCTCCAATTGTATGGACCTGGATACTGAAAACACACAAGAGAATTCATATTCTTGCTAAGACAATAGATAAAAATTTTTTCCTAATTTACATTTCAAAGTACACATGGATAAACAGACTATTGAAAAGCTGAACTCTAATCCACTAGACAAAGGAATGTTTTCACATAGCTTGCAAATGAAAAGAAATGTGCAAAAACACACTGGAGAGAAACCATTTTCCTGTGAAGTGTGTGGGTCAGCATTTTCAGTGAGGTCCACTTTAAAAACACACATGCGAATACACACAGGAGAGAAAACTTTTTCTTGCAAAGTCTGTGGATCAGCATTTTTCCATAAGTCTGGATTAAAAAGCCACATGCGAACACACACTGGAGAGAAACCATTTTCTTGTGAAATGTGTGGATCAGCATTTTCTGAGTATTCCACTTTGAAAAGCCACCGGCAAATACACACTGGAGAGAAGCCATTTTCTTGTAAAATTTGTGGAGCAACCTTTTCAATGAGTTCCACTTTAAAAACTCACTTGCGAAAACACACTGGAGAGAAGCCATTTTCTTGTGAAGTGTGTGGATCAGCATTTTCAGCTAAAGGGAGTTTAAAAAGGCACATGCGAATACACACTGGTGAGAAACCATTTTCTTGTAATCTGTGTGGATCATCCTTTTCAGTAAGTTCCAGTTTGAATAAACACATGCGAACACACACTGGAGAGAAACCATTTTCATGTGAATTGTGTGGATCAGCATTTTCTGAGAGTTCCACTTTAAAAAAGCATATACGATCACATACAGGAGAAAGACCATTTCCTTGTGAAGTGTGTGGGTCAGCATTTTCAATGAGAGGGAGTTTGAAAAGACACATGCGAATACACACAGGAGAGAAGCCATTTTCTTGCGAACTTTGTGGATTAGCATTTTCAATGAGTTGCAATTTGAAAAAGCACATTGGAACACATATTGGGGTGCAACCTTTTTTTTGTGAAGTTTGTGGATCATCTTTTTTGCAGAGATCTGGATTAAAAAGACACATGCGAAAACATACTGGAGAGAAACCATTTTCTTGTGAAGTGTGTGAATCAGCATTTTCAGAGAAGTCCAGTTTAAAAATACACATGAAAATACACACTGGTGAGAAACCATTTTCTTGTAAATTCTGTGGGTCATCATTTTCATTAAGTTATAGTTTAAAAAGCCATATGCGAACACACACTGGAGAGAAACCTTTTTCTTGTGAAGTGTGTGGATCAACATTTTCAGTAAGTTCCAATTTGAAAAAGCACTTGCGGACACATACTGGAGAGAAACCATTTTCTTGTGAAGTGTGTGGATCAGCATTTTCAATGAGTGGCAGTTTGAAAATACATATGCGAACACATACTGGAGAAAAGCCATTTTCTTGTGAAGTATGTGGATCAGCATTTTCTGTGAGTTTCAGTTTGAAAAACCATATGCGGATACACACTGGAGAGAAACCATTTTCTTGTGATGTGTGCGGATCTGCATTTTCAATGAGTTGTAATTTGAAAAACCACATGCGAACACACACTGGAGAGAAACCTTTTTCTTGTGAAGTGTGTGGATTGGAATTTTCTCAGAGGTCTCATTTAAAAAGACACATGCAAAAGCACTTGTGAAAGGTACCATTTTCTTGTGATGTGTGGTATTTTTATAGAGTTGATACAAAAACAATATTTGTGAACAGTGGATAGAAACCATTTTCTTGAAAAGTGTTAATCAGCACTTTTAAGATTTCCAAGTTTTTAAAGCTATAAAACAGACATTGTCAAGAAAGCTTCATGCATTTTAAGTCAGAATTTTTATAGCTTTTAAAAACATGCTGGTAAATTTTCCCTCTTTAACCCATCCTATTTTAGCGAAAACTAAAAATCCTGCTTTTTTTTGGTGAATACATATAAACAGCCAGAAAAAAATATCTGCAATGAAAAAATTTTGAAGAAACCCCAATATTTTAGAATCTGGGGGGATCACTTTGTTATGCATTACTGACAACCAGAGATAGCGGCAAAAAGAGACGTGTAACCCAATTTTTAAAAAAATGTTTGTAGGGAAATCAGATGGAAAGGGTGGAGATTTTTTTGCTAAATAAAAAAAGGGGTGGAAACAATATTGGTGGGGGGGCATTTTTTTTATAAGTGATGTAAAGACTTAAAAGAAAAAACACCCCCAACCACATTGTTTTATTTTCTTTTTTCTGCTGAAAGGTGGGCATTTTTTTTGTTTTAAGTCTTTTTATCACTTATAAAAAAAGAAAACAATGCCCTTAATATTGTTTTCACTCTTTTTTTTATTCAGCAAAAAAAATCTCCACCCTTTCCCTCTGATTTCCTTGCAAAAAAATAAAAATAAAAATTTTGGTTACACATCCCTTTGCTGCTATCCCTGGTCGTCATTAAAACTTGCTGGTCTGGAAACGGATGATCATTTTATTTTAAATTCATATAACAAAGGAATTCCCTCCTTCAAATTCTAAAATATTAGAGTTTTCTTGAAAATTTCTTCTTTATATTGAACATGAAAGAGTCCTTTATAATGAACATGAAAGTGTATTCTTTATAATGAACATGTCCTTGATATAACATCAAACTGGTCAGGTTCCAGTGCTGGATCTGTTAGGAGTGTTTTTCTTTGCCATTTCTGACTTTGAATGATCTTACCTAAGATCAAAGTGTAGCACTTGTTCCTTATTCTTAAAACATATGAAATTTATAACTACAAAATCAAAAACTTTTAGAATACTTCAGTTGCTGAAATTTTGACCAAATATTATTATAATAAATTTCTTCTATTTATCTCTACTGCAAAAACTTATAAGATTTTTCTGGTTTCTTTATTGGTTCAACTGGTCAACATTATTTTCAACTTGAAAATGAAGCTGTTTTCATTTATTTCTCTTTTAATTTATTATTATCAAAAACAACCACCACCAGCAACTTTCACAATTGAGTAATGAGAAATTCCGTTAAAATTCCATGTTTGCAGTCATGTGTGACACAATGTGCTGTTAAATGATTAATAAGTAAAAATTAGAATTTATGAAATATATGAAAATTAATATTTATATATCTCAAAAACAAAAAGATCCTTAAAATAAGTATCTTTTTGTTTAAGGCTTAAATTGACCTAAAAAGCTGTTTGATCATTCCTAAAGGTCAGTTAAGTGCAAGACAATTGTTTTTGATTTTAAAGGTCAGAGAATTTATTCAATTTTTTGGTTGTCATCTAACTTCATTGATTATAATGATGAAACAGGTCATTTCGTAAAACATTTTTCAAGTCCTCATCTTAAAGGTCAATGTCAAAAGGGAGATTTAATTTTGCACCACCCTAAATAAAGGTGAGCTGGGCATGGCTCATCCAGTCAGGTGAGGCTGAGAAGTTTTTGTTCAACCCCATTGCTCTAAATCTGTTCCCATTGGTCAAAGCATCTAAAATAGGTTTTCCTATACCTGTAAGATATAATCCTGAACTAGGATTGGCCGACCAATGGGAATTTGACTCCTAATTATCTCTTATTGGACAACCAATCAGAAACCTTTTTTAGTCCAGATATTGATCTATAAAAGAGAGGATGAGAAAAGGGAGCAAGAAGAAACTCAAGACTGCCAAAGAAGCATCCCTTCCATTCTAGATCTGAGGCACCCTAGACCTTCAGAGTTTACAAAAATTCAAAGTTTCAGACTTTAGAGACATTATTGTCATTCTAACCGCACCCCATCGTTGCTCTTCTTCTCTCCATATTCTTTCTTCTTTTTTGCCAGGAAAGCAAACATCGTTTGTTATTTATTGTCTCACAAACGTGTTTGAAAAAAACGATTTTTTTGTTGTTTGTTAAACAACAGGTTTTCTCTATTCTTTGAGTTGCTTGACAATCTAGTCACTCATATTACCTGAACGTCAAAAGAAGATCCGGCGAAATTGTGTTAACCCCGCCCTCCGTAGATCTTTCAAACACAGCGTGGGCATGGAAGGATTTGACAAAGCAAACAGTCAGAAGCTAATGTGGTAGTCACAAACACAATAGCCACAACAAGTACTGTGACTAGTAGTCGCACCACATTGGGCTCAATAACTAGCATAGGACCGTGTTATCATAACGACAAAATTTCTCATTACGCTATAGTGAATTTGTCAGTTTGTATGTATGTGTCTGCTGCACCTTGTATTAGTTCACCTACTACATTTCTACTGACATTATACAATAACAAAATCTCACAAGATGCTAAGGTGGTGGGACAGAATGAGACAAGTCCCTCACTGGTCTCCAAATCCCTAACTGTTGTATATTGACCTCCGACCCAGACCAGAGATTGCGTTGGTGAGCTTGGCTGATAATATGGAACAGGGTTAAAATCCCACAGTACAGTTAAAAACAGATGCACTGGAAGAGGGTGACCTCTGAACTGCATGACAGTTATTTCCGCTTGATGATGATCAAACATGCCAGTCCGAAGACGCCAGAAGTGGCATATTCTTGCCTGGCTAGCCATGAGAATAGATTGAGTGGGCGTAAAACAATAATATAACTCGGCACAAGAAGTTTGAGTTAGTTGGAGATCAGATGAGTTAGAGACAAGATGCAGTAGAGAAAACAGCATCCAGTGGAGAGGGCCCCCAGGCCTCTGGTTGAGCAGTCCAGGAGAACAAGAATGACACACGGCTATGTCCGGAGGGGCTGGGGAGGTCAATATGTTGCGGTCTTTGTTCAATCTCCAACTTCCTCTCACACACAACCCTTTCAATAAAGTGAGAGGTATATTTTTTTAAAGAAGTCTTCGCTCGTCTTTATTATCACGTCAATATGTATTCTGCATGTATATGTGTATATATGCATATTTATTATGTGGTTATATGACATAACTACAAAGCATAGGATTTCTTAAGCTCATAATTTCAGTTTTTCTGAAAACCTGTCAACGGCAATGAGAAACAAAATAGAAATTTAATAAGTTAAAATGTTGACCAACGGCTGACAGTAAAGAAATTCACAGTGCAGAGGGTGTTCCTGTAGTGTAATGGTTAACGCGACAGACTGCTGAATTTTAGTTCAAACTTCAGTTGTGCTATTACATTTACTTTTGGACAAGTATACTTGGGTTAAAAAGTAACACTCCTGTTCTTCTAGAAGAATGGCTTTAAATAACCGACAAAGATTGATATGCCATGAAACAAAGAAACCTGAAACCTCACAATGCAGTCGAGTCATTGGGTGATGTGAGGAACAGGTAAGTGTGTCCCTTTAAGTTATGGTGGGGGAAGTGAACAGATCAGCTTCGTAATTCTTTAGACATCGTTTGTTATTTGTGTTGCTGCACAAATGCATATTTCAGGTATTCGGTTTTTGTTTTTATAATTGTTTTTGCTTTTGGGAAGTTTTTTTCATGATTTTTTTTTTTTTTTTAAGTAGAGAAATTAAATTGTGAATTGAATTACCATGACCAGAAAATCCGGCGAACACTTACACATAACATATAGAAACACAGGAAAGCTGTTTTGACCTTATTAGGTCACATCATTAGAGTATACCATGATCTCCACCAGCAATGACAGATTGCAGAGTTGAAACTCTACAACTGAGCTATGAGTCCATATCGCACCAAGTGACGCCAAATATTTGATATGGGCTGGCAGCTCAGTTGTAGAGTTTTGGCTCTGCAATCTATGGTTGCTGGTTCGATCTCCAGTGGTGGAGATCACAGTATACACTGCTGATGTGACCTAATAAGGTCAAAACAGCTGTCCTGTGTTTACGTATGTTGTGTGTAAGTGTTCGCCGGATTTTCTGGTCATGGTAATTCAATTTACAATTCACAAGTTTATTTTTTGTTTTTTACTTTCTTGATTTTTTGCCACGTTTTATTAAAATCTGTGATTATCCTTACTTCAATCAAAATGAACATCATTTCACAGTTATAATTTGGTCATATTGTACCATAGCCAAATATGGCTATGTGGGAAATGGACATATAATGTTCATATATATATAACATAGAACATAGGATCTCGAAATACGAAAAACACTTACGACATCTTTGTTCAGGTACGAAATTTTTTATTACCTTTGAGTTTAAAGGTTTTTTGACATAAGGAGAGAGAGGCACAATCTTTCTATTCTGGCTTTTTCATCCGCCCCCACCCCTCATCTCATGTGGCACCCACCACAAGGCCTCGCGAGCTAGTGAAAACCAACCGTCTTCTCCTAAGGCAGGTCTCAACTCTACTAACTGACTTTTTCAAAATCTCCCAAAATCCTCAGCGCACTTCCAGTGTGTGACGTCATTCGCACTTGCTAGCCTCCGTTTCCCATCTGGGCTATTGTGACATCTTTGAGTGACACGTCCACTCTGTGCGTATATGCGCATGAACACCTGTGTTAATATTGCGCCTAAGTAACCCATGTACTGAGCCGAAAGGTTCTCAGCCTAACTAAACCCAAAGGCATAAACCGAAATCCCTCGGCCATTATATTACAATATATATATGTATATGTGTGTATGTGTATCAGAGGCTGATATACTCATGAAGTTGAAGTAGCTAAGGCACCTGTAACCAATTTTTGTTCTTTTGTCTTCAATAGAAAATATTTTATGAATAGATAGATACGTGGTTGACGTAACTCAAATAAATTGGGTGAACCAAGTTCAAATCCTAGACAAAATTGTTTGCGTTTCACTTTGTGTTCATACCACAGGAAAAGGTTTGAATCTATCTCCACCCCCACACACCAGAAATGGATGATTTGACAACTATTCAAGGAGAACAAATGCATAAGAGCAAGTAAGTAAAAATTCCTTTTGAAATTTAAATTCTTTTTTTCATAGGAATATTCCAATATAATAATAAAGGACTCTATTATAAAACAAGGTTAATTCTAATTTTGAAAATAAAGCCATAAAATAAGAAGACAGACACAAAACAGTAAATTTAATCAATGTGGCCGCTATTTTTTTTTTCAATTATTGTATCAACATATCTTCGAAACAATTTGCATGCTTTCAAAATAAATTCTTCAGACATTTTATTCCATTCCTCTTCAATAGTAGTCTTAAGCATTCATTTTGTTTTCTAAAATGCCCCATATAGCATAATCAAGGATGTTACAGTCTAGGTTTGATGGAAGCCATAAAGAAACTTCAATTATTTCAGAAATTTTTTTGGCTTGATTTCGACATGAAGGAAATCATTGATTCTTTGTTGTTTCTTTTCTTGCTCTCTCATATTGGGCTGAATTTTAATAAAAAGGTGCTTGAATAATAGAACTAATCAGGAAAATTTAGATCTATCATATTTTTTTCTAAAATTGGGCTAATCAGATGAAGAAAGCCTAAAAATTATTCCACATTTTGCTTCCACATGTATGTAGATATATATATATAGTATTATTCAGTCCAGTTAAACCGGAGTTGGGAGTAATTCCATCAGGACAAAAAACCATTCAACAGTGAACATTTAAATTTTCCTGGTAAAGAGTTCAATGTAACTGACATTACAGAGCAATAATTTCTTTAAGAAAAAACAAAACATTAAGATTATAAATTTATTTCTATCCTGTTATGTGTTTTTGATAAAATCAAAAAACACAAAAAATTTAACAGGACTTCTTAAGATCTTATGGATAAAATAATTTTGAATAGACACAGGAAAGAAGGGTGGGAGGGGATAGAAAAATTAATTTACTATAATTCCAACCGGCAATAAAATAAAAAAACGGAAGTGGGCTAAATGAGGAGAAAACTCTTCACCCCTCTTCTATCCCTTCCCACCCTTATTTCCTGTGTCTATTCTAAATTATTTTATCCATGAAATCTGAAGAAGTCCTGTTAATTTTTTTCATGTTTTTTGATTTTATCAAAAACACATAACAGGATGGAAATAAATTTATAATCCTAATGTGACCGGTTTTGTTTTTTTCTTAAAGAAATATATATATATATAACTTACACATAGGCTTATATATCTTTTTATACTGACTGAGCTATTTTAGTTAAAAATAACCCAAGGGTTAATATACCATAAAACCAACCATACCATGATTAGTTTCACTTGTGAAATCAGAAAGGCTACAATATTATCTCAGAATGCTAGAATAGATATTTGTTTGGCACAAGACAAAAATTATTTAACTTAGTGTGGTTCAGTAAATTGGAAGAGTCAATGCTCAGC
Source organism: Sepioteuthis lessoniana (assembly GCA_963585895.1). NCBI lineage: Eukaryota > Metazoa > Mollusca > Cephalopoda > Myopsida > Loliginidae > Sepioteuthis > Sepioteuthis lessoniana. The sequence goes on from OY757908.1 coordinate 27,413,639, forward strand.
TTAATTAACCAGCTGAGTAAGTCCAAAACTAAAGTCCCAGAAGGAAGAAAGTTGTTTTATAACAGATTGGAATGCTCCATTACGCATTCATGGACCAGCCCATTCTCTGTGTTCTGATTGGCTGCTAGTCTCTGAGTGGATACATTGGTGTATAAACATCCAGCTCCAATTGCTTAATAATAGTACAGGGTTTGTATTATGTTTCAGCCTGATTATTGTCTGCTAACTGGACACTAGTTGGGACCCCTACGCAGGTAAGTATTACTGTAACTCTACAAATTTGACTGGAAAGTTTCCATGCATTCATTAGAAGATTGTTGAGTTCTTAATCCTCTTCATTAAAGAATGTTCATTCTTTAGAAAACAGAGCCTTGGAGATGTGGAGAACGTAGAGTATCCCTTCAGTGCCATTGCTCCCAAGTCAAGTCTGACCCTGATTGGTAGCAGTTGGTATAGGTCAAATAAAACAAAATGTGTGCAAACAAATGACTGATGTTAAATTGTGACTGTTATATAGCTATACTTTAAACAATTTAACTGTGTAAAAAAGAGCCTGGACTAGTTTAAGAATGTTATCTACAAAATGTGTTAGGAAATCATTTGGCATTAAATAACAGACAATAGTTGATATGCCATAAAATCCAACGAAACCAAATCATATATATTTAATATATATGTATAAAGAGGATCTCGCATTAAATAACCTACAATGGTTGATATACCATAAAACAAAACAAAACCAAATTATATATATTTAATACATATGTATAAAGAGGATTTGGCATTAAATAACCTACAATGGTTGATATGCCATGAAACCCAACCAAACCAAATCCTATATATTTTATATATATGTATAAAGAGGATTTGGCATTAAATAACCTACAATGGTTGATATGCCATAAAACCCAACCAAACCAAATCATATATATTTTATATATATGTATAAAGAGGATTTGGCATTAAATAACCTACAATGGTTGATATGCCATAAAACCCTACCAAACTAAATCATATATATTTAATATATATGTATAAAGAGGATTTGGCATTAGATAACCAACAATGGTTGATATGCCATAAAACCCAACCAAACCAAATCATATATATTTAATACATATGTATAAAGAGGATTTGGCATTACATAACCTACAATGGTTGATATGCCATAAAACCCAACCAAACCAAATCCTATATATTTTATATATATGTATAAAGAGGATTTGGCATTAAATAACCTACAATGGTTGATATGCCATAAAACCCAACCAAACCAAATCATATATATTTTGTATATATGTATAAAGAGGATTTGGCATTAAATAACCTACAATGGTTGATATGCCATAAAACCCAACCAAACCAAATCATATATATTTTATATATATGTATAAAGAGGATTTGGCATTAAATAACCTACAATGGTTGATATGCCATAAAACCCTACCAAACTAAATCATATATATTTAATATATATGTATAAAGAGGATTTGGCATTAGATAACCAACAATGGTTGATATGCCATAAAACCCAACCAAACCAAATCATATATATTTAATACATATGTATAAAGAGGATTTGGCATTACATAACCTACAATGGTTGATATGCCATAAAACCCAACCAAACCAAATCCTATATATTTTATATATATGTATAAAGAGGATTTGGCATTAAATAACCTACAATGGTTGATATGCCATAAAACCCAACCAAACCAAATCATATATATTTTTTATATATGTATAAAGAGGATTTGGCATTAAATAACCTACAATGGTTGATATGCCATAAAACCCTACCAAACCAAATCCTATATATTTTATATATATGTATAAAGAGGATTTGGCATTAAATAACCTACAATGGTTGATATGCCATAAAACCCAACCAAACCAAATCATATATATTTTATATATATGTATAAAGAGGATTTGGCATTAAATAACCTACAATGGTTGATATGCCATAAAACCCAACCAAACCAAATCCTATATATTTTGTATATATGTATAAAGAGGATTTGGCATTAAATAACCTACAATGGTTGATATGCCATAAAACCAAACTAAACCAACTAAACCTTATGTTGTTTACCAAGCAAAAATTTGAGGTAATGAAGGAAAGAATATTGGATCAACTGAGTAACCTTGGAAGGAAAGCTACAATAATCACCAAGATTTGTGAAGAGTGAATTATAGATAAAAGAAGAAATAGCCAAAAGTAACAACAGTAAAACAAAATGAAATAATTGATTGATAAAATCAAATCATCAAAAAAAAACAAATAAATAGCAATCTCCTAAAATGACTTTGACAGGAAGAACAATCTAAACATACCCAGAAAAAGAAAAGGCATTCTGGTGCGAAAAGGACAAAAAGAGAAAAGATGGACTTAAGTAGGCATAAATTTTTCCTCAAAACCTAGTTGCAAACTTAATAATAAAGTTAACTATTTGTAGGCTAACCAGTTTCTTTATTGCTTTTTCCTTCAATTCCATTTCAGCTAACACGGCCAACCAAAGAAAATATTTGTATATTGAATTTCAAAAGAAGAAATATTACCAATGTCAATGTGTAGAAATTTTGTTAAGGAACTGGTGATCCTGTTTCACCGAACATCAGCAGCCCCTTGGGGTCACCTGGCGTCCATTATAAAAAAGAGCTCCACTCGAGATTCTTCCTCTTTCTTCCACTCCCACCGCTGTTAGCAACAGGTCCATTCGTAGCAGCCCTTGACGGCAAACGTATTTGGTACCTTCCACCAGCCAGGAGCCAAGAGCGATGAACGCACGTTCTGAGTTAAAAGGAACAGGACACACAGCTAAGTTCCAGCAGGCATTTTATCTGCAAACCTCACCTTAAACCTTTACCTTATAACTTTATTTTACACCTTTACCTTATAACTTTACCTTATAACAACCTTATAACTAAACCTTACAAAACCCTACCACTTATCGGAACCTTGAACTCTTCCTCGAACTCTTACATATTCGTTGTTTGTTCCATTTGGTGTAAAACCCTGTTTATTGTTGTTGTTGTTGTATATAAATTTTGTTGCACTAAAAGTCGTTCGTCTCCTTTCTTCAAAAGCTGTCACCAAATCCCTACTGCTGTTGAAGTACGGTTTATTCTTTTACAAAACGTAGGACTAAACAGGGCTTTCAGGGGCTAATAAAAATAACCCATAAATGAAAATCTTTTAGCGATATGAATGTTTGTTGTCATGTTTAGCGAAGAAATGTATTCTTATGCGTGTGTGTTATTCCCACGCTAATTGTTGTTGTTAATAAAGGAGGATGAAGAAGTAAGAAGACGAAGACGCCGTTAGTTTTTAGATGAAGGTTTTAATGGCAGCATGGAATATAGAGTTTGCGTTTGTGCTGCAAGTCTCGTAATAAGGAAAGAAGTAAGTGAATGATTTGAAGTTATGAAAGAGTTGAGATAGCAGCGTGTGTTGTTGGACATGCGAAGGAGGTATGTTCGCAGTATGTAGCGAAAGTCATGTTTGCTGTTTGAGGAAATAAACGTTGAAGTCACTGCGAGTTTGTGTTTCTGGTTATTTCGGAGTGAAGCGTGTGGTCTCCAGAAAATGTAGCCCTGAGGTGAAATAAGGGCTCGGTGTCGGAGCGAGTTCGGCATCGCAATCGACACAGCCAATTTTGGGGGTGACGTAAAGTTGTTCCTGTGTGTGGCGTAGTGAATGTATCTAATTCATATTCAACTGGGATCCCTTGGTCTAAGAGAAATAGACGCGAGGGATCCATAAATTAGATAGGTTCCCTCATTGTGTCCATACTGCTGCTGCTGCTGTTATTGAAGAACAGCCAGTGAGACGTCTGCACTGAACGGAGTTGTTCAGCCAAAAAGAGTGTTTGACGGTTTTTCCCCAGTTTGTGCTGCCCGGAAGGTGGTATTGGATGAATAGGATAAGTCATCCTGATTGGGTGAAATTATTCGTCGAATTAAATTACGCGCCAAACCAAAATACGAAAATTCCTTCTGCTGCAACCTCATAATTTCTTTGTTGCTCCTTCCTTCAATTCCATTTCAGCTAACACAACCATCCGAAAAAAATATTTGTATTATGAATTTCAAAAGAAGAAATATTACCAATATCAATAAAAACCTTATAATTTCTTTGTTGCTCCTTCCTTCAATTTCCATAACTGTCTGATCTTCAAGTGCTTTGGCCTGACTCCTCAGAGGTCAGCTGGCCATTCCATAGACACTGTGTTTTTTCTTATTTTTTTTTCTTCTCCCTCTCTTTCCCCAGAAATTAGCCTCTGTTCTCTTTAAAACTTGGACCTACCATATCACATTACATAAAGAATGGAATGATAGAGAAATATTCCTGATATGAGATAGACACTGTTTAAAGGATATTTTTACAGAGAATTGTCACCACGTAGTTTTAGAAGAAAAGGCACTTGGTTAAATATCCATAAATGGAAGGCATAGTCTTAAATTATGAGGTAAAATTGTGGTACTGCTAATGTAAAATAACTTAAATAAAGTCTGTTACCATTTTGGTCCATATTTTAATGCTAGCTCAGACAAGGTAGCATCTGTCTTGTCTCAATGAGATCTGGCAGGAAAAGGACAAAACTGGAAGTCCTTGGACCGGTGACAATTTAAGGAGTAGTTCTAAAAAAGGGCCACTCGGAGGAAGTAACTCTCAAGGGATTTTAAGCTATTATGAGTAACACAACAATGGCTTCCACCAAAACTTATAATCCTCATCAGATCAAAAACATCACCTGAGAGACAATTAGGCTAACTGGATTGAATTTAACATCTAAGTTTCTTTGATGTTTGAAGCAACTATTACAAAAGTGACCAAAATAAATAAAGTAAGTAATTTGGTAACCTAGCTCGAGGGTGACCCGAAGACTCTTTTTTCAATAGCTACTACACCGAGATGTAGGGGAGGGCACGACTCCATTCCCTGGAAAGTAAAGTTGGCAATCTTAGTCGAGGGTGTTAATTCGTTTTGGTGAGATATGAATAGTGTTTAAAAGCTTGAGAAAAAAAGAAGCCATTTTTATCCCACTAATCCAAAAGACCTAATAAAAATGCCTGTGGTATGGCAACATGATGTGGCTGACTGATACCGAGGCTGTTGTTTGAAGAGTATTTATATCTCTAGGGGTTAACACTGGTAAATATGTAACCAGTGGACAGTGGCAGCCATATTGACTAGCTTTGGTATTTAATAACAAGGAGATTGATTTAGGCATTCCCAAAGACAAACTGTTTTGTTTTTTGTTTCTTTTTTTTAGAAATCACATCGAAAGGAATAGAATCAGTTCAAATTCAACCCAACCTTGGCTCATTGTGATATGACACAACCATTGTTACAAAAGACCGAATTCACTGACAAGTTAATAGGCCTAATGGATCAACTTTTAGTAAGGATTTTTATCATAAATGGTTTTTGGACTATTGTCTTCATCTTTAATGTTATTTCCACTACGTTTCGGCTGATATGTCCTCCGGCCTTCTTCAGGTGTTTGTCAAACTCGAGAACCAACACGGAACTACGAACTTTATTGAAACCACAGGTGTCCCCTGTTCTGATTCAGTTAGCCATAACCGGTAACAGGTGTTAAGTATTCCTGTATTGTTACTCGTCTGCAGTCAGGATTGAACCTTCAACCTCCAGATGATTGTCTCCTTAGAAGCTTAGGGAACTAACCCCTATAACCGTTATATGTGTTCTGCTGGACAGTTTAGAGCGAATTTTCGGGACTTATAAACTTAATGTTCTTACTTGACTAGGATTACTACTATGGCTAACGGAATCAGAACAGGCGAATGCTTGGAACCAATATTTATTTTGTCAGTTGAAAATTCATATTTATTCAGATGTTAATGAGGCCAGTATTTTATTGAAATCTTTAGATCTTAAATGTTTTTTACATTTTCAACAGATTTTTTCTAATTTACTTAAGCATTTTAATTGTTAAAATATAGGAAATTCCATGAACTATTTTTTCTTTATAAAACAGTAAAATATAATTGAAAATTATTAAAATATCTTCCTTGACGTTTTTTGACTGGTTTTAATGAAAATAACACAAAACTAGTTGTAAAAGAAAGACTTTTACATACATAAATATTTTCATAGTTCAACGGACAATGTCTCTATGGTTAGAGTGTTCGCCAATGGTCCAGGAGACCTGGGTTTAATCCCAGGTCGCGTCATACCAAAGACTCAAAAAATGGTACTAGATGCCTCCTTGCTGAGCGCTCAGCATTATAAGGTAGGGATCGAGGGTAAACTGGAACAGTCAAGGGAAAGGAGTAGCGCCCTCCCCTAAACCTTGATGTAGTAGTTATCGAAAAGGGAGCCTTCGGGTCACTCTTGACTAAGGTCGGTAACTTTACTCATTTACTATTTTTCACTTTTAAATCCGTAAAATGTACTTAAAAATTATTACAACATTTAAAATATCTTTTTGACTTTTTAATGAAAATAACAGAAAACTAGTCGTAAAAGAAAGACTTTCATAGGCTTCTTTTTCAATAGCTACTACACCGAGGTTTAGGGGAGGGCGCTACTCCTTTCCCTGGATTGCTCCACTTTACCCTCGATACGTATTTTATATTGCTGAGTGTTAAGCAAGGAAGTACCATTTTTAAAGTTTTTATATGATGCGACCTGGGATTAAACCCTGGTCTCCCGGACCATTGGCGAACACTCTCCCCGCTAGACCAATGAGCCAATAAAGAAATGGAACTTAATATTGTAGCAGATGAATCTTCAAGGTTCTAAAAGATTAATGCTAAAATGAATTATTATTAAAACATGCAAGCGGAAAACAAATAACAGGAAGTTGAGTTGAAAAGATGTTTTCTTTTTATTTGTATATTTTTGGCAATAAATAATTTATAAATATGTTTTCATGTGTCTATTACTTTTGTATATATACAGTGTGCATAAATGTTTTTAGAATTTTTTTAAATTGCTTACTTGTGTGTCAGTTTTGAAACCCTTTTGAGATTAAAATTCAGGACTGAAAAGTGATAATTCTTGAATACTTTTGCCCAAATTGCATTCCACAAATTCTCTTTAAATATCTCAATCGAAGTCTGATGAATCTCCATGTCTGGTTTCATCGCTCAATGATGAATTGCCAGAACAAAACTTTGAAAACCAGTTTTGAACTTAGTAGTTAATAATAACAAATTGACCTTGTGTCATATCCTACCCGAGCGAAGGGGTTGGTAAATATGTATACAGGGTGGAACGATAAAATTATCGCCCTAGAAAAGACGACATGATTCCATTTCCGTTTAATGAAAACGAGTTTTCTTTTTTTTTGTTGCAGACCATCTACTAGTTGGCCAGTTATGTACAAATCCCAAGAGCGATAGGAGCCTTCTATCATGTCTGAAAGTGACACGAGCGAGATCGGAGATGCGCCGCTGTATAACTCATGCCCTCTACCGATCCAAGTTATGACAACAGGACCATTGCCAGCACCCTCAAAATGCAAATCTGGATTTTCACGAATAACAGGGACGTGCACAGGGTGATGAAAACAAAGTTTCCGGCTATGGTTATGGTCTTTGGTGTGGTTTGAAGTGAGGGCCACGTCATGCCACCTCACATCTTCGAAGTCAGCTTGAAAGTCAACACCAAATTGTACCTGGATGTACTGAAGGGTGTGGTGATCCCCTGGTGCAATCAGGTGGCCGGTGGCAGACCCTGGGTGTGGCAGCAGGACTCGACCCTGGCCCACAAGTCCAAAGAGACCCAGGCTTGGCTTCAGAAGGAGTGCTACGACTTTGTACCCTTCTCTCACAGGCCCCCCTCCTCCCCCGACCTGAACCCGCTGGACTACTTCGTTTGGTCACATGTCGAGAACATCACCAACATGACCTCCCACAACACCAAAGGCAGCCTGATCACTGCCATCCACTGAGCTCCCGCCGGCATTTGTGGAAAAGGCATGCTCCCAGTTCTGGATCCGTATCGAGGTGGTGATTGAGGCTGAAGGCGGCTACATTGAATAGATCTTAGTTCTACTACATAATCAAGTTACCTGAATTGATTTTTTCAATAAAAGTTTTAAAATAAAGCTGTAGTGTTGTTTTCTTTAGGACAACAATTTTATCGTTCCACCCTGTATTTGATCTATAGATAGGACCCAATCAGGTGCTACCACTCTGGGCCAGAGTGGACCTGGGAGCGATGGCAAGGAAGGGGTACTCTGTATTTCCAAAAACTCCAGCATTACTGGAACCTAACCATCAGATTGTTTAATGTCATATCCAGGACACTCATTGGGGGGTCTTACCACTCCACAGAGAAGAAGTTGGTGTATTCTACAGCCCCAGCTGATTGGGCAACATTTGGCAGGGAACATTAAATATGTTGACTACATATCTGCAGAAGGGTAAGCCCCTCCCAATGAATATCCTAGATATGACAAGAAACTGCATTACTGTATAAAAAAAAAAAAAAAGAAAAAAATCTCAAAAAACAGGCAGATGACAAAAAATTTTATTATGACGACTGATGAAGTTTATGACATGTAAGGACATGATCACTCAATATGTATATCCATAAGCATCATTCAGGCAATTTTAATATGACGACTGATGATAGTTTATGACATGTAAGGACATGATCACTCAATATGTGTATTCGTAAGCATTATTCAAGCAATTTTATATGATGACTGATGAAGTTTATGACATGTAAGGACATTACCACTAAATATGTGCATCCATAAGCATCATATTTATGCAATTAACGTGAAATAGTTTTTGATGAAACATTTAATTTCAATTTATTTTTGAGTTGTTGTGATGTTACAGCACATTTGCTACTTTGCTGTGCTAACATATTTTGTGTCTTCAGATGTGGAAGTTTTTCTCAGACAGACACATTCTTTTTTTGATGATAATTTCCTGAGCTTTATCATTAAGGGTTTTCGGACTATTCTCTTCATCTTTATTGTTATTTCCACAACGTTTTGGCCAATATGTCTTCCGGCCTTCTTCAGGTGTTTGTCGAACTCGGGAACCTTCACGGAACTTCAAACTATGTCCTTTATTGAAACCACGTTCTGATTCCATTAGCCATAACCGGGTATAAGTGTTAAGTATTCCTGCATTGTTACTTGCCTGTACTGAGGATTGAACATGCAACCAGTAGATGATTGTCTCCTTAGAAGCTTAGCAAACCAACGCCTGTAACTGTTATGCCATGTGTCCTGCTGGACAATTCAGAGCAGGACACATGGTGTAATGGTTATAGGCTATTTCAAGCTATTCAGTTTAGTCGAACAATTCAGTTTAGCATAAGTATACCATTAGTTCTATTTAACCCATAGATAGGGCCCCATCTGGTGCAGCCAGGCCAGGCCAGAGTGGACCTGGGAGCAATGGCAATGAAGAGGTGCTACATATTCCCCAAAGCCCCAGCATTACTGGAACCTCACCATCAGACTGTTTAGTGTCATATCCAGGACACTCATTGGGGGTAGGGTTACCCCCTCTGCAGAGTTGCAGTCTACAGCCCCAGCCAACTGGGCAACATAACACTGTTTTGGTTTGGTGGGTTTGATGGCATATCAACCTTTGTAGGTTATTTAACACCAAATCCATTTCTATGTAAATAATCAGTTCTATTTCAAACAATTCAGTTTAGCATGAGTACACAGTTTAATTGTCAAAAACATTTCGATATATAACAATTCAGTTTAGTGTAAGTACAGTTTCAATGTCAAAAATAGTTCAATTTAAAACAATTCAGTTTAGCAAAAGAACGCAGTTTAAATGTAAATACAGTTTAATTGTAAAAAACATTTCTATTACGAGCTATTCAGTTTAGTCAAGCAATTCTACTTCAGCTAATTCAGTTTAGTAAAAGTACAGATTTTGTTTACAAACAGTTACATGTCAGAACAGTTCTATGTTAAACAATTCAGTTTAGTGTAAATACAGTTTCAATGTCAAAAAATAGTTCTATTTGAAATAATTCAGTTTAACACAAGCACGCAGTTCAAATGTAAGCACAGTTCAATTGTCAAAAAACATTTCTATTTCAGGATATTCAGTTTAGCATAAGTATGCCGTTAGTTCTATTTAACCCATAGATAGGGCCCTATCACGTGCTACCACGCTGGGCCAGAGTGGACCAGGGAGCAATAGCAATGAAGGGGTGCTCCATATTCCTCAAGGCTCCAGCATTACTGGGACCTCACCATCAGACTGTTTAGTGTCATATCCAGGACACTCATTGGGGGCGGAGTCTTACCTGTCTGCAGAGGTGCAGTCAGTGTATTTTACTGCCCCAGCCGACTGGGCAAAACATGACTCTTGAGTTTGAGTGAACATGAATAAAATGGCAATGAAGGTGTATATCACACCTCAAGAAATCCAAAATTAGAGCCTTACCATGGAATGTAGTTCAGTATGAGAATTAGGACCCCCACAGTTTTTGAGGGGGGATGGTGAATTAGATCACTCTGCAAGGGATATAGTTAGGCTCTAAGAGTAATTTTCTTTTCAATCTGTTTTCCCTCTGTATTTATATTATTTTTTCATTTCTATAGCCATAAAATCTTGCTCAAGTATAAGAATTATCTTTACTTAACTTTTCATTTCTTATAGTTTTTCCAGAACAATATCAGATATTACAACTTTTTTTTATCTCATTTGATTACATATTCTCTGAGGTTGACAAAGAAATAATGGTATTTTTTTCTAACACTGACATTTATACTTAAAATATCACATTTTTTTGCAATTATAAAAGTAAAGTTGTCAACCATAGTTGAGGGTGACCCAAAGGCTCCCTTTTCGATAGCTTACTACACCAAGGTGTAGAGGAGGGCGTTACTCCTTTCCTTGGATTGCTCCACTTTACCCTTGATCCGTACCTTAGAATGCTGAGTGTTAAGCAAGGAGGCATCAAGTACCATTTTTTTAGTCTTTGATATGGCTGAATCTGGGATTGAACCCAGGTCTTCCAGGCCATTGGCGAACACTCTAACCGATAAGCAATTATACCTTTACATATCATTTTATAGGGAAGGTATGTATTTATAAATTGTTGTTTATTCTTATTCTTATTCTCTACAGGCAACAGGCTTGAATTATCAACCCATAAACGAAATAAGTAAAACTGGATTTTATTTTATTTTTCTTTCCTATTATGAACTTGGAGATAAAGTTACGGATTTCATTCCTTTGCCGTAACGTAAAGTGACATAAATTGTGGCATATAACCCACAATGACTGTATGCCACAATTTGACTGTGTCTTGTTCTCTGTTTCTTAGTGTCGACTTATTTTTTTTACTTTTTTAATTGTGTGGTCTCATTTGTTAACTTGCTAACCGCTGATCATGACTAGCAATTGATCTGTTGTCTGGATCTAAAAAATACAATGTGAGTAGATAACAAATCAGCTGTGTCATCCGAAGATATATTTAACTAGTGGGACAATCCACGGATTGGAAGCAGAATTACCCCTGTGTTTGGCAAGAAAATCAAAATTTTTTCTTTAATGGCATATAAACTAACATAGGTTATTTAATACCAAAGGCATCCTTGAAGGAGAGCACTGTTATTATTCAACTCAAAACTAAGGAGATAAGGGGGTTCATACCATTACCAAAGGTATTAGCCCAAAAGTAAATAAGATAACATGGTTGGTTAGAGGCATTTCTAAGAGTTTTTTTTATTATTAGAAAATTATAACTTTTTGATTCAGGTAAGGAAACTTTGACAACAGTAAAATAATCACTAATAATATGTGTCTAAGCCATTGAAGTTTCATAAAAATCGATAGCAAAAATAAAAAATGGTTGTTTTTTTTTTACCAATACCATAAAAAAAAAATTTAATTCAAATTTATGAATACTGAATTGTTAAAATTAGCTAATTTAAACTTTAAAAAAATTATAAATAAAAGTTTTTATTTAACATGGCTTAAAAGAATAAAGAATTAAATATAACAAAAATGATGAAATCAGTTTTTTAAAGGCCATTCCTCTATTGTAAATTGAATTACCATGGCAAGAAAATCTGGCAAAGACTTGCGTGTGACACACAGAACCACTGGACAGCTCTTTTGACCTTATTAGGTCTCATCAGCAGTGATCTCTCCCACTGGAGATTGAACCACCGACCACAGAATGCAGAGCTGAAACTCTACCACCAAGCTACCGGTACAACTATTTCCTTGCCCTTTAGGTTATAATAAATACATGAATGTATATTTCCAATCCTCTTGGGAAGACATGGCCCTGGAGGTGACCGTGTCCTCTGTAAAGAGTACAGATTTAACTTACAAGACACATTCAGGTTAATTGGCTGCACAATTGCCATGACTAGTTAATTTGGCGTCACTTGTGTGCGATGTGGACTGGTGGCTTAGTATTTTACTCCATGCTAATACCTTTGGGAAAGGCATGAACCTATTTTTTCCCTGGTTATGGGTAAATAGGAAAAATGGGTTTTTTTAGCTTTGGTTAGACAACTAGTCTAGGAGATCGAATACTGTAAATTCAGACCAGCTTGAAATTTGAGCGAGTGTCTCACCCTGTCTGGGGTGGTAAATTTGAGTAAATACAAAGGTGAATCAAAAGTTCTGCAATATTTTGATAATGTGAGGTACAATTCAGCATCTCCAGATGTTTTTGCCTAGTGTGATGGTTTGATTTGATTGTATAAATCAACTCTTGTGGGTTATTTAATGCCAAATCCTCTTTACTCATATATATTAAATATATACGATTTGGTTTGGTTGGGTTTTATGGCATATCAACCCTTGTAGGTTATTCAATGCCAAATCCTCTTTATACTTATATATTAAATATATATAATTTAGTTTGGTTGGGTTTTATGGCATATCAACCATTGTAGGCAATTTAACAAACCTTTTTTTATACATATATATTAAATATATGATTTAAAAATATTTTGTAGATAAATTTCTAAATGAACCTGAGCTTTTTTTTCACATTTACTATCTAATACAGATATTTCTATTTACAATTAATCATTTGTTGCTCACAGTTTAATGGTTTCAAATATTGCTATGTATCACTACCAATTCAATTAAACAGTCAATCTTATACACACAGTCAAATGATCAAACAATTCTATTTCAAACAATTCAGTTTAGCATGTCAACAAAGTTAGGAACCATTTAACTTTGTTGACATGCTAGAACTGTCTGATACTTTAACTGTGAGTATCTACTAAACGTGTTTACAAATACCTAAATTAATAAAGAATAAGTAAGTAAAGTTGGCGACCGTAGTTGAGGGTGACTCAAAGGCTCCTTTTTCAATAGCTACTACACCAAGGTGTAGGGAAGGGCGCTACTCCTTTCCCTGGATTTCTCCACTTTACCCTTGATCCGTACCTCATAATACTGAGTGTTAAGCAAGGAGGCATCAAGTACCATTTTTAAAGTCTTTGGTATGACTCGACCAGGGATTGAACCCAGGTCTCCCGGGCCATTGGCGAACACTCTAACCATTATGCCAATATATGGTATAATAAAGAATAAAACCACAGTTTGTTAATGGGTTTCTATAACGATTTATGAACAGGATTGTTCCTTATATTTTTTTATAATAAAACCAAACAATAAGAAATCAATAACACTAAGCAAATATTCATTCAAAATCAAATTTTAAAGATCAATATGCAAATTAGTCCTACTGTTCACATAGTGTAGTATGTAGACAAGATTCACAGTATAGTATAAAATAAAATAGGGGAGAAGGTGAGATAAAAAAACTGAGGGAGTTGTGACGTCAGTGGTAATGTAATTTCATTTACAAACACATAATTTCCATTATATTTTCTAAACAACCCAAGTAAAAAATTCTGATTTATTTTACTCCATATTAAGCAAAATTAACATCCAATAAACATGATTTTTAAAATTTACAATATTTCATATCTTATTTTTTGTCCCATAAAATCAATAAATGCAAGAAATAACAAATTTCAGAATTGAAATTTATAAATGTTGAAATTTTCGAAATTATATAATTTAGGAAGTTTGACTTTTGATTAAATAGAAGCTGTAATGAATTTGTTCCTCACTGCACATTATGAGCAAATGTACATATTTTACAAGAACATTATTTTTATAGTGTGTATACACAATCTCGATTAATACTTCTTGTGAATCAGCATTCACATGCGATCTTACAAGAAATTCTATTCCATACATCCTGAAAAAATTTGGTTCCTTGCATATGTCTTTGAATGTGAATTGATTAAAAATGCAAATCTGCACATTTCAAAAGAAAATGGTCTCTCTCCATTGTTTGTAGATTCTCTTTTATACTGGCACAAATGGAAGTTGCCAATTTTAACAATTTATCTGTTTTCAATATGGAATTTTATGAAAATACTGATCAACCCATATTCTTTAGAAAGAAATGGTTTCTTTCTTGTGTGTTTGCATGTGCTCTTTTAAATTGGAATTTCGAGAAAATACTGATCTGCACACTTCACAAGAAAATGGCTTCTCTCCTGTGTGTATTCGGATGTGTTCTTTCAAATAGGATCTCCGTGAAAATGCAGACCCACATACATCACAAGCAAATGGTTTCTCTCCTGTATGTGTTCGCATATGGGCATTTAAATTGGAAGTCCGTGAAAACGTTGATCCACACAAATCACAAGGAAATGGTTTCTCTCCTGAATGAGTTCGCATATGCTCTTGAAAACATGAATTCCATGAAAATCCTAATCCACATAACTCACATGAAAATGGTTTCTCTCCTGTGTGTGATCGCATGTGATCTTTTAATTTAGACTTCTGAAAAAATGATAATCCACACACTTCACAAGATGTTTTTTCCCCAGTGTGTGTTCGCATGTGATCTTTTAAACCGGAACTCCTTGAATATGCTAATCCACACACATTACAAGAAAATGGTTTCTCTCCTGTATGCGTTCGAATATGTTCTTTTAAACTAGATCTCTGGGAAAATGCTGATCCACACACTTCACAAGAAAATGGTTTCTCACCTGTATGTGTTCGCATGTGCTTATTTAAATTAGAACTCCTTGAAAATGCTGATCCACACATTTCACATGAAAATGGTTTCTCTCCAGTGTGTATCCGCATATGTTCTTTCAATCTAGAACTTTGTGAAAATCCTGTTCCACACTCCTCACAAGAAAATGGTTTTTCTCCTGTGTGTGTACGAATGTGGGCTTTTAAACTTGACTTCTCAGAAAATGCAGAACCACACACTTCACAAGGAAATGGTTTCTCTCCAGTGTGTGTACGCATGTGCTTTTTTAGACTAGAACTGTGTGAAAATGCTGAACCACAAACCTCACAAGAAAATGGTTTCTCTCCTGTATGTGTTCTCATGTGTTTATTCAAATTTGATTTTTCTGAAAATGCTGACCCACACACTTCACAAGTAAATTGTTTCTCCCCAGTGTGTGTTCGCATGTGGGCTTTTAAACTGGAACTCTGTGAAAATGCTGATCCACACAGCTCACAAGAAAATGGTTTCTTTCCACTGTGTATTCGCATGTGACTTTTCAAATGTGACTTGACTGCGAATGTTGATCCACACACATCACAAGAATATGGTTTCTCTCCAGTGTGTGTGCGCATGTGCTCTTTTAAACTGGTACTATGTGAAAATGCTGATCCACATATTTTACAGGGAAATGGTTTCTCTCCTGTGTGTGTTCGTATGTGCTTTTTTAAATTGGAAGTCCGTGAAAAAGCTGATCCACACACTTCACAAAAAAATTGTTTCTCTCTTGGGTGAGTTTGCATCTTCTCTTTTGAATTGAAACTATGTGAAGATGCTGATCTGCACTCTTCACAAACTAATTCTCTCCTGTGTGTGTTTGCATGTCTTTTCAGACATGTGGTAATTTGCACATTACATAAGAAAACTACTGTCTCTCCACAGTGTTTGCATATGGCTTTTCAATTTTGAATTCTTTGAAAATACTGACACATACACTTCAAATAAATATTTAACTCTCTTCTATGAGAACTGTTTGAAATATTTGTTCAAAATGCTGGTTGATACATTTCAGAGAAAAACGACTTCTTTCCAGAGTGTTTAAGCATGTTTTTTTTTAATCCAGATGTGTATGAAAATCCTGATCCACACATTTCTCAAGTGAATCTTTTCTCTGTTGGGTATATTTGTATGAGGTCTTTTGAATTATATTCTGTAAAAATCTTGATTCATATGGTACACAACAAATTCTTTCCACAATATTTTTTATATATGTCTTTTTAATTCTGAGTTGCATACTGAACAACCATGGATTTTACAATTATCTGTTTTTTAACATATTATTTCAAATGCGAATCTTGCTCATGTACAGACATTACAAGAATAAAATTGTTTTCATTGTCGACACTTCTTGATAATTACATTGATCCCGCAATTGGTATGAGTACATGTTTTCTTTGACAAATATTCACATGTGTCTTCTTAAATTTGAAAATTCTTCTCCTATAGAATTGATATCTGTAATTGAAGATAAAGAACTATTAAAAGAAAATCTCATGAAAATTTTTTATTAAACAAAACAAGTGTACTTGTGTCAGACATTTTATAATTTTCAAAAAAACAGAATGAGATGTTGGAAATATGTGGTAATATATTTCCCTCTGCTTAGTCAAGATATGACACAAGGTCGATTTTTAAGTGGAGTTTAACAGGTTTGAATTCAGAGTTTTCATTCTCCTAGACTAGTTGCCTAACCAAGGCTGAAGAACCTAGTCTGCCCTACTATTTACCCATAGCTGGAGGGAGAATAATTGGATTCATACCTTTCCCAAGGGTATTAGTGCTATGTGAAATGCAATCAGTCAGGTCCAGGATTTGAACTCGTGTCGCCGTGTCCATTTCCAGCGACGATAACCATTACACCACGGGCACCTCCTGTGGTAATATGAACTGCAAGATGCTGATTTTAGAAACAAATGAAACACTGAGTACTTAAGGTTAAAAGATTTTTGTTTTTAAAAATCATATCCATTGCGACACGAGTTCAAATCCTGGACGAGACTGATTGCATTTCACATAGCACTAATACCCTTGGGAAAGGTATGAATCCAATTATTCTCCCTCCAGCTATGGGTAAATAGTAGGACAGACTAGGTTCTTCAGCCTTGGTTAGGCATCTAGTCTAGGAGAAGGAAAACTCTGAATTCAAACCTGTTAAACTCTGCTTAAAAATCAACCTTGTGCCATATCTTGCCCGAGCAGAGGGGTTGGGTAAATAGGATATCCATTGCTTTTAAAGCTAGAAAATTAAAAATGAAAATAAATGTTAAAACATTATCAGTAAATGGAACAAATGATATGACTAAAACAATCGGCATATTTTGACTACGTGGATGACACTGGGACAAACATATAAATTTGTCACCAAGCTGGTGAGAAAATCAAAATTTGGCTTAGGGAAATTTCTGAAGTGTGCAAGAGCAAATTTTGTTTCAGTGATAAAATACTTCAAGGATCAAGGGTCGCCTGAAGGGGAATGCATTATGGATTTTAGTCAGAGAATTAATTTTTATTTATTGCGGACTTTTCCCCCTCATCTTGGTAGTTTTTGTGTTGTTTCTTCTTTCACTACGTTTCGGCCAAATTTCACCTCTGGCCTTCTTCAGGTGATTTTTCCGTGACCTCGGATAGGAATGCTGAGTCTTGTAACCGTATCCCCAGTAATTACTGCCTTTCATAGTTGTTGTCTATCGCACAACAACTATGAAACCTCAAAATTCAAACCAGCTGAACACTACTTATGTGTGATATCCTGAGGTGGAATGGTAAATTAATCCATAGAAATTGGTAAGATGAGTAAATGGAATCACTCTTCATATGAAGTACAGAATAATTAATCTGAAGATTGAAAAATTCTGCTAAAGTCACTAACAATGAATTTAGAGAAGTAAATCAAGCAGAATTAATTGAATTTATTCTAAAATTCATGATCCTTTATTGCCAAAGTCTGAAGCATTGGTTTGTAATATCAACAAGTTTCTCTTCAATATTTGAATGTATTAAATTTTTTCTTATTGTTACTGGAGTGGAGACTTTTTCTTTGATTGAAGTCAGGATGTTATTAGACTGTTTTGTAGCTTTGTTGAGTTTTGTGCTCAAGTTTTTTTCTCTCAAGCAATATATATAAAAAATTGGTTTGATTTTATGGCCTGTCAACCATTGTAGGTTATTTAATACCAAATCCTCTTTATACATATATATTAAATATATATGATTTGGTTTGGTTGGGTTTTATGGCATATCAACCATTGTAGGTTATTTAATGCCAAATCCTCTTTATTCATATATATCAAATATATATGATTTGGTTTGGTTGAATTTTATGGCATATCAACCATTGTAGGTTATTTAATACCAAATTCTCTTTATACATATATATTAAATATATAGGGTTTGGTTTGGTTTTATGGCATATCAACCATTGTAGGTTATTTAATACCAAATCCATTTTTATACATATAAACAGGTATATTTCAAACTATTCAGTTTAGTATAAGTATAATTTTTGGTTATACTTAGTTGAATGCCAAAACAGTTCTATTTCAAACAATTCAGTTTGGCATACAAAAACAGTTCCATTTCAAACGATTCAGTTGAGCATAAGTATGCAGTTTAAATGTTAAAACAATTCTATTTCACGTAATTTAGTTTAGTATGAGTATGCATTTTAAATGTCAAAACAGTTCTATTTCAAGCAATTCAGTTTAGCATAAGTACACAGTTTAGTTCTATTTGATCCATAGATAGGATCCTAGCAGGTGCTACCACTCTGGGTGAGAGTGGACCTGGGAGCGATAGCAATAAAGTAGTACTCTGCATTTCCTATTACAAGAACCTCAACATCAGCTCGTTTAGTATCAAATCCAGAACACTCGTTAGGGAGTCTTATCTCTTTGCAGAGAAGCGGTCAGTGTATTCTACAGCCCCAGCCGACTGAGCAATAAAAAGATGTAAAATACAGCTTAGCTCACAATATGAGACAAGGTAAAAATTCTGTGCCGTAAAAAAAAGTGATGTACCGGAAGAGAGTGACCTATGAACTGCATGACAGTTATTTCCGCTCGATGACGATCACACAGGCCATTCCAAAGTGACACATCCCGATCGCCAGATATCAGAAGAAATTGCGGAGGCGTGGAGGCGTGTCCATATCTCCGTGTGGGAGTTTGAAGGTAATATAAGGTCGACGAATTGAACAGAAGGCGGTAAAAAAGGATCCCGCTGTTCACGAAACCGCTCTCGTCGTCATGCTGTGTGCGTTGTCTCGGCCATCGTCTATTTACATCGAAGAGTTCAAGCCTCATCGACGAACGATCCTAATTCCTCTCCTGACTGCTCCTACTTCACACAAGCATCCGTCGAGAAAATAAATATATATTGTTATATATAAATTCCATGTTGTCGTTTGTTTGAGCAGAGAGCAGAACGTAACAAAGAAACTGCAGGCAATGGTTGATAAATGATTTCTAGAGCATATTTAAGCATTGAGATCAGCTGTATTTTTCTTGGGTCTCTCAAACTGAACAAATCCTTTACATTCTTTCAGGATGATTTTTGTTTGCTATCTTTAAAGAAATATTTCATTACCTATAATCCTCTATCATATTCTTTGTATTCTTTGTTTTTAATGGCATATCAACCTTTGTAGATTATTTAATGCCAAAGCCATTCTCCTAGAAGAACAGTAGTGGTACTATTTAACCCATAACTGGGAGGATAAGGGGGTTTGTACCTTTCCCAAGGGTATTTGCTCGAAAGTGATAATAATAGCGCGACTGGAGTATGAACTTGCGTACTATGATACTGCAGTCCACCACTTTAACCATTACACCGTGGAAGAACAGTAGTGGTACTATTAAACCCATAACTGGGAGGATAAGAGAGTTCGTACCTTTCCCAAGGGTATTGGCTCGAAAGTGAACATAATAGCGCGACTGGAGTATGAACTCGCTTACTATGATTCCGTAGTCCACCGCTTTAACCATTACACCACAACGACACCCCCTCTACAATCCTCTATCATTTTATAATACAATCATATAACATAAATGCAATATTGTAAAATGATTAGGGATTTCAGTTAATTATTTTAGTTTTTAGTGATAAATTATGTTCTAGCTAAAAACTTTGAGATCGTAATTGTAGGTTTTCAATCTCTAAATGTCAAAGAGGGTAAACCTTTTTATCATTAAGGATTTTCGGACTATAGTCTTCATCTTTATTGTTATTTCCACAACGTTTCGGACAATATGTCCTCCAGCCTTCTTCAGGTGTTTGTCGAACCCGGGAACCTTCAGGGAACTTTGAACTATGTCCTTTATTGAAACCACTGATTCCGTTAGCCATAACCAGGTACAAGTGTTAAGTATTCCTGTATATTACTTGCCTGTAGTGAGGATTGAACCTGCAACCTTCAGATGATTGTCTTCTTAGTAGCTCAGGGAACCAAAACCTATAACCATTACGCCATGTGTCCTGCTGGACAATTCAAAGTGAATTTTTGGGTATCATAAACTTAATGTTCTTACTTTAGCTAGAATTACTACTATTATGTATGATGTTTTACCTGTGCTCATATTCAGATTTTTTTTTTTTTAATCTAGCCTTCTTGATTATCAGTTCCCATATTGTATTCAACTCTATACTTGGTCTACTCAGCAGGTCATTGTAGCCCAACATATCAGCTGATTCCTTAAGGCGTCTAGTCCTCCATTGTTCAGCCCTATCAATTATTTCAACTTTGTCCCATAAGGGCAGATGATTTCCATTTTCCTTCCATATATTCCATGGGTAAACCTTGTTTTGCATACGCATGTCAGCTGATGTTAAAATACAGATTTTTTATGAAATCAACTGTAAACAAAATTTATAATAAACATTTACATACATATCAGCTTAGTATTTAGCAATGGCATGTCATAAAGAAGTTTTAGTGATTACGTGTAATTAAGAGATTAGTTAGAATAATTAGAAGATACTATATAAGGAGATTTGAAGATGCCAAGAGTCAAGAAGTTGGAGTGTCAGTGGCAGTCAGAGAAGAATCAGAAGCAGACAGGCCCCGTTGGGGTGGGACCGAGTCAGTGAAGATGTCTAAGTCTGTGGTTGTCTATTTTGTTTCACACAATATGTAGTCCCTGTTGCTCTAATGGGCTGAAGTAATTGCATTAATCTATCTCTCGTTTTGGTGGCTATTATGAAATATAGTAGCAATAAGCTTTCGCAACAGGGTTGTTCTGTATTTGTGTGGTGTAACAACTTTCAACATGATGCCGTATTGGCACAAGTAAGGCAACCATATAAGTAAGTAAAGTTGGCGACCATAGTCGAGGGTGACCCGAAGGCTTCCTTTTCGATAGCTTACTACACCAAGGAGGGCGCTACTCCTTTCCCTGGATTGCTCCACTTTTACCCTTGATCCATACCTTATAATCATGAGTGTTAAGCAAGGAGGCATCAAGTACCATTTTTTGAGTCTTTGGTATGACTCGACCTGGGATTGAACCCAGGTCTCCCGGGCCATTGGCGAACACTCTAACCGCTAGACCAATGCAACCATATATTCTCCACTAAATTGTTTAAATTATTTGTTCTGTTTTGAATGTTTTCTACAGAAATTAATTAATTAATTTGCTTGTTATGCCTGAATAATTCCTTAAGATTATTATTAACAGTAAAAGGACAGAACTATTTTGAGTGTTTTTAAAAGCAAGGAAAAGATAACATGTTTTTGTTTTAAACCTATCAATAAAAGCAGCAGCAACTTTTTAAAAAAGTTTTTCTTTAAATCTATTGTTTGAGACTAAGTAAAGAACAAAACCACTTTGAGTGTTAATTGTCAGTGAAATGCAACAAGAAAGAGACTTGCTGGGGATAGTTGATGAGTGCATATGAAAGTGCATTTATTAATGACATCAGCTGAATTGCTATTGGTAACGTCAAAGTGAATAAATTCAGGGAGATTAAGAAGAGTACAAATTCATATTAGAGCACATTTACCAATGGCGTAAGCTGCATTTCAATTAAGACCTTCAAAGTGAACAAATACATTAAATTCTTTCAGAGTTATTTTCTGAAATTTTAAAAAACATTTTCTCTACATCACTGCATAAGAAAGTCTACATTTGTATCAGAATCCTGAAGAAGGGATCTTGGTGTTGACTTCAATGTCTTTGGTGTGGTTTCTTTGTTTAATGGCATATCAACTATTTTTAGGTTATTTAATGCCAAAGCCATTCTCCTAGAAGAACAGTACTATTTAACCCATAGCTGGGAGGATAAGGAGGTTCATACCTTTCCCAAGGGTATTTGCCCGAAAGTGAACATAATAGCATGACTGGAAAATGAACTCGCATACTACGATTCTGCAGTCCATCGCTTTAACCATTACACCTCAAGGACACACCCCTCGATGTCTTTGGTACCAACATACAGTCTAAGAAAAGCCTGACTCCAGTAACAATAACAAAAAGTTTAATATATCCAAGCATTCAAGAAAAGCTTGTCAGTGTTATGATTGGTTGGGTTTTATGGCATATGAACCTTGTCAGTGTTATGAATCAATGTGACAAATGTTGGTAATATGGGAGTATGGATTTGGGAGTAAACTATCTTCTTTATTAAATTCATATAAATAGCAACCTGTGTATTGATTTCTTCTTTGAACATTAGATCCAATAATGATAACTAATGTGTAAGAAATGGTATTTAATTACAGACTTAATTTTCTTGGTCAAAGAAAAATAAGTTTCTAATCATTTTGTGACTTTTAAAACAGAAAGTGAAAGTGAAATCCAATAATACTTTGAGGGGTCAAAGTTAGCACAATACTCAGCCCCTTTCATTATATTCAGGATTTGGAAAGAGATTAATGAAATGAGAGAGCTTTATTTGGACACAGGGGAGTCTCTATGGCATACTGGCCAAATGTGCAGGACTGCTGCTGCCTTGAAAGGAGTGAGTTCAAACTCCAGCCAAGCTATTATATTCTCTATCGGATTAATACTCTCAGGAAAGAGTATGAAACTCCTTATCTTCCCAGCAGTGGTTTAAATAGTACCACTACTGTTTATTTACAAGAATGGCTTTAGCATTAGATAATCCATGAGGGTTGATATGCCATTAAACAAAGAAACTAAATCAATCATTTAGATATAGAGATGAGGTTGTGCCTAAATGCATACCTACCATATATTAGTTAACAATAATAACGGCAATGACTTTTTCTCAAAAAAACTAAATCAATCATTTAGATAATATGGTCGTGCCTAAATGCATACCTACCACATATTAGTTAACAATAATAATAGCAATAACTTTTTCTCAAAAAAGAAAAGAACTGATTTTATTGAAAGAAATCAATTTGTTTGTTCAAGTGTTTGGAGGGATTTCTTTGATTCTACAATTTCAGATAAAAAAAAAAGGAAAGATTTAGAACCTTAAAAAAAATGTGTAAAAATAAATAATATTTACTGATATATATTAATTTCTTTTTCAGAAAAACATGTGGTCGTAATTATATATAAAAAGATTATTTCAAATATTTTGTATAACAATAAATAGAAATACCAATTCAATAAAATTTAGAATCTTTAAAAAGAAAAATGTTTAAAAGATGTTTTTGCAACACATGAATTTAGAATCCATATCAGACGTACATGTACCTTGTTCATGGAGCTATGTCAGTAATCCATCACTTTCCTCCCAGCAATAGGTAAATAGCAAGGTAGATTGGATTCTTAGCCTTGGTTAGGCAACCAAGTTAGGAGAAAGAAAACTGAATTCAAAACAGTTTTTCAGCCACTTTCTGGCCCAGTTTGCTGGGGCTGCAGAATACACCAACTTCATCTCTGCAGAGGGGTAAGACTCCCCCACACAACGAGTGTCCTAATATAACACTAAACAATCTGATCATAAGGCAAAAGTAATGCTGCAGCTTTGAAGAATCCAGAGTACCCCTTCATTGCCATCATTCCCAGGTCCACTCTGGCCCAGAGTGGTAGCATCTGATAGGGTCCTATCTACGGGTCAAATAGAACTAAGCAGTATACTTATGCTAAACTGAATTGTTTGAAATAGAACTGTTTTTGATATTTAAACTGTGTTATGTTAAATTAAATTGTTTGAAATGGAACTGTTTATATGTATAAAACCGGTTCATAGGCCTAGTGGCTAGAATGTTTGCCAATGGCCTGTGAGATCAGTGTTCAATCCCAGGTCGAGTCATACCAAAGACTCAAAAAATGCTACTTGATGCCTCCTTGCTTAACACTCTGCATTATAAGGTATGGATCAAGGGTAAAGTGTAGTAATCCAGGGAAAGGAGTAGTGCCCTTCCCTACACCTCAGTGTAGTAGCTATTGAAAAGGGAGCC
Source organism: Sepioteuthis lessoniana (assembly GCA_963585895.1). NCBI lineage: Eukaryota > Metazoa > Mollusca > Cephalopoda > Myopsida > Loliginidae > Sepioteuthis > Sepioteuthis lessoniana. The sequence goes on from OY757908.1 coordinate 27,438,058, forward strand.
TTCGGATACTTTCGAGTAAGGCAGCCAACTTTACTTACTTATATATATATAAATGGATTTGGCATTAAATGATTTACAATGGTTGATATATAATAAATCAAGGAGGTGCCCGTGATGTAATGGTTAGCGTCGTAGGAAATGGACATGGCGACGTGAGTTCAAATCCTAGATGAGACTGATTGCATTTCACATAGCACTAATACCCTTGGGAAAGGTATGAATCCTATTATTCTCCCTCCAGCTATGGGTAAATAGTAGGACAGACTAGGTTCTTCAGCCTTGGTGAGGCAACTAGTCTAGAAGGAAAACTCTGAATTGAAACCTGTTAAACTCCGCTTAAAATGACCTTGTGTCATATCCTGCCCGAGCGGAGGGGTTGGTAAATATGGATATATCATAAATCCAATCCAAACCTAATAAAAATGATTTACTTAGGCCTTAAATGATCCAAAAAGGGTTGATATGCTGTAAAAACCAACCAACTAACCAACCACTTTAAAAATTTGACAGTGTCACATCTAGCTCATGAAAGAGAGGTTGGGCAAATATATTACACATACCTTGTAAAGGGAAAATAGTTGGAAAATTAGTGTCAGAAAAGTGGACACAAAGTCACTGTTGTAAATCGAACCCATACTTTAAAGCCACTTCATTTGCTTTCACTTCCCAATTTAATTTTTCTCAAATGAAAAAGGACACATTCTAAATGAATATATTAAACCACATTGGGGGAAAAAAAATACCAAAATTTAATACTTGCTAAATGTTCTTTGTTATCGCAGTTATGGCTGGGAACAATTAAAGTAAAAAAAAAAATTCACTCTGATATGAGCTGTTATCCTCTTGAATCAAAGTACCAAATATAATTCAGTTTTCTTTTTCGTAGCTTGGTTGCCTGATCAAGGCTAAGATTGGTTGGTTGGGTTTTATGGCATATCAACTTTTGTAGGTTATTTAATGCCAAATCCATTTTTATACAAGTAATCAGTTCTATTTCAAACAACTCAGTTTAGCATGAGTACATAGTTTAATTGTCAAAAACATTTCTATTTCAAGCTATTCAGTTTAGTCAAACAGAGCTAATTCAATTTAATATAAGTATAGGTTTTGTTTATACACAGTAAAATGTCAAAACAGTTCTATATCAAATAATTCAGTTTAGCATAAGTATACAGTTTAAATGTAAGTACACAGTTTCAATGTCAAAAACATTTCTATTTCAAGTTATTCAGTTTAGTCAAAAAGTTCTAATTCAAACAATTCAGTTTAGCATAACTATGCAGTTTAGTTCTATTAACCCATAGATAGGGTCCGATCAGGTGCTACCATTCAGGGCCAGAGTGGACATGGGAGTGATGGCAATGAAGGGGTACTCTGCATTCCTCAAAGCTCCAGCAATACTGGAACCTCACCATCAGATTTTTTAGTGTCATATCCAGGACAATCATTGGGGTGGGGGGCCTCACTCATCTGCAGAGGTGCAGTCAGTGTATTCTACAGCTCCAGCTGACTGGGCAATACACAGGGTTAAATGTCAAAACAGTTTTATTTCCGATAATTCAGTTTAGCATAAGTACACAGTTTCAATGTCAAAACAGGTAAATTTTAAACAATTCAGTTTAGCATAAATACGCAGTTTAAATGCAAAAAACAGTAAACTCAAAAAACTACAGTTTAGTTCTATTTAACCCATAGATAGGACCCTTATTATGTGCTACCACTCCGGGTCAGAGTGAACATGGGAACGATGGTAATAAAGTGGTACTCAGCATTCTCCAAAGCTCCAGCATTACTGAAACCTCACCATCAGATTGTTTAGTGTCATATCCTGAACACTCATTGGTGGGGGTCTTACTCCTCTGCAGAGATGCAGTCGGTGTATTCTACAACAAAGCTAAGAACCCAAACTACCTTACAGGGAGAGAAATGATGGATTACTATCATGGCTCTATGGACAAGGTAAGTGAACAGCTGGTATGGATCCTGAATTCATGGATTGCAAAAGCACATTTTAAACATTTTTCTTTTTAAAGATTCTAAATTTTATTGGGCTTGATTTTTAAGCTGAAAATCTGTATATTTGCATAAGTGAGTTCATCCACCATGTAATTGGAATTTAATTTGTTAATGTTTTAATATATTTTCAATAGATTTTTACCTAGAATCATTTTTTTTAGATGAGGCTTCTTAATCTGAGAATTAATTTTTTTAAATTTATAGCAGACTTTTTGTCCTCATCTTCGTAGGTTTTTTTTTTTGTGTTGTTTCTTTTTTCCTTTGGGGCCCAGTGGCGCTGTGGATAGAGGCGTTGAGTCTCTACGGTTCCAGGTGAGCGTTGTCAGAAGATAGCGGTTTCAAATCCTACCCAAGCCGGCCAGAGGTTTACTTGGTCAAAAACGTGGTGCGACACACAACAACTATGGAAGGCAGTAATTACTGGGGATACGGTTACAAGACTCAGCATTCCTATCCGAGGTCGCGGTAAAAATCACCTGAATAAGGCCAGAGGTGAAATTTGGCCGAAACGTAGTGAAAGAAGAAACAACACAAAAAATAACTATCAAGATGAGGACAAAAAGTCCGCAATAAATAAAAAAAATTAATTCTCAGATTTTTACCTAATTTGCTTAATCATCTTATAAAATATAGTCACTTCTATGGACTTAAAATTTTCTGTACAACACACTAAAAAAGTCAAAACAAACAAAAAAAAAAAACGATTTTGAATGGTTGAAAATCTTAACAGTCAATGGTTGTCTCAAATTTTGAAATGATGGATAGGTCTTGACAGAGAAAATAAAATCAAATATTCATTAAAAAAAAATCTGAATTTCAGCTGTTTAAAAAATTAAAGTTTACATATAGAGAAGTTCCTATTACAAGTTTAGGATGATTTGAAAGTTAATAGGGATGCTAATTATTAAGATTTATTAAAATGTTAGTTGTCTAAATTTCTGAGACGAAGCTAGATGATTTTTGATCATTAAGGGTTTTCGGACTGTTGTCTTCATCTGTATTGTTATTTCCAAAACGTTTAGGCCGATATGTCCTCCGGTCTTCAAGTGTTTATCGAACCCGGGAACCTACATGGAACTTCAAACTACGTCCTTTATTGAATCCACTGGGGTCGCATGTTCTGATTTCATTAGCCATAACCATCTACAAGTGTTAAGTATTCCTGTATTATTAAACCTGCAACCCTTAATGATAAAAATTATTAAAATGTCTTTACGTGTGATTTTGTAAGTTACTTCGAAAGTTAAATAAAACAAAAGTAGCGGGGAAAATTCACACACAAGATAAAACATGAATTAAAATTCAAATAAATTACATTTTTAAAAATGATTCAATCAATTTTCGAAAAGTCATTCGTTTAATTCTAGATCTTTTTAGATCCATAGATATAGAATGTTTTTACATATTAATAAATTATCAACTATCATTTTTCTTGCCGAACTAAAAAAAAATGTATTTTCTATTTGTAATAAAATAAAATAAGTGAACCATATACTTACGTCTTTCGTTTAGTTTCACTTCGTTAGGGAAATGCAGAATTAGTTAAAAGGGAGAATTTCAAAAAAGGACGTTTTCGATCGACGTAAGAAAAAATCAGTGAAGGGAGATAATCCCGAATTTTTAGGAAGGAAAATTAATTATTATCGATTTGCTTTGTTCCATAAATAGATTATAAGAAATAAGTTATCAAAACCTTAAATTTAACATTAATAAGTTAGCATACTCCTCACTAGTACTAAGAGTAAATTTGATCCACACTATGTGTCCAAATTGTGAGGCGGACATACCTATTTTTGATTCTTTTTTGTAGATGGTAAATGTTTCCTAACATCCGTTGTTTGTGCTTCAAAAATTGCTGATGTGTTGTTATTGTCGAGAGACTATTGAACAAATATAGCCATATTTAGGCAATCTTGATGTATTAATTTCATTCAATGAATGAAACGTCATGTCAGAAATTACATATTGGCAGTAGACACTACGGTAAGGAGCCGCGAGAAAAACATTCTGAGAATACCAAACAATGAATTATGTCCCTTTTTCGAAAAACCGAATCCAGAGAGAAAGCAAAAAACGACACGAAGTTAACAGTAGACAAAAGGGAAAATAAATTTTAAAAAAATAACCGATTACCATTAAGTTTACTTATGTATTCATCCTTTTTTATTTTTTTTCCACAGTATATGACACTAAACGATCTGATTGTGAGGCTCTGGTCTCGGATGATTTTGTTTTATGGCATATCAACAATTGTAGCTTATTGATGACCAAATTCTCTTATATATATATATATATATATATATATATATATGTATATATATATTGTAGGTTATTTAATGACAAATCCTCTTTATACATATATATTAAATATACAGGATTTGGTTGGGTTTGGTTTTATGGCATATCAACCATTGTAGGTTATTTAATGACAAATCCTCTATACATATATAAAGAAACAGGATTTGGTTTGATGGGTTCATGGCATATCAACAATTGTAGGTTATTTAATGCCAAACCTTTTATATACATATATATTAAAAATATATGATTTGGTTTGGTTGGGTTTTATGGCATATCAACCATTGTAGGTTATTTGATGCCAAATTCTCTTCATATATATATATATCAAATATATATGATTTAGTTTGGTTGGGTTTTATGGCATATCAACCATGATAGGTTATTTAATGTCAAACCCTCTTTATACATATATATTAAATATATATGATTTGGTTTGGTTGGATTTTATGGCATATCAACCATGATAGGTTATTTAATGTCAAACCCTCTTTATATATATATATAATTTGTAAACACATATTGTGGATAACATTTTTAAATAAGTCTGAACTCAGTTTTTGCACATTTTGTTTCAAGTATTCCTATCAAACACTAATAATTCTATTCAACACTATTCATTTATTTGCACACAGTTGAATGGTTCCAAGTACTGCTCTTTATCATTAGACATTTAATAAAAAATGAGTCATTTGTGTACACACAGTTAAATAATCAGTTCTATTTAAACAATTAAATTTAGCATAAGTCCTTTGTTTGTACACAGTTTAAATGTTACTCAGTTCTATTGACTTAAAGGTCGGACCCTATCAGGTGCTACCACTCTAGGCCAGTGTGGACCTGGGAGCGATGGTAAAAAAAGGGTACTCTACATTCCCCAAAGTTCCAGCGTTTTTGGAACCTCACCATCTGATTGTTAATGTCATGTTAGGACACTCACTGGAGTCTTACTTCTCTTCAATGATTCAGTCGGTGTATTCTGTAGCCCTAGCAGACTGGGCAGGAACGGACCAAGCATTTTTTGGTTTGCTATGTATGTCTTGATTTGTGTGTAGCTCCCTTTTATAAAGTGACCTTTTGTCATATATTAGGGAAGTCAATTAAATAGACACTCAAGGGACACTAGGGTTCCCAAAGAATACCAAGTGAAAATGACATCTCGTCATTGTGGTGAAGTAGAGCCAAGAGACAGACTGATACTCATGCATTTTCTAACTCCTATTTTGTGGAAGAAAAAAGCCTGTGTCTTTTCTAAATCCACCAACATCTGTTTATTTAAAATAAACAAAATTAAATCTAATCCTCGTGTCCATTGTCTCTTGCAACCATACACCAATCTATAGCAATACTAAACTATCATTGATTGTAAATGAATAGTCTGTCGGTAACATTTTTAAACAAGTCAGTGCACACTGTTAAATGGTTTAGAATATATAGAATATATAGCTTTCACACGCATTAGAAAATGCTTCTTTAACATAAACAATATAAAAGATCTGTTTGATCTATTCAAATATTTCTATCCAACAATGATAGTTTTTTTAGCACACAGTTAAATGGTTTCAAGTATTGCTATTTATTGTTTGCACACAGTTAAATGGTCTCAAGCATTGCTATCCAGTGATAATTCTATTTAATATCAATCATTTTTTTGCAAACAAATAGTTTCAAGTACTGTAAATGATTGAATAGTTCTATTTGACCCTGCTAGTGTCATGTATTGACACTAGCAGATACTCTCACTCTGGGTCAGAGTGGAACTGGGAGTAATGGTTAGTAAGGGACACTTTGCATTCCTCTGAAGCTCCAAGACTGAAGCCTTACCATCAGATAGTTTAGTATTGCTATAGATAGGTGTATGGTTGCTAGAGACAATGGACACGAGGATTAGATTTAATTTTGTTTATTTTAAATAAACAGAAATTGGTGGATTAAGAAAAGACACAGGCTTTTTTCTTCTACCAGATAGGAGTTAGGAAGCGCATGAGTATCAGTCTGTCTCTCGGCCCAGTGGTTTGGTGATGCAATGTGGATTGGCTGTGTGCAGCATGGTGATGTGATGTGGTTTGCTTGTGTGCGGCAGGGTGATATGGTGTGGATTGGTAGGTTTACAGTGGTCTTTGATCTTGTCCAAGATATAATGCATGAAGGTTCTCTCTGGTACCTGTAGTGGTGTCAACAGCTGTTTATGACTTTTTTTGACCGTTTTATAGTCATGTTTAGGATCGGAATTTGCTCAAAAAAACTTTTAGGGGAACGTTTATGTTTGGTTAAAAAAAGGACTCTTTTAATTGTTTGTTAATTTAGTTTTTCAACAGGAAGCTGCGTGGAGCCTACATGCACAGAGACATGTTTTATTGATTGTTTTGGTAGCAACAGTCAAGTCAACATCCAGTTGATATAAGCTTCCTTCTACCTTTGTAGTATAGGACCAAAAAAATTAAAGTGTTGTGTCTGATAAAAAGAAATGAATTCACAGAAAAGAAACACTCGAAACTGGAATATCAAGGAAGAAAATAGTAGTCGTCTTATTTTCGGGAATTACAGTGGACTGTTGTTAAAAAGTTTGTTCAATAGCGTTCTTCCTTGCCTTCTCTTTTTTTTGTCACTATCAAACATCTTTCTTTATCACTCTTTCCTTCCATGCACTTTAGCTAGCATTCAAAGAAAAGGTTCACCTTCTCCTTGGTGAGGGTGGCATTGTTTTTATCGTCGGCCTGTTGATGTTTATCATATAAGTCGGATTGCTATGACAGGCTGGGCTCTATAAAGCATGCGGCCTGCACCTCTGTTGAAACCTGTTTGAAAACCTGTCTTGAACTGCCAAAATCTCGCTACTTGATTTTTTTATATAGCGATTTTATGGAATCAATTCGAAGGTTCCTGATGGTTTGATGCTCATCAGTGGAACAGTAGTGCAACACGTGAAAGTTCACACGTGATTATATTAAAATCATGCTTTTTCTCTACAGGTCACTCTGCCTGAACGAATGAGATGCGTGATATTTTTTGATCGTCTGACCTTTGTACCCAATGACTGATGACAGCTGATGTGCTTGAATGTTCTTTAAACCTTGAGAACACTGCAATTTAATGACGGTGTCCATCCCTAATATTACACCTTTGTTGGATTATCTCCCTGACGTTGTCCATCCCTAATATTACACCTTTGTTGGATTATCTCCCTGAATGTTTTAATTTGTTTTGCTGGTGAGTGGGTGTATTGAGTAAGTGAATTTGTGAATCTGGAGAGATTTTGATTTCTGTAGTATAAAAGTATCATATTCAGGACACTAGTTGCAGTGATGCATTTGACATATTCTACAGCCATATAAGACTTATGCAGTCCTTTATACTCAAACAAGTACAACAACCACATACCTCGCACTGTTGAACATGTTCTCATAGATTGTGCAGCTTTCGTTCTTATCAGAAAACACTTCTTCAACGTAAATGATATAAAAGATCTATTTGAAAATGTCAATATAAAAGACATTCTAACCTTTGAAAGAAACAAAATTATACAAAAAAAGTTACCGCATGAAGTAATCCATCATCATTTAATCCCCATTTAGTGGAGGTGCCCGTGGTGTAATGGTTATCGTCGTAGGAAATGGACACGGCAACACAAGTTCAAATCCTGGATGAGACTAATTGCATTTCACATAGCACTAATACCCTTGGGAAAGGTATGAATCCAATTATTCTCCCTCCAGCTATAGGTAAATAGTAGGACAGACTAGGTTCTTCAGCCTTGGTGAGGCAACTAGTCTAGGAGAAGGAAAACTCTGAATTCAAACCTGTTAAACTCTGTTTAAAAATTAACCTTGTGTCATATCCTGCCCGAGTGGAGGGGTTGGGTAAATAGGATCATTTAATCCCCACTGATATGAACACATTGTTAAAATTAGATTTGATATAAAACATTTTCCTTTTCAAATTTTGAATAAAACATTTCCTTTTTAAATTTGAAATAAAACATTTTTCCATTTTGAATTTTAAATAAAAAATAAATTCCTTTTTAAATTTTGAATGAAATATTTCCTTTTTGAATTTAAAATAAAACATCTTTTTTGAATTTTGAATAAAACATTTTCTTTTTAAAATTTGAAATAAAACAAATCATTTTTTAAATTTGAAACAAAATATTTTCCTTTTTAAATTTTGAATAAAATACTTTTTAAAATTTGAAATAAAGCATTTCCCACATTAGATGTTAAATAAAAAAAATCTTTTTTTAAATTTAAAATAATTCATTTTTCTTTTTAGATTTCAAGTAAAACATTTCTTTTTTTTATATTTGAAATAAAACATTTTGTTCCTAGTTTTCATCTAACTTGTTTTTTGTGTCATTTTATCATCGGCACGACAATTATTCTATTTCCATTTACTTTCAGGATTGTATATATGAGAGGGTTATGTGATGGATATTAATTGATTATTCTTTTTATCACCTTTCTTTAGTTCTTTTTATATACATTTAAGTCTACCTTGATGTCCTCCGAAAAATGTACATTTTTGGTAACCATGAAAAGAGTAAGTTAAGAAAAAGCAAGCTGGATTGTATATACTAAAATTGTATTTCAAATCATCAGTATCATATTTTTAACCAATATTAAAGATGAAATTTTTAGATTAATTTACAGATACAAATATATCTCAGTCACTTTCTCTCAAAAAAAACAAAAAACATATATATATAGAGAGAGAGAGGGAGAGTTGGTTGGTTGAGTTTTATGGCATATCAACCTTTGTTGGTTATTTAACACCAAATCCATTTTTATTCAAATATTCAGTTCTATTTCATTAGTACACAGTTTAATTGTCAAAAACATTTCTATTTTAAGCTATTCAGTTCAGTCAAACAATTCTAATTTAAACAATTCAGTTTAGTATAAGTATAGATTTTCTCCACACATAGGTAAATGTCAAAAAACAGTTCTATTTCAAACCATTTAGTTTAGCGTAAGTACAGTTCTATTTCAAACAATTCAGTTTAGCATAAGTACGAAGTTTAAATGTAAGTACACAGTTTAATTGTCAAAAATATTTCTATTTCAAGCTATTCAACTTAGTTGGTTGGTTGGTTGGTTGTTTAGATTTTATGGCATATCAACCTTTGCAGCTCATCTAACGGCAAATCTATTTTTATGAAAATAGGTCTATTTTAAACAGTTCAGTTTAGGATAAGTACGCAGTTTAAATATAAGTACAGTTTAATTGTGAAAAACATTCTTATTTCAAGCTATTCAGTTTAGTCAAGCAGTTCTAATTCAGCTAATACTGTTAAGAATAAATACAGATTATGTTTACACACAGTTAAATGTCAAAACAGTTCTACATTAAACAAATCAGTTTAGTCTAAGTACAGTATCAATGACAAAAAACAGTTCCATTTCAAATAATTCAGTTTAGCATAAGCATGCAGTTTAAATGTAAATACGGTTTAATTGTCAAAATCATTTCTATTTCAAGCTATTCAGTTTAGTCAAACAATTCAGCTTAGCATAAGTATGACGTTAGTTCTATTTAACCCATAGATAGAACCCTATCAGGTGCTGCCACTCTGGGCCAGAATGGACCTGGAAGCGATGGCAATAAAGGGGCACTCCGCATTCCCCAAAGCTCCAGAATTACTGGAACCTCACCATCAAATTGTTTAGTGTTATATCCAAGACACTCATTAGGGGGCACTTACCCCTCTGCAGAGGTGCGGTCGGTATATTCTACTGCCCCAGCCAACTGGGCAACTATTCGGTTTAGTCAAACAGTTCTAATGCAAACAATTCAGTTTAGCATAAGTATGCAGTTTAGTTCTATTTAACCCATAGAAAGGGCCCTATCAGGTGTTACCATTCAGGCCAGAGTGGACCTTGGAGTGATGGCAATGAAGGGGTGCTCTGCATTCCTCAAAGCCCCGGCACCACTGGAATCTCATCATCAGATTGTTTAGTTTCATATCCAGGACACTCATTGGTGGGTGGTCTTACCCCTCTGCTGAGGTGCTGTTGGTGTATTCTTCAGCCCCAGCCAACTGGGCAAGAGAGAGAGAGAGAGAGTGAGAGTGAGAGACATGCATGCACACATATATGGAACATTTTATATTCATGCTTAAAATTCTGTTGCCAAAAATTAATATGATCATGATCTATATACTATCTCTTTCTTTTTCCACTCATCTTTTTCACTCTCTCTCTCCGTCTCTCTCTCTCTCTCTCTCTATATATATATATATATATATACGTGGCGCATTCAATAAGTTTCCAGACTTTTTTTGTACAGGAATTTAAAATTGTCGTAGACTCTTGAAAATTCAGTATGTTATTGCTATACATCTTACAAGATGACTGACCAATTTTTATGGTTTCAGGTTCAAATGAACAGCTACAGCAGGAATTGAAATACACCCTACTAAAGCCTGATTGTCACAGCTGGTGAATTTCAAAAATGCAATCTGGACATGAGGACGCTTTAGAAGAATGATATGCAATAAAATTCTTTTTTAAACTTGGAAAAAATGCCACAGAAACCTATGGAATGCTTCAGACTGCTTTTTGACCACCTTGCATGAATCAAGCATCAGTTTTTGAGTGGCATAAGAGGTTCAAGGAAGGCAGGGAGTCTGTGAGGGATGATGAGAGGTGTGGGAGGAGTAAAGAAGTCAATAGACCAGAGTTGATTGGCCAAAGGGTTAGGGTTACAGTTTCTATGTTGAGGTTTTAAGGGAGTTCAGGAAGAGATTCCGTCAGAAGAGGTGAGCACTCTTCAAATCGGGTCAGTGGCATTTCCACCAGGATAATGCACCAGTCCACAACTCTATCCTTGTCACAGACTATTTGACCAAGATAGGCATCAAGACAGTTCCTCACCATCCCTATAGTCCAGACCTTGCTCCCTGTGACTTTTGGTTATTTCCTAAGCTCAAGGAAAACCTTAGAGGCTGTCGTTATGAGACAATTGAAGAGATGAAAGAGGCTGTGATGAAGGTCATTGACATGCTCACAGAAGAGGACATCCATGGGGCCTTCCAGAAGTTGTTGGAATGGTACAACAAGTGCATTGCAGCTGGAGGAGATTACTTCGAAGGGGACTAGAGTTTCATGTGTGTGCTATCAATAAAAGTGCCCATACAAAAAAATGTCTGGAAACTTATTTAATGATCATATTTACCAACCCCTCCGCTCGGGCAGGATATGACACAAGGTCAATTTTTAAGCGGCGTTTAACAGGTTTGAATTCAGAGTTTTCCTTCTCCTAGACTAGTTGCCTCATCAAGGCTGAAGAACCTAGTCTGCCCTACTATTTACCCATAGCTGGAGGGAGTATATTTGGATTCATACCTTTCCCAAGGGTATTAGTGCTATGTGAAATGCAATCAGTCAGGTCCAGGATTTGAACTCATATCATCGTGTCCATATCCTGCGACTATAACCATTATACCACGGGCACGGGAAACTTATTTAATGATCCTTGTATATATATATATATATATATAATGGGAATATACGTGGTATAATGCTTATTGTCATTTGAAATCGACATGGTAACCCAAGTTTAAATCCAGGACGAGGATGTTTGCATTTCACAAGGTATGCATCCAATTATTTTCCTTTCAGCTCGTCAACTATACTACGCTTATTAACCTTGGAATGGTAACTAGTCTAAAAGGAAAAAACTTTGAATTCAAGCCCGTTAAATTCCACTTAAAAAACTGACTTTTTTATCCCATCTTGCTCATTTGGAGGAGTTGGTAAATACATCTGTTCATATAAAAAAAGTTGGCGACCCAAAGGCTCCCTTTTCAATAGCTACTACACAAAGTGTAGGGGAGAGTGCTACTCAATTCCCTTGATTGCTCCACTTTACCATTGATCCATAACGTATAATGCTGAGTGTTAAGCAAGGAGACATCAAGTACCATTTTTTCCAGTTTTTGTTATGACTTGACCTGGGATTGAACCCCGGTCTCTAATGATGAACACTCTCCCCACTAGGAGAATAGGCCGAGTGGATATATAAAAAGTTATTGGTGACTGTAGTTGGGGTGACTTGAAGGCTCCCTTTTCAATAGCTACTACATTCCTAAGACTGCCCTACTTATCCCTTGATCCTCACCTAATAGTGCTGAGTGCTAAGCAAGACGGCATCAAGTACCATTTTTTGAGTCTTTGGTATGACTCAACCTGGGATTGGACCCCAGTCTCCCGGCCCAATGGCAAACACTCTACTCATTAGGCCATAAAGTCTGCATGGATATGCATTCTAGTTTTATTGTAATGTATAGGGCAGAGACATGTTTTTATTGAATTTCTCATAACCTGTTGGAACTACTTTCAACAACACCAACAGAAGTGTGTCCCTTAATAGCCATGAGTCAAATGGCTAAGACAGACTGAAATTCAACAAGCCCCATGTTCCCACTGTTATATTTTGACCCCTCGCCCTGGCGTAAAAATGCTATTTCAAGGTGATACACCGGAAGGAAGTGACACATTCCAACGGCCAGTAATCGAAAGAGATCGCGTGGGTGGATTAAGGCTTATGATATGGGACAAGGTGAAGGTCTCATTGTGCCACTACAGTGATGCACCGGAAGAGAGTAACCTCTGAACTGCATGACAGTTATTTCCGCTTGATGACGATTAAACATTCGATTTCAAAGATCCAGTAGGCGATCGTGTGGGCGTTGAGTTATTATTTAACTCAGTTGAGTTTGGGGTGCCGAAGCAGTTGCCAGCAGACTTCCAGACAGTAGAGACCAGATGTGGTAGGGAAGGCCACACCCGACTGAGGGGGCACTCAGAAAACCCCCGATGCAGTTGCCAGCAGACTCCCAGAAAGTTAGAGACAAGATGTGGTAGGGAAGGCCACACCCGACCGAGGGGGACCTCAGAAACCTCCGAAGCAGTTGCCAGTAGAATTCCAGACAGTAGAGACCAGATGTGGTGGGGAAGGCCACACCCGACCGAGGGGGCCCTCGGAAAAGCCCCGATGGAGTGGACCCCAAGACCTCTGGTTGAGCATCTAAGAGAACAAGAAAGACACAATGTGATGGTCATAACAGTGGGGTCAAAATATGAAGTTTATGTTCGGTCTCCAGCATCCTCTCACATGCAACCCTTGAACAACCCTTTTCAAACCTTGCAATAAAGTGAGAGGTAAATATGTTGTAAAGAAGTCTTCCTGTGTCTTCCTTCCTGCATTTTCCCTCTTGTGTCCTTTATTACTGCATCTTTATCATGCGTCGTTTATTCATGCATCTGTTTTTGATGTTGTGTCATTGTGATGCTGAATGAAGATGTATATGTACGCAACACTCACTTCCAGAATGAATGCAAGGGTTATAAAAATATTTTCCAACCAATCAGAAACCCAGCTATGCAACTCTCAACACACAGATCTGAGCCTCCAGTACAGTATATAAGAAAGCCTGATTTGACCAAGGATGTAGAAAAGATCTAAGCAGCAGAGAGAAAACATATTCGTCAAGCGGCTTGACCATCTGTCATGATCGGTATGATAAGTTGCTAATAGCCTCATCTCACACTTGGATTTTGCATGTTGGGCTTCTTAACAATTCATATACGCAGTATATATCTTAATGCATAGATTTTTTTCCATGGTCTTTCCCAACTTTAACTCTTGTACACAACATATTCCAGAAAAAACAAAGGAATGACAGCTTAACAACTACTTTGGTATGTGATGTATTACTGAATGAACAAATGAACGACATCCTTTTTACATCAAATGACTACGAGAATAAAATCTTTTTTTATTCAAACATGTCTTATCATTATCATTGCGTTACTTTTTATACCCTTTTCCATTTATTGCAAGTTATCTTACCCTAGGATAACTTTTTAATAAATAGAATGTAAGTTTTTCCAAGCTATGGATGTGTCAGTACTAGTGTATGGATGCACCACATAGATGCTAACAAAATACATGGAGAAAAAACTGGATGGGTTGGTTGGTTGGTTTTTATGGCATATCAACCTTTCTAGGTTATTTAACACCAAGTCCATTTTTATGCAAATAGTCAGCTCTATTTAAAACAATTCAGTTTAGCATGAGTACACAGTTTGATTGTCAAAACAGTTCTAATTCAGTTTAGTATAAGTATAGATTATGTTTACACACAGTTAAATATCAAAACAGTTCTATATTAAACAAATCAATTTAGTGTAAGTACAGTTTCAAAGTCAAAAAACAGTTCCATTTCAAACAATTCAGTTTAGCATAAGCATGCTGTTTAAATATAAGTACAGTTTAGTTTTCAAAAAAATTTCTATTCAAGCTATTCAGTATAGTCAAACAGTTCTAATTCAAACAATTCAGTTTAGCATAAGTATGCAGGTTAGTTCTATTTAACCCATAGATAGGGCCCTATCAGGTTCTACCTTTCCAAGCTAGAGTGGACCAGGGGACAATGGCAATGAAGGGGTGCTCTGCATTCCCCAAAGTTCCAGCATAACTGGAACCACTCCATCAAATTGTTTAGTGTCATATCCAGGACACTTGTTGGGGGGGGGTCTTACCCCTCTACAGAGAAGCGTTGGTGTATTCTACAACCCCAGCCAACTGGGCAAGAAACTGTTTTGAATAAATCCTGGAAACAACACCCAACGAAACAAAAAATGTGTGAGCACATTTTGCTTACCCCTTTATTATCCTTTACTCAAACATATCCAGTTGGTTGACTGGTAGTATTTTATGGCTTATCAACCCTTCTGGGTTATTCAATGATAGCTCCTTTATATATATAATACGATATGTTATAATGCTGAGTGCTAAGCAAAGAGGAATTTTTTGAGTCTTTGGTATGACTCGACCAGGGATTTAACCCCGGTCTTCCGGACCATTGGCAAATACTCTACCCATTATTTTCAAATGAGGCAGAGCTTATTTCTTTGCACACAGTTATATTGTTTCAAGTATTGTTATTCAACACTAATAATTCTATTTAATATTAATCATTTCTTTGCACACACTTATATGGTTTCAAGTATTGTTATCCAACACTAATAATCCTATTTAATATTAATCATTTCTTTGCACTGTTATATTTAGCATATGGTAGCAAGGAAAAGACGAACACAAGTTGAAAGTTTTTAAACAAATATATTAAACAAAAAAAAAAGAAAAAACAAGGCGATAAAACAAAGAATCAAACTGTACAAATTGGTAGCATAGGACTATCAAGTGAAGGAGTAAATCCTGATGTGTGTGTGAAGCCAGAGTTCATGGATGGTCATTTATGTTATAAGTTAAGGAACTCACTTGGTGGGTATGGTGGTATAAGGGTGGTAAATTATCAGATGATCTTGGTAGGTGGTAGCATTCATGGACAGGGCTGAGTTGTGGCTAAGTCACAGAGGGTAGTACGTCATAAATCTGTCAGAGTTCAAGATGAGTTCTTATGGTGGAGGTATATTTTGAAATTGGGTCTCACTATAAATCTTGCTCTACACAACCCATAAAAACTTGGTTTCTCTTTTACTGTGTTTATTTTTGATAGACCATGATTTATCATCTTCTGGTATGTAATTATATCTTTAAATATCCATTAAATATTTCCTGTAATAAAATATGCTTATGCAATTCTTTCTATTTTATACAAAAAGACTGTTCTTAAAATTCAACACTTTAAATGAGTCCGAAAATATTTTGGTTCTTACATTTTGTCTTTAGCTTTTTTTTTGTTTTTATAGTTCTTGGTCAGACACTTGCAAAGTCCGAATTAAGAGCATGGTAAGAGTAACCTGAAGCGAAACTTTTTAGACTTTATCTTTCTGATGCAGGTATTATTTGGGAAAGAGAAAAGTTTTGGTAAATGGGCCAGGATTTGATATCTGATTCTGAAAAATAAGGTCGAGAAAGTTTGGCTTCAGGTTACCTCGGCTGCACTTTTATCCTGGATTAGTAGATTAATAGCTTTACAAATAAATTAATTATTTATGGAAGTGACTTTCAATCATTAAATAAAGTCAGTGCACCGTTTCTTTATAAATGACCAACAAGTGCACCATTTCTTTACAACTGACCAACAAGTGCACCATTTCTTTACAACTGACTAACAAGTGCACCATTTCTTTGCAACTGACCAACATGTGCATCATTTCTTTATAAATGACCAACAAGTGCACCATTTCTTTACAACTGACCAACAAGTGCACCATTTCTTTATAAATGACCAACAAGTGCACCATTTCTTTGCAACTGACCAACAAGTGCACCATTTCTTTATAAATGACCAACAAGTGCACCATTTCTTTACAACTGACCAACAAGTGCACCATTCCTTTGCAACTGACCAACATGTGCATCATTTCTTTATAAATGACCAACAAGTGCACCATTTCTTTACAACTGACCAACAAGTGCACCATTTCTTTGCAACTGACCAACAAGTGCACCGTTTCTTTATAAATGACCAACAAGTGCACCATTTCTTTGCAACTGACCAACAAGTGCACCATTTCTTTGCAACTGACCAACAAGTGCACCATTTCTTTATAAATGACCAACAAGTGCACCATTTCTTTACAACTGACCAACAAGTGCACCATTTCTTTATAAATGACCAACAAGTGCACCATTTCTTTACAACTGACCAACAAGTGCACCATTTCTTTGCAACTGACCAACATGTGCATCATTTCTTTATAAATGACCAACAAGTGCACCATTTCTTTACAACTGACCCACAAGTGCATCATTTCTTGACCAACAAGTGCAACATTTCTTTGCAACTGACCAACATGTGAACTATTTCTTTACAACTGACCAACAAGTACTGAATGCAAGATTATAATGAAATCTTGGATTTTCCAGTTTACAATTTTCATGTTTTCTATATCTACAGCAGATAGTAAATCTCCTTTGTATATGTAGCTTTTGTTTGATCTGGTAGTTTGAAGATTCCAATCCATATGTGTAAGAGTTGATGCACAGACTTCACAAAGAAATGGCCTCTTTCCTGTGTATTTGCATATGCTCTTTTAAATTGGAACTGCATGCAAAGACTGATTCACACACATCACATGTAAAAGGTTTCTCTCCAGTATGTGTTCGCATGTGCTCTTTTAAATTAGAATTCCGTGAAAATGCTGATTCACATACATCACACAGAAACGGTTTCTCTCCAGTATGTGTTTGCACATGTCTTCTTAAATTTGAACTCTGAGAAAAAGCTGAACCACATACATCACAAGAAAATGGTTTCTTCCCTGTGTGTATTCGCATGTGCTCTCTTAATGCACACCTCCATGAAAATGCTGATCCACACACTTCACAAGAAAATGGTGTCTCTCCTGTGTGTGCATGCATGTGCACTTTTAAACTTGACTTCTGCAGAAATGCTAATCCACACTCTTCACAAGTAAATTTTTTCCCTCCTGTATGTGTTTGCATGTGCTCTTTTAAGTTAAAACTACGTGAATATGCTGATCCACATATATCACAGGAAAATGTTTTTTCTCCTTTGTGTGTTTGGATGTGAGCTTTTAAACTAGAACTCTGAGAAAATGCTAATCCACACACTTGACAAGAAAAAGGCTTCTCTCCTGTGTGAGTTCGCATATGCTTTTTTAAGCTATAACTTTGTGAAAATGATGATCCACACACTTCACAACAAAATGGTTTCTCTCCAGTGTGTATTCGCATGTGTACCTTCAATCCTGAACTCTGAGAAAAAGCTGATGCACACACATCACAAGAAAATGGTTTTATCCCTGTGTGTGTTCGCATGTGCTCTTTTAAAGCAGATCTCTGTGAAAATGCTGATCCACAGACTTTACAAGAAAATGGTTTCTCTCCTGTATGTGTTCGCATGTGTTCTTTTAAACTTAAACTATATGGAAAGGCTGAACCACACACTTCACATGAAAATGGTTTCTCTCCTGTGTGTGTGTGCATGTGTCTTTTCAAATTTGAATTATCAGAAAAAGCTGTTCCACAAACTTCACAAGGAAATGGTTTTTCTCCAGTGTGTTTTCGCATGTGCTTTTTTAAATTGGCACTCTGAGAAAATACTGATCCACATACTTCACAAGAAAATGGTTTCTCTCCGGTGTGCATTCGCATGTGTCTTTTTAAATTTGAATTGTCTGTAAATGCTGACCCACACTCTTTACAAAGAAATTGTTTCTCTGCTCTGTGTGTTTGCATGTGCTCTTTTAATTGGTAAAATTGCAAAAATCCTGAGCAACATACCTCACAACAAAATGGTTTCTTTTCACCAAGTGTTTGCATCTTTATTCAAAAGTGAATTAACTAAAATTAGAGCTACCCACTTCACAATAACATTTGCATATGATCTTTTAATTTCAAAATCTGTGAAAAAGCAGATCCACACACTTCACAAGGAAATGGTTTCTCACCAGTGTGTGTTTGCATATTGATCCTTTAATGTGGATTCTGTGATAAATGCTAATCTATTCTTTACAAGAAAATGTTTTTTTCTACAATGTGTATTTACATATGATCTTTCAATCTTAAATTCTGTAAAACTGCAAATCCAAACATCTTAGGACAAAATGGTTTCTTTCCACAGTTTTAATTCAAAAATGAATAAAAAGGATCTGTACAATGGTCAAGAATTAAGTTTTACTAAAGTTTCTTTTTGATGTTTTATTTTAACTTAGTTTCATGAAATTTCTAAAATTTGACAAGAATAAACTTGTCTTCATTGAATTTTCATTACTTGATATAATTTTGTTCACATAATTGGGTTCTGCTGTTTTCTTTGGCAAAAATTTGCACATTCTTCTTAAATTTGAAAATTGTTCTTCTCTGACACAATGAATACCTGTTAATAAAGATAAAGTATTATTAAAAGGCAATATAAATATGAGAAAATTTGTATGTATCTTCTTAAATTCAAAAATTGTTCTTCTCTGACGCAACTGATATCTGTTAATAAAGATAAAAAAAAAAGCTGGCAACCATATCTGTTAATTAAGATAAAAAAAACAGCTGGCAACCAGAGTCAAGGGTGACAAAAAAGGTTTTCTTTTCAATAGCTACTTCACTGAAGTGTAGAAGAGGGTGCTACTCCTTTCCCTGGATTGCTCCTTTTTACCCTTGATACATACTTTGTAATGCTGCGTTAAGCAAGGAGGCATCAAGTACCATTTTTTGAGTCTTTGGTATGACTCAACCGAAGATGGAACCCCAGTCTCCCAGACTATTGGTGAATACTTTACCCACTAGACAATGGACCAAAAGCAATAAAAATATGAGAAAATTGTACGTATCTTCTGAAATTTGAAAATTTTTCTTCTCTCACAAAACTAATATCTATTAGTAAAGATAAAATATTATTAAGTTAGTGACCGTAGTTGAGGGTGACCGTAGTCGAGGGCGACCAGAAGGCTCCTTTTTCAGCAGCTACTACACAGAGGTATAGTGGAGGGTGCTACTCCTTTACCTGGATTGCTCCACTTTACTCTTGATACATACTTTATATTGCTGAGCGTTAAGCAAGGAGGTATCAAGTATGATTTTTAAAGTCTTTGGTATGATGCAACCTGGGATTGGACCCAGGTCTCCTGGACCATTGGCAAACACTCCACCCACTAGGTCAATGAGCTGGTCCAAATATTATTTTAAAAAAATATTATTAAAAGGCAATAATAATATGTGAAAATTGTTATACACTGATATCTATCAAACACATCATTTCAAAAAATGAATGAAATATAGCTTTAAAAGTCATTGCAGTCATCATGATATTTCTTTAGAAATAGAATCCAACCGAAATTTCTTCTTTAAATGTCACTGATTTTTTTCCAAATTTTAATTTTCACATTATTTCTTTCATGCCAAAAGATTAGAGAATTTCATGCGTATAAAATAATGGAGGATTTTAGTTAATTATTTTTGTAATAAATTCTTTTTCTAGCTAAACTTGGAGTTTGAAGTTGTGATGTTTTGATTTGAAAAGGTCAAGTTGAGTAAGCCTTTGTTTTGTAGACGTGTCAACTACTGTCATAATAAGCAAAATACAAAAACATCCCAATCGAAGGTATTGGCCTATCACCAGCACATCTACTCCACCGCTGACTTTATGTTCCCATTCCTTCACAACCAATCCTCTCAAAGCCACTCCCCGAATGGATAGTGGCGGCACAATGCCATGAGGAAATCCTACACCCATCCAATGCTAAAATGGTAGAAAGGTATAACAGATCTACCCATAACCTTTGCCTACTCCGAGGTGGTGACACAGTAGCTATCCAGAATCCACAACAGCACTGTCCTTCCTGAACGTCAATAGCAAATCAGGGTTAATCGATCAGGAGGAATTACACTTAAAAACAGCTGTTTCCTGAGAAAGCATGAAATCAAGGCTGCACCCACTACAATACCAAGAGCAACACCTGAACCAATAACCTCAACAAGCAATGTTCCACTTTTGCACCCCTGATCTCCAAACATCTTCCAGTAGTGATACACACAACAATCCAACCCACCACACAAAGAGGGCACATATACATCAACACACCTTCAGTCATCAAATATTCCTCAAGCTCTGTCCAGGCTATTCTAATATAACAGGTCAGACCTCAAAGAAAGGCACAGCCCTCATACAACCCTGCCCACACATGAGGGAGGGAGATGTAGAAATTACCACTCTAATGCGTAGAATAACAATAATAACACTTACCGGCCCAGGGGTTCGAATTTGCATCCAGTAGGCAGACAAAAGGAAAACAGGCTGTAACCCAATACAGGCCCTGTGCTACTACTAAACCAGCCAGTAGATATATACAATAATATGACCACTCCTAGGCCAGCAATCAATCACTATCTAGCAAATGGACAACATGCACACAATCATTATCATCATTATCGTGTCGTGCTATCAGCACGGATATCCCTGACCCCTTCTTGACAGTTATGACAGGTTCCGATTGAAATTATGAAGGGTAATGATATATTGAAATTCTATTTGGGATAGTAGTGTTACACACATCGTTCAGTCATATTTACATATTAGAATAGTTTCTTAAGGGTTCATTTGCACGTGGTTATATGATATCAAGTATTCCTATCTAATACAAATAATTTGCAAACAGATCTATTTACTCTTTTGAGAGGATCTTAAAAAGTTCTACCACTGCAGGTTATAGTGGATCTTGGAGTAATAACAAAAAGGAATACTTCATACACCCCATATCTCCAGAACTGGAGCCTTACCACTGTTGGGAAAAGACGTAATTGTCTCCCTTTCTTGTGATTCAATCATGTGACCATTGGTCATGTTACAGTTTGAGAAGTGACTTCTACTATTTTTTGACCAAGAAGGTCCTAGGGATAGGACATCTACTTCAGCCTCTGCTATGTGAGAAGCATGTGTGTACAAATCACCTTAGGAGAACTCGCACCTCACCAAGCCTACGGGGGTGTAACTTCTGCCATTCATCACCTTGTTCTTGGAGCAACTATTGCACTTTTATTTAGTAAGGTTTGGGACAATTATTATTGTGTACCATATATGTGAATATTAGATGTTTGCAGTTTAACTTTTCATGTCATGTAGTCTTTCCTTACTGAATTATTCAGTGTTAGACTAACAACAAGATAGTCTAATGCATTATGGGAAAGTGTGGTTGATAGTTCAGGCCACTATCATACACCACATAAAATTCTTATACCACTAAATGTAGTTAAGTGTCATATCTAGGTTACCTCTTTTTTATGGTAGGGGTCTTACTAGTTGGCTGAGGTTGTAGAATATACTGACTTCATCTCTGCAGAGGGGTAAGACCCCCACAAGTGTCCCGAATAGGACTTTGGTTAGGTTTAATGGCATATCAACCATTATAGGTCATTTAATACCAAATCCGGTTTATTTATATATATTAAATATATACGATTTGTAAACATAAGTCAACAAAGTTAAATAGTTCCAAGTATTAAGTATCACTTACAATTCGATTAAACATCAGTCTTTTATTTACTCAGATAAATGATCAAACAGTTCTATTTCTAACAATTCAATTTAGCATAAGTCAACAAAGTTAAATAGTTCCTAGTATTGTTATATATCACTTACAATTCAATTAAAAATCAGTCATTTGTTTACACACAGTTAAATGATCAAACAGTTCTATTTATAACAATTCAATTTAGCGAGACCTGGGTTCAATCCCAGGTCGAGTCATACCAAAGACTCAAAAAATGGTACTTGATGCCTCCTTGCTTAACACTCAGCATTATAAGGTACGGATCAAGGGTAAAGTAGAGCTATCCAGGGAAGGAGTAACGCCCGCCCCTACACCTTGGTGTAGTAGCTATCGAAAAGGGAGCCTTCGGGTTACCCTCGACTCTGGTCGCCAACTTTACTTTTTTTTTACAATTCAATTTAACATCAGTCTTTTGTTTATACACAGTTAAAGGATCTAACCGTTCTATTTCGAACAATTCAATTTAGCATAAGTCAACAAAGTTAAATAGTTCTAAGTATTGCTATCTATCACAAACAATTCAATTAAACATCGGTCTTTTGTGTGGGGATGTGAGTGACTTGAAAAATATTTCCACAAATTTATTTTTTTTAGAAAATACTATTGCATATATGAATTCATATATAAGCACCCAAATATTTTATGAATTCCTATGGATAGCAGATTTTTATTTACTTATGTTTTAAGATCTGGTGTAATTCGTCTTACGGTTTTTTCGATTAAGTTTTTTACATGTAATCTCTATTTTACAGTATAAACAACTTTTCAAATACAAAAATACCCTCAGATTCCCCACCCCTATTTGGTACAAATAGTTTTTTTTTTCATTAGATTTTTTTTTTATCCAGCCATAAAAAAAATAGGATAAAGTATTATTTGCAAGCTAGACTGACGGACCATGATGAGTAAGTGTGAGATTGAAGGGTGCCCTATAACTCTAACCTTGTGTCATACCTAAGCTAAGCTTATTGAATAAGTAAAGTTTAATATTTTTCCACATTTAAGATGTTTTTATGAAGACTTGTCACCTGTTTAAAAATTCATATCTTATTAGAATGTTTTACATAGGATTTTACAAAAAAACATAGTTAAATTTAAAGTGACTAGGGGAAAAAAACAAAAAACGATTCATTTGCAAAAATTGATTTAAAATAAAATTCACTGCAATTACAAAATATGAATAAAAAATTCATATCAAAAGAATTTAACAAGAAATATTTAAATCATTTTTTTAATATCTAAAAGCCGATTCATCTAATTCTTATCTTCGTAAATAAAAACTCTATCTTACAAATGGGTTTTTTTTCATTTTTAAAGAAGAAAATCTTATACTTACATTTTTCTGTTTTCTCCCCAGCGATCTCTTTTCTTTGAGACAATGCAACATTAAAGAAAATGGAAAAACTGCAAAATTTAAAATAAAATTCATATTTTCTGGTTGAACTAAGTTTTTAAAAATGTCATTTGCTATCAACGTAAAAAGGTTGGTAAAAAACGAAAGTCAAGGGAGATAATTCTGATTTTTTTCCTTAAAAAGCTAAACACTAAAATATTTTAACATTATTCTTCATTTTCATATGAATAATTATCTTTCTATAAAAAATAAAATAAAATAATATGTAGAGATAGAGACGAAGCGATCAATCATATAATAAGCAAATGCAGCAAGTTAGCGCAAAAAGAGTATAAGACGAGACATGACTGGGTGGGGAAAGCAAAACCACTGAGAATTGTGCAAAAGATTTAAATTTAACAAGTGGTACATCCACAACCTGGAATGAGTCCTAGAGAATAAGATATAAATTTCTGAGGTATTTTGAGATACAAAAAGATCACCTAATTTTGGCTAGATGACCACACCAAGTGAGTCAACTAAAAAGAGAGAACCTGCCGAATAGTGGAATTTGCCGTCCTGGAAGACCACAGAGTAAAATTAAAAGAAAGTGAAAAGAGAGATAAATACATAGACCTTGCTAAAGGGCTAAAAAAAAGGCTATGGAACAAGAAGGTAAGCTTTTTATTTAGATGTAGCAGAAAGACATATGAATGGAGCACCCAGTGAGAGTCAAACTCACTCATGAATGTCTGCTGGTTTAGCTTGCTAACCATTGCACCACTTGAAGCACACAATTCGGTTGGTTAGTTGACTTAGTTTGTGAAACGTGTCTTGACAGTAAATTTTTAGTTCAAGGAGAAATATTCAAAAAAATAACAATTACAAGTAAAAATTCTATTAATTATGGTGGAAATTTTAATTAGATGATGAGGACTAGATTTGGAATCTTCAGATATTTCGGAAAATTTTATAGATTCTTAAAATTTAAAATTATAATTTTGTGTCAATGCCAGCATCAAAGTATTTAGTGCAATCTATAGAATACACATTTTTTAAGCCTTAAAATACTCAACTCTAAAAACATAGATAAGAACATTCTAGAAATTTTGGATCAAAATCGCATCAATATTGAAGTAACACATTTATATTTTTCAACCAATCAGCTAAAAACACAGAATAAGAACATTCTTGAAAATTCGGCTCAGAAACTAATTAACGGAAAAATATTTAGGCTCCAAAATAAATAAGTAATTATATGAATCTGATTGGTCAAGAAATGCCTGCGCTCTTGAATTTTAGGACCCGCAATAAAACCTAACAAAATCTTATTTTTGATTCATTTTAGTTACCCCCAAAAGTATGAATAACAAAGAATTTGATCAATTGAACATTCCACTACTAGAGGCAAGGATGGACAGAAGACATTGCACACAGGACACAGAGCAAAGAAGCATGCAACGTTTTTTTGCTGATTACTGGAATGCAACATGTTGTAACCAAAGATCATAAAAAACGCATGTGTGGACTTAAAAAAAAAAGCCCATACTTACAGTCCCTCACATATATACAAACACGCATACACATGTATCCAAGTAAAGTCAATTGGCCATAGCTGTATTTTCTACATACAAACACACACATAAAATGAACATTGTATCTTTAATTATTTTTATCCTGTTTGTTATGATGATTAAATTGCTTGTTTCTTAATGTTTGTTATTGTTACAATGTGCTTGCAAAATTTGTGTTGTATTTGTGGTTGGTTGGTTTCTTTGTTTAATGGCATATCAACCTTTGTAGGTTATTTAATGCCAAAGCCATCCTCCTAGAAGAACAGTTGTGGTACTATTTAACCTATAGCTGGGAGGATAAGGGGGTTCGTACCTTTCCCAAGGGTATTTTGCCCGAAAGTGATCATAATAGCGCGACTGGAATACGAACTCGCTTACAACGATTCCGCAGTCCATCGCTTTAACCATTATGCCACGAGGACACCCCTCTGTTGTATTTGTGGAAATTAAACCTGAAAGTAACTCCTGTAAACTACGGAAGGTACTTAGTCCCCCACACAATTCTGTTTTCAATTTTAGAAATTTTTAAGATGTCACATAAGAAATGATCTACAAAGTTTGTTACAAATGTTCGTTGAAGAAGACAATAATGTTGCATTTTTAGATGAATTGAAATCTATCTTTCATAATGTATCATCCACAATGACCGAGATATGACCCACTAAATTAAGGAGATGATTTCATTTAATCAGAGGCGAGTCCAGTGGGCTGGGGCTGTAGAAAACATTGACTGCACTCTGCAGAGGGGTAAGACAACTCCAATAAGTGTTGTGGTTTGGTTTGGTTTGGTTTCTTTGTTTAATGGCATATCAACTTTTGTAGGTTATTTAATGCCCAAAAGTGAATGCAATAGCATGACTGAAGTACGAACTTGCTCACTACAATTCCGCAGTCCATCGCTTTAACCATTGCACCACGAGGACACCTCGCGAGTGTTGTGGATATAACACAAAAAAATCAGATGGTGAGGTTCCTATAATGCTGGAGCTATGGGAAATGAAGAATACTTCTTCATTGCCATCATTTCTAGGTACACTCTGACCTGGAGTGGTAGTACCTGAGAGGGTCCTATCTAACTGATTGCAAACATTTGATCATTTAACTGTGTAAACAAATGACTGATGTTTAAATAAAATGTTAGTGATACAGAGCAATACTTGGAATTATTCAACTTTGTTGACTTAAGCTAAACTGAATTGTTAGAAATAGAACTGTTTGATCCTTTAACTGTGTGTACACAAATAACTGATGTTTAATTGAAATGTTAATGATATATAGCAATACTTGGAACCATTTAAATTTGTTGACGTATGTTTACAAATCAGATATATTTAATATATACGTATAAAAAGGATTTGGCCTTAAATAACCTACAAAAGTTGATAGGCCATAAAACCCAACCAAAACTAATTACATATACTTAATATATGTGGATAAAAAGGATTTGGCATTAAATAACCTACAATGGTTGATATGCCATAAAACACAACCAAATCAAATCATATATATCTAATATATATATATACAGAGGGGATTTAGTATTAAATAATTTACAATAGTTGATATGCAACCAAACAACTTCATCAGAGGCAATTTATACACCACATCCCTCAGTTGAATAAAAGAAGGAGGAGATAACACCAAAGTAGCAGGAGGTAGCACCAAAGTACAAGGAGGTAACATCAAAGTAGCAGGAGGTAATACCAAAGTACAAGGCGGTAACAGCAAAGTAGCAGGAGGTAACATCAAAGTAGCGGGAAGTAACACCAAAGTAACAGGAGGTAACAGCGAGGTAACATCAAAGTAGCGGGAAGTAACACCAAAGTAACAGGAGCTAACACCAAAGTAACAGGAGGTAACAGCAAAGTAGCAGGAGGTAATACCAAAGTACAAGGCGGTACATCAAAGTAGCGGGAAGTCACATCAAAGTTGCAGGAGGTAACATCAAAGTAGCAGGAGGTAATACCAAAGTAGCAGGAGGTAACAGCAAAATAGCTGGGAGCCAAAAATTTTGATATGTTTGTAGCACATATATCCTGTGACTAAAGTGGTTCAAGTTGTGTTTGTGGTTTGGTTTGGTTTTTTTGGCAAATCAACCTTTTTAGGTTATTTAACGCCAAATCCATTTTTATGCAAATAGTCAGTTCTATTTCAAACAATTCAGTTTAGCATGAGTACACAGTTTAATTGTCAAAAACATTTCTATTTCAAGCTATTCAGTTTATTCAAACAGTTCTAATTCAGCCACTTCAGCTTAGAATAAGAACAGATTTTGATTACACAGAGTTAAATGTCCGAACAGTTTTACATTAAACAATTCAGTTTAGTGTAAGTACAGTTTCAATGTCAAAAACATTTTCATTTCAAACAATTCAGTTTAGCATAAGTACACAGTTTAAATGTAAGTACAGTTTGTCAAAATGTAAGTACAGTTTAATTGTCAAATACATTTTTGCCTAGTCGGCTGGGGCTGTAGAAACACCGACTGCTTCTCTGCAGAGGGGTAAGACCCCCCCCAACGAGTGTCCTGGATATGACACTAAACAATCTGATGGTGAGGTTCCAGCAATGCTGGAGCTTTGGGGAATGCGGAGTACCCCTTCATTGCCATCGCTCCCAGGTCCACTCTGGCCCGCAGTGGTAGCACCTGATAAGGGTCCTATCTATGGGTTAAATAGAACTAAACTGTGCTTTCACTATACTGATTTTTGCATTTAAACTGCGTATTTATGCTAAACTGAATTGTTTAAAATAGAACTGTTTTGACATTGGAACTGCGTACTAGTGCTGAACTGAATTGCTCGAAATAGAACTGTTTTTGACGTCTAAACTGTGTACTTATGCTGAACTGAATTATCTGAAATAAAACTGTCTGACATTTAAATCTGTGTATTGCCCAGTCAGCTGGGGCTGTAGAATACACTGACTGCACCTCTGCAGAGGGGTAAGACCCCCCCCTAACGAGTGTCCTGGATATGACACTAAACAATCTGATGGTGAGGTTCCAGCAGTGCTGGAGCTTTGGGGAATACGGAGTACCCCTTCATTGCCATCGCTCCCAGGTCCACTCTGGCCCGGAGTGGTAGCACCTGATAGGGCCCTATCTATGGGTTAAATAGAACTAACAGCATACTTATGCTAAACTGAATTGAGTAAACTGAATAGCTTGAAATAGAAACGTTTTTGACAATTAAACCGTACTTACACTTAAACAGCGTGCTTATGCTTAACTGAATTATTTGAAATAGAACTTTTTTTCGACATTAAAACTCTATTTTCACTTAACTGAATTATTACAAATTTAGAAATGGAAATGTTTTTGACAATTAAACTGTACTTATGCTAAACTGAACTGTTTTCAATAGAACAGATTATTTATATAAAAATGGATTTGGCATTAAATAACCAACAAAGTTTGATATGCCATAAAACCAAACAAACCAACCAACCAATCAAAAACATTTCTATTTCAAGATATTCACTTTAGTTTAACAGTTCTAATTAAAACAATTCAGTTTAGCATAAGTATGCAGTTTAGTTCTCTTTAACCCATAGATAGAGCCCTATCAGGTGCTACTACTCCAGGACAGAGTGAACCTGGGAGCAATGGCAATGTAGGTGTGCTCTGCATTCCCCAAAGCTCCAGCATTATTAGAACCTCACTATCAGATTGTTTAGTGTCCAATGCAGGACACTCGTTGTGGGGGAGGGGCTTACCCCTCTGCAGAGGTGCAGTTAGTGTATTCTACATCCCCAGCCAACTGGGCAAGAATTAGATTTAAGTAAATACCAGCCATTCTGTCACAAGAATAAGGTCAATGAGTCCTTTGTCTACGAAAGGACTCATTAACCTTATTATTGTTACTCATTGACTTTATTCTTGTTACATACCGAGAGAGAGAGAGAGAGAGAGAGTTGAAGCAGTCACCCATGTAGGAGAACTAAGTTCACTAAATGGAAGTTTTAAGGCCAACAATGATGATATGAAAACAGTGTAATGCATAAAAAGTAAAGCTGATGACCAGAAGGCTCCCTTTTCAATAGCTACTACACCGAGGTGTAGGAGAGGACGCTACCCCTTTCCCTGGATTGCTCCCCTTTACACTTGATACGTACCTTATATTGCTGATTGTTAAGCAAGGAGGTATCAAGTACCATTTTTAAAGTCTTTGGTATGACACAACCTGGGATTGAACCCAAGTCTACCCACTAGGCCAATGAGCCAGTTTATGCAGTGGAAAAAAAAAGCACAACAATGTTAAAGTATCAACATATTTATAATCAGAGCAAACTTAGTAGAACGAAAACAGAAATGACATGAAATACTAAAAAATAACCTTATAGAGAAAAGTTCTATTGTGCAGATAAAGTTTCTCTGGAAAAGTTTAGAGTCCATAATAGAAATGAATTTATTGAGTGAAGTGAAGAGTCTTTTGGTATTGTGACGTTGAATTCTACTCTGACCTTAAGATATTGATGTCTCGGTCATTGTCCTCAGTAAAAAAGCTGTTACGTAGAATCTATATCGCTGAGAACAGCCCAGAATTTGTCACTCAACAAAATCATTCCCAGACGAGACTCCTATTTAGGTGTATGTGAAATAAACAAATAATGTGGTTGCTGGTTCAAGATTAGACTGGTCTCTGATGTCGGTAAAGGGGTTGTTGATTCGTTCTTAAATACGCTACCAAGTCCTTGTCCTCCTACCCCTTCATATCACGAGGAACAAACTTCTAGATTAGTTGACATTCACTGTAGATAGATTTCCAAATCCTCTTATATTGTTTATGGAGGCAATGAGGTGTGTTAGCGAGAATTAATGAAAGCGGAATGAGGCCGAGATATAAAATACATGCAAAAATCAAATCAACAGAGGAAGAGAACACAATCAAAACATTTCAACACAAGGGTACATTTAAAATATAACAAACATTTTAATATGCGACAATCAATACAAATAATGAGGAAATTCAAGAAACAGTCCTTTTTTTCTCTTTTCAAACACCGGAAATATTTTGCCAAAAAGAAAACATCAAACAAAAATGTCTCTCAATAGTCCTTTCTCTTTTTTCTCTTTCTTTTACTTGAATAAAAGTATCTAAGACACTGGACTGAGGCGTGTAGAAATGTTCATACAATATTTCTAATAATTGATAAAATAGAACATTCACAGTCTTTAGAATACACACTACTTTCCAATATTTAAGATTTTGCAAAAGGAAACAGTTTGAGCTGTACTTTGATGGATTTCAGATCCCAGACTTTGTTCTTTTTACGGGTGATTCATTTCTTTCTCCCAGAGCTTGTCGAATATAGCAACTTGTCTTAAAGCTGTTCTGCACAAAACTGAAGATTCTCTTTTAAATTTCTCTCATGTGTGCTGGCCTTTTGGCACGAAGATTCTATCAACCAATCAATCATCTTTTCTTCTTCCACCACCTCACCAAATCACGTCACTCGACTGCCCTTGACCTCTGTCGTCTGTTGCTTCAACAGGCTAAAGTGCAAGGGATATAGTTAATTCACCATTTCTCTCCCCTACCACTTTAACAGTCAGTCCCTGTCTTCCAATCTTTCTAAACACCTGTTGATTCAAAGTAAGTGGGGTAAGGATATTGACCTCCCCTTCACTCTCTCTATAGCATACCATGTCACAGTATCATATTATCTTGATTACTCCTCGTTTCTTCACAAGTCTGGCACAAGAACATCTCTCGTCTGCTCCATGCTGGTCTCTAAAGTATATTATCTTGATTTCTCAATGTGTATGGCACAAGGTTACTTCAAGGCATCACATTAGTCAGGCTTCACTTCATTTTTCTGCTTTCATGAGTCTGGCACAAGCCAATCTCAGATGGTTTTGCATTATTTCAGGCTTCACTTCCATTATTTAATTTCTCATCCAACAACATGTTATATGTTTTTTTTCTGCCTCTCCAGTAGTCTGATATAAGGTCAGAGCCCAGTGTGTGGGAAATCTAGTAGCAGCGTCTTGCTCATCTGCTTATGACAATGGACAAACTCATTTTAAGTATATCTTTAATTGAGGGGTGGGTAGTTTTACGTGCCATCTGATGCAAGATTTATTGGAAGTATTAAAAGGTCATCAATGAAGATATGAAAATATTGGGTAGTGCATAAGCAATGGAAAAAAAGAGGACAACAATATTAAAGTAACATCAGTTTATTGCCATTAGTTAAATGAAGAGTCTTTGGCAAAGTCAATATGTCAACAATTTGATGAAAATTCCAGGATGTCATTTTGACAAACTGTCACTGACAAAAAAATGATTAGCTATTCTATTTTTCTGAGATGAGGTATTATGTACATTATTCACATTTTTCGGACTATTGTCCTCATCTTTGTTGCCATATTTATCACAACGTTTCAGCTGTTGTATGCTCTGGCCTTCTTCAGGTGGTTGGAATGTCGAACTTAACCCTTTATTCGCTCACCGGGGTAGACTGTTCTAGTTCCACAAGCCATGTTTAATGGATGTCAGTTATCAGTTATCTCCTGTTAATGTCTCCTCTGAAAGTTCTCCACTGCCTTCACCGGGTATTGAACTCACACTCTTTGGGTATGCCACTGGATCTAACCAATGTTTTTATCCACTGAACCATGCGTCCTTGTGTATGAATTTCTGGATATTATAAACCTAATGTCTTCAGAAAATTTTTTTACCAGTGCTCATATTGCAATGTAAATAATGATTAGCTATTATTGAGAAGCTTCAACCTCTACTGTACTACCACTAGCATCTCCGAACCAACATAATAAAATAAAAGGTATTACTTTGTCAGTAGTCCTTATATTATTTGTTTGAATTTTTTTAGATGAAGCTTGATGATTTATATTATTTAGAGTGTTTAGACTATATGTTTTGGCCAATGAACTCTTCAGCCTTCTTCAGATGTTATTTGTTGAACTCTGGAACCTTTTTGTCAAACTTGAGAGCCTTCATATCAAATTCGGAAACTTTCATGAAACTCTTAACCAATCCCTTTAACCAATGGGGTAAAGTAAAGTTGGTGACCTTCGTTGAGGGTGCCCCAAAAGCTAATTTTTCAATAGCTACTACACCAAGGTGTAGGGGAGGGCACTATTCCATTCTTTGGATTACTCCACTTTACCTTTGATCCATACCTTATAATGCTGAGTGTTAAGCAAGGTGGCATCAAGTACCATTTTTTGAGTCTTTGGTATGACTCGACCTGGGATTGAACTCTGGTATCCTAGGCCACTGGCGAACACTCTACTCATTAGGCCAATGGCTAGCAGTGAAAATGGAACCTACAAACTCTAGATGATTTCATTTAGTAAATTTAAAAAGGCTAAGTTAGATTAAAAAAATTAATTGCAATATGAGCAAAAGTAAAAAAATGTACACACATAATAGTAGTATTACAAAGTCTAGCTCAAAAAAAAAAAAATTAAGTCCAAACAAATTTGCTCTGAATTGTCCAGCAGAGCATGTGATGTAATATAGGTGTTCAGTTTTTTTTTTTACTGTTTTTTAAATTTGAATCACGGACAATTTTGTAAATTTTCCAAAAATAATTCTCTTATTCTATAAGGATAAAAAAATTATGTGTCAGCAAATTCAGCAACTAGCTTAATTGTAAATGAATTTATATATTGAACTAGCCCAGTCGGCTGGGGCTGTAGAATGAACCAAGTGCATCTCTGCAGAGAGGTAACCCCCCGCCACAACAACTGTCCTGATATTTGTCTCTGCCTCCCACTAAACAGGACATGACACAAGGTCAATGACCCTAAGGTCGATTATAGTGGGAGTTAGGGAAGGGGAAGGTCGGGCATGAGCTAGGGCTCGAGCCCTGCTTAACTAAGCTGGTCATCGGCACACTTAGTGCAATGGGGGCCTGATGAGCCTAGCTGTCCCCAACAACTGTCCTGGATATGACACTAAACAATTTGATGGTGACGCTCTAGTAATAGTGAAGCTTTGAGGAATTTGGGGTATCCCTTTATTGCCTTCACTCCCAGATTCACTCAGGCCCAGAATGGTAGCACTTAATAGGGTCCGATCTATGAGTTAAATAGAACTGTTTGATCACTTAAACTGTGTGCAAACAAATAACTTATGCTAAAATGAAGTGTCTGAAAAAGAACTGTTTGACATTTAAATTGTGTGCAAACAAAGGACTTATGCTTATGCTAAATAGAAATGTTCGATCATTTAAATGTGTATAAACAAATGACTGGTTTATTTTCTTTGTTCAATTGCTTATCAATCTTCACGGCTAAAGCCATCTTTGTACAGGATGACCCCCCCATAAAAACAGAACTCATAAACTTTTTTATTACTTCTACAAAAATAAAGCAAAATAATTCTTAAGTCTTTTCCTTGGTAGACCAGGACATGTTGGTGAATACTATGGTCCCAATTTTTCATGCACAGAATCTACTTCATATCCTGAAAAAAAGAAAAGGCTAGAATTAAATTTATGAATTTCAGTCAAAAATATATGGGTTCTGTTTTTTTGGTCACCCTGTAGAACACTTAGTAATATTTAAACCATTGCTGAGAAGATAAGGGGGTTCATACTTTCCCAAGGGTATTAGTATGAAAGTAAATACAATAGACTGACTGGTCTTTGACTTGCTTCCTATAATGTAACTGTCCAGCACTTTATCCACTATGCCACGGAGGACTTCCAACTCCAAGATTATATTACAATAGAGATTATTTTCATCATTTCAAAGTAGAATTGCACCATTTTGAAAGTTATCGCTTATATTTCTATTGCTAACTTAAACCATAAAATAATGTGTAAAATAATTATGGTGGTAATTAATTATATTAATAATTTTCTTGATTATTGATTATATTAATTATTTTCTTATTTAGTTTGGTGAGGCTGTGAACTGATTACAAATCTTTGTATTTAAGTGTACTTCATCAGAAAATTTCATATAGTGTAATGCTTGCACGTGTGGCGGGATATCAGGTGTGAAGACTGACGGTAAGATCAATTTAGATAAAATAAAAGTTAATGAGACGTGTTCTAATATGATTTGCTGATGCAATAATTAAGACATTAAGGAAGGAAAGATAATTTTCAATTCAGGGGCAGCTGAGTTTTGAACCCCAAAAAGAGAAATTTGGGTTAGACATTGTTAAGAAACAGGGTGGTGGTGAGGTTGCAAAGGAGATTTGTTGATAAACCCTTATAAGGTCTTCCTCTCTCCTTGTGTTTGCGTCAGACTGTTATGAAATTGTACCAGAGTGAATAAAGACTTTCACATCTGAACAACATGAGTTGCCTATTATTTTTTAATCCTAATGTTCAAGATGATACAGTAACATCAAATATATTCAAATGGACTTTACAGTTTTAGAACAAAAAGCAAAATGAATCTACTAAATCACTACAATTCTACAAAATATAATTCAATGTCTTGTGAATATTTGAATGTTCATTTGTAATAAGGATTTTTCTAAAAATACTGATCCACAGACTGGAGAGTAAAATGTTTCTCTACAGTATGTTTGATTTGGTTTCTTTGTTTAAAGGCACATTAACTTATGAGGGTTATTTAGTGCCAAAGCCATCTTTGAAGAAGAACAATTGTGGATAAGGATATAAGGGGTCCATAAGGAGATAAGGGTTCATACTTTTTCTAAGGGTATTAGTCAAAAAGTGAGTACAGTAGCAGGACTAGAATTTGAATTGCTTGCTATGGTTGGTTGGTTTGGTTTTATGTCATATCAAGCATTGCAGGTTATTTAATGCCAAATCCTTTTTATACATATATATTAAATATATATGATATGGTTTGCTTGGATTTTATGATATATGAAACCTTGAAGATTATTACCAAATCCTCTTTATACATATATATGATATATATGTATAAAGAGGATTTGGTAATATATATGATTT
The DNA here is from genome assembly GCA_963585895.1 of Sepioteuthis lessoniana. Classification (NCBI taxonomy): domain Eukaryota; kingdom Metazoa; phylum Mollusca; class Cephalopoda; order Myopsida; family Loliginidae; genus Sepioteuthis; species Sepioteuthis lessoniana. Next base: position 27,473,163 of record OY757908.1, read on the forward strand.
GATTGGGTTTTATGGCATATCAACCATTTTAGGTTATTTAATGCCAAATCCTCTCTATAGATCTATATCAAATATATATGGCTTGGTTTGGTTTAATGGCATATCAACTATTGTAGGTTTTTATACATAGACACAGTTCTATTTTAAACAATTCAGTCTAAATGTCAAAACAGTTCTATTTCTAGCAGTTCATTTTAAAATAAGTACACAGTTTAAAAGTCAAAAAGTTTCATTTCAAAGAATTCAGTTTAACATAATTACAAAGTCTAAATATCAAAACAGTTCTATTTATGATAATTCAGTTTAGCAAATTACACAGTTTAAATATAAAAACAGTTCTAATTCAAACAATTCTGTTTAGCATTAGTACAAAGTTCATTTCTATTTAACCCATAGATAGGACTGTATATGGTGTTACCACTCTGGGGCAGGGTGGACCTGAGAGCATTGCCAATGAAGGTTGGTTGGTTTGTTGGTTGGCTGGTCATTTTGTTTTATAGCATATCAACCATTTTTTTTGGTCATTTAATGCCAAATTAAGATATTTTTGTTTGGTTTTGCGGAATATCAACCATTGTGGGTTATTCAATGCCAAATCCATTTTTATACACATATAGAATTCTATTTCAAACATTTCAGTTTAACATAGGTACACAGTTTAAATGGCAAAAATAGTTCAAACAATTCAGTTTAACATGAGTATAGTTTTTGTTCACACACAGTTAAATGTAAAAAGAGTTGTATTTTAAACAATTCAGTTAAGCATAAGTATGCAGTTGAAATGTCAAAAAGTTTTACTTCTAACAATTCAGTTTAGCATAAGAACATTGTTTAGTTTTATCTAACCCATAAATAGGACCCTATGAGGTGCTACCACTCTGGGTCAGAATGAACCTGGGAGTGATGGCAATAAAGGGGTATTCCGTATTCCCCAAAGCTCCAGCATTACTGGTTCCTCCCCATCAGATTGTTTAGTGTCATATTCAGAACACTCATGGAGGGGGTCTTACTTCTATGCAGCTCTTGCCAACAGGGCCACTTACTATGGTGTTGGACTTAAACATGTTAACCACTACAGTACAAGAACTGTCTTCCTCTATATTATACGTTCAAATGTGTATTTTTTAATTGGATCTCATGGGGAAATTCAGCATGACTTACCACATGAGAACTTGTTTGCATGTATATTCAAATCTAAAAATGGAGATACATATATATACTTATAAAAAAAAAAGATCTCTCTTCAATGTTTACACGAGCTCTTTTAAACTAAACAAATTCCTAAGTTCTAACAGTGTTTTTAATCTTAAATTCTGATTTATACACATCAGAAGGAAATGATTTATTTTTTGTGCGTTTGCATATGCTCTTTTAAATTACAACTCCGTGAAAATGCTGATCCACACATATCACAGGAAAATGGTTTCTCTCCTGTATGTGTTCGCATGTGATCTTTTAAATTTGAACTGCGTGAAAATGCTGATCCACACACATCACAAGAAAATGGCTTCTCTCCTGTGTGTGTCCGCATGTGATCTTTTAAATTAGAACTCCGGGAGAATGCTGATCCACATACTTCACAAGAAAATGGCTTCTCTCCAGAATGTGTTCTCATATGTTCTTTTAAACTTGAACTTCGTGAAAATGCTGATTGACAAACATCACAAGAAAATGGCCTCTCTCCTGTGTGTATTCGTACATGGTCTTTTAAAGTGGATTTCTGTAAAAAAGCTGATCCACACACTTCACAAGGAAATGTTTTCACTCCAGAGTGTGTTCGCATGTGTTCTTTTAAACTGGAGCTTCGTGAAAATGCAGATCCACATACCCCACAAGAAAATGGTTTCTCTCCGGTGTGTATCCGCATATGCACTTTTAAGCTAGACTTTTCTAAAAAGGCTGATCCACACACCTCACAAGAAAATCGTTTCTCTCCACTGTGTTTTTGTAGATGTCTTTTGAAATGTGCATATACTGAAAATGTTAATACACACATTTCACAAGAAAATGGTTTGTCTCCAGTGTGTGTACGCATGTGTTCTCTTAATCTGGAACACCGCGAAAATCCAGTTCCACACACCTCACAAGTAAATGCTTTCTCTCCAGTGTGTGCTCGCATGTGCTCTTTTAAGTTGGAACTCCGTGAATATGCTGATCCACACACATCACAAGAAAATGGTTTTTCTCCAGTGTGTGTTCGGATATGCGCTTTTAAACTTGAACTTTCTGAAAATGCTGACCCACACACTTCACATGAAAAGGCTTTCTCTCCGGTGTGCATTCGCATGTGCTTTCTTAAGCTACAACTTCGTGCAAATGTTGAGCTACACAATTCACAAGTAAATGGTTTCTCACCAGTGTGTATTCGCATATGTTCTTTCAATCTTGAATTCTGTGAAAATGCTGATCCACATTCCTCACAAGAGAAAGGTTTTTCTCCTGTATGTGTTCGAATGTGATCTTTTAAGCTGGATCTTTCTGAAAATGCTGATCCACACACTTGACAAGGAAATGGTTTCTCTCCTGTGTGTGTTCGCATATGATGTTTTAAAGTGGAACTTCGAGAAAATGCAGATCCACATACTTCACAGGAAAATGGTTTCTCTCCAGTGTGTGTTCGCATGTGTCTTTTGAAATTTGAATTCCCTGAAAATGCTGATCCACATACTTCACAAGTAAATGGTTTCTCTCCAGTGTGTGTTCGCATATCTCTTTTGAAACTGGAACTGTGCAAAAATGCTGATTCACACACCTCATAAGAAAATTGCTTCTTTCGTAAATGTGTTCGGATGTGTCTTTTCAAATGTGACTTTACTGAAAATGCTGATCCACAGAGTTCACAAGAAAATGGTTTCTCTCCAGTATGTGTTCGCATGTGCTTTTTTAAATTGGAACTTTGTGAAAATGCTGTCCCACATACTTCACAAGCAAATGGTTTCTCTCCTGTATGTGTTCGTATGTGTCTTTTTAAATTTGAATTGTCTGAAAATGCTGATCCACACTCTTCACAGAGAAATTGTTTCACATCTCTGTGTGTTTGCATATGCATTTCTAAACTAGAACTGTCAGAAAATGCTAATGCACACACCTCACAAAAAAACGTTTTCTTTTCACTGAGCGTTTGCATGTTTTCCAACTGTGAATTGACTGAAAATGCAGAATTGCAAATAAAATGTTTTATCTTGACTTTCTGTTTTCATATGGCTTTTTAATCTTGAATTCTTCAAAAATGCTGACCCATACACTTCACAAGAAATATAGCTTTGGAAATGTGTATTCTGTGAAAATACTGGTCTACATACATAAAATTTCTCTTTTCTGTGTATTCACATATCTTTCTTTTTTTTAATCGGAAACAGTGTGAAAATGTGGATTGACACATTTTACCAAAAAATCTGAACAGTGTATTCAAATGTGTTCATTCAATTTTAAATTCAGTGAAATTGTAGACCTGTATATGTTACAAGAAATTGTTTGATTTTTTACATATCTCTTTAATTCTGAAATGTGAAAACACTGATCTGCCCAGTAGATGAGAATGGGTTTTATCATAATCTGATTTTTGATGTGTTACTTTAAATGTGAATTTAGTAAAATTGTTCAAATTTTACAAGAATAAAACAGTCTTCATTCTATGCATTATTTCATAAATATGTTCATCACACAGTTGATATGCATAATTTTGCATATGTCTCATTATGTTGATATCTGTGAATGAAGATAAAACAGAATTAAAAGAAAATCTGATAACGATATAAGAAAATTGTTTAAACCTTAACAAGTATACATTTATCCCAGGTTTTATCATTCTTAAACAACAGAAGAAAACAGGAAATATAAAATGTTCTTATATACAAGAAAACTACAAAGAAAAATCATTTTGGACAGTTTTAGTTTGGTTTCATGACATATCAACCATTGATGGTTGGAGGTGCCCATGGTGTAATGGTTATCGTCACAGGATATGGACACAGCGACACAAGTTCAAACCCTGGACCTGACTGATTGCATTCACATAGCACTAATACCCTTGGAAAAGGTATGAATCCAATTATTCTCCCTCCAGCTATGGGTAAATAGTAGGACAGACTGGGTCCTTCAGCCTTGGTGAGGCAACTAGTCTAGGAGAAGGAAAACTCTGAATTCAAACCTGTTAAACTCCGCTTAAAAAAATTGACCTTGTGTCATATCCTGCCCGAGCGGAGGGGTTGGTAAATATGATCAACCATTGATGGTTATTTAATGCCAAATCCATTTTTATACATATACACAGTTTTATTTCAAACAATTCAGTTGAGTATAAGTACAGTTTTTTATTTACACACAGTTAAATATAAAAACAGTTTTATTTCAAACAATTCAGTTTAGCATGAGTACAGTTTAAATGTCAAACAGTTATCTTTGAGCCATAGATAGGACTCTATCAGGTGCTACCACTCCAGGCCAGAGTAGACCCAGGAGTGATAACAATTAAAGGGTACTCCACATTCTCCAAAGCTCTAGCATTACTGGAGTCTCACTATCTGATTGGGGGGGTCTTACCCCTCTGTAGAGAAGCAGTCAGTGTATTCAGCAGCCCAAGCCAATTGGGCCATGGAAGTTTTTAAAATATTTGTTTACTTTGAGAGTACCAAGAGAAATGCAGCTGAATTGATTTGCTCTAATACGTACTCATCAACCATCACCAGCAATTGCTTTCTTCTTTATTTCACTGACAATCAGTTGCCAATAATCTTATTAAATTTACTTTCAACTTCACTTAAGGAAAAAAAAAATTCCTAAAGTCATTGCAGTCATTAGGTAATTTAATATAAAATGTCATTCAAATCTAATTTAAATAATGATTATAATAATAATAAAATAGTTAAACAGCAGAAATATATTAAAGCAGAAACTATCTTATAAGAAACAAACGAGTTGTAATAGAGTCAGACATCCAGCAAAGGTCAGGCATTGTGAAATCCACAAAATTGGTGGTGTGCAAGAGTGAAAACATTAGTATAAATCATAAGTGAATTCAAGTGAAATCTAGTAGCTAAAATAAGAAATTAGTTGTCATACTCTAAAGTAAAAAAAAAGTGACGGTTGGACTTTTACTAAGTAAAAATTAGTACAGGTATACCTCGGATAGGGTCATTTTGAGTCAAGTTGTTCTCGATTATACATTGTCAAAAAATATATGGAAAAATAAAAATCAAGTTTACATCATTTTATTTGACATCTGTCCCCCACAAATATGGAAGTCGTAATATCATAAAAAAAGTGTGAAAAGAACATGAAATCATATTACTGTACAATAAATAAGATTAGAAGTATATAAAATCATTTTCAAATATGTACATTTACAGTAAATATTAATATAATCATCATAAAATCTAGAGAATTAAATAAGAAAACACCTGTGACTGTGTTGTCTTATTTAGTGGTTTTTAAGAGTTTATTTTATTCTATAATGTCTCAGAGCAAACCACATTCACAAATAAAGAGTCACCGATGTACTGTAAAGATTCCCAAATAGTAAAGATTTACATTTACAAGTAGGTACATACATGTATTTGTAAATTTAGATTACATTTTTTCTGTACAATATTAAAATCAAAATTTCTTTGGAAGCTTGAAATAAATTCTTATTGACCATATATTATTAAAAATGCATTTATGAATAAAATACAGAACTGGGAATGGTTATTCATGGTTTAGCCTGGAGACAAGTAAATTTGACATAAGTCGCTTCTCTTGGAATGAATTACTGACGTGAGGTGAGGTATATCTGTAATTTTAAGAGTAGGGTTTTTTTTTTCATGGTTTGCTTAAGGATCCTCTTTCTTAAAAAAATACCAGGTTACATCTGTGACAGGAGCAGAGATAATAATAAACACCTGAGTCTGGTGTAGCCATGATATATTACTCATGAAAAATCAGAGATCCAAATTCAATTCAACATATCTGAGTGTTCTGACTGGCAGGTACTTCCTTGATAGCCAGCATGGGGGATCTGTTGGCATCCTGCAAATGTTGACTCCTCTTATTTCAGGTACCCAAAGACAAAATGAACAATGCATCTGAGATACCAAAGGAAAAATGAAACAGAGAAGACAACAAAAAAGTAATCCATTGTTATTTTAAAAGCAATCCTAAGCAAAGAGGGAATAGGAAACATGATAAAGATCTGGACAGAATAAATTAAATCTAACACAAATCAAAGACTTTACAACCAAGTGAGATTGATTCAAGAAAGGCTTGTTATCTGAAATAGAGATACAAGAAATCTGTGGACAGATAAACCATAACAAATATACCCAAAAGAGGCTCCTAAATAAATTGAAACACAAAATAGTGAACAACAAATCATCACAGAACCCAACACTATGACACCATTATTGACACAAATAAGCCATAAGCGGGTACAAGTATTAAGTCTCCTTAGTACCTATAACCATTACACTATGTGTCCTGAATTTTTGGGGCTAATAAACTTAATGTTCTTACTTGACTAGGATTACTACTGTTATGTATGATTTTTTACCTGTGCTCATATTCATTTTTTTTATGCTAATGGAATCAGGACAGGCAACCCCCGTGGATTCAATAAAGGACGTAGTTCAGAGTTCTGTGTAGGTTCCCAAGTTCAACAAACACCTGTAGAAGGCCAGAGGACATATCGGCCGAAATGTGGAAATAACAATAAAGATGAAGACAATAGTCTGAAAACCCTTAATGATAAAAATATTTCTTTCATATATATTGAATAAAATATCTTATTAAAATGTACTCAGTAACTCGTAAATTCTTTTATTCTTGTGTCAACGATTTTCCTGGATATGACATCAAATCACTTGATGGTGAGGCTCCAATCCTAGAGCTTAGGAAAATGTGGTGTACCTCTTCACTACCATTACTCCAAGGTCCTCTCTAACCTAGTAGTACCTGATAGGGTCCCCTTAATAGGTCATATACAATAGTTTGACCAATAATTGTTTCAAGACAAATAACTGCTGTAAAAATGAATTGTTAGTATTACATAGCAATATTTTAAACCATTTAACTGTGTGCAAATAAAATTATTATGGTTGGTTGGTTGGGTTTTATGACATATCAACCTTTGTAGGTTATTTAACGCCAAATCCATTTTTATACAAATAATCTGTTCTATTTCAAACAATTCAGTTTAGCATGAGTACACAGTTTAAGTGTCAAAAACATTTCTATTTCAAACTATTCAGTTCATTCAAACACAGCTAATTCAGTTTAGCATAAGTACAGATTTTGTTTACACAGTTAAATATCAAAACAGATCTATATTAAACAAATCAGTTTAGTGTAAGTACATTTTCAATGTCAAGAACAGTTCCATTTCAAATAATTCAGTTTAGCATAAGTACACAGTTTTAATGTAAGTAAAGTTGGCAACCATAGTCGAGGGCGACCAGAAGGCTCCCATTTCAATAGCTACTACACCAAAGTGTAAGAGAGGGTGCTACTCCTTTCCCTAGATAGCTCCATTCTACCCTTGATATGTACCTTAAATTGCTGTGTGTTAAGCAAGGAGGTATCAAGTACCATTTTAAAAGTCTTTGGTATGATGTGACCTAGGATTGAACCCAGGTCTCCTGGACCATTGGTGAACACTCTACCCACTAGACCAATGAGCAGGTATTTTAATCTATTCAGTTTAGTCAAACAATTCAGTTTAGCATAAATATGCCGTTAGTTCTATTTAACCCATAGGGCCCTATCAGGTGCTACCATTCTGGGTCAGACTGGACCTGGGAGCAATGGAAATGAAAGCTCCAGCATTACTCGAACCTCACCATTAGATTGTTTAGTGTCATATCCAGGATACTCATGGGGGGGGTCTTACCTCTCTGCAGAGATGCATTCAGCGTATTCTATAGCCCCAACCGACTGGGCAAGTCAACATTGGTGTTAAACCCAATGATTTTCCTGAATATGACGTCAAATTATTTTATGATGAGGCTCCAATCCAAGAGCTTTGGGGAATGTTGTGTACCCTTTCACTGCCATTACTCCAGAGTCTTCTCTGACCTGGTAGTACCTGATAGGGTCCCTTAATAGGTCATATAGAATAGTTTGACCAATAATTTTTTCAAGACAAATAACTGCTGTAAAAATGAATTGTTAGAATTATATAATAATACTTGAAACAATTTGACTGTATGCAAATGAATGAATAGTGTTGAATAGAATTGTGTCAAATAGCAATACTAGCAACCACTCCAGTGTGTGTAAACAAATGATTAAAACTAAATAGAATTATCAGTGCTAGAAATATTTGAAACTGTATGAAAACAATAGCAAAACTTAATTGAGTGCAAACAAATTACTCTAACTTTTGTTGAAACTGAAATTACTTACAAATTCAATGTGTATATACCTTTAACTGTGTGCAAACAAAGAAATATTAAATTGAATTGTTAATATTAAATAGCAATATTTGAAAGCTGTGTGCAAACAAATAATCAATATATCATTTTAAAATTTTACCTACGAACTATTAGTTTACAAATCCTATATGTTAAGTTATGCAAGTTACCTCCCCTGATACTCTCCAGAAAAGTGTGTGTCTTTCTAGGACCGGAAGTAAACAGACGGCCATACTTGTTTATGTGAGAGTGTGATCAGAAAAAGTGGTTAAAAAGGCATCTCTACATATGCTGAGGGTTGTAGTCTCAATTGTTTATATCTAATACTATATATTTACTACATATGTATGAAGAGGATTTGGCATTAAATAACCCACAGGTCTTGATATGCCGGAAAATCGAATCAACTATCTAACAATGATTTTTTTAAATGTAAAAGTAAAAAAAAAGAAAATAAAACTTGTAATTAATTTGAAAAATATTGAATTGTAAAAAATACTTAATTTTCATTTTTTTTTCAAATAATGTTAATTTTTTAAATAATTATTTGAATTTTATTAATAAAATTTGAATTTTGAAATTGAAAGAAAAAAGGTAAATTATAAAGTTTTTATAGGTACTAAACAAAGTTTCACTCTTTCTTTCATTTAAATGAATCAAAAAATAATTAAAATCATCATTTAAAGTTATATGTTAGTTTTATTTCAAAGATAATTATAGAATAACAATAAACAGCACTCACCTGTACAAGCCAAAAGTAACATGGCTGCCTCCATGCAGGGACCAGCTACCAGAACGCCCCCACAAAATCCCATTTCCTCCAACAGAAAACAATGTCGATAGGCTCAAAAACTGGCTCCTAGAACAATTTGCCAACACGGCATTCAAGAACAATGGAGCATTTCCACCAATGTCTGGCCCACCCGCCCACATATACCAAAAAGAGGTGAGCGTTAGCTGGCTAGCTTTAGCAAAGAGGCAGCCATGTTACTTTTGGCTTGTACAGGTGAGTGCTGTTTATTGTTATTCTATAATAATAACATCATAATAATCAGTAATGAAATCAAAATTACCTTACATATCAAACTGATTTTCAATACTTTTTAAAGATTTACATTCACCAAAGGTTGAAAAATTTACTCTACTAGAGGTTATATAAATTAAAAAATGTTATTAAAATTTTAAAATACTTTAAAAAGTTTTTTGAATGAAATTAGTAACTAGAAACCTTAAACAAATTTATGTAAAAATATAACTGATACTTGTAGCAGAAAGAAACTTATATTTCTGTTTGGCACGTAATTTAATTTGACTGTTCGAGTCGCCGAACATTTTCACCCAATCAGGATGACCTGTCCTATTCAGCCCAAACCCTATTTCCTAGTAGCACTAAAAATTGAATAAAGCCCACAAAACTCTCCCTCAGAAATCCCTAATGGGAACGGACGTCTATTCGTCTGCTCCTGAATGGTAGTAGCAGCGTCATACACTATGAGGAGAGCCATCTAGTTTATGGATCCCTTGGGTCTATTCTTCTACACCAAGGGATCCTAGTTAAAAACAAATTAGATGATACACTCTAACAACTTCCAACCTTGTTTCCTTACTATGAGACCTCGCAGCATACCAGTGTAAACCCCTCTACTTCATGCTGCCATTAAAACCTTGATACAAAAACCTAACGACACCTTCGTTCTTCTCCACCAACATTTAGCGAGGGGATAACAACCAATGAATTACCAACACAACCAACGTAATACCAATGCAACCAAAGTAATACCAACAAAACCAACTTAAACCTTAAACCAAAAACCCAATAACAATAATAATAATAATGATAATGTTATCCCCATTGTTATATATTTAAAAACCAAGTGGATTCAATTAATGACAAGAGACTGCATGATTTTGTAAAATAATTAGTGTGAGTATTGATTACATTGATTATTTTATTATTTAGTTTAGTGAGGTTGGAGACTGACAACAAATCCTTGAGAGTAAGTATACTTTGTTGCAAAAGTTCATATGGTGTAATTCTTGCATGTGTGTGAGATGGCAGTTTTGACAGATTGTTTTGTAAATCACCAGGGTGACCAGGTTTAACACCTCATGTCAAAACAGTTCAAGACAGGATATTGAATATAAACAAACCAAGTCTTTGTCATCTGGGTAAGTAATACAAGTTTATGTATTTACATCACACAAGCATACCTCTGGTCTCTCCATGCCTCCCATCAGGTGTCATGGTGTCACACTCTTCTATTTAGTCCCATGGCGTTATTATTGCGTGGCATAATGTTACAACATCACAATCTAACTATTAAGGTGCACTTAATTTTTAATTTGATAATAGAAAATTGTCTCAGCAAAAGCTTAATTTGTATTTAATCTTGAAAAAGGAAAAAAATCGTATACATTTTTCTTTTTTAAGTAGAGGAATTATATTGTGGATTGAATTACCATGACCAGAAAATCCGGTGAACACTTGTGTGCAACATACAGAAACACTGGACAGCTGTTTCGATCTTATTAGGTCTCATCAGCAGTGAGTACAGTGATCTCCACCACTGGAGATTGAATAAGTAACCACAGAAGGCAGAGCCGAAACTCGGTCCACATCACACACAAGTGATGCTAAATTAACAAGTCATGGTAATTGCACAGCCAATTAACCTGAATGTGTCTAGTAAGTTACATCTGTACTCTTTACAGCGGACATGGTGACCTGCAGGGCCATATCTTCTCAAGAAATATATATGGAAATATATATCCGCTTAATTATTAAAACCTCAAGGGAAAGGAAATAGATGTACATTTACTTTTTTTTAAGAAGAGGAATTATATTTGTGAATTGAATTACCATGACCAGAAAATTCGGCAAACACTTGCACGTGACACGCGGAAACACTGGACAGTTGTTTCGACCTTATTAGGTCTCATCAGCAGTATATACTGTGATCTCCCCCACTGGAAATCAAACCAGTGACCACAGAATGTAAAGCCAAAACTCTTCTACTGAGCCACTGGTCCACATCACACACAAGTGGTGCCGAATTAACAAGTCATGGTATATAGTGCTGATGAGACCGAATAAGGTCGAAACAGCTGTCCAGTGTTTCTGTATATCATGCACAAGTGTTTGCTGGATTTTCTGGAAAAAAATCTAGTTAACATGGCTTTTGATTATAAAATGAAGAAAACTCTAGAAATGATTATTAATAATTCATTATTAAAATAGTAAAATAATAACACTTTTAATATTTCATGTATTGCTTCGTAAAAATGAATAAATCTTTCATTTCCAGGGGGGTAGTTCCAATGGTGTAGTGACTAATATGCAGGACTGCAGCCTCGAAGTAAACAAGTCCAAACTCCAGTCACACTATCATGTTCCTTTGGATTAATCCCCTTGGGAAAGATATGAATCCCCCTCACACACACACAGAGTTATCAGTTAAATAGTACCATTATTACTGTTCTACAAGTATAGGTTTGGCATTAAATAATCCATAAAGGTTGATATGTCATTAAACAAAGAAAGCAAACCAATTTTGTATTACCTCTAGAACACATTTTTACCTCTTTTAAAAATTTTCTATTTTTATAACAAAATTTACATTTTTTTTCATATTTTTCTAAAAGCTTTTCAGAGAATAAACAAACAATTTACTAAAATTGTAAAAGTTTTATGTATGGTAACATTACAAGGACATAATTTAAGAACAAACAAAAATGCCCATTGAGCAGTTTAAAAGTTAAAATTTAAACGATATTCAATTTGAATAAAAAATGAACGTTTCAAAAGAAATAATTGAGTTTCTTTTAAATCTTCAACCTCTTTCTTTAAAGTTGTCCTTAGTCGAGGATGACCCAAAGGCTCCTTTTTCAATAGCTACTACACTGAGGTGTAGGGGAGGGTGCTACTCCTTTCCCTGGATTGCCCCACTTTACCCTTGATCCCTACCTTATATTGCTGAGTGTTAATCAAGGAGACATCAAGTACCATTTTTTGAGCCTTTGGTATGACACGACCTGGGAGTGAACACTCTAACCATCATGCAAATGGCCTAGTAGGTAGAGTGTTTGCCTAGGGTCCAAGAGATCTGGGTTCAATCCCAGATCAAGTCATACCAAAGACTTTAAAAATGGTACTTGATACCTCCTTCCTTAACACTCAGCAATATAAGGTACATATCAAGGGTAAAGTGGAGCAATTCTGGGAAAGGAGCAGTGCCCTCTCCTACACCTCAGTGTAGTAGCTATTGAAAAGGGAGCCTTCTGGTCGCCCTCGACTACGGTCGCCAAATTTACTTTCTTTAAAAGAAGAAACAAAAATACACAAATCTTTCAAAATATTTTAGTGACATGTAAATGAAAGTGCTAGCTAAGTGTACTAAAAATAATTTTTTTAACCCAGATAAAAAGGACAAAATAGGAAATTGATTAACAAATGATTGTTAAAAAAGGTTTCCATACTTTTTTGGCTCATATTTTTATCTTGAAAAACATTATATATATATATATATATATATATAGTGCAATTAGAAGAAAACACAAACCTGCTTAAGTTGTCATCATAAAATTAAATCATCACAGAATATTATTATATTCTCTGTCTCATCAGATGACTTTTTACATGTTAGACTTGAGGTTGCAGAACAGCAAAAAAAAAAAAAAAAAAACTGAATATTTTTACTGATTGAAAGATATAAGTTTCTCAATTCAAAACTTATATCTTTCAATTAGTAAAAATATTCTTTATTTAATAAGATATTTAGATTAAACCTGTAACCAGAGAAAAGTACATCAAAATCTAATGCAAATTTAACACACCCTCCTTTTTAACTGAAACAAATATCAATACAGAATTATTTCCCAAATGATCTAAAAGAAAATGGTGTTTTATATTAAATCGGTGGTAAAATATATATATATATATATATATATATATATATAAACAACTCTATTGAGCACTGTCTTCATGAATGATATACAACAAGTCTTATCAAAGCACTGCCAGAATCTGAGAATTCAACTCTTTTTGTGTCCCCCAACTCTCGTCATATGAAAAGCTTAAGATATAAAATAACTTAAGAGGGCTGTCACCAGTTTTTATGTTCATCTTCCTTCATATCACAAAATCATAGAATTAAAAGCTCTCAAAACATTTGAAAAAAAAAAAAAATTAATTTAATTTTATTATTAAATATTCACTTTGGGTTACTATTTTCTTTCAACAGCTCCCAACTTAAAAATCTTTTGTCTATATCATGTATAACGTCAGATTTTTGTTTTCTCGTGATATACAAACAGTAAATGCACTATCCTATATCCCTACTGATTTAACAGCGTCACATACACAGCTAGGTGACCCGACAAAATTAACAAGTTTTTTGATAAAATAACTAATACTTTCATTAATGAATGGACACTGAAATCGGATAAATCCCTTTTTTTGTTGATTTTTCTTCCCAATCATTCATGGACCTTTCGTTCTATAACAAATCACGATTTGTTAGTACCAACATATTAAGTTTTTTTTTTTCTTTTAAATGAATTTTTTTTAAATACACAAAAAAAAAACCAGGAAAATATAATGCAGATTGAAAATGAAACGTAAATAAAACGATACAAATGATTCAACAATATAAACAATACAAATAGAAATTTAAAAATAAATAAATAAATAAAATAAATGCAACATAAAAGAATATGAAAATATAACATAAAATTTTCAATAAAACTTAAATAAAAAGATACAAATAACAACAATATAAACCCGATTAGGATTTGGCATGAAATAACCCATAAGAGGTTGATATGCCGTAAAACCCAACAAAACAAACCAATAAACCCGATGAAATAAATTAATCTTAAATGCCAAACGTTCCTAATCCTTAAATCCACTATAATTTATTTAAATGGCAACTTCCTTGAATCTTGAAAAAAATGTTTAGTTTAGGATATATTAAATTGGATATCAATCCTGGGTCAATAAGGATGAAAGGTCAAGTAGATACTTTTCAATATAAACCTTAATAATTTGATCAAAATTTTTAAAATTTAAAGAAAAATATTTCATTCTAATTACATTATAGTTTCTGATTTTAAGTAAATTTTATTTAATTTTACAGCAAAAGTTTTGAATATAATTTCCACTGATTTCATTTTCCCCCTGTTTCATTTACATACATTTTTAAAAATTTCATTGGAAAATTTAAATGAAGGGTTGTCAGTGACTTTAAAAATACTTCCACAATTTTCAAAAATACAAAGTACAATTAAATAAATGAATTCATTCATGAATTAATATGTACCTAAATGTTTATTGAATTCCAGCGTATAGACATTTTATTTTATTTTGAAAATTAATAGAATTTCCTATGAATTTATCTAATTGTTTTTACGTGATTTTGTAATTTAAATAACAAGCGATTAGAAAATAAAATCAATTCATTAAAAATAGATAAATAAAATTCATTGTAATTACAAAACATGAATTAAATATGCAAATGAATTAGATGAATTGGACGAAAAAAATTGTAATTTCAAATCTAATTCATTTAATTTTTATCTTCGAGAATAAACAATATTTTTTTGACAAAAACGTTTGGTTAATTAACAAACAAAGAAAATTAGAGAACCTTATACTTACATTTTTATGTTATCTTTTGTTTAAGTTTTCTTTTATAAGGCAATATAACATTAGAGAAAATAGAGAAACAATGAAATTTTAACTAAAACCCATATTTTCTGGTTCAATTATTTTTTTTAAACTGTCATTTGTTATCGACATAAAAATGTTTTCTGGAGTAAAAGCCAAGGGAGGTAATTCCGATTTTTCCCGTTTAACATTTTGAAACAAAATATTTTAACTGTTAAAATTTTAAAAGATTTTTTTGTTCCATATATCATTGGTAACAGGAAAAAAATCTTTAAAAATTTTAAATTCCTAAAATCCAAGTTATTTTTCTAGCAGTAATCGAAAAATAGGTTTGTTTCTTTTGTTCGAAAAACAAAAGGTATGAAAAGTGTTTACTGCGATTTGGAGGTTAGGAAATTAGTCGGCTTGAAGCTGATTTATTTAATAGGTTGTTAGCCATAATTATGTAAATTTGTCCTCTATTTTTAATTTGATGACTCCAATATATTAATTCGAGCCCCAAGAAAGGGTTCGTCGATTGTGCTCGCCATCTGTGGACAGTCTATTTCTATAAACTATGGTTAGCAGACCAACAAAACTTTTTAGCTCGTAACGAGGGATTGTTGCAACCAACTACTTGCCATATTTTGGGCGGTTTTCGCCGCAGTTTGTTAAATGGTATATCAACTTTCGTGGGTTTAATGTCAAAGAACAGTAGTGATACAATTTAATCCGTTACTGGTGGATATAAGGGAGTTCATATCTTTATCTAGGGTTTACATTAGCCATTTCATCATAGGGACCCCTCTCGAAAAATAGCAAGTTTAGGACTTGGTGTAAAACAGGAGTTAGTTACACAGGTAACAAATTACTACAAGAGTGACTTTGATCCTCACTGCGTTCTACTCTAGTGGCTTTTAAAAGAAATGAATACTTGGTTGTCACTTATATGTCATGATCAACCATTATATACAGCACCATTTGCCTAGTCTGTAGAGAGTTCGCCAGCGACCTGGGAGACTGGGATTCAAGTCATACCAAAGACTCAAAAATAGTACTTGATGCTGCTTTGCTTAACAGTAATATAAGATATGGATCAAGGGTATAGTGGAGCAATCCAAGAAAAGAAGTAGCACCCTCCCCTACACCTCAGTGTTGTAGTGAATGAAAAGGGAACCAATGGGTCTGTAGCAGCCACAGATCTATTTCCTTTCGCGAATCAATGCCCCCGCCAAGAGATTCGGCCACTAATTGACCAGTCCTGGCAGAGCGCATTAGTTCCTTCTTCCTCTCAAGAACTATTTTTTCTAGTCCCTTTTTTTTTTTTTTTTTTTTGGTGTGTCGACGGTCAGAGAGCCATGAGCCAACAGTACAAACAGATCTCTCTCACATCACTGCTACTGATTCCACTTGGAACCCATCGCTGAAGTAAACGCTGCTGCTAGCTTCACACATGCTTCCTACAAACCAAGGACCAACATACTGACCAGCGACACCAAAAGGGATACTTTCTCACTCTCACTCCTTTACGCCTGCTACAATAATAAACCTTTCATTGTTGTGTTGTTTAAAAGAAGTTTTGTTATTCATTTGTGTTGCCAAATAATTTATAGTGTTAAGGAAATTAACCATTTCCCGAAACACGAAAGGTGACTCTTGACTATGGTCGCCAACTTTACTTTATTATATATATATACATTACTTTATTATAAATATATTATATATATATGTATATATATTATATATATATTATATACTTTACTTTATTATATATATATTATATATATATATGTATATATATTATATATATATTATATACTTTACTTTATTATATATATATTATATATATATGTATATATATTATATATATATTATATACTTTACTTTATTATATATATATTATATATATATATATATATATATATATATATATATATATATATATTATATACTTTACTATATTATATATATATATATATATATATATGAAGTTTCATGTATTTGAAAAAATACAATCACCGGAAGAAAAGGGTTTCCTTCAATGACTAAATTTTCACAAACATAAAACTTTTCATTATGAAGCTAACCTGACATGAGAAACATTTTTTTTAGATTTTATATTGCTCTACTGGTTAGCATTTGAGCACTTTTTTATTTAAGAAAAAGATTTTAAAAAACAATTTGTTTATTCACACACACACACACACAAACACATGTATATGCGGGTGAGTAAAAACGTTATGCCTTTTTTATTGGTATAGGAATAATTACTGACTCAGGAACATGTAACATACATCAAAATGAAGCTGGTCCTCAATAGATCACATCCCTTGTGTAGTTGTGGGGATTAAATTTTAGCGAAGGCGAAATTGTTATTACTTTTTAGCGTGGAAATGTTGTAACGGACGTGTGTGTGTTATTCCATCGCTAATTGTTGTTGGAAAATAAAGGATGAAAAAGAAGCTAGAAGACGAAGATGCCGTTCAGTTTTATATGAAGGTTTTTAATGGCAGCGTGGAATAAAGGGTTTACGTTTATGCTGCAAGTCTTGTAGGAAGGAAAGAAGTAAGGAAACGAAATGAAGTTATGATAGAGTTGAGAAAGAATTTTGGCAGCTAAATGCCTGAGTGAAAAGTGCATCGTTAGGTTAAGGCATTGTTGAATGTGTGAGGGGATATGTTTGCCATTGTGTAGCAAAAGTCGTGTTTGCTGTTTGAGGACAAAAATGATTGTAGTCACCTTGAGTTTGTGGTTCTGTTTTTTGGGGGGAGAAGCGCAAATGTCTCCAGAAAATATTGTCCAGAGATGAAGTAGCTAGGTGTCGGAGCGGAATTTTATATCGCAGTCGACATAACCAATACTGGAGGAGACTAATTGTTGTTCCTGTGTGTGGCGTATTTAATTCATCTAATTCATATTCAACTGGGAACAGTTGGTCTAAGATAATAGACGCAAGGGGTCTATAAATTAGATGGCTTCCTTTATGGTGGTGTGATGCTGCTGCTGCTGCTATTGAAGAGCAGACAATAAGACGTCTGTCCTGAACGAAGAAGTTCTGAGAAAGAGGGAGAGTGTTTGGCGGCTTCCCCAATTTGTGCTACCCGGAAATATGATCCGGGATGAATAGGATAAGTCATCCTGTTTGCGTGAAATTATGCGTCGACCCTAACAGTCGAATTAAACTACATGCCAAACTAAAATACAAAATTCTTTCTGCTACAATAGGGTGAAATTAAGCGTCGACCCTAACAGTCGAATTAAATTACACGCCAAACTAAAATACAAAATTCTTTCTGCTACAATAGGGTGAAATTATACGTCGACTAATTGTCGAATTTAATTAGGTTTCCGAATAATAATAATAATAATAATAATAATGATAATAATTCCCAGATAATTTGAGATAAGAATGGATCACCTATTGCTATTCAGAGAAATGAAGACTTCTTTCATTTTTCTTAAATTTTTAGCTCTTCAGCAAGGTTCAGGTATTCATGTAGGTTTTCCCAATAATAATAACGATAATAATTCACAGATAATTTGAGATAAAAATGGAATACCCAATCTCGCACAGAAGGCCTGACCATGTTAAAGTTATCAAGAAAAAAAATGTAGTGGATATCACCATTACAACAAACCATAGGGTGTCCATTAAACGAAAAAAAAAAAAAAATGGATAGTTACTCAGATATTTATTTTTCTTTTTTAAGTAGAGGAATTATATTGTGAATTGAATTAATCTGGAGTTGGGAACAATTCCAAGCAGGACAATTTAAATATTCAAATATAGAATATTAAAATTAAATCGTCTCGGTCAAGAGCTCAATGCTAATAAAATCTACAGAGCAAATTATTTTTTTCCAAAAAGAAGAAAACAACAATTGGTCACATTATGATGATAAATTTATTTCCATCCTGTTAACAAGCACTAATATTAATCAATGCTCTAAAAATTAACAGAACTTTTTCAGATCAACTAAAAAAAAAAAATGGATGAAAATAACTCTTTCCTAATTCACAATTAATCATCATCATCATCATCATCATGTGCCATCAGCATGGTTTCCCTGACCCTCTCTCGCCACCCCTCCCCATCGTCCATTGTTTTCGGCAGGTCTTCAGGACTACATCCTGTATTGGCACAGAGCTTGCTGTATGTAGGTTCGAGCTGGTCATCCTGCCTTTGCTCGTCCATGTGAAGGGGTCCACAGGAGTACATCACTTATGAGCTTGTCCCTACTTCTCTATCAGCGTCCTGCATGTCTGGTTCATAATTAAACTAGACACACACAAAAAATTATTTCACCTACATAAACCTAACCCAATTCAAACTTAGTAGCCTTATGTATCAATTTATTTTGGCATATATAGAACAACATCTGGTTTCATCACACTTCAAATTTAACAGAGGAAAATTTACAACTGCTAAGTACATAAATCTTACTATGGTTTGGTTTGGTTTGTTGGGTTTTATAGCATATCAACCTTTGTAGGTTATTAAACACCAAATCCATTTTATGTAAATCAGTTCTATTTAAAACAATTCAGTTTAATAAGTACACAGTTTAGATGTCAAACCAGTTCTATTTTGAGCAATTCAGTTTAGAGTAAGTAGGCAGTTTTAATGTCAAAACAGTTCTATTTTAAACAATTCAGTTTAGCATAAATACACAGTTTAAATGTATAAAAACAGTAAACTCCAAACACCGTTTAGTTCTATTTAACCCATAGATAGGATCCTTATCAGGTGTTACTACTCCGGGCCTGAGTGGACCTGAGAGCGATGGCAATGAAGGGGTACTCTACATTCCCCAAAGATCCAGCATTACTAGAACCTCACCATCAGATTGTTTAGTGTCATATCAGGACACATGTTGGGTGGGGGGATCTTACCCCTCTGCAGAGAAGCAGTCGGTGTATTCTACTGCCCCAGCCGACTGGGCAAATCTTACTATGCAATGTGTTATATAAAATTTATTAATTCAGACATATCTTATTTTAATTCATAAAATTTTAATCCTTTAATTGAAATAATTCTACCTAAACAAATGTTATTCATAGTAATCCCCCCCACAAAAAATAAATATGTATGTAATTCACAAAAAAAAATTATATAAGTAATTTACATTACAATATCAAGGTTAAAATTTCCTAATTTTAATTCATTTTTCAATTTAATAAATCATTGTTATTTATTTATTCCATTATTTTTTTTTAAAACCAGTCTTTATTCGTTTCTTTGTCTACATTTAGCAATAAAATCACTTCTGGGATTCAATAGATTAAAAGGATCAATGTAGAACATAATTTCTATCTTTTCCTCCATACTGTTACTATCTGGAGGTGCCCGTGGTGTGATGGTTATCGTCGTAGGAAATGGACACGGCGACACGAGTTCAAATCCTGGCTGATTGCATTTCACATAGCACTAATACCCTTGGGAAAGGTATGAATCCAACTATTCTCCCTCCAGCTATGGGTAAATAGGACAGACTAGGTTCTTCAGCCTTGTTAAGGCAACTAGTCTAGGAGAAGGAAAACTCTGAATTCAAACCTGTTAAACTCCTCTTAAAAACTGACCTTGTGTCATATCCTGCCCGAGCGGAGGGGTTGGTAAATATGGTTACTATCTAAGGACCCCTTTTCAACTTGTCCTTGAGAGAAGACTTCATGTCTCCACTGTGAATTTTTGGCTGGCTGGCCAGGGTTTTGGACTGCTGCTGTTGATCTTGTGATCCCACGCCCTGCTGGTTAGGGTCAGAATGAATCCTGCCTTTGACAGAGGAAGACGTGCCTAAATTCTTCTCTCAGGTTAAGGAACAAACCAGTAATCCTTTCTTTTCACTTGCTGTATTCAACTTTTTATTCAGGTCTTGTTGCATTTGTTTTCGTTCGTCAGACTCAAGAAAATCTTTTAAACTTTATAATCCAAAATAGATTCCATGTTATATATTTTTCCTCATAGTATTAATACATTTCATGTTGGTTTTAACCCATGCATTACTTTCTCCCCTCTTGCTTACATATTTGTCTATTTTTACATTTGTATGCCTCCTTGTCCCCTGTTAATTCCCCTGTATATAAATTTAGTTTAGTATTTCCAAACCTTTGTTTTACTCGACTATTTTTTGTTTGCATCTTTTTTATGTTATGGTTGCTGGGGACCAAGTCTAGCCCTAGCCACTTACCCTAAAATTCGCTGTAGTCATAACAATGCACAAATTACATCTTTCCCTCAAAATTTTTCTTTGTATCTTTGGACAAAATTGCAAAATACACTTTGGAAAATAGTAGCTCGAGAATTTGTCAATTGTCTGGGAGACCTGGGTTCTATCCCAGGTTGCGTCATATCAAAAACTTTACATTTTCCTCTCATAGGACAGTCTCCTTTAGATTTATTATTATCATTTTCTAGTTGGTTATATTTCTTAAGGTCTTTCATATTATGTGCGTTTATTATTTTTAAATACTTATTCATGCAGGAATAACTTATTTTTCAAGTTTTCCAATTAAATATTTTCTGTAATATTATACTGATTAACGTGCTTATCTATTAGTTTTAAAAGATATTTTCCTATTATTTTGCAGAAAGAGGGTTTGAATCATATTTTCCTTTTTCTATTTTCATGACATTTTTCTTTATTATTACAATTATCACTACTTCCTTTATTTTTATACTTATTACTATTAATATTATTATTGGGTTCATTTTTGTTGTTTTTATCTTTATCATAATATATATCAGTTATATTTGGTTTAGTCTTTTTTATCTCTTGATAAATAAACTCTTCTTCAAAACCACTTTTCTTGAGGACTTCAATATACATTTTACTACTTTCATTTAAAATTTTCTTATTTGATGATAATCTACTTATTTTCATATTAACAGCTTTTGGGACTTCTTTAATTATAGAACTGGGGTGATTAGAATTTACATTAATATAGGAGGGATATTGGTTTGTCTAAAGGAATGGCTAATAAGTGTTGTCAGAAAAGTTAAGTGAAACATCTAGAAAATTAGCTATTTTATTATTAGAAGAAATTTCAATTTTGAATCCCAAGAACTTAAAAGTTCTTATAATCTTTTTCTTGTATACTTGAACATTTAAGACCATCCCTATTGGGGATGTATAAAATACTGTCATCACACAATAATCTTATTTGTATCGGGTCAACAATCAAACTAAGGGTATTTAATGTATGTAAACCCACAATATATATATATATATATATATATATAGATATATATATATTTACTAATCTACTATCTACCAGCATTCACGGTTACCAGAAAAAAAAGAAAAAAAAAACTGCCAGGAACAAGAGATAAAAATATCTCGAATCACTGTCCGGAGAAAAAAAGAAAAAATATCATAGGACAAAAAGAAAGAAAAGGCAAACCCCGTCACACCAGGTGAAAAAAAAAAAATCAAGAGATATGCAGTCAGTTGGTCAAAAGAAAAATAAAACCCACCGTAAATGCTGCAATGCTACAATCACAAGAGTGCTCAACATGAGTGGAGCCAATTACAAAATTAACTTAAATCGTGAGTCGGAATACTCCTACTAAAGTTTCACCTTAACGAATCATCAGGGAGTCTCACACCGACCAATGATAAAGGAGAAAACGCCGTTTTTTTATATTCACCAAAAACCTACCTAGCTTAAAATTTACATAACAAAAGAAACAAAAAAACATACTTTTATTACCCCCCCCCCAAACACTCAGGTATAAATAGGTAGAAACCTATCTCTAATTATAGAGCAGCCGCCCCTTTTGTGTTTACAACTATTAACACCTCCGACCTTTTTTTATATATATATATATATATATAGGGCCATTGGCCTAATGAGTAGATTGTTTGCCAATGGTCTGGAAGACTGGGGTTCAATCCCTAGTTGAGTCATACCAAAGACTCAAAAAATGGTACTTGATGCTGCCTTGCTTAACATTCAGCATTATAAGGTAAGGATCAGGGGTAAAGTGGAGCTATCCAGGGAATGGAGTAGCACCCTCCCCTACACCTTGGTGTAGTACCTATTGAAAAGGGAGCCTTTGGGTCACCTTCAACTAAGGTTGCCAACTTTACTTTTTTACTTTATATATACATGTACACTATTATAATAATGTTAGACTTAATAATATTCAAGTGCAACATATATAAATTTAATCTATTTAGCATTTTATTCATATAGATATATAAAGGAATGTATATCTGAAGGGGATACTGGTTTACTTATTCTAGTTATATCAATTTTTAGCAAAAGTATATGGTTTTCATCACCCGATATATTGCATTCTTATCATCAATATTATTGGTATGATAATGTGAGTGTACTAACCTTTTTCAATTTAAACCATATGTGAATTAATCTTCATTTGCAAAGTTCATGAGCTGTTGAGCTGATAAATTCAATGAATCAAGATTTGAATTTACTGTACATAACATATCTATATTAATTTATTTTGGTAAAGACAGATTTAATATCTGCTGCTAATTTTGAAGTTAATAGTGTTGATTTATTCAAATCAAATTTCCAAATGAAGTTAATCATGGGTAGAAATGAATATATATATGTTATGAGTTGAAATGTATCAAAAACTGTCTTTTGAGGATAATCTAGCTTTAAGTTCTTTGTTACATGTTTTTTATTGATTGAAAATGCAGACTTTTACAAGTTTAAAGAAAATAGCTTCTCTCCAGTGTGTTTTCTTGAACTCCTTTAAATTGGAAGTGCCAAATACTATTCACAAACTTCAAAAGTGTTTTCAATTTTGAATATTCAGAAAATACTAATTCACACATTTTATAAAGAAATGTTTTCTTTCCTGTGTGTTTGTAAGGGTCTTCTTAAAGTTGAACTTTGTGAAAATGTACATCAACACACATTACATGAAAATGGTTAATTTCCTGCATGTGTTCGCATGTGGTCTTTTAAATTGGAACTCCTTGAAAAAGCTGATCCACATACTTCACAAGAAAATGGTTTCTCTCCCGTGTGTGTTCGCATGTGGTCTATTAAATTAGATCTCCGCGAAAAAGCTGACCCACAGACTTTACAAGGAAATGGTTTCTCTCCGGTGTGTGTTCGTATATGCCTTTCTAAACTGGACTTATGCACAAAGGCTGATCCGCACACATCGCAAGGAAATGGTGTTTCTCCACTGTGTGTTCGAATGTGATCTTTTAAATTGGAATGCCGTGAAAATGCTGATCCACATATTTCACAAGAAAATGGTTTTTTTCCTCTGTGTGGTTGTACATGCCCTAACTTGGAAATTGTAAAGTATTTGTGTGTTCGCATGTGGTCTTTTAAAGTGGAACTCTGTGAAAATGCTGATCCACACGTTTCACAAGAGAATGGTTTCTCTCCTGTGTGAGTCCGCATGTGTTCTTTAAAAGAGGAACTTTGTGAAAATGCTGATCCACACACATTACAAGAAAACGGTTTCTCTCCAGTGTGTGTTCGCAAGTGGTCTTTTAAATTGGAACTCCGTGAAAAAGCTGATCCACATATTTCACAAGAAAATGGTTTTTCTCCTGTGTGTGTTCGCATGTGATGTATTAAATTAGATCTCCCAGAAAATGCTGATCCACAAACATTACAAGAAAAAGGTTTTTCTCCTGTGTGTGTTCGCATATGCCCTTTTAAACTGGACTTGTGCACAAAGGCTGATCCACAGACATCGCAAGAAAAAGGTTTTTCTCCAGTGTGTGTTCGCATATGGTCTTTTAAATTGGAACTCTGTGAAAATGCTGATCCACATACTTTACAAGAATATGGTTTCTCTCCTGTGTGTGTTCGCATGTGGTGTTTTAAATTGGATCTCCGTGAAAATGCTGATCCACACACATCACAAGAAAATGGTTTCTCTCCTGTGTGTGTTCGCATATGTCCATTTAAACTGTCTCTCTGTAGAAAGGCTAAACCACACACATCACAAGAAAATGGTTTTTCTCCTGTGTGTGTTTGGATATGCTTTTTTAAACTAGAACTCTGGGAAAAGGCTAATCCACACACTTCACAAGAATATGGTTTCTCACCTGTGTGTGTTCGCATATGCATTTTTAGCGTGCAAGTCCTTGAAAATGCTGATCCACATACTTCACAAGAAAATGGTTTTTCTCCAGTGTGCATTCGCATATGGTCTTTCAATTTTGAATTCTGTGAAAATGCTGATCCACATTCTTCACAAACATAAGATCTCTTTCCTGAGTGTGTTAGGATGTGCTTTTCTAAAATGGAACACTCAGAAAATGCTAATCCACATACATTACAAGAAAATGGTTTCTCTCCAGTGTGTGTTTGCATGTGCTCTTTTAAGCAGTAACTATGTGAAAATTCTGATCCACACACTTCACAAGAAAATGGTTTCTCATTTTTGTGTGTTTGCATGTCTTCTTAGATTTTAAAATTATTCTTCTCCCAAACAATTGATATCTGTGAATGAAGATAAAGAATTTTTAAAAGAAAGACTGATGAAAATATCAGAAATTTGTTATCAATTTAACATTTATAAAAGAAAACAAGTGAACATGTACAGCATGTTTTATTATCTTAAAAACAAGAAGAAACATAAGAAATATAAATCTTCTGATATCTATAAAGGGTGTGGAAGCAAAATATAGAATAATTTTTAAAATGTATTTTTTTAGTCTGATTAGTCCAATTTAAAAAAAACAAATCTAAATTTTCATGATTATTATTCAAGCACTTTTTTAAATAAAAATTCAGACCAATATGAGCGAGCAAGAAATGATAAAGAATCTATGATTTGCTTAATGCCAAAACCAATCCAAAGTTTCTTTGTCTAACATAAAAAAAAAACAAAAAAAAATTTTTTTACAGAAAAGGGAGCATGGAGGACTGAATAAAAAACAAAAAAAATTTTTTTTTACTGCTATGGCAATGGCAATTAAGAAGGACCCCACAACGTCAATAAGAAAGCATGCTAATGAACTGAAAGTCCATGAAAAAACTGTGAAGACAGCAATTGAACAAGATTTAAGCACAGACCTTAACCTCTTTTATTAGACTACATGGGGTGTTTTAGGAAAGAAAACAAATGCAACTTCCCATCCAAATATTGATTTACTTAAGACTGCTGTTGAGGATGGATGGAATAAAATGTCTGAAGAATTTGTTTTGAAGGTGTGTTGATACAGTAATTGAAAAAAATGGTGGCCATATTGAGAAAAGTTACTGTTTTATGATTTTCTTCTTATTTTGTTACTTTTTTAAAATTAAAATCAATCTTAGTCATTCATTATACGAGAATATTCCCAGTTTTGTTTCTGCATGCTGTTTATATATATATATATATATATATAAAACTGATAGGGGAAAATCCTTCTGGAATATTTTAAAGTATTTCTACTCAACCTTAAGTGCTATCATTAATCATTACCAGCAGTTTCTTTCTTTCGGCATTTTACCAACAATCAAACCTCAGCATGGATTTGTAGATCTTTAAATCTCAAGAAAATTTACTGATAACTTCATTTAGCAAAACTACCCCACCCGCTGAAAAGATAAACTGTTTGTAAATTGTAAAATAACATGAAAAATGGAAGTCAAATCAAATTTGGTCAAATATAATTGACCTTTAATACTAATGACCAGGCCATTGGTATAATGGTTAGAGAGTTCACCAATGCCCCAGGAGACCAGGGTTCGATTTCAGATCAAGTCATACCAAAGACTTAAAAAAATGGTACTCAATACCTACTTGCCAAACAGTCAGCTTTTTAAGGCATGGATCAAGGGTAAAGTGGAGCAATCCAGGGAAAGGAGTAGTGCCTTGGTGTAGTAGCTATTGAAAAAGGAACCTTCAGGTCACCTTCAACTATGGTCACCAACTTTAATACTAATACTGAGTGGCTGGTAACACTGAAACAACGGAGTAGACAGTTCCACATAAAGTGATATTTTTATTTTCAAGGTATGACGAATTAACCCTTAAGTTTAGAGATTATTGATTATAGTATTAGATAACTTTTACAAATATAAATATTCTTTCAGAATATATTAAGAGAAAATAGGACTTCTACAGTGCCTATAAATGAGCTGCCACTGCTAATACAGCTACTCCTTCTACCGTAAGAAATATGTTTGATTAAAAAAAGGCACTGGTTGGCATCATCAGTTACGTCTTTTTAGCTGGGTCATCAGGGAGTTTCGGGTATTTCAACATAATAACCCCCTTGTCAGCTAGACCCCACTCGAGATGATCACTTCCCGGTCTGCCAGCCTAACTAAAATGCTACCAGCAATGTTAGCATTTTAAAGATTTACCTTGGTTTCCACACACTATATTGACAATTGCTTTAGCCAAACAGTTTGTAAGAAAGTTGTTTTAACTAGGTCTAAGTGGCGATGGCACTTATTTTTTGGGCTATCAATGATATGACTAATTCATTTAAAAAAAAAAACAAAAAAACATAAAATATTTACCATTCCAAGTGGACCATAATAAAACACCATACAGATATATACACACATGAACTAACCACCCCTATTAAAACTACTTGTGTTCCTGGGTTTAAAAAAAAAAAACAATACTTAAGAGTATACTGATTTTATGCATCTAATGCACAAATGAAGGAAAAAATCCGAAAAAGAAATAACGTATAAAAATATGAATAAAATAAAACCTTCTTTGGCAGAGCATATGAAAATACTTAAACTAAGTTAATCAGATTAAAACAATAATAATAATAAAAATAATAGTCCCAAGCAGTAATTCAGGTATAATGAGCAAACAAATTAATTTATTACAATTCAAAACAATTCAAAGTAGAAAAAATAATTTGAGGCCAAAGTCATGTTTAATTACTGAAGACAACTTTATTTGAATGTTTCCACTATTGAGCTCTCCAGCCTTGTCCCAGTACTCTTTGTGATACTCAGTAACTTTCTAGAAATTATGAACTTAACCTTTTATCTGAATCACAAAGGTAGACTTCTCATACAGCCATCCATGCCTTGGAGGTTTGTTTCTCACATCACCTGCTCTTTGCCTTTTTCACTAAAAGTGGGGCCAGAAATCAGATTTACAACATCCAGGGGGTAATTTACTGGACACATAGCTGAGAGGTTTGGTTTGGTTTTATGGCACATCAACCATTATTGGTTATTTTATGCCAAATCCTGTTTTGACATATATATTAAATATATGATTTGTAAACACATTTTGTAGATACACACAGTTAAAGGATCAAATAGTTCTATTTCTAGCAATTCAATTTAGCATAAGTCAACAAAGTTAATTGATATCATATCCAGAACATTTACTAGAGGTCTTACCACTCCGCAGAGATGTAGTCAGTGTATTCGACAGCTCCAGCCAGCTTAGAGGATCAAGATGTCAAGTCAAATATCCTAGCAGACTACCACCTAGATGGAGGTTGTAAGTTCAATCCCTGTTGTTAGTTTCAACAGCAGTAAAAAAAGCAAAGAGTAAGTGATGCGAGAAACTCCTAAGGCATGGATGGCAGAATGAGAACATAATATGCATGTAATGTGCCTTTTTCTAATTTGCTTATTCATTGATAATAAAATGCAGGCACATTCATGGAGCTAATGAGAAAAAAGCATCTTTATTTAATAATCCACCAAATGCCAATGCACAGAAACTTAAGAAAGTTGAGAGAGTATTAACTTAAACATACCAAAAAATAACGAGCATGCATTCAATAATAAAATTATAAATTTGGTAGAAGATAGACAATAAATTTGGGTTTGGGTTTGGTTTCTTTATTTAATAGCATACCAACCTTTGTAGGTTATTTAATGCGAAAGCTATTCTCCTAGAATAGGAGTGGCACTATTTAACCCATACCTGGGAGGATAAGGGGGTTCATACCTTTCCCAAGGATATTTGCCTGAAAGTGAATGTAATAGCGTAACTGGAGTATGAACTCGCGTACTACGATCCCGCAGTCCATCGCATTAACCATTACACCATGAGGACACCCCCCCAATAAATTTGGTAGTTGGTTGGTTGGGTTTCATTTCATGGCATATCAACCTTTGTAGGTTATTTAATACCATATCCATTTTGATGCAAATAGTTCTATTTCAAACAATTCAGTTTAGCATGAGTACACAGTTTAATTGTCAGAACAGTTCTAATTCAGTTTAGTATAAGTACAGATTTTGTTTACACACACTTAAATGTCAAAACAGTTCTATATTAAACAATTTAGTGTAAGTACAGTTTCAATGTCAAAAACAGTTCCATTTCAAACAATTCAGTTTAGCATAAGCACGCTGTTTGAATGTAAGTACAGTTTAATTGTAAAAAAAACGATCTATTTCAAGCTATTCAGTTTTGTCAAACAGTTTTAATTCAGCTAATTCAGTATAGTATAAGTACAGGTTTTGTTTACACACAGTTAAATGTCAAAACAGTTCTTATTCTAAACAATTCAATTTAGTGTAAGTACAGTTTCAATGTCAAAAACAATTCCATTTCAAACAATTCAGTTTAGCATAAGCATACTGTTTAAAGTACAGTTTAATTGTCAAAAACATATCTATTTCAAGCTATTCTGTTTAGTCAAACAGAACTAATGCAGTTTAGTTCTATTTAACTCATAGATAGAACCCTTATCAGGTGCTACCACTCCAGGCCAGAGTGGACCAAGTAGCATTGGCAATGAAGGGGTGCTCCGCATTCCCCAAAGCTCCAGTATCACTGGAACCTCACCATCAGATTGTTTAGTGTCATATCAGGACACTTGTTGGTGGGAGATGTCTTGCAGAGGTGCAGTCAATGTATTCTACAGCCCCAGTCTACTGGGCAATAAATTTGGTGAAGATAGACAATCACAAATAGTGTGGTGCAGAGGAAATAAGGGGTATACATAATCTAATCTACTCCTTTGGAGGTACTTGTTGTGTAATGGTTATCATCATAGGAAATGGACTCAATGATACGAGTTCAAAACCTTGTCTAGGCTGTCTGAATTTCACATAAAATTTTGAACTCATAAGCAACGTTCTTCAATGGATCTCTATACATGGACATGCCAGAAATGACTGACCAGGAAGAATTTACATCAGCTTGGTGCACACACTGGGTGCATTTTGGATGACTAGCCAGGTGTGATGAATGATAGGGATAAATGGAGGGAATGGGTTAGGGAAATCCATACTCAGCGTGACTTAATGATGATAAGATTTTGGCAAGAAAATAGAAAAAAGTTATTTTAGGAAGAGATGATAGTGATGGGTCTTCTTGTGGGACAGAGTAATTCTATTTTTAGATTTGATGAAGCACTTGGATCATAGAAACTGTTACAAGTTATATTTATATTCACAATATAGAAACAAATCTTTATAAAAGGATGTATTTTTTAAACAGCCAAGAATTTCTATGATAAGACAAAATATGATCTAAGGTGTTGGTCCTACACTTGCCGACAAAACATCTTCGATCCAATCAGGCACAGACTCTAGAAGATGCTGTAATATCCTAACTAGCAAAAGGGAAATAACCTCATAGGGCTAAAACCACTGGTAAAAGTATGTATTCAATTATTAAGTCTTTAACATAGAAAATTAATATCTGCTTTAAAAAATCTTTCAAAATGACAATAAACTCCTACAGATTTTGCTTTAAAAAATTATAGCAGATTTTTAAACTAAGAACAGCCATTTCAGTTTATTTTTGAACAGCCATTCCATTTTTTTTGAATGGCCATTTCAGTGTTTTTAGAACACCTATTTTTTTAACACCCATTTCGGGGTTTTTTTTCTAAACAGACATTGCATTTTGTTACGCCTTTTTTTAAACACCCAATTCAGTTTTTTAAATAGCAATTTCAGCTTTTCCAGAAAATCTCTTTAGTTTGTTATTTCTTAAACTGTGTGTTATATATTGACCCCTGACCGAGCTGTCAATCAAGAGATGCACCTGTATAAAGAAGTGGAAGCAAGAGGGCATTATGAAAGAGCATGGGCAGGTGCCGGCGGCAGTTGAATTAGTTGGAGAGAGGAAGGCCAGACTGAGGGCCAGCTTGCAGACTGAGGGCTGTGGCCCTCCGTGAACCCTGGTTGAACAACCCCAGCCAAGATGTGGAAGAAGTGCTAAGTGGGTTCTTGAAGATAACACAGCGTGCTATGGTCAAGAGAAGAAGTTGGGTCAATATAGCCGTCTGTCCCTGTCTCTCCACCCATCTCTCACACACCACAGAAATATCAACCCTTTTGAGAATAAAGTGTGAGAGATACATATTTTTATAAAGAAGTGTGTTCATTTGTTCATCGAAGTTTGTAAATTATGTTTGATAATGTTTCTGCTTATATTTATATTTGTATATGTATGTGAGTATACAACACTGTGGAGATTCAGATTATTCCAAAAAATTGTTTTAAGTTTTTCTAATAAGGCAAATTGTGGTCTGCACTGTTACATTTAGAAAGGAAAATACAGGAATGTGGACGAGAATATTGGTGAGTTTCAAAAACTTTAATGACAGCCAAAAAGATAGCCCTTGTACTGTGAGTTGTACAAATGGAAGAAAACAGTTGCAAATGTTAGAGCAGGAATTAAGTATTCAACCTAAAGTTTCGAGAACCAGTTGGTCTAGGAGGAATGAATAGTTGACTAAGGAATAGTCTCCAAAAGGAACAATGGCCCATGGTTGAAAGCGCTCTCCTCGTGTTGAATGTTAGACTGTTCTACTGCTAGAATGAGTGAGGAAGAGAGTCTGTCTGTCCTGCTTGAAAAGTATGTGAGGAAGAAAGTCAGTCTGTCCTGCTTGAAAAATATGTGAGAAAGAGAGTTGGTCTGTCCTGCTCGAAAAGTATGTAAGGAAGAGTCTGAAAGAGCGTTTGCGCAGCCTTTTATACTACCAGGGAAAGTCATCCGAGTAGTATGGCTTAAATCATCCTCATTGGATGAAAATATAAAATCGAAACCTCAACGGCCAAAATAATTCCCGCACTAAATAATAATTTGAAATTATTTCTTTCAGCTACAAAGTGATTCAATTTGTAATGAATCGACATAATAAATGGAATTCTGGCTTTGTGTCTATTTGACAGACAAATACTTCAATTGAAAAAGTTATTGCACATCTACACTTTTATTTAGAACCTGTTAAGTCGAGTGGGTAGGCCATAATTTTAAAGATCAGAGATTGGAGTAGATTCGCAGATTGGCACACCATTACAAGTGAATTTAAGTCTCATTGGGTGTCTCCTTTTTCCAGTTTTGAGCCACAACTAAGCAAATCTTAGTAAATAACAATAAGTTCGAGTTTGTTTTACTGTAAACATATAGAATATTGTACCACCTTCGAAATTACACTTTTTAAAAATCTTTGGTGCTTATGCATCTATGTTACCGTGAAAAAGCCGAACTTTACCGAGCGTTTCCGGAAAGAATCGGAATATGCCAAAACGCCTAGATAATCAAATTTAAGCAAGCAGACGATAAAATAATTCAATCAATTTGTTCACAAAGTTATAAACAATTGTAAACAACATAGATTTAAAGCAGCTAATCAACAAACTATAATCTGTGGAAAAGGTGATACAATTCAGCGAAGAAAAAAAAAAACTAGTGTTTATACACTTATAGTACCGGGCTATTTTTAAATAGTATTTTCAAGTTAAATTCAAGTGTTACGATATCTTTTTTTATTAAATTGTTAGGTGAAAGTACAGAATAGTTACAAAACACCCCCTCCCCATGTTAAGAATGGGTTTTTAAATTATCACGTTATTACTTCTGCACGGAACAATAAGCGCATAAATACGAAAAAAAAAAAATTTAAAAAGACAAAAAAAAAATGATACAATAGCCAAAGAAAAAAACAAAAGATAAAATAAAAATTCAAACTATTTTTTTCATATTTAAAATTACAATACATTGTGTGAAGTTTTATTCTTTTTCTCCTGAAAAGATTGGTAACATTATCTATTAAAAATTGTCTTTTTCCTTTTCTTTTTTTGGGGGTCTTCATGCGTTTTGTCAACAAATTGGTTGACTTATTTTATCGTCTGCTTGCTTAAATTACGTTCCGGCATATTCCGATTCTTTCCGTTATCGACCCGGAAACGCTCGGGAATGTTCGGCTTTTTCGCGGTAACATCGACGCATAAGTATCTAATCTTTTAAATTTTAATTCAATTTTTTCTTTAATTTAAAAAAAAAAAATTTAATTTCAAAATTTTTTTTAAAACTTTGATTTTTTTGTTCTTAAGAAAAAATTAAAAATCCTATGACACAAATTTTAAAACTTGGGTGTTCTTCGTTCTAACCTTCATCAAAATTAGTTGAATATTGAAATAAAGTGTTTTGTTTAGAATATATTGAAAAATACATTTGTTTAAATTGGGTATCAATTTTTTGAGTCAACATGTGTGAAAGATTAAGTTGTTTTTAACATTAACCTTAAAAAGTCGTTCAAAATTTTTTAAGATCTCAAGAAAAATATTTTATTCGAATTCTGATTTAAAGTATATTTTCAATAAGTATAGTTTCAAATAAAATATCAACTGATTTCATTTTTCCTGTTTCGTTTACATATATTTTATTTACATTTTAATGAAAAAGTTTCAAATAAAATGTCAACTGTTTTATTTTCCCCCTTTTCGTTTACATATATTTTATTTACATTTTAAGGAAAAAGTTTCAAATAAAATATCAACTGATTTCATTTTTCCTGTTTCGTTTACATATAATTTATTTACATTTTAATGAAAAAGTTTCAAACAAAACATCAACTGTTTTATTTTTCCTGTTTCGTTTAAGTATATTTTTCGATTTAAATGAAGGGATAAGAGTGACTTAAATATTTCCACATTACTTAAGATACAAAGTAGAATTTGATAAATGAAATCATTCATAAATCAATATGTACACAATTGTCTTTTGAATTCGAATTAATTGTTGTTTTGCTTTTTTTTTTTCTCAGTTTCTTTGAAAGTTAATAGAAATACCTATTAAAGTTTATTAAACTTTTTCTTTTAATTTGAAATTTTTGTCTTGAATATAAAATCAATTCACTCCACACCACCAAAACAAAAGAAAAAACAACAAAAAACCCCAATGAAATCCACAGTAATTACAAAATATAAATAAAATATTCAAATAATGTTTTTTTTAATATTAAAAAAATTCCATTCAACTAATTTAACTATAACTTTTATCTTCGGAAATAAAAAGCGTATTCCTCTGGCAAACACGTATTGTTTATTCATAAAGAATTTTGTTTATTTACAAATAAAGAATCTTGTTTATTCATAGAGAAAGGATTTTGCTTATTTATAAAGAAAATATGAACTTTATACTTACAGCTTTCTATATGGTTGTTTGTTGTTTCTTTTGTTGTTGTTTTTTTTTTGTCGGTTAATTTCTTTTCCTTTGGGAAATACAACATTAGAGAAAAAGTAGAAACTTCAAAATTTTAAATAAAGCAAATAATTTCTGGTTGTATTCAGGTTTTAAATTTATCGTTTAGCGAACGACGTTCCTTAACAACGTAAAAATGTTCACTTAGATAAAGTTCAAGGGAGATAATTCTATTTTATCCCAGTTTTGAACTGGTCTCGTGTAATGTACGAGATGACTGTTACGGAGTCGATAAGCACGTCGACCCCGCAAATGATTTATAAGTTTAAGCGTGCGAGTAATGACAGTCAAAAGACAATGAAGGTAACAAAGGCGAGGCAACAATATAACAAAGATGACAATTTATTTGTCGTAAAGTTCGTGATAGTTGTATTGTGTCTTCAGTTAGATGGTTGGCGTCGGTAGCTGGTATGGTCGTAGTCGTCGATAGGTGTAGCTAGACGTTCGATGCAAGTAGCTGATGTTGGTCGAGTCGTAGAGGAGCAGCTAGACGTTCGATGCGAGTAGCTGATGTTGGTCAAGTCATAGAGGTACAGCTAGATATTTGATGCGAGTAGCTGATGTTGGTCGAGTCGTTGAGGTGCAGCTAGACATTTGATGCGAGTAGCTGATGTTAGTCAAGTCGTAGAGGTGCAGGTAGACGTTCGATGCGAGTAGTTGATGTTGGTCAAGTCGTAGAGGTGCAGCTAGACATTCGATGCAAGTAGCTGGTGTTGGTTAAGTCGTAGAGGTGTAGCTAGACGTTCGATGCAAGTAGCTGATGTTGGTCAAGTCGTAGAGGTGCAGCTAGACATTCGATGTGAGTAGCTGATGTGGGTTGAGTCGTAGAGGTGCAGCTAGACGTTCGAGGCGAGTAGCTGGTGTTGGTCGAGGTTGGTAGATCGGTGTCCCGGTTCTTAAAGTATATTGTATTAACTGGGGGTGCATCGATATGGTTGTTAGCCCGTACAGCGAGTCGTACGTGGGCTAGATGCTGCAATGCTAGGGCAGCCTGTACAGTGAGTTGTACGTGGACTGGATGCCGCATTGCTGGAGCGTGTCGTGGTCGAAGTTGATTTTGGCAGTTTGGTCGCGTAGAGTAGAGCGGGTATGGTGACTAAGACTTAACTATGTCTTAGAACTGCCGACCAAGTGAATGGACAGGGTAACTGTGGCTAAGGTTTGCCATGCCTTAGCACATTGGAAGTCAAGCAAGTGAATCGGTGAGGCTAGGGCTTTGTCGTGCCCCTAGCTGTGTGGACGTATTAGGAACGGTAGCTGAGGCTTAACCCGAGCCATAGCTCTGTGCAGTCGTGCAAACGGACAAGGGAACCGACAGCTTAAGCTAACCCGTGCTTTAGAGCTGCACAGCCGTACAAATGGACGAGGGAACTGACAGCTAAAACTAACCCATGCTTTAGCGTTGCGCAGTTAAGCGGACGAACGGACATTGGAACTGACTGAATGGTTAAGACCGGATGGTCTTAGAGTCCTCTTCATGTGTACCGCCTGGCCGTCTGCTTTGACGAGTCCGTAAGGACTGTCAAAGATACTCCAACCCGCAGAAGGTGACCTCTAATGGTCCTTTAAAGGACCTTTTGGCATATCTAGATGATGGAAGGCGAATGCGACCACAAGATGTGGGACTCAGCCTGGGAAGTAAGGTGAATGTGACCATGACAAGTAGGATTCAGTCTTGAGAGCTTCGCTGTGAAAAGCGTGCCGCCGGCCGGCGAAAAAAGGCTCGTTGATATCCAGCAGGAGCAGCGACAGTGTAACAGATCTGCCTAAGCGTAAAGTTCATCTTTTAAACAATAGGAGTGGAAGAACAGTTCTTCTTTCGCTCGGGATAGGCTTCAGAAGATAATCCACTTAATTTTGATAGACTTACTTTTGACAAAGGAGCCCTATTAATGATGTAAATGTCATTTATTCCCTTTTCTTAGCGGTAACGGCAGGTCAGAGTCGTATAAGGTTTCATCATTTCCAGCCATATCTTAAGACATGGCAACTGCAACAACGCTAAACTGAATTGTTTGAAAAAGAACTGTTTTTGACATTGAAACTGTGTACTTATGCTGAACTGAACTGTTTGAAATAGGACAGTCTGAAATTTTTCTAAACTGAATTGCTTGAAATAGGACTGTTTTGTCATTGAAACTGCGTACTTATGCTAAATTGTTTGAAATTTAATTCAGCGTTAAATGACCCGTAAAGGGTTGGTACGCCGTAAAACAATACAACCAACTAATAAAAAAACCACAGAAAAGTCGTTAAACCCAAAAGTTTGAGTTAAAATATATCCTTGTCTCTTTCTATCCGTCTTTAGTGTTTAGATTTGGTTTTCTATAACACTATCAATTATTTGACAACACAAATGAATAACGAAACTTCTTTTGAAAACACAACAACGAAAGGTTTATTATAGTTGCAGGTGTAAAAGAGTAAGAGTGAGAAAGTGTCCCTTTTGGTGTCGCCGGTTAGTGTGTTTATCCTTGAGTTTGTAGGAAGCGTGTGTGTATGACTGACCGCAAGGCTGGTAGCTGCGTTTCCTTTTGTGAAGGCGAGAGAGGTCTGACATGGCCGATAGCTAGGTGCTATCTCTGATTATGTATGGGTGTCACTGTAGCGGGTTACTGGCGTAACTAACTGCAAGGCTGGTTCTTCTGTTTTGTGAAGCTAGTAGCCGCGTTACTTCTGTGAAGGCGAGAGAGGTCCGTCATGGCTGATAGCTAGTTGCTATCTGTCGTTGTCGGCTGACCACCAAAGGGACTAGAAAAAATAGTTCTATAGAGGGAGAAGGAATCAATGCGCTCTGCCAGCCGATTGGTCGGTTATTGCCAAATCGCTTGGCGGGGGCATTGATTCGCGAAAGGAAATAGATCTTTGGCTGCTACACGTCCTTAATTCTCTTGCCGCTTCACATAGAAAAATAATTGCCCAGTCGGTGGGGGCTGTAGAATACATCGATTGCGCCTCTGCAGAGGGGTAAGACCCCACCTACCCAACGAGTGTCCTGGATATGACACTAAACAATCTGATTGTGAGGTTCCAGTAATGCTGGAGCTTTGGGCAATGCAGAGTACCTCTTCATTGCCATCGCTCCCAGGTCCACTCTAGCCCGGAGTGGTAGCACCTGATAGGGCCCTATCTATGGGTTAAATAGAACTAACGGCATATTTATGCTAACTTGAACTGTTAAACTAAACTGAATTGCTTAAAATAGAAATGTTTTTGACAATTAAACCTTACTTAGATTTAAACTGCGTGCTTGTGCTAAACTGAATTATTTGAAATAGAACCGTTTTGTTTAACATAGAACCGTTTTGACATTTAACTGTGTGTAAACAAAATCTGTACTTATACTAAACTGAATTAGCTGAATTAGAATTGTTTGAATAAATTGAATAGTTTGAAATAGAAATGTTTTTGACAATTAAACTGTGTAATAATGTTAAACTGAATTGTTTGAAATAGAACTTATTATTTACATAAAAATGGATTTGGTGTTAAATAACCTACAAAGGTTGATATGCCATAAAATCCAACTAACCGACCAACAGAAAAAGAAGACAAGTGAATGAGGTTAGACGAAGAAAAAGAATTCAAATACAAAAATCAGAATCATCTCAATAAAACAAAGTTATTAACCAACATGTAAACCACAACTAACGAGTAAATAGCACATTCTTCTACACTCCATACATTCATGCTGGATGGTTGTGTTATCCTAATTTGACACCTTGACCTCAGGCCTTCCACCCAGGACTAGGTTTATTGCTTGGTGCCTGAGGCGCCCCATTAAAGAAATGCCGCCGAGGTCAATAAATTTGGTACCTGCCATGCATGAGTCTCAATTCGTGTATAGACCCCAACATAAAACGGCCTTGTGCCATATTCTGATGCGGTAGGATATCAGATACGTCGCAATCGCGGCAAACAGTGGATAGGCAGTTAAAAATTGAAGTATTTTTTAATTTAAAACAAATATGTTAGTTTGTAGCAGAAAGAAACTTGAACTTTTGTTTGACGCGTAATTTAATTTGACCGTTAGAGTCGGCGAACATTTTCACCCAATCAGGATGACTTGTCCGATTCAGCCCGAACCATATTTCCTAGCAGCACCAAAAATTAAAGAAAGCCTGCGTATCTCTCTCTCTCTCTCTCTCAGAAATCCTCAACGGGAACGGACGTCTTACTGTCTATTCCTGAATAGCAGTAGAGCATCAACCATTATGAGGAGAGCCATCTAGTTTATGGATCCCTTGGGTCTGTTCTTCTAGACCAAGGGATTCTAGTTTAAAACAAATTAGATGATACACTTCCTACCTTCTTTCCTTACTACGAGACCTCGCAGCATACCAGTGTAAACCCCTTTACTTCATGGTACTATTAAAACTTTCATTTAAAACCTAACGACATCTTCGTTCTTCTCCACCACCTTTATTTTCCATCAACATTTAGCGAGGGGATAACTACCAACGAAATACCAACGCAACCAACGAAATACCAACATAACCAACTTAAACCTTAAACCAAAAACCCAACAATAATAACAATAATAATAATGTTATCCCCATCGCTATAAATGGCGACCTTCCGACTGGTGAGAACACGCAACCACATATAAAAACAAATTAAATATCCCACTACAAAATGGAAATTAAATATCAAAACACAATATCGCCTCCTACAAGTTTTATTGCATCGTTTTCCAATCCAGGGAATATTTTCTACTTTTCTGATATTGTGATTTTTAATAAAAAAAAAAACTCCAACTGACTTCATTTGTTTATTTAGAATTTAAAAAAAGAAGCAAATATTTTATGGAGTGTTCTAAAAATCAAATGAAGAGAAGTGAACAGAAAAATATTCCGACATTTTTTCTAACACAAAGTACCATTTCATATTCAGTAGAAAAAGTACACAAATATCTATTAGTCGCTCCCTGACTCTTGTTATAAAGTTTTTATAAGTCGTTTGGTCGTCTGAGCGGTAAGATACTAAGTCTAACGTAAAGTCTGGAGGGTTTCGATCCCAACTTCAAGCGTCCTACGTCTATTGCCACACTGAAGAGCTGTGATACAACGAAAGTCTGTCTATGGAAGACAACATGCAGTGTAAAGATTCTCTTTGGTCCCAAATTAGAGCCTGTGTTAATGTATATAAAATAGACCAGACCCGGATATAAGAGACTCCTTCTCCGGTCCCAACAACTCTCTTATATTTCGGTTACATTATATATAGATTTCCAAAAATGATAAATCAAATTTTAGAATCGCATTCGTCTAATTCCAAATATGTTTTACATCTATTAAGAATAAAATATTTTCACTCATTAAAAAAGATATTTCATATTGAACCTTCGTGAATTAAAAAAATATCTTCCCGATAAATACGTATTTTTGTTATCAAAGAAAGAAAATAAAAGGATGCAATACTTACTTTTTCTATTTTCTTTCGTCTGATTTTTTCTTTCTATAAATGCAACATTACAGAAAACCGATAAAGTGTAAAATTTTAGATAAAAAGAACCAATATTTTCTGGTTTACTAAATTTTAAAACCTGTCTTTTGCAATCGGCAGAAAAAATGTTTTGTAAATAGCGGAATCCAAGGGAGGTAATTCCAATTTCCCTCATTCAACAAAATGGATTATTTAAAAGTAGCTTTAAAAAGTTATTTTTAAATAATTGAATCACTCGTTTTATTCCACTAATCAAAGAATGCCGTAACAAATTTTTATACTTGTGCTGAATATCCTCAGAAACAAGGTCTGGGGTAATGTGCAAACAAATTTTACAAATATGTAATATTTACATTCATTATTCAGATAAGTTTAGTATAAAGTAAATAAAGTTGGGGACTTTGGTTGAGAGTGACCCAAAGACTCCCTTTTTCAATAGTTACCACTCTACTCCATGGATTGCTCCAGTTAGCCCTTGATCCTTACCTTATAATGCTGAGTGCTAAGCCAGGTGGCATCAAGCACCATTTTTTGGAGTCTTTGTTATGACTTGACCAAAGATTGAACCCCGGTCTCAAGGGCCATTGGCGAACACT
Source organism: Sepioteuthis lessoniana (assembly GCA_963585895.1). Classification (NCBI taxonomy): domain Eukaryota; kingdom Metazoa; phylum Mollusca; class Cephalopoda; order Myopsida; family Loliginidae; genus Sepioteuthis; species Sepioteuthis lessoniana. The sequence goes on from OY757908.1 coordinate 27,513,600, forward strand.
CTCCCCGGTTTAATTCAGCTGCTTTAGTCATAAAATTCTTAAATTTACACATATATATTAAATATATATGATTTGGTTAGGTTGGGTTTTATGGCATATCAACCATTGTAGGTTATTTAATGCCAAATCCTCTTTATACATATATATCAAATATATATGATTTGATGTAGTTGAGTTTTATGGTATGTAAACCCTCATAGGTTATTTAATGCCAAATACTCGTATTGACATTGTTTTGCTTCCTCAACTGTGGTTTCTTGACAGCAATTCTGCCATATAGGCCAGCTTCACCGTGTCTTCTCCTTACAGTGGATGTTGACACATTTTTTTCACAACATTGATGAAATTGTCCTATGCATAGGTAAAACAGATGGTATCTAAAAAAAAGTAAGCAAATTTGGCAACCATAGTTGAAAGCAACCCAAAAGTTCCCTACTCCACTAAGGTAGAAGGGTGAGCGCTACTAATTTTTTTGGATTGTTCTATTTTACCCTTGATCCATACCTTATAATGAATGCTGAGTGTTAAGTAAGGTAGCCTTAAGTAGCATTTTTTTGAGTCTTGTGTATGATTCGTCATAGTAGTCAACCACAGTCTCCCAGGCCATTGGCAAACACTCTACCTACTCAACCAATGTTTCATTGTTTGTTTGGATTTATGGTATATCAACCTTTATAGGTAATTTAATGCTAAACCCATTTAAAAAAAACAGTTCTATTTCAAACAATTCAGTTTAGTATATAAAAACAGTTCTATTTGAAGCAATTCAATTTATCATAAGTAAGCAGTTTCAATGTGAAAACTGTTCTATTTCAAGCTATTCAGTTAAAACAGAAAAACACAGTTTAGTTCTATTTGACCCATAGATAAGACCCGATTAGGTGCTACCACTCCTGGCCACAGTGGACCAGGGAGCAACGGCAATGAAAGGGTGCTCCGCTTTCTCCAAAACTCCAGCATTACTGGAACCTTACCATCAGATTGTTTGGTGTCATATTCAGGACACTCGTTGGGGTGGGTGTCTTACCCCTCTGCAAAGAAGCAGTTGGTGTATTCTACAACCCCAGCCAACTGGGCAAACTCAGCCAATGGTAGTATCTAGCGAGCAGTAATTCAACACAATAAAGTCTAATGTTGGTTCAAGGTGATGGGGAGTATCACATAACTTTTGGAAAACGTTTTATTCATGCTAAGTACTTAAGAAGAAAAACGCCTTCAACTCCAGTTTTTCAAAAGATATTTGGTTACATTAAGGTGAAAGTTACCGACGAAGACTTGTATTTAGTATAATAAATAAAAACATTGTCTTGCTTAACTTGTTTCATTAAAAATAACACTTTTACGATGAGATATAAAATTTTTAGGGTGGCCAAATACTTTTGACTGGTTGTGTATCATCATTTCCTTCCAACACCCAAGGTCTTGAGTAAAAAGTCGATGAATGATCGTAAGAAACCGAAATTAAAATATTATTATTATTATTATTATTATTATTATTATTATTATTATTATTATTATTAACCGGCTCATTGGCCTAGTGGGTAGTGTGTTCGCCAATGGTCTGGGAGGCCTAGGCTCAATCCCAGATCGCATCATACCAAAGGCTTTAAAAATGGCACTTCATACCTCCTTGCTTAACACTCAGCAATATAAGGTACGTATCGCGGGTAAAGTGGAGCAATCCAGGGAAGGAGTAGCGCCCTCCCCAACACCTCGGTGTAGTAGCTATTGAAACCAACTTTACTTTTACTTATTATTATTATTGCTACTACTACTATTTTGCCCAGTCGGCTGGGGCTGAAGAATACACCAACTGCTTCTCTGCACGGGGATAAGACTCCCTCCTCATAACAAGTGTCCTAGATATGATACTAAACAATCTGATGGTGAGGCTCCAGTAATGCTGGGCCTTGGGGGAATGCGGAGTACCCCTTTCATTGCCGTTGCTTCCAGGTCCACTCTGGCTCGAAACGGTAGCACCTGATAGGGTCCCACCTATGGGTCAAAGAGAACTAAACCGTGCAACTTATCCAAAACGGAATTGCTTAAAATAGGACTGTTTTGACATTGAAACTGCGTACTTATGCTAAACTGAATTGCTAGGAATAGAACAGTTTTGACATTGAAACTGCGTACTTATGCTAAACTGAATTGTTTGAAATGGAACTGTTTTTTATGCTACACTGAATCGTTTGAAATAGAACTGTTTCTGACATTAAAACTGTACTTACGTGAAACTGAGTTGTTTGAAATAGAACTGTTTTGACATTTAACTGTATGTAAACAAAATCTGTACTTATACTAAACTGAAATGGTTGAATTAGAACTATTTGACTAAACTGAATAGCTTGAAATAGAAATGTTTTTAACAATTAAACTGTGTACTTACACTAAACTGAATTGTTTGAAAAAGTACTGATTATTTGTATAAGATGGATTTGGCATTAAATAGCCAACAAAGGTTGATATACCATTAAACCTAAACAAACAAAACCGACAACTAACATTATTATCACTACTACTACAATTATTACTACGACTACTACTTTTATTATTATTATTATTATTATTATTATTATCATTAGTAGTAGTAGTAGTAGTTGTAGTAGTTGTAGTAGTAGTAGTATCATCATCAGCAGCAGCAGCGACAGCAAAATCCCTCCCAAGTCCGAGTGAAATGTCTTTCTTTCATCAAGACGCCATTAAACGTCTGAGGAAATATACATCGGTTGTAACTTTTTTCCGGAAATGACGTCACTCCATGTGTCGTCTATGACACCCAAAATGTATTTTCTTGTCTTCCTGTTTGGAAGGCTTACATTCCGATGGGAAACACCCAAGCAAACACGGCACACGAGGCCACGTTTGATGGTAGGTAAACTCGCGTTTCTCTGAATACACAAACAATTTTTTTATCCATTTTCTGATGTCAAACATATATACTAATTTTCAAATTATTCGTATATTTCCTAAAACAATTATATTTTGTTTTTTTTCGCCATTTAATCAATAATATTTCTAATTCTAACAATCAATTTTGATATCCTTTTTGATGTCATAAAAATTAACGAGAGTAAAACTTTTAAATTTGTCAGTTTTTAATCTAAAATTTTAAAGTTACTTTCTCTGATTTCATAAAATTCAACGATAATTAAAAAGAATCTTTTTACAAAAAATTCTTAACAATCCCTTTTAGTACACGGTTTATGTACTTCGTCAGCACAACTAAAGTTTTGTTGCTATGTTTGGTATTCCATAGATGAATTGACCAATCAGACAATCTATTTTAATCCCGTTAAGTGGTGTAATGGTTTGCGACCTAGACAAGAAAACCTTCGTAAGTGAGTTCGATTCTCGTTGGGTGCCCTATTTATGCGGCCTTATATGAATTAGTAAATTACTATATATAAAAATAGCTACTTGTACTATAGTATCTGATTACTTCCATTTTATGGAAACTAATTGATTCTTTAGTGTTCACCAATTTTCCGGGAGACTGAAGTTCAATCCCAGGTTGAACCATACCATGGACTCCAAAAAAATTGTAATTGATGCGTCTTTGCTTAACTGTCAGCGTCATATGGTACGTATCAAGGGTAAAGTGAAGCAACCCAGGGAAAGGAGTAACGCCCTTCTTTGCACCTGGGTGTAGTAGCTAATGAAAAGGGAACCTTTGGGTCGCCCCCAACTACGGTTGCCAACTTTGTTCACTTATATTTTAAGAAAAAAAACAACAAGCAACAACAAAAAATAAAACTCATTTTGTAATTATTAAACGGCACTTATCCTGCTATGGAAATATTTCTGGAAATAAACCTTCCCTCTTCTAAAAAAAAGTTAGTTTTAACCATTTTATTTTTTTATTAAATATTTTCATTTAAAAAGTACGTCTTCAACTCACTTCAATTCATCCCCCTGCTTTTATGGGACCCCAAATTCAAAACCTTTTTAAATAGATATGGATATATGTTGAATGATGATAATAATAATAATAATAATAATAATAATGTTTGAACAAGGAGACTTGCTGTCACTTGTTCTCAAGAGAAGAAAGACAATAATTTTTTTTTGTATCACTCATAAATTTAGAGTAAACTTCTGGCTTTGTCTGTTCAAATGTTGCTATGACTGTTGCTTTTAGCTCTTCATAGTTAGAATTTGCAAGTAACGTACTTGGTAGTTTTGTGACGAGGTCGGCAGGTAAAATTTAAAATTTAGAGTAAAGTTCTGGCTTTGTCTGTTCAAATGTTGCTATGACTGTTGCTTTTAGCTCTTCATAGTTAGAATTTGCAAGTAACGTACTTGGTAGTTTTGTGACGAGGTCGGCAGGTAAAAATGACAGCACGGGCAAGAATTTTCAGTTAGTTTTCTTAATTCTATGTAGAAGAAACTGTGCTTCGACAATAGTAAATCAACCTGTAACTGCACATTCCGTGAATTGAGGTATTTTAACGGTTACAGTCGAGGCAGATAATTCCTTCGTGTCAGACATGATAAAAATGTAAAGTTTATTAGGAAAATGGAGGGGTTACCAACTCGAAATAGGAAGTAACAAGGGGTCATAAAGCAAATCCTTCTTCAGACAACTGGTCTAGCACTAAGGGTGTTCTCTGGACTTACTGGTTCCAATTTTGTTACATTTACTATCATCCATTTAACGCTGTTAAAAAAAAATTATTGTCTTTCTTCTCTTGAGAACAAGTGACAGCAAGTCTCCGTGTTCAAACATTATTATTATTATTCAACATATATCCATATCTATTTAAAAAGGTTTTGAATTTGGGGTCCCATACTTTATTTCTTCTTAGTCTTTCCAATATTCTAACAAAATACCAGGATGGTGACGATTTACAGCTTATATAATTTTGGCTAAAATTCAAAGGCACTATAAAAAAAAACAAAAAAAACTTAAACATATGACTGAAACTCATTCTTTTAGATGGCGAAAGTTTATAACGGCAAACATTTTCCTAGCCAGAAATTCAAGGACAAAAGCTAAACTAGATATTTCTTGATGAATATGATTTTTAAGAGTTACTATAAATTTTTAAATATTTTTCAAAAGTTCAATTTTTCTTTGGTTTTGGTTCGGTTGGATTTTATGGCATATCAACCATTGTAGGTTATTTAATGCCAAATCCTCTTTATACATATATATTAAATCTATAGGATTTTGTTTGGTTGGATTTTATGGCATATCAACCATTGTAGGTTATTTAATGCCAAATCCTCTTTATACATATTGTGACGGGAATAAAAGATTAAAGATCCCCGGACGAGCAACCATTTTTAGTATGACGGATGGGGCCTAAATATATTTGTCCCACTCAGGAGTTTATTTTTCGCACGTGTGAAGTCGGGGGAGTCTGGCACTTAATCCCTCGCAGAATAAGTCCTAGTTAGAGTCCTTTCTAGGGCATATGGGAACTGGCAGATAATGTGGGGGTTAATTTGGGCTAGACTGACCACCGCTGGCAAGGGGTTTCCATTTTTTCACGTTACACACACCCACCAGACCACTACCTCTTCCTACCCCAAGGATAATGGAAGATATGGGCCTCTAGGTTTAGATATTATAATATTAATTATCGTAGTCGACAATTCCAGTTTCCCGTGTAATATTTTTAAAAGGCGAATAGGACATTTATCGAGAATAAATTGAGGCAAATGAAGCTGAAAAGGAATATGCAAAAGACAACTTGATAGGCAGACAACATAAATTTCGACCCAAGGAGAGATACAAAATATAACAAGGTTTTTAATACATGTAGACACACATATTTAACGTGTCGGCTATATTATCAGCGGACAATATCAAAATACAAATGTCTTTCTTCCTTATTCTTTTCTTCCTTCTTTAAATTGAGGGAGTGAGAGTATGTAATTGCAATACTTAGGAAGGGTGGAGGGAGAAAACAGTCTTAAGGTTTACTTAGCTTTTTGACGGGTTCCTTCTGAGAGTATTTTCTCTTATATGGGCTAGCGGGATTTTATATAGCTTGGCTTGAAGGCGTCTGTCATCTTCTTGTCCAAGATTCTCTCCGCTTTCCCCCGGAATTTCAGCGACAGTTTCTATTCAACTGCTGTCCTGAAAACCCCGGCTCTGCTTCTTCTCCCGGAGTTTGGCATGAGATTCGCCTGTCCGTTCACGGCAACCTCCGTCCACTAAACTGATTTCCTTATTCCTATTTCTGCTGACGAAAAGGGTGCTACTTCCGCTTTAGGGTTCTGGCCAATCATTTAGCCTCTTTCTTCTTCTTTCACCCTGTCAGTCGATTCCCTCGGACTATTATATCTATCCTCAATGATCCCTTTCTTTATCCATCTGGTCACAGAGTGCAAACATCTGTTGGCTTTCATTCTGACCTGGATTTGTTACTTCGGCCTCGAGGAAATGACCTACATTCCTTATTCCTCTTTTAACGGTCAGTCTTTGGCGGCCTGTTAATTCAAACACGGAGGGGTAGGGGAAATTTCTTATTTCTCTCCTCTCAATGGTAGACCACGTGACAATATGTATTAAATATATATGATTTAGTCTGCTTTGGTTTTATAGCATATCAACCATTATTGGTAATTTAATGCCAAACCCTCTTTGTACATATATATTAAATATATAGGATTTGGTTTGGTAGGGTTTTAAGGCATATCAACTATTGTAGGTTATTTAATGCCAAATCCTCTTTATACATATATATTAAATCTATAGAATTTGGTTTGGTTGGATTTTGTGGCATATCAATCATTATAGGTTATTTAATGCCAAATCCTCTTTATACATGTGTATTAAATATATATCATTTAGTCTGCTTAGGTTTTATGGCATATCAACCATTATAGGTAATTTAACGCCAAATCCTATTATGCATATATATCAAATATATAGGATTCACTTTGGTAGTGTTTTATGTCATATCAACAATTGTAGGTTATTTAATGCCAAATCCTCTAATTACATATATATTAAATATATAGGATTTAGTTTGGTTTGGTTTTTTGGCATATCAACTATTGTAGTTTATTTAATGCCAAATCCTCTTTATACATATAAATTAAACTTATATGATTTGGTTTGGTTTGGTTTTATGGCATATCAACCATTGTAGGTTTTTTAATGCCAAATCCTCTTTATACATATAAATTAAACATATACGGTTTGGTTTTATGACATATCAACTATTGTCGGCCATTTAACACCAAATCCTTTTTATACACATTGTTACGAGTTTCCACCCGTATTTTTAATTTTTCGAGATATGGACGATGTCCTATTTGTGAGTTACTAAGACCACGGACGAATGAGGGTTTCAAGGTTAAAGAGGTCGATGTGTTATGGATGAACACATGGGGTATTCTGAACCGGACAAACAATATGACGCGTAGTTGGTTTTCTCCTTTTTTTTATACATGTATCATTCTTGCATTTTTTTTATTTTAAAAGAAAGCACAACTGTAACAACAGACAAACAAAGAGCAAAATGAATACAACAAAAAAATATACAGCAATGTGGAGGACAAGTCGCTCCCAATAGTATCTGACTATGTCCTTCCAATAAGACAAAGCTCTCCTTTTTCCAACTTGTTTTAAAATTGTATCCACATCTTACTTTTCCCTTTACAATTAAAGGGAGGGAACTTCCTTGTTTTTGTTTTTTTTTATATCTTTTTTTTCTTCTTTCACCGAAAAACAAGAGTCTCTCCTCTTCGTCTTTATGGATATACAAATTTTAAACAAATAGGTTTTCCGCCGAAACTAGCTGCTGATGAACAGCCTCAAAAAATGTTTCTTTGGAATAGTCTTGATATGGACCTTTATTTAGGTTACGTATATTATTCTCGATAAAAATTTTGACTAACCTTTTTTTTAATCTTTCCTTTCTTTTGTTAATTTTTTTCTTTTTTTCTTATATTTGTTAATCTCCTATTAACGAGTTGCAAGGCACCAGTTTTTGTTTTCCCTTTCTTTTGCGTTGAGCCTCAAGTTCTTACTCTACGGAGCCACAGCTTCTATTGGCCGAATTTCTCCTTTCACTGGACCCCGTGAAAAGGCGACCTTTCTCTTCCTTGGCGAAGCTCGAAACTGACTTTTTGGGTTTCGTTTCTTTTTGGCGGTAAAACGCCCTCCCTGCCTCGACCAATGGCATGTCTTTTCCTTATCTGGGTCAAGACCTTTGCCCCTTCTCGGCTGCTTCTTCCACTGTTGCTAGGGCTCGAATACTCGCCAATCGCCTGCCCCACTTCCGATTCTCATAGTAGTCCTTGCATTATAATCCTGCCGTGGCCGGTGGCTGTAACAACATACACATGGACAAAAATATAAGATCACCCTCAAAAATGAAGAAAAAGATATTTTTACAATTTTTAAATTATGAAAATCAGATATATGAAAGATAAGGCATGAAGACAAATTTAAAATATGAAGAAATTTCAATTCATTTTTTATCCGTATATTAGCATTTATGCTTAATTTTAAAAGTTTGTTTTGTCATAAATATAAGATCAATGAGCAGAAGTATAGACTATAATGGCAAATATTTTATTTAATATTTTGTAGATCTGCCATTAGCTTTGATAACCTAAAAAATTTGGCTAGAGATTTTATCAGCTAGTTTCTGAAGTTGAACCGAAGGTATTTTTTCCCATGGGTTTTAGATTTCATTTTTGAGTTCAGAAATTGCTAAGTACTGTCAACCTCCTTCATAAGCTTTTTTAACAATCAATCCCCAAAATTTTCTATAGGATTGAGGTCTAGAGAACATGCTGGGTGGTCAAGAAGTCTTATATTTTGTTCAAGCAAGTACTTCTTTGTTATTGATATATTGTGGATAGCAGTATTATCTTACTGAAAAATGCATTCTTCTCCACATCGACAACACCTTTCTAGTGTGAGAGATAAATCATTTAGCATCTTCACATAATCCAATGCTTTTTGTCATCCACTGACAAATTGTAGTTTAAGTTTTCCTGAAGATGAGAAGGCCCCTAGATAATAAGAGATCCTCTTCCACTATGCCTTGTTCAGCAATTCATTTCTGGAAAATTTTTTGCATGCCAGTACTTCTGAAAGCTATTTGGGCCATCTAAATTGAATTTTCTTTTCGTCCGAGATAACAACTTTTCACAATTCTTTAGCTCTCAGGGTTTGATATTGGCGAGCATATTACTGTCGTTTCTCATTATGCTTTATAGTTAACCTTGGACAATTAATTCTTTTCTTATGCTTAATTTTTTCGTTGTTTAAATGCCTTCTAATTGTTCTAGTACTGCAAGGAGCATCCACTTGGGATTTCAATATTTTTGATGTTGACAAAGTTTTCTTTTTTACTTCATGAACAATTTTTCTTTTGAAGTGTGGTGATAATTTTTCAGTAATTGCAGATAATGGTTTTACTGTGTCCTAAGGCCTTTGAAATTTCTCTCAGAGATTTTCCAACTCTTTTCAGAGCTGAAATCTCACCTTTCTCAAATTCAGATAATTTAGTTCCTTTAGCCATTTATGTTTTTAGTATTTTAAGTTTTACAGTTTTAATTGCTTTTATATTACGTAGTCTATATATGATAAATTTTTCAAATAAATCAAGTCTTTTTTTCCTGTAATTTTTATTGGTGGTCTTATATTTATGTCCAAAATAGATTTTAAAATTTAGCTCAAATGCTAATATACATATAACAAATGAACTGAAATTTCTTATTTTAAATTTAAATGTCTCTTAACCTTATCTTTCATATATCTAATTTTCATTACTTAAAACATGTAAACAATATCTTTTTCTTCATTTTTGAGGGTGGTCTTATATTTTTGTCCAGGAGTGTATATATCAAATATATGATTTGTGAACACATTTTGTTGATAACATTTTTAAACGAGCCTGAGCTTATTTTTTTATACAGTGAAATGGTTTCACTTATTTCTATCTAATATGAATCATTCCATTAACTATTAGTCATTTGTTTGGACAGTTAAATGTTTTCAAGTATTCCTATGTATCACTAACAATTCAATTAAATATCAGTCATTTGTATACACACTGTAAAATGATCAAATTGTTCAATTTAAGTACACAGTTTTTTGTTTACACACAGTTAAATATCAAACAGTTCTATTTGGCCCACAGATAGGATCCTATCAGGTGCTACCACTCCGGGTCAGAGTAGACCTGTGAGTGATGGCAATGAAGAAGTACTCTGCATTCCCCAAAGCTCCAGTATTACTTGTGCCTGGCTATCAGATTGTTTAGTGTCATATCCACGACACTCGTTGGGAAGTCTTAGCCCTCAGCAGAGATACAATTGCAGCATTCTACAGCTTCTACGGTTTTTCTGTGTATTTGATTGATTTTAACGGCATGCCAACCTGTCTAGGATTTTTTTTCTAAAGAATGAAAATAAATTTTCAACAGAACAGGGCATTGTTCTGTGTTGTCTTCTTATTCATCTCGACAAATTCAGAAGTAATGAAAAAAATTTACACTAAATAATTTTTATTTTATGAGAGTGAGCGGAAAAGTTCATAGGCTGATGTCATATCTGTTGCTGATGACTTTTTAACCAATGAGATTCCAGCGCTGCAACACTGATAGAAGTGTGTTGACCATAAAGGAGCCTATGTTGAAAAATAATCTTCATTTCATCTCATTCCATGAGATTATCTTGGTGTGCCTATGAACTTTTCAGCCGACCTTCATACAACCACCTTTCTGCTACTATCTTTCATTTAAACGTAAAACCAGGATTAAAATATTTACATTAAAAAGTTTACATTGGCTAATTGATTGGTTTTTATGGCATATCAAACCTTGTAGGTTATTTAACGCCAAATCCTCTTTGTACATATATTTTTTTTTTTCATCATACAACGTGTGAAAGCACGTGCGATACCCTAACCTCATCAGCTGCCAACCAAGGTGATAACACAGTTTCGGTAGCTCAAGGCTAGGTTATTTAATGCCAAATCCTCTTCGTACATATATATTGAAAATATACATATGATTTGGTTGGGTTTTATGGCATATCAACCCTTTTAAGTCATTTGATGCCAAATCCTCTTTATACATATATATTAAATATATATATGATTTGGTTGGGTTGGGTTTTATGGCATATCAACCATTGTTGGCTACTTAATCCCAAATCCTCTTTATACATATATATATGATTTATTTAGTTTGGATTTTATGGCATGTTAACCCTTGTAGGTTATTTGATGCCAAATCCTCTTTATATATATATATATATATATATATAATTTGGTTAGTTTGGGTTTATGGCATATCAACTATTGTAGATTATTTAATGCCAAATCCTCTTTATGAATAGATATTTGGTTTGGTTGAGTTCTATGGCATATAAACTATTTTAGGTTAATTCCAAATCCTCTTTATACATCTATATTAAATATATCGGATTTGTAAACACATTTTGTCAATAACATTTTTGGATCTAGCAAACCCATATTTACCCCATTTGTAAAGATTTTTGCTCTAAAATATGCTTCTCTGTACATATCATATATTCTTTTGTAAATTTCACATGGTTTGTATATAGTCACCCAAAAATTTGATAACAGATCTCTGTTCAAACTTTGAGCAACCTGAAATACAGCCATTTTGAATAGTCTCAGAACAAATATTTTTGTTCAATTAAAATAACATTTGAATTTATCATTTTTTAATTATGTTGGGTTGGCTGCAGTAGGCTGTTGTAGTTGCGGTTGTACTGGAGTGTTGGTGGTGCATACAGTGACGTCTACTTGGCAACTGGACTCTGGACATCAACTACTACTACTACTACTACTGTACTGCTATTATTTGTCCCTTATGTATCTTCTATATCCATGCTGTATGGCTATATTTGTATTACACGTATTTGTGCATGTTTATAAGCCGGCTTTGTTATTTCACTGAAACATCTCTGAATAATATTTTTCCACTTCCATATTCATTAGCAAATGTAAAGATGGAAAGTCTCATTCAATTTGTTTTTTAACCCTTTGAGCTCCAGCAGCTATTATTTGGTCACAAACTTATTTAATGATCCTCATACAAATTGTCTGAGTGAAGAATTCTTAGACAAAAGTATAAAAAAACTATACAAGAATTCTTCACTTGGACATTTTATCCAAGGATTCTTCAATTGTACCCTTTGTCTAAGATTCTTCGTTTTTGCATTTTGTTTTGGGATTCTTCACTTCTACATTGGTATTTCTAATAAAAAAAAATGCAGTTTTATAATTTTATTGGTTTTAAATGTATTTTGAATTATCTATAGAATATTTCAACCTATTATTTAACAGTCTGTAAAGCAGTAGATTGTTTGTTTGGGTTTTATGGCATATCAACTTTTGTAGGTTATTTAATGCCAAGTCCATTTTTATACAAATGTGCAGTTCTTTTTCAAACAATTCAGTTTAGCATAAGTACACAGTTTAATTGTGAAAAACATTTCTATTTCAAGCTATTCAACTTAGTCAAACAGTTCTGTTTAGTATAAGTATAGTTTTTTGTTTACACACAGTTAAATATCAAAACGATTCTATTTTGAACAATTCAGTTCAGCGTAAGTACAGTTTCAATGTCAAAAAGAGTTTTGTTTCAAACAATTCATTTTAACATAAGTCTGCAGTTGAAATGTCAAAACAGTTCTATTTCAAGCAATTCAGTTTAGCATTAGTGCGCAGTCAAGTTCTATTTGACCCATAGATAGGACCCTATCTGGTGCTACCACTCCGGGCCTGAGTGGACCTGCAAGCCATGGCAATGAAGGGGTGCTCCACATTCCCAAAACCTCACCATCAGATTGTTTTGTGTCATACCCAGAACACTTGTTGGTAGGGGGTCTTTCCCCCTCTGCTGAGGTGCAGTCGGTGTATTCTATAGCCCCAGCCAACTGCGTGTAAAGCAGTTGAATAATAGATTACAATTCAGTTCTGTTATATTTGTTGAACAAATTTAAAAAAATTATCCATGATTCAACAAGAATTATATGAAATGCAAATTGATTGTAATTTTATTATTTCAAATGATATATGAGTCCGTTGTTTTAAATAATATTTTGTCTTTATTCCCAGATATCCCTCATAGGAGAGAAGAATTTGTGAATTTGAGAAGACACCTGCAAATACATGCCAAAAAAAAAAGGTATTCATTTGTGGATCTGTATTTTCACAGACTTCATCTTTAAATGGTTACATGCAAGAACTAAAAATGAGACACTTTTTGTCTTTGCAATATCTGTATAGCAATATTTTTTTTTGCTAAATTCACATTTCAAAGTAAAGACACTCAATAAAAAAAAACTGACTTGTGTCCAGTGTGCAAATATACGTTTGAACCAGAATAACTTACTTGGTAACATCTTAACAAAACTTTAGGTCTTTCTTTTTTAATTTAAAAGAAATGAATACCTCATGAATATTCATTTTGAATACTTTTTTTATATTATCAAAAGAAAGAATAAAGTAAAATTGCTGACTTTAGTCAAGGGTGTCCCGAAGGCTCCCTTTTCTATAGATACTACACCAAGGTGTAGAGGAGGACGCTACTCCTTTCTCTGGATTGCTCCACTTTACCCTTGATCTGTATCTTATAATACTGAGTACTAAGCAAGGTGGCATCAAGTACCATTTTTTTTAATCCATGGTATGAGTCAACCTGGGATTGAACCCCAGTCTCCCGGACCATTGGTGAACACTCTACTCATAAGGCCAATAGCCTCATGTAAAAGAAAGTATAAACAATCAAAATAAAATGATTATGTCATCCACCGATTAAAAATCATCATCAAAGTATTAAAAGGCATCATTAAAAAAAATCAAAAAGCATCATTAAAAAACAGATTTTAAAGTTTTGAAAAACTGGAATAAATGAAACAGTTTTATAACTGTTTTATGTAAAACTATTATTGCCCAAGCAACTTGAAAGATACCTGCATAGGAATATACAAAATGAAACAAAATTATTTCTGAAACCATCTTCCATAGATCATAAATGAAGAACAATTGTATGGTTGAAGAAAAATTTTAATATTCTACTCAAAATCCTCTTCACAAAAAAAACTAATTAAACTTTATATATTTCAATTTGTTAAACAGTTTTATTTAATAACAAAGCTTCAGAATTTAAAAAATTTAATCTTTATTGATTAAATTTGAAAAATTCTGGCAGCATTTTCATACTTTTTAGATTTGAAAAGGTATACAAACTCCTGCCAAAAACAAAATACATTCTTGCAAAGTGTGTCGATATTTTGACCGAGTTCATCTGTAAAGGATCAGATGCAAAACACAAAGAAGTCAACCTGTACATCAGCATATTGGAGAGAAACCATTTTCTTGTGAAGTGTGTAGATTGGTATTTTTAGAATGTTCCAGCTTGAAAAACTATATGCAAACACATCCTGGTGAGAAGCCATTTTCATGTGAACTTTAGGGATCAGCTTTATCTACAAGATCTCATTTGAAAAACCACATGGGAATACACCATGGAGAGCAATCATTTTTTTGTTAAGTATGTGGATCAGTATTTTCTTCTATTTTTTTTTTTTGAAAAACCAAATGTGAACACAGACTAAAGAGAAAGCATTTTCTTTTAAAGTTTGTGTGACTCAGCATTTTTTATGAGCTCATACTTAGAAAAATACATGTAAAAATCTCATCATGTGAATCAACATTTTCACAGTAGATTCTTTTTAAAAGACACATGAAAACACATACAGGAGAGAAACCATTTTCTTGTGAAGTCTGTATTTTGTCAGAGTTAATCTATAAATGATGAGATACAAAACAATTCAAATGCAAACACATTGAAATATGTAACTCACTATTTCCATGGAAGTTTACTTTAAAAGGACACACGCAAATCTACACAGGAGAGAAAACTTATTCATTCACTGTATGTAATTCAGCATTTTCATAGAGTTCACATTTGAAAAGACACCTTAAAAATCACACTGGTAAGAAACCATATTCTTGCAAAGTATGTGGGTCAGCATATTCACAGAGTTCCAGTTTGCCAATTCACATGCGAACACACTGGGGAGAAACCATTTTCTTGTGAAATGTGCAATTTAGCATTTTCAATGAATTCCAATCTAAAAACACACATTCAAGTACACACAGGAAAGAAACCCTTTTCTTGTGAAGTATGTGGACTTGCATTTTCTCACAGTTCAAGTTTAAAAAGACACATGCGATCACATACTGGAGAGAAACCATTTTCTTGTGAAATGTGTGGTCTAGCATTTTCTATGAGCTCCAATTTAAAAACACACATGCAAATACACACAAGAGAGAAACCGTTTTCTTGTGAAGAGTGTGGATCAGCATTTTTACTGAAATCTCATTTAAAAAGCCATATTAGAATTCATGCAAAAGATAAACTAAATTCTTGTGGAATATGTGGATCAACATTTCCACATAGTTCTAGTCTACAAGCACACATGCAAACTCACTCTGGAGAGAAACCATTTTCTTGTGAAATCTGTGATTTAACATTTTCTTTGAGATCCAATTTAACTGCCCACATGCGAGTTCACACAGAAAAGAAACCATATTCTTGCAAAGTATGTGGATCAAAATTTTCACATAGTTCTAGTGTAAAAAGACACATGCGAATACATACTGGAGAGAAACCATTTTCCTGTGATGTGTGTGGTTTAGCATTTTCTGTGAATTCTAATTTAAAAGCCCACATGCGAATACACACGAGAGAGAATCAGTATTCTTGTGAACTGTGTGGGTCAGCATTTTCACTAAAATCCCATTTAAAAAGCCACATACGAATGCATGCCAGAGGAAAACCATATCCTTGTGAAGTATGTAGGTTAGCATTTACACATAGTTCCAGTTTGCAAATACACATGCGAACACACACTGGAGAGAAGCCATTTTCTTGTGAAATGTGTGGCTTAGCATTTTCATTGAGTTCCAATTTAAACACTCATATGCGAGTACACACAGGAGAGAAACCCTTTTCCTGTGAAGTATGTGGGTCAGCATTTTCTCACAGTTCCAGTTTAAAAAGACACATGCGAACACATACGGGAGAGAAACCATTTTCTTGTGAAGTATGTGGCCTAGCATTTTCAGTGAGTTCCAATTTAAAAGCCCACACGCAAACACATCTGGGAAAGAAACCATTTTCCTGTGAAGTATGTGGATCGGCATTTTCCTCTAGGTCTCATTTAAAAAGGCACATCCAAACACATAGGACACAAACTAGTTTGTCTTAAAATTTGTGCCTTTTCAGAGACTTTAATTTCAAACAAAAACACTGAAGATAAAACTTATTTATATACAATATGAAAATAAGCATCATTTTCAAGTATTTGTACTTTCAAAATTGATATGAATAAACGTAGGACCAATGTATATATATTAATTGAGATCTGAATTTGGAAAGCCTATAGAAACACATACTAGATATAAAATCAAATCTTAGCAAATGTGTAGATCTGTATCTAATATATAGCAGACTTATAAGAAGACATATGCAGATTCAAACTAATTACGATAATCTAATTAAGCCTTTATCCATAGAAGTTGATGTGGTGTATATAGTGGGATTGGAAGAGAGACTTCTATTGTGACCCTCTTCTGAAGAAATAAGTTTGAGAATTATTCGGATTAATATTTTCACATCATAAACATGTGCAAATGCATATTTAGAGGTACTTGTTGCATAACAATTATTGAATGACTGGTTGAGTCATTAAATTTTGTTAACTCCTGGCTTCTGGCTTTTCAAAAATAAGTTCTCTATTTTCACCCAAATAGCATTGGCTTACAATATTACACTCTGCTTACAAATTGCCCAGTTGGCTGGAGCTTCAGAATACACCAATTGCTTCTCTGCTGAGGAGTAAGACCCCCCCAACGAGTGTCCTGGATATGACACTAAACAATCTGATGGTGAGGCTCCAGTAATGCTGGAGCTTTGGGGAATGCAGAGTACCTTTTCATTGCCATTGCTCCCAGGTCCAGCCTGGCCCGGAGCGGTAGCACCTGACAAGGGTCCTATCTATGGGTTAAATAAAACTAAACTGTGTACTTATGCTAAACTGAATTCTTTGAAATAAAACGGTTTTTAGATAGAATTAAACTATGTATTTATGCTATTGACATTGAAACTGTGTACTTCTACTAAACTGAACTGTTTGAAATAAAACTTTTTGAACTTTTGCTAAACTGAATTGCTTGAAATAGGACTGTTTTTGACACTAAAACTATATTTATGCTAAACTGAATTGTTTAAAATAGAACTGTTTCGGCATTTAAGTGAACTGTTTTGACATTTAACAATTTGTAAACAAAAACTATACTTATACTAAACTGAATTGTTTTAAATTTAATTCAGCGTTAAATGACCTGGGAAGGGTTGATATGCCGTAAAACAAAACAACTAACCAATCTACTTACAAATTCTTATTGTGCTGCATTTTGCTGATATATAAAAATATAATCTGCTTCTTTTTTTTTTTTTATTACCCAAAATATATGGATGGGTATATGACACTTTCATTTAAGTGTCAAGGAGTTGGCTGGCGAAATTAATTAAAGGAAATTAATTAATTTTATTAAATCATGATAATAAGTATTTTATTAAAAATAAATTCATTTTGGGTGTCCAAGTATTTTTTGAGAACCGTGTATAAAATAAATATCAAGTGATTAAGTACGAAAAAGTTTGAGATCCGATCAGGGCTTGTTGACCTATAAATCTGTCACCAAAAAATAAACATCCGCACAACTGCAAAAAGCTGTCAAGACAGCCATCGGATTTCAAACTTTAAACAAAAAGATGTATTTTTAAAATAGCGGACAATTTGGGTTGGTGTCACCAAGTTTGGCACAAGGCCTTGAATCACTAAATCATTGGTCAGCTAACCACGGGACTGCTCCTTGTGGCCCCTCCCAATGACTGTGGCTGATTGGCCGATTGTCTAAACCAATCAGGGGCAAACCGGGGGGATTGTTACGATGATAGCCATTGGTCGGCAGTCCCCATTGGCTGACCAATCAGAAACTAATTATTCGGGATTCGGGCCCATAAATGGAGGACACCCAAAGCGAAAAATTGAGTTGGTTCAGGAATTCGCCGCTAAAAGAACCAAATCCGTTGCCATTGCACTGCCTAATTGCAGTTAAAACTCCGCCAGTCAACTACTTTCACTCCCAGTTTGTGGTGTTTGACTAAAAATTATCTAAACAACTGTGTAAATAAACGTTTGTTACTGTTTATAACAAACGCCTTATTTTTGTCATTTTTAAAATTTGCTTGGCAACTTTTTCATCTCTCCAACACGAATTCCAACCTTCATCGACTGGACCCCAACCATCTTCTCTTTCCTCGGATCTGAAAGCAACGTGGGCGTGGAAAGAAACAGAGAAAGACCAGTCGACACATGTGGTAATCACGAAACCAGCGGCAAACTAGGTGTCGTGAAGCTATAGTACCACATTTGGTGCCTAAAGACGCAGGATTGACCCTGTTTAATTACCACGGCGGATCTCGTCGCATCTGTGCCTCAGAAACAAGAATCGACCCTGACTACGTTTGATGGTTCAAAACACAGGATCGACACCCAAATAATTCACCGGCACAACGAAACCTCACCCAGAAAACAGCCCAGGAAGACATCAGCTCAACTACAGTCACACAGCCACTCAAGGAAAAATCCACAGAGTCGGGGTAAGTGACTATTTTCCTTTGCTTCTCTACATTCATTGTGCAGATTTGATTCGTTTCTAAAAAGCTACTAAGTGTTTTTTTAATACAATGGCTACTTCCCGTTCAAGCATTTTCCTTATGTTGGTAACAGCTGGATCGAAGATCCCAATTTTTACTGGAAGGCCGACTGACCTGAAACCATGGCTAATGGCGTTAATGAAAAAACAAAGGGTCCATGATCTAACGGACGCCGAATTAATTAACTTAGCCTATGACTATTCAGATGGGATCGTATCCGAATGGATTGGAAGCTATCTTGACGACCATCCAGACACTTCCAGTAAAACCCTATTTGATGAAATCACAGCACAGTATGGAGAATTTATAAACCCTGCTGATGCTGCTCGAGCGTTGATTAAGGTGACACAAGAAAAAAATGAATCGCTTGCGGAGTTAGCGAGTCGAATGTCAAGTCTTGCGAGGATGGCTTACAGAGACTCTGAGCTGAGAGAAGGGTCAGCCGTACAAGTACAACTGGCCGAATTCTTCATTGATGGGATAAACAATTCCTTCATTAGAGAAGATGTGGCAAGAGCTAACCCGAAGACACTGTCGGAAGCCTTGTCATCAGCCAGAGAAAGCGAAAGGCTCTATGAGCGACTTCGGGGCTGCCGTGAAAAAGAAAAAACTAATAAATTTTCAGGTAGGAATTATTGGCGACAGGAGGGAATAGGCTCTTCTACAGTACTAAGGGAACCAAAGGCGGAGGGTTACCATAGAAAATGGGCTGGAGAGAGTCATGGTTGTTACAGCTGTAGACAACCAGTACATAAAAAAAAAAGGAATGCTCCAAGTCAGCAAGAACGCTGGAATTGTGACGAACAAAAGTGCCCGAGGTCCGAAGGCGGGAATATAACTTACTCGACTTCAGAAAAACGAAAAACCAAGGCGCCGGCACAAACTAAAAGTCACAAAACTAACCATATCCACTCATTAAAGAAAGAAAAGGGGGTAGAAATTCCCTTGGATAGTAAAACCAGTGGGGAAACTAAAATCTACACTGTTGATAGTGTAAAGTTACCCCCACGAACTGCTATTTCTTGCGCTGCCAAAGTAATCCCTTCAGAGCCAAATGAAGAAAACCTTTACCAGGTGATTTCAAAGGAGGCGAGTGGAATGCATGTAAATATGGAGGAAGAAGAAAAGCAGCGTATGGAGGATTTTGTTCGTGACTTGTTCTCGAAAACTGATGATTTCAATCTGTTAACCAAAAAGATTGTTGGGAAGAAGTATCTGCAGCATTCCCAGAAAGATAGCCTGAACCCTCAACAGAAATCTATTTTTGCTGATATTATTGTGAAGCTGCTTTTTGAATTTAATGTTGGTAATGAGGAATCTGTAAAAGCAAATGGAAATAAAATTATCACTCCACCATCTGCTCAAGAGAAATCAGGAGTTCCTGAAGATGGCAATAGTAATTCTCCTAGTGAATTATCCAAGAGTGCTCAAGAGACACAACCCCAAACTCTATTATCTCGAACGGGTTCTTGTCCAAAAGTAGAGAATGAAACTTCACTTGATGCTTGTACCACTGAGGTCATAGAATTGGAAGAGAAGGAAGATGTTGAGGCTGTAGAGAAAAAATTGGAACTGTCCAAGAATGCAAAGAAGTCTACGATGGAAGATGTTAAAGATAAGCAATGGTCATTGCTTTCTCTGCGGCCATCAAAAAGGATTCTGTCAAGACAAATTTTAATAAATGACTTCCAGGACAAAGTTAAGAAGACTAGTCCTTATAAGTTTCCCAGTCCCTTTGCCAGTGCTACAATTCCTAAACATCCCTTAACAAATAGTTTCCAAAAGTTGACAAATGAAAAATCTATTCATGAAGAATCACAGGGTAAGACAACTTCCTTTGCTGATCAACCAACAGAGAAAAAACAAAAGGCAGTTACTAAAAGGCTGTCTGCTTTTGAGGTGCTGCAGTCTGTGCTCGAGGACAGTAATGATGGTAGTTTGCTCAGTAAGAGGGATTTAACAGATGATGATCGAGCATCGGCTCCTCGTTCATCTCTTGTCTGTGAAAACTTGCCTGATAAAGAGGACAGTCTTATCCCATTAGAAGAAATCTCTGACTCTACTCCTACTCGACGCCGTCTTGCCTCAGAAAAACTATTAGAATCTGATAGTGAAAGCATGGGGGGCTTTACACCTCCAACAAAGATAAAAAAAGTAATTAGTAGTGATTCTGATTGCAAGAATAGTCCTATTCGTATGCGATTGTTTCATAATCGTATTGTTGATTATTCCCTTCATGTACCAAATACAGCAAAGAAAAAAAAATTTAAAGTGCCAACTGTAAAAAAACAAAAAAAAAACAAAAAAAAAAAAACAAAAACAATCTCTATAGCTGTTAATGGGCTTCAGCCTAAATTAAAAATCATTCATGAAAAATCCGCAATGGACTCTGATAGTGACTGCAATGCAAAGAAGCTACAATTATCTCCACGGGGCTCTAGTGTAGGTAAATTGAGAATCATCCGTGAAAATACCGTTGATTCGGAGAACGATTGTAAGCATGAATGAAGGTGTATAAAACAACATATATATATATATATATATATATATGGAGAGAGAGAGATTGAAAAGAGTTCGGTGTTAAAAGGTAACTGGATAATTTTAATAATAACCATCAACTTAATAATTTTATCAGTTTCCTAAACATTAAGCCTGATTATACGCCATTGTTTCAGTAAGCTTAAGAAAGATAGACGAACTAAGCTGCACAAGAATGTTGAGCGCTCAGGAATAGTTGTCACTGATCAAGAGAAGAGACCAGAACAACAAATCGAACTCAAACCAATCCTTTTATATATGTATGTGTATGTTACCGTTAAAATTTCTTACCGACATTTAACCCTTGGTTAAATGTCTGGTAAGATGGGGAAGAGTATGACACTTTCATTTAAGTGTCAAGGAGTTGGCTGGCGAAATTAATTAAAGGAAATTAATTAATTTTATTAAATCATGATAATAAGTATTTTATTAAAAATAAATTCATTTTGGGTGTCCAAGTATTTTTTGAGAACCGTGTATAAAATAAATATCAAGTGATTAAGTACGAAAAAGTTTGAGATCCGATCAGGGCTTGTTGACCTATAAATCTGTCACCAAAAAATAAACATCCGCACAACTGCAAAAAGCTGTCAAGACAGCCATCGGATTTCAAACTTTAAACAAAAAGATGTATTTTTAAAATAGCGGACAATTTGGGTTGGTGTCACCAAGTTTGGCACAAGGCCTTGAATCACTAAATCATTGGTCAGCTAACCACGGGACTGCTCCTTGTGGCCCCTCCCAATGACTGTGGCTGATTGGCCGATTGTCTAAACCAATCAGGGGCAAACCGGGGGGATTGTTACGATGATAGCCATTGGTCGGCAGTCCCCATTGGCTGACCAATCAGAAACTAATTATTCGGGATTCGGGCCCATAAATGGAGGACACCCAAAGCGAAAAATTGAGTTGGTTCAGGAATTCGCCGCTAAAAGAACCAAATCCGTTGCCATTGCACTGCCTAATTGCAGTTAAAACTCCGCCAGTCAACTACTTTCACTCCCAGTTTGTGGTGTTTGACTAAAAATTATCTAAACAACTGTGTAAATAAACGTTTGTTACTGTTTATAACAAACGCCTTATTTTTGTCATTTTTAAAATTTGCTTGGCAACTTTTTCATCTCTCCAACACGAATTCCAACCTTCATCGACTGGACCCCAACCATCTTCTCTTTCCTCGGATCTGAAAGCAACGTGGGCGTGGAAAGAAACAGAGAAAGACCAGTCGACACATGTGGTAATCACGAAACCAGCGGCAAACTAGGTGTCGTGAAGCTATAGTACCACAGGTAGAGTGAAAGTTGAAGATGGCTCAGCTGCACACGGGGCCAAGGTACGAATCTTTGGTGAAACCCCTTCTCTTCTTTCTGTTTGGGTCAAAATCTCCTTGTTTATATAATATCCTGGAAGTCCACACAAATTCTCATGGTCACATGTCCTACAGCCTGCTGTCCACACAGTGCATGTGATCATGCCGCCTTGTAGCATACCACCCATGCAAATTCTTGCAGTCACATCTATAACCTGCTGTCCACACAATGCATGTGATCACGCCTCTTTGTAGCATACCACCCACTCAAATTTTTATGGTCACATCTACAACCTGCTGTCCACACAATGTACATGATCATGCCTCTTTGTAGCATACCACCCAAGCAAATTCTCATGGTCACACCTCCAATATTAACAAAAAATATTAAGACATCAGCTACCATTACCATTTGCCAAAGTTCATTTGCACTATACAGGTGATAGTTTAAACTGTGGGAAGTACTGTATTTGATGACATATAAGGTACACTTTTTTTTTTTTTTACTAAAGATATCTTTTAAAATTCACCCCATGTCTTATATGCCATATGTAGGTTTAAAATTTGTGTTAATCTTCTGAAATTAACTTCCTAGTCTTTCCTAATAGCTTAGACTTTTGAGTAATTTTCATATGCCTATTGTCATTATTTTATAACAAGAGGGCAGATGACATCACCATTTTTGGCATAAATGGTAGTTGTAGTATTGTTCTGCTGCCTCCTGTTATTTTCATAGAAAGGAAACAAATAATGAACGCATAGATACTGATGGCTTTCAATCTAGTAGTTTAATGACTGCTTGAGAGGAAATTTTTCTTATGCTGCGAGTTGAATAGAATGCGCAATCATTTGTAAATGGCTATGTGGGAGCTTAGTGCTTAGCCAGAAGCTTCGGGTCCAAATGGTTTAGGAGGGAGAAATAATTGACCAGGAAATAGTCTCCTAAGGTATGCAGAGGAACAAATGTTAAAGTGTGCTCTCTCAAGATGGATAGTCCCAGTCTGCTTTTGGAATTGTCCCGAGTTGGAGAGAGAAATGTTTTCTCTCATATCGGCTGGTCTTACCTTCTGCCAGCTAAGAGGAAGGAGAAAGGAAAAAAGAGGTCGTACGTGTTTAGCGCTGCCTTTTATGGTGCCCAGTGAGGTGTGCCCGGGCTGAATGGCATAGGTCATTCTAATTGGATGAAATGTATCATTTCAAAATTCCACTGGCAAAACAATTCCCGCACTAAATAATGGTTTGCAATTCTTTCTGCTACAATTTAAAAGGTTATTATGCAGATTAAAAGTGTTATCATTGATAATATTCATTATATTAATTTCATTACATTTAATATTTGTACTTTGTTTTTTCTTGATTTGCCCTGTTGAAATTGGGGTGCGTCTTATACAGCCATACCTCTGATGTACTATCAAATATGGTATTTCTGCTTCACTTCATAAAACATTCTTTTAATTCTTTAAAAAGTATTTACTTGCATCTGTAGCGTTTGAAGTCTTTGAAGGTCAGGGGCTAAGGGCAAAGCTGTGTTGCCGTAGATATCTGACTCCATATTTTGGTTATGTCATTTTACCCCACGTTGACTGGCCGGCGCAATGCCTTGCCCCAAAAAAGTCCCAAAAGAAATATACAAAAAGAAAAGATAGAAATAGATAAGAGACAAAAACATTTCTTCCATACTTTCCTTTATTTACTGGGTGAAGGGACTAACCGACGCTACGTCCCAAGACGTAGGCGTGGTGCCCAAAACACCAGACAGCAAAATGGTGTTTTTGGTTCGACGGACACTGCCTGAAAGAGAAAGATAATATGGTCTCCTTTTTCACGAGGAATGCCTTTTTTCTTTTACGCATGCGTCATCTCCTTTTCTGTTAGAGACCTCTGGGAGTTTCTTCAAATTTAATAGTTTTCTTTTTATCTATCTATTTATTTATTTTTAAAGATTTAATTATTTATTTATTTATTCGTCCCCTACACATCCCTTGTGCAGTTCCTATGATTGTCTTTTTAGTTGCATCTCCAGAACAAAGCTCTGTAATTAGGGTTTTTCAGGGCTATCAATCCTCCAGCAGGGATCAGAAACATGGTCACTTAATGACACCCAGTTTGCTAGTATGTACAGCCTTGACGGTTAATCACTTAACATGATTGAAGGGATTTATTGGTCAAAGCGCATTAGTAATGAGGAAGTCAAGGAACAAACCAAACAATCACCTGCCTTGCTCTTTTGCACCTTGAACTGGAATATACAATGTTAGCTCTGCTTGAATTGATAGTCTATGTGCAATTTACTGGTGCTAGTTTTATGATATGCCTCAAGACCTTGAGTCATGCCCAACAAGCTTGATCATCTCAACAGCTGGCATGAGGCCTTGAGACATGCCTGACAAGCTTAATCACCTCAACAGCTGGCATGGGGCGTTGAGACATGCCTAAAAACCTTGATCCTCTCAACAGCTGACATGGGACCTTGAGACATGCCCGACAAGGTTGATCACCTCAACAGCTGGCATGGGACAAGCCTAAAAACCTTGATCCTCTCGACAGCTGACTTGGGACCTTGTGATATGCCTGACAAGCTCGATCGCCCCAACAGCTGGAATGGGCCCTTAAGACGTAATATTGTCGGACTGTCTTGGGTAGAGCTACTCAATGAGTGCCCTACTAACACTTAATGGCCCAATCGGCTTGGGCTGTGGAATACACCAACTGCATCTATGCAGAAGATACCCCCCCAATGAGTGTCCTGGATGGTGAGACTCCAGTGATGCTGAAACCTTCAAGAATGCAGAGTACCCCTTTATTGCCATTGCTCCCGGGTCCCCTCTGGCCCAGAGTGGTAGCACCTGATAAGGTCCTATCTATGGTTCAAATAGAACTAAACAGTGTACTTTTGCTCAACTGAATTGCTTGAAATAGAACTGTTTTTGACATTTCAGCTCATACCAAAGTGAATTGTTTAAAATAGAAATGTTTATATGTATAAAAATGCTTTTGGCATTAAATAACCTACAATGGTTGATATACCTTAAAACCAAACCAAACATAAATGATATAATTCGGCATTAAATGACCTGAAAAAGAGTTGATTTGCCGTAATATATATATATATATATATAGAGAGAGAGAGAGAAATAGTCATCCACAGACAGATCACAACTTTTCAGTGTGGCTAGATATACTAGACGCTTCAAGCTGGAATTGAAACTAGCCTTACTTTATGTTAGACTTTGTATCTTATCGCTCAGCCAACAGGCGACTCACGTTAGCTCAGGAATTATATGTATACATATATAATTGAAAAAACTCAACAAATTCTCACTTGGCTATTATAAATTTATTTCAGCTGGCCACTCCATAAGAGAAACTAAACTCTTCAGATAGCCAACTCACAAAGCAATAAAAAAAATCAAGAAAAATTATAGAAATATTTCGCAATGTATTCTTACTCATTCAAAAAAAAATAGAGGGTGAGGGACAAAAAGATATGGGCTAGAAGTTGATGTCACATCTAAGCAAAAGTGTTATGTTTTGACCTTCGACCCGGCCCCAAAAAATGCTATTCCAAGGTGATGCACCGGAAGGAAGTGACTCATTCCAATGGCAGTTGTGACTGGAAATCGCGTGGGCGGAAATTGGCTGATGAAATGGGACGAGCAAGAAAAATTCCCATGGTACACTATAGAGTGATGCACCGGAAGAGAGTGACCTCTGAACTGCATGACAGTTATTTCCGCTTGATGACGATGAAACATTCGATTTCAAAGATCGAGTGGGCGTCGAACGATTATATAATTAAGTTGAGTTCGACGAGCCAAAGTAGTTGCCAGTAGAATTCCAGACAGCTAGAGACCAGATGTGGTAGGGAAAGCCACACCCGACCGAGGGGGCCCTCGGATACCCCGATGGAGTGGACCCCAGCATTAGGAGAACAAGAAAGACACAACGTGACGGTCATAACAGTGGGGTCAAGATGTTACAGTTTATGTTCGGTCTCCAGCTCCCTCTCACAGTAAAACCCCACACAACCTTTTCGAAACCTTACAAATAAAGTGAGAGGTAAATATTTTGTTAAAGAAGTCTTCCTGCGTCTTTCTGCGTGCGTCTGTCTATGTCACTGCGTCTTAATTATTGTGTTGTTGTGATGATGTAGATGACTATATAACAAAAGGCTTTTAAATTGAAAATTTTTTTTAGATGTTTGAGCTCAAATAGTGATGTATAACATAAAGGAAATTTCCGAAGTCACCTTCTTGATCATAAAAATCGACCAAAGTCTATCATTTATCGGATTTTCATTAAAATATTGGATACTTATTCAGATAGGAATGAAATATTTGATGAAATCTCAACAGAATATTCCATGGTTAAAATATTAATATTTAATTTAATACTTTAATTTAGATATTGTTACAGATGGTAAAAACTCTATAATCAATACTACCCTTAATTGAGATTATAGGGGCCTCAAGGCAACCTGTGTTGCCGTTTGCTCTCTGACTCCATTCTGGGTTATTCTATTCTTACCCCACATTGTCTTGCTAGTTTAACTTCTTGAATATGAAGGCGGTAAAGGAATTATATGAAAGAAGAAGATAGTAAAAGATAGGAGACGAAGATATTTTTTATATTTTGTCTTCATTTCTGGGTTAAAAAACCATTCAGTGGGTGAGGAAATTCTTTTTGAATACAAATGAAATGGTTGAATCTCCCAGTCAAGGTGTTAAAATATTAGTCGATTTTGGGTATATATGTCCAAATTTGGTGTTCAAGGTGTTAACGTGTTAGACGCCTTTGGGAGATGTGTCTAAATCTGTTGTTTTTTTCATTTGTTATTTTAAATCCGATATATGGTGTCTTAATTGTGATTCTGATGAGTTCATTATTCGGTGTTTTAGTCATAAGTCATTGGTAAAGGAGACGGCTTGTTACTAGTGGAAAGGTTAGCCAACACGTCGTCTAGAGACGGACGCATGGCGCCTTCCACCAGTAGCAAGAAAGATTTAGGTGTTGTCACTCCGTTGATCACTGCTGAAAGAGAGCGAGATTCCATCTCTTGTCGGGACGGTTCCTTTTTGTGCATGCGTCACCCCTCTTCCTATCAGGGCTTCTGGGAGTTTCTGGATATTTTTGTTATTTATTTTTTATTTTTCTATTCCCTACAAGATTTCCACAAAAACCTTTTCTTTAAATAAATGAAGATGTAGCCGAAAGAAAACAGTGAAAAATATAATCTTGCTGCTAAGTGAGGTCGTTATTTCAAAAAACGACAAACATAAGGAAAAAGAAAGAAAAGTGTTATTCCCTACTTTTACTTAACATTAAATAGACACACACAACCCTAACCCTGACAAAAGAAGTGGGACAGTGCATTCTACATTCTACAGTGTTCTATACTTAGAAAAAATAAAGTTTTTATTTTCTTTTATAACGTTTTCAGATCTTTTTTACTCCAGCGCGTCTATGTTTGACTTTCTCAGTAATATTTCACTCGTATATGGTATTTCATATGTTAAGTATGAAAATTTCTCATAAAGATATTTACTCTTATCATTTTAGTTTCTTAGGCAAATATTTTTTCTTAACATTCCTTCCATACCTAGAAAAAGTAAATCATTAGTTTGAAAAAAATTAATTAGTTTTTCAATAAATTCCAGTTGTAATTTTGTAAAACTTTTTTCAATTATCTAAATTATCAATAAATCCTTTGGAATTGAAATGAGTATTTTAAAATACTCATTTATACATATATATTAGATATATAGGATATACAATGAACAATAATCAAAAGAGTTGATCAGCATTTTCAAAGAGGTTTCATTTTAAAAAGTCACACAAACACTCACTGCATATAAAAATAACCATTATCAAATGTGTTGGGCAGCGTTTTCAAAGAGGTCTAATTTTAAAATATCAGACGAACACACACTGGATATACAATCAACTATAATCAAATGAGTTGATCAGTATTTTCAAAGATGTTACATTTTAAAAAGTCACACAAACACACACTCGATATAAAATCAACTATAATCAGATGTGTGGATCAGCATTTTCAAAGAGGTCTAATTTAAAATCTATCACAAACATATACTGGATATACAATGAACAATAATCAAATGAGTTGATCAGCATTTACAAAGAGGTTTCATTTTAAAAAGTCACACAAACACTCACTGCATATAAAAATAATCATTATCAAATGTGTGGATCACTCGTTTAAAAAGAATAGTTCTTTTATTGAAATATGTATTAAATCCTGCACAACCAATATACATACATCCATTTATTCCCTCTTTTTGTAGCTCATATCATTTTTGTATTCTTTCTGTTAGGTTTACTTAAAAAATAAAGTATTTTGTTAATTATATGTATTTTTTCTTACGTCTATTTTGTGCAAGGAAACTACTTAAGGCCCCAGTTGACTGGGGCTGAAGAATACACTGACTGATTCTCTGCTCAAAAAGTGCCCTCGCTATTATACTAAACAGTCTGATGGTGAGGCTCCAGTCTTGGAGCTTTGGGGAATATGGAGTACCTCTTCACTGCCATCATACTCCGGTTCATTCTGACCTAGAGCTGTTGTACCTGTTCCATCTATGGGTCAAATAGAACTGTTTGACCATTTAACTGTGTGCAAAAAATGACTGATGTTTGATTGAACTGTTAGTGATACAACAGCAATACATGAAACCGTTTAACTGTATGAAAATAAAACTATTTGTATGGAATACTTGAAAACGTTTACCTGTATGAAAAATTGAATTATTGGTATTACATAGCAATTCTTGTAACCATTTATCCGAGTGAAAATTAATGAATAGTGACCCATCGAATAATTAGTGTTAAATAGCAATACTTGAAACCACTTTACTGTGAGCATGTAGGGAATGAATAAATAAATTTTTAAAAAATTTAAATTGAATTAAAAAAGAAAATTATTAAGATATACAGACACTCCCAGAGGTCTCTGACAGGAAAAAGGGATGACGCATGCGTAAGGAAAAAGGGACCTCCCGACATTCTCTTTCACCAGTGACTGGCTAATTGACAACACCTTAATCTCCCGACTGCTAGTGGGAAGCAAATGTGGCTGCTCTAAAGGCACCACGTTGGGCTAACTTTTTACTAGTAGCACTCGTCTTGGTTAACAATATGCCAAAATATAAAAGGCTACGAAATGGACCTATCAAACTACAAACTAAAACACCGGACTTGGACAAACTCCCAAAAGCGACTAACACCATGTTAAAACTTTAAAATACTAAATGAGGACACGCATATACTAAGAAACGATTAACGTATTTTTAGACACCTTGACTGGGGGATTCAACCATTTCAGTTGTATTCAAGGAAAATTCCCTCACCCATTGAATGGTCGTTGAACCCAGGAAATAAAGGAAAATAAAACAAAACGGCTTCGTCTCCTATCTGTTGCTGTCTCCATTCATATAATTCTTTTGGGCCTTTCTTGTTCTAGGAGTTACATCAATTTTGGGGTAAAATAAAATAACCTTAGAATGGAGTCAGATAAAAACGGTAACACAGCTTTGCCCTTGACCTCTGCCTGACCCCATCTGCAAACAAATGATTGATATTAAATAGAAATATTTGTGCTAGATCATAATAATTGATTCTAGCAAATACACCCACCCAAGTCAATTCCCTGCTTTAAAGTCTGGAATGAACAGCAGGTGGTATAGGCCTCCATGCCAACACTGACAAGACAGAATACATGTGCTTTAATCAAAGAGCCAACATCTCCATACTAAGAGGTAGGCCTTTGAAACTAGTAGACAAGTTCACCTACCTCGGAATAAGCAAATAATCAACCAAAAATGACATCAACATGCAACTTGCAAAGACATGGACAGCTATCGATAGGCTATCGGTCATATAGAAGTCAGACCTGACCAATGAAATAAAATGCAGTTTTTTTCCAAGTAGCGGTCGAGTCGATACTGCTATATGAATGCACCACATGGACGCTAACTAAACGTATGGAGAAAAAGCTCTATGGCAATTGCACAAGAACGCTGCGAGCAATATTGAACAAGTCCTGGAGGCAACATCTCACAAAACAGCAGCTGTACGGCCACCTACCACCCATCACAAAAACTATCCAAGTTAGACGAACCAGACATGCTGGAGAAGTGAGGGTGAGCTCATAAGTGATGAGCTCCTGTAAACCCCTGCACATGGACAAGCAAAGGTAGGACGACCAACTAGATCCTATATACAACAGCTCTATGCTGATACAGGATGTAGCCTGGAAGACCCCCAAGGAGCAATGAACGACAGAGACGGGTGGCGAGAGAGGGTCAATGGGATCCATTCTGGCAGCACGACATGATGATGATGATGATTGAAACTATTTAACTGTGTAGAAACAATTGCAATACTTGTGTGCAAAAAAAAATTCGTTCTAACTTATCTAAAAATGAAATTACCAACAAACTATTTATTTACAAATGATACATGTATAACCATTTAAACGTAGGAAAATAAATGACTGAGGTTAAATGAAAAAGTTTATGTTACATAGCAATACTTGAAAGTATACTGTGTTCAAACAAATGATTAATAGAAAATAGAATTATTCATATTAGATAGAAATACTTGAAAGCATTTAAATAAGTGCAAAAGAATAAGCTCAAGCTGATTTTAAAATATCATCATCAAAATATCTTTAAAAACCATTTATATTTAATATGTATGAAGAGAATTTAGAATTAAATAACCTCCAATTGTTGATTTTCCATAAAATCCAACCAAGCCAAATCATATATTTTTAATATATATGTATAAAGAGGATTTGGTATCAAATAACCTACAATCGTTGATATGCCATAAAACCCAACCAAACCAAATCATATATATTTAATATATATGTATAAAGAGGATTTAGCATAAAATAACCTACAATGGTTGATATGCCATAAAACCCAACCAAACCAAACTCTATATCTTTACTATATATGTATAAAGAGGATTTGCTATTAAATAACTTATAATGGTTGATATGTGGAGTTTATTCGTTCCCTACAGATATGCCATAAAAACCAACCAAACCAAATCCTATATATCTTACATATATGTATTAAGAGGATTTGGCATTAAATGACCTACAATGGTTGATATTCCATAAAATCCAACCAAACCAAATCATATATATTTAATATATATGTATAAAGAGGATTTGGCATTAAATAATCTACAATGGCTGATATGCCATAAAACCCAACCCAACCAAACCAAGCATAGAAATTTTCCAGTGAACAATGCTCCTTGATCAAGTGTTACGTTCCGCTCTCTGGACAAACAAACGACAACACGGAATTTATATATAACAATATATATTTATTTTCTCGACGGACGCTTGTGTGAAGTAGGAGCAGTCAGGAGAGGAATTAGAATCGTTCGTCTATGAGGCTTGAACTCTTCGATGGCCAAGACAACGCACACAGAGTGACGACGAGGTCAGCTTCGTGAACAGCGGGACCCTTTTCACTCCTGTTAAATTCGTCGGCCTTATATTACCTTCAAACTCCCACGCGGAGATATGGACACGCCTCCACGCCTCCGCAATTTCTTCCGATATCTGGCGATCGGGATGTGTCACTTCCGCTATCTTTGGAATGGCCTGTTTGATCGTCATCGAGCGGAAATAACTGTCATGCAGTTCACAGGTCACTCTCTTCCGGTGCATCACTCTGAAGTGGGACCTTCACCTTGTCCCATATTATCAGCCGAGCACACCTGCGTGATTTCTTTCGATTATTGGCCATTGGGATGTGTCACTTCCGCTATCTTTGGAATGGCAGGTGTGATTGTCATCGAGCGGAAATAACTATCATGCAGTTCATAGGTCACTCTCTTCCGGTGCATCACTTTTTTTACGGCACAGTGAGAATTTTTACCTTGTCTCATATTGTGAGCCAAGCTGTATTTTACACAAGTAGATGAGTTAAATTTGTTGAAGATCAAATCAAATCGTCACATGATATAATATTACAAAAATGTGTAAGTAAAAAAGTTAGTTTGGTTTATAAATTGAAAATAAAACATTTTTTGCCAGTGAAATTCAGTTGAACAATAGGTCTTTAATTTTTCGCTGTCTTTCTTAATTCCATCGTCCTGAATTTTTTAACTGTCTCACTAGAACTACTCCATGCATGCTTAGCACAACATTGTTGTACGAAATAGAATCGGCAATCAGAGCTCAAATCCTGTATGAAACTGTATTTCACATCTCTTCTCACTCATCCAGGTAGGTGTAAATAGTAGGGCAGATTGAGTTCTTAGCTTTGGTAAGGCAACCAGTCTAGGAGAAGGTAAATTCTGAATACAAACCCATTAGACTATGCTTTAAAAAGTTACCTTGTGTTGCATCCTCTTTGAGCTGGTAAATACTCACCCCAGGTATCTTTTGCAGTCCTCCAAAGAACAGATGATTTTTTCATCAAGAGAATTATCTAAAGATTGCAATAAATAGTAATCTGTTGGAGTTATATAAGTAGAATATAAAGGATAAGTTAAATATTTCCAGCCCAGCTGTAACACATGTTGTCCAGTGACCAGAGAGAAAGGAAATTGAGCATTGATATAATATTATTGTAACGATACTGCTTCATGGTATTGAAGTTTCGAGGTCCAGTTGGTTAAGGAGGAATGAATAGATGACATAGGAGTAGTCTCCAAAAGGATCAATGGCCCATGGTTGAATGACGCTCTCCTTGTGTTGATTGTTGGTCTGTTCTTCTCTAAAATGAGTGAGGAAGAGAGTCGGTCTGTCCTGCTCGAAAAATATGTGAGGAAGAGGCTGAGAGAGCATTTGCGCAGCCTTTTATACGACCCGGGAAAGTCATCCGAGTAGAATGGCTTAAATCATCCTCATTGGACGAAAATATAAAATCGAAACCTCAACGGCCAAAATAATTCCCGCACTAAATAATAATTTGAAATTGTTATAGTCATCATCATGTCGCGCTGGTAGCACAGATATCCCTGACCCCCTCTCGCCACTCCTCCCTATCGTTCATCGCCCTAGGCAGGTCTTCAGGACAACATCCCGTATCCTCACATAGCTGCTGAATGTATGTTAGTGCTGGTCGTCCTGCTTTTGAACGGCCATGTGTGGGGGTCCATAAGAGTACATCTCTTATGAGTTCGTCCCTGCTTCTCCAGCAGTGTCCAGCATGTCTGGTTCGTCTAACTTGAATAGTTTTCGTGATAGGAGGCAGGTGGCCGTACAGTTGGTGTCTTGTGGGGTGTTGCCGCCAGGACTTGTTCAAGAATACATAAAATCTCTTCTGATTCACCCACTTAACTCTTCACACACCTAACTACTAAAACTCACAAAACACAGACCTACAGACATCGACCAGATCAAAACAACCACTTGTCACCGAATAGACCCCCCCCTCTGGCAGCCGGCCAGATATTTTATCCGCTTGTTTATTTTATTTATTCAATAAACAAAATAAACTCAATCTTCTCGTCAGTTTTGTTTTTCTTGCAACCACACCCTTGTATATAACAAAATTCTTTCTTTCTGCTACAGTATTAAATAAAGATAGTGTAACATTACCCCTTATAGTTTCAACCTGTCTCTGTGGTAACCTCACTGTGATACAGAGTCAAACACAAAATGTTTTCCGTTGTCTCGTATCATACGAAATTCATTTGGGCTGCATTGTTTTACTGCAGTCTGCTGAAAAGAGAGATAGGTAGAAGAAATACGTCAGCAAGACAGAGAGGTATATAAGTGAACAGGAGCGAGACAAAAGAGTAAGACAGAGATCCTGTCACCTCTTCGCTGTGTATACATGACTTCTGCCGTCAGCCTTCCCTTTTCTGTGCCTCACTCTGGCGAGACTCCCCCCCACCCCACTGTGCCTGTGCCGAGGGTCTCTGGTCTGCGACCCAGTCTGCTGTCTGCCAGGGGTCTTGTCTCGTCTGATCCTCCGTCTTCGAAACTGTTTCTTATATCTACACCCTAAACATAATCATTATGCAATCATAAAATCACACGACATTGCTAAATCCCAAATTCTGCCCAATTTTTTTCTTAGAATATTAACTATCAGCCAATTTTAAAACAAACTATCTTTGAATTTGACATGAAAACAAAGGCCGACTTGACCTTTACAAACGAAACCCGGCAGCTTCAAACTTTTAACTAGAAAAGGAATTTACTACAAAAATAATTAGCTGAAATCCTTAATTATTTTACATCATGCCTCTTCTCAAAAACTTACTTTATTGCTGTCTTAAATTGACCTAAAAGATAAGAGTACTTGTTTAAATTATACAAGTTTCTTCAGAAGCAGCTCATAGAAGAGGATTCCCATCCAATCCTATGATATGCCAGAGACTTATCTTATTAGATGAAGACTGGCTTAGACTGTGGCCATAGCTGCTAAATTTTGTTAACCCAACGACATTTATGCTCGTTCAAAGAATCGAAGTAACTGAATGTTCGTTCTATGAAAGTTGAGTTTCACGTATTCAAGAATTAACTTAATTGTAGTAAATGAACAACGCAGACAAAGGAAAAATCACATGATAACAAACAGGCAATTTTATATGCTAACTGAACAAAACACAATACAAAGTAGGAAGAATGTCCGAATATTGTTCGTTAGATATTTGTATGTGTGTTGGTGTGACTGATGCAAATATAAAATGAATATGTGTTTTACACTTTCTTTTTTAAGTAGAGGAAATATATTGTAAATTGAATTACCATGACCAGAAAATTTAGCAAACACTTGCGCATGACATATAGAAACACTGGATAGCTGTGTCGACCTTATTAGGTCTCATCAGCAGTGTAGACCGTAATCTCCCCCACTGGAAATCAAACCAGTGACCACAGAATGCAGAGCCGAAACTCTACCAGTGAACCACCAATCCACATCACACACAAGTGACGCCAAATCAACTAGTCATGGTAATTGCGTGGCCAACTAACCCAAACGTGTCTTGCAAGTTACATCCGTACTCTTTACAGAGGACACGGTCACCTCCAGGGCCACGTCTTCCCAAGAGGATTAGAAATACGCATCCGCGGGATTATTAAAACCCCAAGGTCAGTGGAACATTTTTAAATTCAATGTGATTATATATATAGTATACTGAGTAATATATATATGTAGCAGAAAGAACTTCGTATGTTTGGCGCGCAAATTAACTTGACCATTGGTCTCGTCTGATATTTTCATCCAATGAGGATGACTTACCCTATTCTGCCCGGAGAGCGCCAAACTTCTCTTCCTCAAAACTTTCGAGCTGGACAGACGTATTTCTGTCCGCTCCCTTATCAGCAGTAACTCACCCCCATGAGGATAGGGCAGTCTGGGTCATGGATCCTTTGGGTCTACACTTCTAGACCCAGAGTTCCACCGTTGAATATGAATCAGAGCAATTAATTCCACCTCTGACAATTCAGCAACTTCATTCCTGGACAACCTTTAAGGAGACAGCGATTACTTCTCTCCCACGGCAACCAGGACCACACATCTATGGCTGAACATTCACTCATGTTCTAAAACCAGCAACTCAATACTTGCTATGTCTACAGCGACGTATATTCTGCTCCAACATTTAGCTGCTGTGATTCTTTCTCAGCTCCATAACTATTTCTTCCTTCCCACGAGACTTGCAGCATAAGGATATCCTTTATTCTGGCTGCCATTAAACCTTGAAAACCTTTTGATATCTCGTTCTGATTCATTTATTTTCCTTTAATCATAACTTGAAGGGAAACTCGTTCCACATTTCCGTATGGAAGTGAATAATGGAAATGAATCCAACAGTATAAAGAAAATAGAAAAACAAAGTAATCCAAAAGTAACGAATTTTATATCAAATGAAGTCAATGTTAAAATGTTTTGTTTTAAGTAAAGTTTCATCAGGACTCTAACATGATGAAACAAGTGTTGCATGAGTAATATACCACTGTGACCTGAAAATGTGTTGAACCGGTGGATGTTATTGACATATCTGGCCATTGATAAAATCAACAAAGTGAGTACTGGTACTCACTTTGTTGAGTTTGTAGGAAGTGTATGACACTGTAGCAAATAGCTTGTGTGACTGACTGCAAGACTGGTTCTTCTGTGTGTGAAGCTAGTGGCAGCGTGTTCTTCAGCAAAGGGGTTCCAAGTGGAATGTCCATAGCAGTGGACGCAAGAGAGGTCTGTCTTGGCTGCTAACTTGGTGCTCTCTGACTGTTGACTGACTACCAAATAGGACTAGAAAAAATAGTTCGAGAGGAAGAAGGAATCAATGCACTCTGTCCCTGATTGGTCAGTATATAGCCAAATCGCTTGGTGGGGGCACTGATTTGCAAAAGGAAATAGATCTGTGACTGCTACAAATCTTTCTATGTATATATATTTTTTCTACTGTTTTTGTATTTTTTAAAATGTCCATCGTTGTGCTAATGTTATATACTGGAGCTGTGTCTTGATGAATGAAGAACACGTGTATACAAAAATATAATCTTATATTTTTATTTGCTACAGTGACACACACTTCCTACAAACTCAAGGATCAACATACTAGCCAGCGACACCAAAAAGAACCCTTTCTCACTCTGAATCTTTCACTTCTGTTAAAATATTAAACCTTTCGTTGTTGTGTTTCAAAAGAAGTTTCATTATTTATTTGTGTTATCAACTAATTTATAGTGTTATGGAAACTAACCATTTTCAACACTAAAGATTATATAATTGTTCAATTATTCAATCAGCATTAATTTTTGAAAAACTATCATGTGATTTGCCCATGTGATGATTTTTAAATGTATGAAAAATCTAGGAGATAAAACAGACTGAAAGATGATAAAAGCAAAAAATGTGCCAAAAACTCCAGGGAAAAGACGAGAAGAAAGAAGAAAAAGAAATGAAGAAGAAGAATAGAAGAAGAAAAGGAAAAAGAAGAAAAGAAAAAAATAAAGGAAAATAAATGAAAAGAAAAAGAAAAGTGAGAAAAAAGAAGATAAGAGAAAAGAGGAAAGGAGAAAAAAGAAAACAAACACACCATATGTAAATAAATAATAAATATTAACCATATATAAATTGTTATATCTATTTATTGAATAGTATGTTATATAAAGTGCGTAAAGTTGGTAACCATAGTGGAGAGTGACCTGAAGGTTTCCTTTTCAATAGCTATCACACTGAGGTTTAGGGGAGGGCACTACACCATTCCCTGGATTGCTCCTCTTTACCCTTAATCCATACCTTATAATGCTTAGTGTTAAGCAAGGTGGCATAAAGTACTATTTTTGAGTTTTTCGCATGACTCGACCTGGGATTGAACCCCAGACTCCCAGACCATTGATGAACACTCTACTCATTAGGCCAATTATTTCTTTAAATCTACATAATTCAAATCTACATTTATTTATTTAAATCGACATTATTTAAATCGACATTATTTAAATCTACATTATTTTTAAATCTACATTATTTATTCAAATCTACATTATTTATTTGGATCTACATTATTGATTTAAAACTTTCACTAAGCCTCTCTCTATTAAAGTTTTTACTTTCTTTTGCCATGGTATATAACTTAGTAAATTATTTTTGATAGAGGACACAAAGTCAGGGTCCAGTTTGGCATTATCCAATCATTGTAGAAATTATTTTGGATAGAGGACACAAAATCAGGGTCCACTTTGGCATTATACAATGATTGTAGAAATTATCTTTGATAGTGGACACAAAGCCAGGGTCCAGTTTCGCATTATACAATCATTGTAGAAATTATCTTTGATAGAGGACACAAAATCAGGGTCCACTTTGGCATTATACAATGATTGTAGAAATTATCTTTGATAGAGGACACAAAATCAGGGTCCAGTTTCGCATTATACAATCATTGTAGAAATTATCTTTGACAGAGGACACAAAGCCAGGGTCCAGTTTCGCATTATACAATCATTGTAGAAATTATCTTTGACAGAGGACACAAAATCAGGGTCTACTTTGGCATTATACAATCATTGTAAAAATTATCTTTGATAGTGTACACAAAATCAGGGTCCACTTTGGCATTATACAATCATTGTAGAAATTATCTTTGATAGAGGACACAAAATCAGGGTCCAGTTTGGCATTATACAATGATTGTAGAAATTATCTTTGATAGAGGACACAAAGTCAGGGTCCAGTTTCGCATGATACAATCATTGTAGAAATTATCTTTGACAGGGGACACAAAGTCAGGGTCCAGTTTGGCATAATACAATCATTGTAGAAATTATCTTTGATAGAGGACACAAAGTTAGGGTCCACTTTGGCATTATACAATCATTGAAGAAATTATCTTTGATAGTGGACACAAAGTCAGGGTCCAGTTTGGCGTTATACAATCATTGTAGAAATTATCTTTGATAGAGGACACAGATTTCAGCAGTACATTCGTATAGTTGGCAAGTAAAACGAAATGAAATTTAATATCTTGTGTCATAAAGATGGGAACAGAGTTCAGTTTCTGAATATGAGCACCAGTGTCATCATCTGATGAAGAATTTGTTAGCTGGGAAGTTGTGAATATAACAAAGGACTCTATGAAGAGGCTGTATCTTGATGTGGCATTTCCATTCTAGAGTGTGTTCACATGGGTCTTTTCAAATCATGTCTTGCAGAAAATGTACATCAACAGCCATCACAAGAAAATCTTTTCTCTCCAGTGCATGTTCGCGTATGAGTTTTCAAAGTGTATCTTGCAGAAAATTCAAATCCACTGACTTCATAAAAAAATAGTTTCTATTGAGAATGTGTTTGCATATGGCATTTATATTGACAACTTTGTGAAAATGCAGATCCACACACTTCACAAGAAAAGAGTTTCTCTCCAGTGTGTGTGTGCGTGTGTGTTTGTATGTGTCTTATTAGACTACAACTTTGTGAAAATGTATATCCACAGACTTAACAAGAAAATAATTTCTCCATAGTGTGTGATCAGGGAAGATAAGAAAGGCATGTCGACTGACTTCACAAGAAAATGGTTTCTCTCCAGGGTAAGATGTCATGTGACTATGAAAATGGTATCTTTCAGAAAATACAGATCTACAAAGTTCCCAAGAAAAAGGTTGCTCTCCAGTGTGTGTTCGCATGTATTTTTTCGGGCAGAAAATTTAAGAAAATGCAGATCTTCAGATATCAGAAGAAAATGGTTTCTCTTGAGGGTGAGATGTCATGTGCCTTTTCAAATAGGAACATTCTGAAAATGCATATCCACAGACTTGAAAAGAAAATGTTTTTTCTCCAGTGTGATATATCATATGGTTTTTCAAATGAGAACTTTGTGCAAATGTGGATTAACAAACTTCACAAGAAAATGGTTTCTCTCCAGTGTGTGTTTGCATATGTGTTTTACAATGAGAACTTTGTGAAAAGGCAGATGCACAGACATCACAAGGAAATAGTTTCTCTCCAGTGTGTGTGTTTGCATGTGTTGTAATAGATTACAACTTTGTGAAAATGTACATCCACAGACTTAACAAAAAAGCGATTTCTCCCCAGTGTGTGATTACATGAATGCTTTCAGGGAGTATCTATCAGAATAGGCAGGTCCACTGACTTCACAAGAAAATGGTTCCTCTCCAGGGTAAGATGTCATGTGTCTATGAAAATGGTATCTTTCAGAAAATGCAGACCTACAAATTTCATAAGAAAATGGTTTCTCTCTAGTGTGTGTTCGAATAGTTTTTTTCAGGCAGAATCTTCAGAAAATGTAGATCCTCAGATTTCAGAAGAAAATAGTTTCACTCAAGAGTGAGATGTCATGTGCCTTTTCAAAGAGGAACTTTCTGAAAATGCAAATCCACAGACTTCACAAGAAAATGGCTTCTCTCCAGTGTGTGTTTGCATATGTCTTTTTAAATGAGAACTTTTTGAAAATTTAGATCCACAGACTTCACAAGAAAATGGTTTCTCTCCAGTGTGAGATATCATGTGGTTTTTCAATTGAGAACTTTGTGCAAATGCGGATCCACAGACTTCACAAGAAAATGGTTTCTCTCCAGTGTGTGTTCGCATGTGAGTTTTCAAAGTAGAACTTACAGAAAATGTAGATTTACAAATTTCACAAGAAAATGGTTTCTCTCCAGTGTGTGTTCGCATGTGTGTTTTCAAATGAGAACTTTGTGAATATGTAGATCCACAAACTTCACAAGAAAATGGTTTTTCACCAGTGTGTGTTTGCATGTGTTTTTTCAGGTAGGACCTTTCAGAAAATGCAGATTGGCAGATTTCACAAGGAAATGGTTTCTCTCCAGTGTGTGTTCGCATATGTGATTTCAAAGAAGAACTATGTGAATAAGTAGATCCACAGACTTCACAAGAAAATGGTTTCTCTCCAGTGTGTGTTGGCATGTGTTTTTTCAGGTAGGACCTTTCAGAAAATGCTGATCCACAGACTTCACAAGAAAATGGTTTCTCTTCAGTGTGTATTCGCATATGTTGTTTCAGGTTGGATCTTTCATAAAATGCAGATCCACAGACTTCACAAGAAAACAGTTTCTCGCCTGTGTGCGTTCGCATGTGTCTTTTCAGGTAAGATTTTTCAGAAAATACAGATCCACAAATTTCACAAGAAAATGGTTTTTCACCAGTGTGTGTTCGCATGTGGCTTTTCAGGTAATATCTTGCATAAAATGCCGATCCACAGATCTCACAAGAAAATGGTTTCTCTCCGGTATGTGTTCGCATGTGTTGTTTCAGGTAGGACTTTTCAGAAAATGCAGAACCACAGACCTCACAAGAAAATGGTTTCTCTCCAGTGTGTGTCCGCAAGTGGTGTTTCAGGTAGGAATTTTCTGAAAATGCAAAACCACAGACATCACAAGAAAAGGGTTTCTCTCCAGTGTGTGTTCGCACGTGTCTTTTCAAGTGGGATCTTTCAGAAAATGCAGATCCACACACTTCACAAGAAAATGGTTTTTCACCAGTGTGTGTTCGCATGTGGCTTTTTAGGTAGGATTTTGCAGAAAATGCAGATCCACAGACTTCACAAGAAAATGGTTTCTCTCCAGTGTGTATTCGCATGTGTTGTTTCAAGAAGGATTTTTCAGAAAATGCAGAACCACAGACTTCACAAGAAAATGGTTTCTTTCCAGTGTGAGATGTCATGTGTCTTTTCAAATGGGAACTTTGTGAAAATGCAGATCCACAGATTTCACAAGAAAATCGTTTCACTCCAGTGTATGTTCGCATGTGTCTTTTCATTTGGAATCTTGCAGAAAATAATGATCAATAGATTTTACAAGACATAGCTTTCTCTCCAGTGTGTGTTCATCTTTGTCTTTTTAAATGGGAACTCAGAGAAAATGCAGATTCACAGATTTCGAAAGAAAATTCTTTTACGCCAGTGTATATATATCAGTATTTGTATTTTCATATTTGATACTACCAGGAAATGAAAATTAATAGACTTTATCAGAAAGTAGTTTTTCTCAGGTTTGTGTATGCAAATGTATTTTCAAATTTGTACTCTCACAAAATGTGGATCCAAAAACTTTACAAGAAAATTCTTCCTCTTCAATGTGTGTTTCCATTCCATTTTTCAAATGGTAATGATGTGAAAATGCTGATCCTTTAGAGTAGAAAATATTTGCTTAAACAAGGGTCTATTTTTCCACTTGTTCTTTGAAATTTAAGAAAAATGCTCAAACTGAGATGCCACTAAAAGACTTGTGTTATAAGCAATCAATATGTAGATCCACACGTTCAAATAATTAATAAATCTTTCTTTAAGAATGTGTCATTTTACATTTTAAAATTCTTCTTCCAAAATATTGTTACCTGCAAATAGAAATTAAAACATTATTTTAAAAATACAAAAAACAGGAGATTTCTATATTATTTGCAATAATGTTACAATCAATTTATATTTCAATAGACAGCAATATACTATATAGAATTCATGATAAGTCATAAGTCATAAATGAAATTATTCTACTTTTGAAGAAATAAGGAAAGAAGGCATCAATTGCTATTGATGGGTTATTGACTGTATGGAAATCTGATATCTCTGAGAATAAAATAGGAATTTTCCCAAACTGTAGCCATGACAGTACTATTATATGGCTGCACATCTTGGACTTTAATGGAAGACTGAGAGAAAAAAAAAACTGATGACTACAAAAGAAATAGATGTTTTAACATAAAAACTGGGAAAAACTATTTTTGAAATGTTCACACCTCAAAAATCTGCTATAAGCAATATGCCTATATTTTCTACTTCATGCTTTAATTATATCCAAAAAAAAAAAAAAAATTAGAATCTAAGGAGGACACAAGCAATATTTCTTGGATATGATGTTGGAAATCAAGCATATTTATTTACTTTCCAGACAGAAAAGAAATTAAAAGAATATTGTGTACTTTTAAATGAATCTCAACACTCTGATAAGGAAGTAGATGAAAATAAATCTTTTAACTGTCCCATAAAATCAATAAGTAAAGTTGGTAACAATAGTTGAGGGCATCCAGAAGGCTCCCTTTTCAATAGCTACTACACTGAGATGTAGGAGAGGGCCCAACCCCTTTCCCTGGATTGCTTATCTTTACCCTTGATACGTACCTTATATTGCTGAGTGTAAAGCAAGGAGGTATCAAGAACCGTTTTTAAAGTCTTTGGTATGACTTGACCTGGGATTTTTTAACAGACCAAAACGTTCAACTATTATTAAGTGATTATTGTTTATAGAGAAAAAATTATAAAGATTCAAAGATAATCACAATAACTTGGGTGGATGATCTAATTATTGCAACTCCAGATTTAGAGAATATGAATGATATAAAAGTCATTTATCCAAAAATTTAAAAATCAAACATCTTGCTCTATTAACGCACTTCTGAAGACTAGAATTTACTATTAGAATAAGGCAGATGAAATACCCACAAAGAATTTTGAACAGACTTTGGATGGCTAATTCTAACCCAAAACCCATACCACGTGATTTAAATATTAATAAGAGTAATAATACTCACACAAAAAACTAATAAAAAATAAGTTGGATAAAGAAATCATGGACAGTTTAATTTATGTAATGACCTATACTAGGCCTGCCTTATGTAGTGACTACGTTATCTTAAAACTTGTCAAGACCTTTACTAGACCTGACTTATGTAGTAACTAGGTTATCTTAACATTTGTCAAGACCTTGACTAGGCCTGACTTATGTAGTAACTAGGTTATCTTAACATTTGTCAAGACCTTGACTAGGCCTGACTTATGTAGTAACTAGGTAATCTCAACACTTGTCAAGACCTTTACTAGGCCTGACTTATATAGGAACTAGTTTATCTCAACACTTGTCAAGACCTTTACTAGGCTTGACTTATGTAGTAACTAGGTTATCTCAACACTTGTCAAGACCTATAAATATACTTTAAATCTTGGGGGATTGGTACAATATCTAAGTAAATCTATTTCAATGAATGTAATATTACGTTTTCTTATGTTGTATCTAAATAAATATTAGCCAATGTTTAAGCTTGGCCTACTTCTGCCCAGCTTGTATTTGCACCAGTTTTAACTATAAACTTTTACTTCCCAATAAATTCTCTTTCTTACAAAGCGTCTATTTTCATCTTCCTTTATTTGTTATATTTTCACATTTCACAGTTTCATTTATTCACACTGGATAACTCTCTGGGTTATTTAACTAACTTGATTCACCCAACAATTTTTTAAACAAAACTTTAAAGAAAACAATGAATTCAAAATATGTGTCAAAATTATGGATTAAAAATGAGTAAAAAAATTATCTTTACTTAAAGACAAATAAAGTCAGGGTCCAGTTCAAAAGTACATTAATACGATCAAATTGAATATACTGCGTCATGAAGACAAAGTCCAGTATGTCATTATAATT
Source organism: Sepioteuthis lessoniana (assembly GCA_963585895.1). Classification (NCBI taxonomy): domain Eukaryota; kingdom Metazoa; phylum Mollusca; class Cephalopoda; order Myopsida; family Loliginidae; genus Sepioteuthis; species Sepioteuthis lessoniana. The sequence goes on from OY757908.1 coordinate 27,558,091, forward strand.
TCTTGTAAATTGAATCCCTAATATTCTGCTTCTTAATATTTTCGGAAAAAATGTTCTTCCCAACACACAAAAACCAATAATTTATGAAACATGCAATTGAACTACATTTGAAATATTTTCTTTGACGAATTAGCGTGAATTTTTAATCAGTCATAAAAGAAGGATATTTCCATAGAAAAATATTTTAAATAGTCTGAAATATTGTTAACATTTCTGTCAATGATTTACATAAATCTCCATGTGATGGATAGGTCAGATACAGAAAATTATTTTGTTTTTAAAATTTTGTAAAATTACAGCAACCGATCTTACAAATTTAAAGAAAAAAAATTTGAAAAATGTTGCTTTTAATATAAAGTCCGATAATAACCAAGGGATAGTCTAAATCAAAAACTGTTTGTCGAATTATCTAATTTTTTTTTTCGTTGAATGAATGTACTGATGTTGTCTCGTGAGGGTTAAGGTTCGTTTTGTATTTAACAAAATTATCATTTGTAATAAAATAGTTTAAAAATTTTTCACAGAAATTTAATCGACTTCGATATAGGAGGGACTTTGTTTATGTCACCCACACAATTAACTTGAATAGAAGCGAAAATAAAATAAATGAAAAGTTGAAATCAATTAAATGTAAAAAAAAAAAAAAAAAATTCAATCAGTTTTTAAAAGATTCAAGATATTTTTATATTCATAAACGATATAGTATTGTCACGAATGGAAAAAAATATTACACTTCTTCGTTCATGAAAAAAGTTTTCCTATAAATTATTTATTTTTTATTTGTAAAGAAAGATAAAAATAGAATGTTATACTTCGATGTGAGAACTTTGTTTATGTCACCCTAACATTAAACGAAATTATCATTTATAATGAAATATTTTTAAAAAGTATTTCACAGAAATTTAATCGACTTCGAGGCAGGGAATGACTTGGTTTATGTCACCCAAACAATTAACAAGGACAGTAGTGAAAATGAAATATCAATAAAAAGTTGAAATGAATGAAATGTCAACAAAAAAAAAAAATTCAATCAGTTTTCAAAAGATTCAAGATATTTTTATATCGATTAACGATAAAGTATTGTCACGAATGGAAAAATATTTCACTTCTTCAATCATAAATAAAAGTTTTCCTATAAATTATGTATTTTTTATTTGTAAAGAAAGATAAAAACAGAATGTTATACTTACTTTGCTGTCTTGTCACTTTTTATCGACTTTCTTTCCTTATACAACGTTAGAGAAAAGAGATTAAAAAAATGTAACATTTTAAATAAAATTAATGTTTTCTGCTTGAATGAAATTAAAACGTGTCGTCCATTTGCAATCAATACAGAAAAGATTTTCTAAAAAGCGGTAAACAAGGGAGGTAGTTGTTTATTAAGGCTATAAATATGAGGCTCTCAAATTCACTAATGGTCTGTTAAATAGAGGGAAATAATTCCGATATTTTTCTTATTTAGCAAAAACTTAGATTCATTCAATGTAATCCTTAAAATTGATTAACGACAACTAAGTGAAAAAGACAATATAAAAAAGGTTTCGTAAATTCAGGGAAAAGTTAAATGTTACCAAGTGAGGATAATTTTAAAATTCAATATATATATATATATATATAGATATATAGATACACCCACAAACACACATATGTATATAAATTTGTGTGTGTGTGTGTGATGATTGGAAACGAACATTTAGTAATAACTTGACTTTCATTATGAACATCATCAAAAGTTTTAGGTTAGAAAATAGCTGTATTTTGATTTTGTAATAATGAACACTATCTGTAAAAAAAACAATATATATATATATATATAGGTCTAATGAGCAGAATGTTCGCCAATGGTCTACCGGATGTACACCAGGGTACGATCCCTGGTCAAGTCATGCAAAAGACTCAAAAAAAGGTACTTGATACTGCCTTGCTTAACACTGAGGATTATAAGGTAAGGATCAAGGGTAAAGTGGAGCAATGCAGGGAATGAAGTCGTGCTCTCTCTTATAACTTGGTGTAGTAGCTATTGAAAAGGGAGCCTTCAGGTCACCCTCGACTTAGGTCGCCAACTTTACTTACTTATATATATATATAAGAAAATACACATATGCAAACACAAAAAGATGTATTAAGTTCAATTAAATTATATTAGCCATATTATAAGATTTGTTGAAAGATTTTTGTGTGTGTGTGTGTGTGTGTTATAACACTATTTTTTGCTGCTGAAATTTGACGATAAAACAAATCATCAATTAAATTCTTATATCTTCTATATCATGTGAGTATTTAACTTTTTTCTTGTCAGCTCATGTAGTCACCTTTTTATTACCAAGATCAACTTAAAAGTCCTCTGCTTCCTGTTAGACACTACCACAACAGAATATTTAACTTTTCTTTAAACAAAGTTTTCTTGTCTGCTCATATTGTCATCTTCGTATCAACATCGTAATCTAAACATCTGCTATCGGACACTAACATAACAGAACATTAAATTCTTTTCATTAACCTCTTATTGGGTAATCACTCCTTTAAGAAAATAGTTGATGGCTGACAAGTGAGGTTATAGGACTTTACACTCCTATAATTTAATTTGGGCGGTATGCCACTTGTTCCCACAAAGATGGCGGACGCTCAATGTTCAGTCTCGGAAAACCATTGGCCAGGAGGACCACGTGATATGCTTACAACTACGTCGGCGCGCGAAAATTCAAGTCCTGCGTCTTGAGCCACTGATAAGACGATTTTTTCTATAAATACGCTGTCTTAAAACTCATTCTTTCTCTTTTACGAATTTTCTTCGTAGCGGCAACACCTTCTCTTTGACGAAATTCACCCGTATCAGCAACACCATGCCTCGCAGACATTTATATACAAGAACTATGAGACGCTTTCCTGTCTTTAAAAAACTACCGGTTTCTAATCATAGAAAAAAGACATTTTAATTTTACAATTCTTTTTGTAGTTTAGTTGTGTTACACACACACACACACATACACACACGAGCTCACACATATATATACACACTATCAGTATGTTATAGTTAGTTATGTTTTCATGTATTAATGTAAGTTTTGATATTATAGAATATAAATTTGTTTTTGTTCGTTCGCCTTGTTTTTAAATGTTCATTTTGTCCACGCCGTTTTACAACCATTATAGATTCCGCCTCTTTACGCACACTCACCCCACAAGGTCATCATTCAGCTGATTCTAGGATCAGTGTTCGTAACTTTGGAGATAGTGAATGTAGAAGGGTGAATGAAAAAGTAATGCCTTTTTCTTTAGTACAGGAAAATGTTTACTTATCTCTTTAAGAAAATAATTGATGGCTGACAAGTGAGGTCATCATTCACCTGATGCTCGGATCAGTGTTAGTAACTCTGGAGACAGTGAATATACAACGGTGAGTAAAAAAAGTAATGACTTTTCTTCTACTACCAATGATACACGAACACACATTTCTGATGAAAAGCTTTTTTTCTTTTCTGCTTATAATGTCACCTTTCTATTCCCATGTTCAATCTTCTGTAACATGTCAGACATTACGAACAGACCATGTCAAATCTTTTGTTTTTTTCTTGTCTGCTCATGTTGTCACCTTTATATTACCATGATCATAATAAAAATCTTCTACTTGTGAGACACTAACACCATACAATATTAAATTTTTTCCACAAACCTTTTTTCAGGTAATCACGTACATATCACATTAAATCTTAAGGGTTTTTTGTTTTCTTAGCCAATTTCTATAAATGCAGACACATTTTTATTTCCTTAGTCAGCATTATTTTTTCTTCTTTTCTATACACCCCTTCATTAATTCAAAGGATGTGACAGATTAGTATAGCTACAATTTGTCTATCATTCTGTTTAAAATATTGTAATTGTTAAAGTCGACGTTCTGCTGCGGAAAAATATTAGAAATTGACAAACTCAGACAAAAGAAAACAACACACATCTGAGGAGAAAACTTTATTAAGGGCTTATGGGATAGAAAACGGGTTAACAAAGGGAGGTAATAGGAATTATCCGACTTATATAGAACTTTTTTAACAGTAATACAAAGAAAATATTTTATGCCTAATTCCTTTATTTATCAAATAAGAGTTTTTGATTTTTTTGATTAACAAAATTTTCAATATAAGGCAAACAACTTCAGCTAATACAAAACAATATATAAAAGCTTTTTTTTTTAGGTAATAATCCTAGGATTTGTTCAAAATTACACATAGCATTCTTGAGTAGTTTCCATCTAGCTTTTTCTTGAAGCATTTCTTTGAAGTCCAGATAGTATGACCATACAGTAGTACTAACATTGTCACAGTTTGAAGATATCCAGTTTTATCTTATCTGAGAGATCAGATTTCCTTATAATTGACATCCTATTAATAGCAGTTCATGCCTTTTCCAATTATGCAATGTAATCAATAAAAAAGACTTAAGAGAGAAATGGAAGAAAAGCTGCATCCTTTCCTTCCTCAAGAAAGCTGACTTCAGAATCACTAACAGGTATAACTGTTAAGGTCTATAATACCCTGCTTCTTCTAAGGAATCACTGCACAATAGATTCTGATAATCTGTTGGATCATTAAAGGATTACAGGCAATGAAATTCAAGGCAACACTACTCATTGTAGAATTCTCCAAGGTATTCGATTCCATAAACATAGGAAGTTGGAGCAAATATGACTTACATATGGTCTTCCCAAAGAAATTCTTACAGCTTTAACAATGACCTCCACCACTGGAGATCGAACCAGCAACCACAGATTGTGGAACCAAAACTCTACAACTGAGCCAGCAGTCCATACTGCACACAAGTGATGCCAATTAACCTGAATGTGTCTTGAAAATTACATCCGTACTTTTTACAGAGGACACGATCACCTCCAGGGCCACCTCTATCCTTGAGGATTGGAAATATGCATCCGCGTAATTATTATGACCTCAAGAGCAAGGATACAGATGTCACTTGTGTGTAATATAGATCAGTGGCTTGGTGGTAGAGTTTTGGCTCTGCAATCTCTGGTTATGGTTCTATCAAGCAGTCCATATTGTATACAAGTGATGCTGAATCAACTAGTCATGGTGATTGCACGGCCAATTAACCTGAATGTGTCTTGCAAGTTACATCCATCCTCTTTACAGAGGACACGGTCATCTCCAGGGCCAGGTCCACCAAAGAGGGTTGGAAATATGCATACATGTAATTATTATGATCTCAAGGGCAAGGATATAGATGTCACTTGTGTGTAATATGGATCAGTGGCTTGGTGGTAGAGTTTTGGCTCTGCAATCTCTGGTTGATGTTTCTATCAAGCAGTCCATATTGTATACAAGTGATGCCGAATCAACTAGTCATGGTGATTGCACGGCCAATTAACCTGAATGTATCTTGCAAGTTACATCCATCCTCTTTACAGAGGACACAGTCATCTCCAGGGCCAGGTCCACCAAAGAGGGTTGGAAATATGCATACATGTAATTATTATGATCTCAAGGGTAAGGATATAGATGTCACTTGTGCGCAATCTGTGGTCGCTGGTTCAATCTCCAGTGGTGGAAATCATGGTATACACTGCTGAAGAGACCTAATAAGGTTGAAACAGCTGTCCAGTGGTTCCCTATAAAATGCATAGGTGTTCGCCAGATTTTCTGGTCATGGTAATTCAATTTACAATAAAATTTCTCTACTTAAATAAAGAAAATGTACAGCATTAACAATGCTTTACAAAAAACATAAAAGCAATGGTTCACTCACTTAATAAAGACAAAGACTTCTTGGACCTTCTTGGTGGAGTCTTGCTAAGAGATACATTAGCATCATATTTGATTATATTCAACCTACAAAAATGTACATTGAACATTCATAGATTTAATAAAAGAAAATGGTTTCACATTGAAAAAGGCAAAAAGCAGACGATATCCTGCAAAAACTACAACAGCTGCAGACTAAACAAATGACCAAACAGTTCTTGCAAATACTGTTCTCCAAGCTGAATTCCAACTGCATTGTCTAGAGCAAGCAACAGGAGGCACTGACATTTATTTGAATGCCAATAAAACTGACTTCATATGTTTTAAACAAAAGGAAGCCATCTCCATATTCCAACCAGAATCCCAACTGCATGGCGCAGAACAAGCAGCAAGAGGCAATGGTCTCTACTTGAATGCCAATAAAACTGACTTCATGTGTTTTAAACAAAAGGGAGCCATCTCCACATTCCAACTAGAATCCCAACTGCATGGCACAGAACAAGCAGCAAGAGGCACTAGTCTCTACTTGAATGCCAATAAAACTTATTTCATGTGTTTTAAACAAATGGGAGCCATCTCCACACTAAGTAGCAAGCCTCTAAAATCAGTGGACCATTTCGCATACCTTGGCAGCAACATCTCATCAACTGAAAATATGTCAATATATAATTAGCAACGCTGTAGAATAATATTCATTTCTTATGAAAATGTAATCCATCCGATAAAATAAAATAAGATTTCTTCCAAGCTATAGCTAAGTCATTACTACTGTAAGGATGCACCACAGAGATGCTAACAAAAGGTGTTGAATAAAAGCTTGATAGGAAGTACACAACAATGCTACAAGATATCTTAAACCAACACTCCACTAAACACCAACAGTATGGCTACTTACCTCTCATCTCAAAAACCATATAACAAGGCATACAAGATATGGCTGGAGAATTACAGACCAACTCATTAGTGAAGTTTTTCAATGGATCCCACCAAATGGACATGCCAATGTTGGTTGACCAACAAAGACTTATATAAGCTCAGTACGTATACAGGTTATAAGCAAAAGACTTGCCAGGTGTGATGGATGATAGGGATGAACAGCAAGAGAGAGTCAAGGAAATCTGAGCTGCGAGCATATATATATATATATATATATGAAACAGAGGAAGGTTTTTTTGATCAATTGATTCATTTTGCCATATTTCAGGATTTGGTGAAGGTATTTTTTCTCATTTTCTACTAGGAAAATACAACCTTGAATTTACCAAGTTATTATTTTTTAAAGGAATTGGCAGATTATTATTATGACAATTTGTCTTGATTATTCTTAAGTATCAGGAAATATCGTTTATTAGAAAATTATATCTGTTCCTCATATTAAGAGATTGTTTTGGGGTTTTGCATAATTCAAAAAAGTACAGTAATTTTTATTAGGAAAAAGTTAATTTTATTGTTGCATTTTTGCTGTCAAAACATTAAAAAATGCAACCATAAAATTAACTTTTTCCTGATAAAAATTACACAGGGGAGAAATTTTTTCCTGTGACCAGGTTTACCAATTTAGAAATTTGTTGGCTGGAAAGTGATGAATATCCAGAGAAATCACAAGGAAAAATTTTCTCCCGTGTGAGACCGCATGTTTTTTATCAGATTAGAACTGTGTGAAAATGTAGATCTACATACGTCACAGGAATATAACTTCTCTCACACGTGAGATGTCATGTGCCTTTTCAAATGGGATCTTTGTGAAAATGAATATACACAGACTTCATAAGAAAATGGTTTCTCTCCAGTGTGTGTTTGCATGTGTGATTTCAATATAGAACTTTAAGAAAATTTAGATCCATACACTTCACAAGAAAATGGTTTCTCTACAGTGTGTATTTGCAGATCTTGGTTCAGGTGTGATCTCTCTGAAAATGCAGATCCACAAACTGCAAAAGAAAATTGTTTCTCTCCAGTGTGTGTTTGCATGTGACTTTTCAGCATGCATCTTGCAGAAAATGCAGATCTGCAGATTTCGCAAGAAAATGGTTTCTCACCAGTGTGTGTTCGCATGTGTCTTTTCAAAGAAAAATCTTCAGAGAAAGCACATCCATAGACTTCACAAGAAAATGGCTTCCCTCCTGTGTGTGTTTGCATGTGGCTTTCTACATGTAATCTTTCAGAAAATGAAGAGTCACAAAAATCAAAAGAAAATGACTTCTTCCCAGCAGAGTTTGCACGTATGTTTTCATATAAGTACTGTCAACAATGCAGATTCACAGATTCCACAAGAAAATGGTTTCTCTGCAGTGTGAGATCGCATGTGGCTATTCAGATTATAACTTTGTGAAAATTTAGATCCACAGACTTCACAAGAAAATGTTTTCTCTCCAGGGTGTTTTCGCATGTGTCATTTCAAAGAAGAAAGTTGTGAAAATACAGATTCATAAACTTCGCAAGAGTATGGGTTCTCTCAAGTGTGAGATTTCGTATGTCTATTCAAATTGGCTCGTTGTGAAAATGCAGATCCACAAATTTCACAAGAAAATGGTTTCTCTCCTGTGTGTGTTCGCATGTGGAGTTGAATAGCGTACTTGTCTAAAAATGCTGATCCACAGACTTCACAAGAAAATGGTTTCACCCCAGCATGATATAGCATGTGTCTTTTCAGTTGGGACCTATTCGAAAATGAAGATCCACACACTTTACAAGAAAATGGTTTCTCTCCAGTGTGTGTTCGCATGTGTGATTTCAAACTAGAACTATATGAATATGTAGATCCACAGATTTCACAAGAAAATGGTTTCTCTCCAGTGTGTGTTCGCATGTGTAATTTCAACAGAGAACTATATGAATATGTAGATCCACAGACCACGCAAGAAAATGGTTTCTCTCCAGTGTGAGATATCATGTGGTTGTTCAATTGAGATCTTTGTGCAAATGCAGATCCACACACTTCACAAGAAAATGGTTTCTCTCCAGTGTGTGTTCGCATGTGAGTTTTCAAAGTAGAACTTTCAGAAAAGGTAGATTTACAAACTTCACAAGAAAATGGTTTCTCTCCAGTGTGTGTTCGCATATGAGTTTTCAAAGAAGACCTTGCAGAAAAGGTAGATTTACAAACTTCACAAGAAAATGGTTTCTCTCCAGTGTGTGTTCGCATGTGCAATTTCAAATGAGAACTTTGAGAAAATGCAGATTCACAGACTTCGCAAGAATATGGTTTCTCTCCAGTGTGAGATTTAATGTGTTCATTTAAATGGTATCGTTGCAAAAATGCAGATCCACACACTTCGCAAGAAAATGGTTTCTCTCCAGTGTGACTAGTCATGTGTCTTTTCATTTGAGACCTATGTGAAAAAGTAGTTCCACAGACTTCACAGGAAAATGGTTTATCTCCAGTGTGTGTTCGCATGTGTGATTTCAAAGTAGAACTTTGAGAAAATGTAGATCCACAGACCTCACAAGAAAATGGTTTCTCTCCAGTGTGTGTTCGCATGTGTGACTTCATTATAGAACTTTTACTAAATGCAGATCCACAGACTTCACAAGAAAATGGTTTCTCTCCAGTGTGAGTTATCATGTGGTTTTTCAATTGAGAACTTTGTGCAACTGCAGATCCATAGACTTTTGAAGAAAATGGTTTCTCTCTAGTGTGTGTTTGCATGTTTTTTTTTCAGGTAGGACCTTTCAGAAAATGGTGATTCACAAATCTCACAAGAAATAGTTTTTCTTCAGTGTGTATTTGCATACGATGCTTCAGGTTGGATCTTTTATTAAATGGAGATCCACTGACTTCACAAGAAAACAGTTCCTCTCTTGTATGCATTAGCATGTGTCTTTTCAGGGAAGATTTCTAAGAAAATACAGATCCACAAACTTCATAAGAAAATGGTTTCTCACCAGTGTGTTTACATGTGGCTTTTCAGGTAATATCTTGCATAAAATGAAGAACAACAGATTTCACAAGAGAATAGTGTGTGTTTGCATGTGTTGTTTCAGGCAAGAGCTTTCAGAAAATGCTGATCCATAAGCTTCACAAGAAAGTGGTTTCTCTCCAGTGAGTGTTTGCATGTGCTCTTTTGGAATCTTGCAGAAAATAATAATCAATAGATTTTACAAGGCATGGTTTCTCTCCAGTGTGTGTTTGTCTTTGTCTTTTTAAATGGGAACTCAGTGAAAATGCAGATTTACATATTTCGAAAGAAAATTCTTTTACGCCAGTGTATATATATCAGTATTTGTATTTTCATATTTAATACTACCAGGAAATGAAAATTAATAGACTTTATCAGAAAGTAGTTTTTCTCAGGTCAGTGTATGCAAATATATTTTCAAATTTGTACTCTCACAAAATGTGGATCCAAAAACTTTACAAGAAAATTCTTCCTCTTCAATGTGTGTTTCCATTCCATTTTTCAAATGGTAATGATGTGAAAATACTGATTTTTAAGAGTAGAAAATATTTGCTTAAACAAGGGTCTATTTTTCCACTTGTTCTTTGAAATTTAAGAAAAATGCTCAAACAGAGAGGCCACTAAAAGACTTGTGTTATAAGCAATCAATATGTAAATCCACACGTTCAAATAATTAATAAATCTTTCTTTAAGAATGTGTCATTTTACATTTTAAAATTCTTCTTCCAAAATATTGTTACCTGCAAATAGAAATTAAAACATTATTTTAAAAATACAAAAAACAGGAGATTTCTATATTATTTGCAATAATGTTACAATCAATTTATATTTCAATAGACAGCAATATACTATATAGAATTCATGATAAGTCATAAGTCATAAATAAAATTATTCTACTTTTGAAGAAATAAGGAAAGAAGGCATCAATTGCCATTGATGGGTTATTGACTGTATGGAAATCTGATATCTCTGAGAATAAAATAGGAATTTTCCCAAATTGTAGCCATGACAGTACTATTATATGGCTGCACATCTTGGACTTTAATGGAAGACTGAGAGAAAAAAAAAACTGACGACTACAAAAGAAATAGATGTTTTAACATTAAAATTGGGGAAAACGTTTTTTGGAATGTTCATATCTCTAAAAACCTGCCTTAAGCAATATGCCTACATTTGCTACTTCATGCTTTAATTATATCCAAAATAAAACAAAATTAGAATCTAAGGAGGAAACAAGCAATATTTCTTGGATATGATGTTGGAAATCAAGCATATTTACTTTCCAGACAGAAAAGAAATTAAAAGAATATTGTTTACTTTTAAATGAATCTCAACACTCTGATAAGGAAGTAGATGAAAATAAATCTTTTAACAGCCTCATGAATAAATAAGTAAAGTTGGCAACCATAATCAAGGGTAACCAGAAGGCTCCCTTTTTAATAGCTACTACACTGAGATCTTGGGGAGGGTGTAACTTTTTTCCCTGGATTGCTTATCTTTACTCTTGATACGTACCTTATATTGCTGAGTGTTTAGCAAGGAGGTATCCAGAACCATTTTTAAAGTCTTTGGTATGACTTGACCTGGGATTGAACCCAGGTCTCTTGGACAATTGGTAAACACACAACCAATAAGGCCAATGAGCCGGTAGGACGAAAAAGTGAAAATGCTGAAGAACCAGAAAATAAAAAATATCAACAACCAGATGAAAATGAAACTGAGGGAAAAATTTTTTAATGAAAAATCAATGAACTCAAAAAATTATGGACATCACTTTTGAAATGCCAAGATGTTTATTGATAAAATCCAAGGTAGCAAAATATTTGCAAAAATATGTAATCAGATCATCAGTTTATATAAGAAAAAGCTGTTTTTACAGAAAAACTGGAAAAACGTCTTTTGAAATGTTCACATCTCAAAAACCTGATATAAGTAATATGCCTATATTTGTTACTTCATACTTCGCTTATATCCAAAATGAAACAAAATTAAATCCCACGAGTAAACAAGCAATTTTTCTTGGATATGATGTTACAAGTTCAGCCTATCTTATTTACTTTCTGGACAGAAAAGAAATCAAAAGAATAACATGTTCTTTTAAACAAATCCCAACATTCTGACATAGAAGGAGACAAAAATGAATCTTTTAACTATCCCATAAAATAAATAACACTACCAAAAATTGAAAATGCTGAAGGAGCAGAAAACAAAAAATCTGAACCACCAGATGAAGATGAAACTGAAGAAAACAACCAAACATAATGAAAATACTGACAGTGATATATATGTGGAACAACTGAAAGGTTTTGTACAAACTAATAAGAATGTTTAAAAATACCTTGTTTGCTAATTAAAAAAAGTCCTTGTGGGGAGTAAAGCAAAGTGGAAGAAATTGGAACAATTTATAACATCAATTTTTTTTTAACAGACCAAAACTTTCAACTATTATTAAGTGATTATTGTTTACAGAGAAAAAATTATAAAGATTCAAAGATACTATTTACCAACCCCTCCGCTCAGGCAGGATATGACACAAGGTCAATTTTTTTTAAGCGGAGTTTAACAGGTTTGAATTCAGAGTTTTCCTTCTCCTAGACTAGTTGCTTCACCAAGGCTGAAAAACCTTGTCTGCCCTACTATTTACCCATAGCTGGAGGGAGAATAATTGGATTCATAAAGATTCAAAGATAATCATAATAATTCAGAGTTTTCCTTCTCCTAGACTAGTTGCCTCACCAAGGCTGAAGAACCTAGTCTGTCCTACTATTTACCTATAGCTGGAGGGAGAATAATTGGATTCATAAAGATTCAAAGATAATCATAATAATTTGGGTGGATGATTTAATTATTGCAACTCCAGATTTAGAGAGTATCAATCATATAAAAAGTCATATTTCTGAAAATTTAAAAATCAAACATCTTGCTCTATTATTGCACTTCTAAAGACTAGAATAAGGCAGATGAAATACCCACAAAGAATTTTGAACAGATTTTGGATGGCTATTTCTAACCCAAAAACCATATCACGTGATTTAAAATATTAATAAGAGTAATAATACTCACTCAAAAGAACTAATAAAAAAGGTTGAATAAAGAAATCATTGGCAGTTTTTAAAAATTTGTAAAATTACAGCAAAAGAATTTGAAAAATGTCGCTTTTAAAATAAAATCCAATAATAACCAAATATTTTTCCCCAGAAATTTAATCGACTTCGATGTGGGGACTTTGTTTATGTCACCCTAACATGAAACAAAATTATCATTTATAATAAAATATTTCTAAAAGGATTTTCACAGAAATTTAATCGACTTCGATGCAGGAAGGACTTTGTTTATGTCACCCAAACGATTAACAAAGATAGTAGTGAAAATAAAATATCAATAAAAAGTTGAAATGAATGAAATGTCAAAAAAAAAAAAAAAAAAATTCAATCTGTTTTCAAAAGATTCAAGGTATTTTTATATCGATTAACGATAAAGTATTGTCACGAATGGAAAAATATTTCACTTCTTCGATCATGAATAAAAGTTTTCCTATAAATTATGTATTTTTTATTTGTAAAGAAAGATAAAAACAGAATGTTATACTTACTTTGCTGTCTTGTTTTTTTTTTTTTTTCTATTTTGTCATTTATCAATCTGCTTTCTTTCCTTAAGAGCATACAACGTAAGAGAAAAGAGATAAAATAAATGTACAATTTTAAATAAAATTAATGTTTTCTGCTTGAATGAAATTAAAACGTGTCGTCCATTTGCAATCAATACAGAAAAGATTTTTCTAAAAAGCGGTAATCAAGGGAGGTAATTATTTATTAAGGCTATAAATATGAGGCTCTCAAATTCACTAATGGTCTGTTAAACCGAAGGAAATAATTCCGATATTTTTCTTATTTAGCCAATGTAATCAATTCATTCAATGTAATCCTTAAAATTAATAGATGACAACAAAGTGAAAAAGACAATATGAAAAAGGTTTTCAAAGTTCAGGGAAAAGTTAAATGTTACCATGTGAGGATAATTTTAAAATTCAATATTATACACAGACACACACATATGTATATAAATTTGTGTGTGTGTGTGAATATTGGAAACGAACATTTAGTAATAGCTTGACTTTCATTATGAACATCATCAAAACATTCAGGTTACAAACTAGCTTTATTTTTATTTTATAAAAATGAACACAATCTGTATATATATATATATATATATAGGCCTAATGAGCAAAGTGTTCGCTAATGGTCTACCGGATGGAGACCAGGGTTCAATCCCAGGTAAAGTCATGCCAAAGACTCAAAAATAAAGTACTTCTTACCACCTTGCTTAACACTTTGCATTATAAGGTAAGGATCAAGGGTAAAGTGGAGCAATGCAGGGAATGAAGTAGTGCCCTCCCCTACACCTCGGTGTAGTAGCTATTGAAAAGGGAGCCTTCAGGTCACCCTCGACTAAGCTCGCCAACTTTACTTACTTATGCAGCTAGTTGAAATGTCATTATTTTTAGCGAGGGTTTTACTCACGTGTTTCCTTGCTAGGTTGTGAGAAATAAAGGAAGAGGAGAACCCAGATGTCGGAAAGTTTTTATGATAGCTTTTTAATGGCAGCATGGAATATAGAGTTTACATTTATGCTGCAAGTCTCGTAGGAAAGGAAAGAAGTAATGGTAGAGTGGGGAAAGTATTTTTGCAGCTAAATGCCTGGACGAAAGGTGTATTGTTATTTTAAGGCATTGTTGGACGTACGAGGGAGATATGTTCGCCGTATGTAGCAAAAGTCATGTTTGATGTTTGAGGAAATAAACGTTGAAGTCACCGTGATTTTGTGGCTCTGGTTGTTTCGGGGAGAAGCGTGAATGTCTTCAGAAAATGTGGCCCAGAGGTGAAATAAGAGCTAGGTGTCGGAGCGAGATTCTGCATCGCAATCAACACAGCCAATTTTGGGGGTGACGTAAAGTTGTTCCTGTGTGCGACGTATTGAATGTATCTAACCCATATTCAACTGGGAATCCTTGGTCTAAGAAAAATAGCCAAGGAGTCCATGAAATAGACTGCTTCCCTCATGGTGCCCTGCTGCTGCTACTATTGGAGAGCAGACGGTAGACGTCTGCACTGAACGAATTTGTTCAGCCAAAGAGAGAGTTTGACGGCTTTCCCCAATTACTGCTGCCCAGAAAAGTGTCGGATTGAATAGGATAAGTCATCCTGATAGGGTGAAATTATGCGTCGACCCCAATGGTTGAATTAAATTACGCGCCAAACAAAAATGCTAATTTCTTGCTGCTACATTTATATATATTAGAAAATACTCATATGCAAACACAAAAAGATGTATTAAGTTCAATTAATTTCTATTTGCCATATTATGAGATTTCTTGAAAGATTTTGTGTGTGTGTGTGTGTGTGTGTGTTATAACGCTAATTTTTGCTGCTGAAATTTGACGATAAAACAAATTATCAATTAAATTCTTATATCTTCTATTTAAAAAAAAAAAAAAAAAAAAAAATGAAATTAACTTCCCTCCCCCCACCGAATAGAACAGACCGTCCCTAAAATTCAGTAGTAAGTAAACATTAAATGAAGAAGAAACATTTGAACACACGAGTCAACAGAGGAAGAAATGTATCAATGTTGGTCAGTATGTCTTATTAAGTCCTATTAATTTAAAATGCTGAATTTTTACAAAATATTATGCTGTATTTTGTTTGTAAAATAATGCTTAAACTATGCGTTTTAAATGTAAAGACACACTTACTCTACTGTAAACCCAAATTGATTTTAAAGACTCTCTCTCTGTCCTAATGTCAGCGAAAACGGCAGAAACAGGGGGAAAAAAAAAGCAAAACTAAAAAGCCTAGGAAAACGTCCCAATACCGCAAAAAAAAAAAAATTCAGTACCAGTGAAAGTCATTCGAAAGTACCTTGATCTTGGACTTTAACTAAGTCAAAACTTATAAAAAAAACAAAAAAAAAACAAACTTCAATCAAATTTACACCCCCCTTTGTATTTTTTTTATTTATCTTATTTTATTTTATTTATTTTTTATTTTTTTATTTTTTTTTTATTTTTTTTTTCTTTTTCATTTTATATACGTACACATGGGAAGCAGCATGATGTACGTAAAGGTATTTGAATAAACCCATGGGCGACCAAAATCAATACCTAAACGGGTCCTGGACGTGAGTTTGACGACTTTACGCTCAGGATCGTTAGTTCGATCGGGGAACTACTGCTGCTCCTCTATAAGAGTGGTTTCTATAGAAGAGAATAAAACAGCCATCGAAAGATAACCATGACCCACACTCAAACCACATACACAAACCGCATCGCTCTTCGCGCGGGTAAAAAAGGGGCGCGTCCTGCTGAGGTTGGAGCCCTGGCCTCAGTGTTCGAAAAATCAGCTACAGAGCTCAAACAATCAAAACTACTAAAATGCAAGCAAACACTACAAATAGCCACATTTAACGTAAGAACCTTAAATAGAATAGGACAACTACCAGAGCTAATCGCATCAGCCATAGAACATAAGATGGACATAATATGCAAACAAAAACACAGATACACGCACACCGAAGATATCAAATATCACGAAACTGGCAATGGGTGGTCGCTCGTCACCGTATCCGCATGGAAAAACTCTGTCAACGCTGCAGTAGTAGGGGTAGGATTACTTATAGGACCAAGAGCATTAAAAACGATAAATAGCGTTGAGAAAATACAACCTAGAATGATGGCAGCTACTTTTAACGGCAACCCCAGAGCAACAATCATCTCATGCTGCAGCCCCACCAATGTTAGTGAAGAAACTGAACTAGTCACCTTCTACGATGAGTTATCCTCATTAGTGCGTAGCATCCCGAAACACAACATGTTAGTCATTGGCGGAGACATGAATGCCCAAATCGGGAAAAACGGAAACAACAAATACAGCCTCCACAACACATCAAATAGGAATGGGCAACATCTAACAGATTTCATGATAGAAAATAGATTAGCATGCCTCAATACAAACTACCAAAAAAGGGAGGGAAAACTATGGACATACACGTACGCAAACAATACTAAAGCTCAGATAGACTACGTCCTTATAAACAAGAAATGGAAAAATAGTGCACTGAATTGCGAGGCATACTCCTCTTTTGGGGGTGTGTCCACCGATCACCGAATAGCCACGGCGAAAATACGTTTAAGCCTACGAAAAAACGCCAAACGAACAGCGACCACCAAACACTATGACTGGGCCCTATTGAACAACAGAGATATAAGAGATAAATACGTATTAGAATTAAGAAACAGATTCGAAACACTACAAGAAAAGACGGAAAAAAGTACACCAAACGACGAATATGAAAATTTCGTCAATGCATACCTCGAGGCAGCAGCGAAATACATTCGAACAAAACTCAAAACTAAATATAGAGTCCCTTGGGAAACATTAGCGGTGAGAGAAAAACGTGCACTAGTGAAAACAGCCTCGAAAAACTATCGAAAAAACCCAACAAACACAAATGCCTTAAAACTAAAAACGGCACAATATCAATTAGCAGGCATATATATAAAGGAACAGACAGAATACATTCAAAATCAGATAGATAAGATTAGAGACTCGGTGGAAGATAGACAATCTAGGATAGCCTGGCAAACAATAAACGAAGTGAGTAGAAGAAAGAACACAGCCAAAGCAAAACTGAAAGCAGCAAACCAACAAGAAAGAATAAAACTGTGGAAACAGCACTTCGAAAACTTACTAGGAAACCCACCGAAAATAACACATGAACCAATCACCAGAATAATTAGCAAACAATTAGACATTAAACTAGGACCGTTCACACATGAAGAACTCGACTCGGTTCTCAGAAAAATTAAAAATAGGAAAGCTGCAGGGCTGGACGAAATTCCCCCGGAAGTATGGAAGACCAGACAATTCGACGACATACTGCTCCGACACTGCAACGCAGTATACAATCAAAATCCGATAGATAGATGGATGAAAGGATGCATACTCCCCTTCCCTAAAAAGGGGGACCTCGGATTAGCCAAAAACTACCGAGGCATAACACTTACATCCATAGCAGCCAAAATCTACAATGCCCTACTACGAAACCGCATAGAACCCGAAATCGACAACATACATAGGAAAAATCAAAATGGCTTCCGAAGAAATAGATCCACGACCTCACAAATATTAACCATCCGTAGAATCCTTGAAGGTGCACGGGCAAAAAACCTACAAGCGACATTAATTTTTGTTGACTTTACCAAGGCTTTCGATTCCATTCACAGAGGAAAGATGGAACAAATCCTACTAGCGTACGGCATACCTAAAGAAACCGTAGCGGCAATAACGATTCTCTATAGAAACACTAAAGTAAAAGTACGATCACCAGATGGAGACACAGAATACTTCGACATTGTAGCTGGAGTACTACAAGGGGACACGCTGGCTCCGTACCTCTTTATCATTTGTCTAGACTACGTACTTAGAACATCGATTGACAAAATCAAAGAGAATGGCTTCGAACTGACGAAGAAAAGAGGCAGAAGGTACCCCGCTACAACAATTACCGACGCTGACTACGCCGATGACATAGCGATACTGGCAAATACACCTGCCCAAGCCGAAACACTACTGCATAGTTTGGAACGAGCAGCAGCAAACATAGGCCTCTATGCTAATGCACACAAAACGGAATATATGTGCTATAACCAAACGGGGGACATCGCCACTCTAGAAGGAACCCCTCTTAAACTAGTAGACAAATTCACTTACCTAGGAAGCAGCGTCGAATCAACCGAAAAGGACATCGAAACGAGGTTAGCGAAAGCATGGACAGCTATCAATAGGTTATCGATTATTTGGAAATCAGACCTAACCGATAAAATGAAACGCAGTTTCTTGCAGGCAGCGGTCACATCGATACTGCTATATGGCTGCACTACATGGACGCTAACAAAACGGCTGGAGAAGAAGCTAGACGGCAATTACACAAGAATGCTACGTGCAATCTTAAACAAGTCCTGGCGGCAACACCCCACAAGACACCAACTGTACGGCCACCTACCCCCTATCACGAAAACTATTCAAGTTAGACGAGCCAGACATGCAGGACACTGCTGGAGAAGCAGGGACGAACTCATAAGTGATGTACTCTTATGGACCCCCACACATGGCCGTGCAAAAGCAGGACGACCAGCACGAACATACATTCAGCAGCTATGTGAAGATACGGGATGTTGTCCTGAAGACCTACCTAGGGCGATGAACGATAGGGAGGAGTGGCAAGAGAGGGTCAGGGATATCCGTGCTACCAGCGCGATATGATGATGATGATGATGATGATATCTTCTATATCATGTGAGTATTTAACTTTTTTCTGGTCAGCTCATGTAGTCACCTTTTTATTACCAAGATCAACTTAAAAGTCCTCTGCTTCCTGTAAGACCCTACCACAACACAATATTTAACTTTTCTTTAAACAATGCTTCCTTTTCTTGTTTTCTTATATTGTCATCTTCGCATCAACAATCTAAACATTTGCAGTCAGACACTAACATGACAGAACAGTAAATTTTTTTCATTAACCTCTTATTGGGTAATATAGGAGTGTAAAGTCCTATTTATTTATGTATATTTAATAAGGTTTTAATATTTAGTATTTAGCGTTTCCCCACAGGTTTAATGTTGAGGTTTGAATTAAGGTAGAATAAGCACATGGATAAAGTGGTAAATGAAGGAAGCCAGTGAAATAAATGAGTGAAGATATGAAACAAATAAAAGTTGTAAAACGGCTCGGACAAAATGAACATTTAAAACAAGGCGACGAACAAAAACAAATTTATATTCTACAACAATAAATCTTACACTGATACATAAAAGAAATTACTAACTCTACTAACAAAATAATAGTGTGTGTATATATGTGTGAGCTCGTGTGTGTGTGTGTGTGTGTGTGTAACACAACTAAGCTACAAAAAGAATTGCAAGTTTAAAATGTCCTTTTTCTATGGTTAGAAACGGGCAGTTTCTCAGAGACGGGAAAGCGTCTCATAGTCCTTGTATATGAATGTCTGCGAGGCCCATTCATGATGTTGCTTTTCTCTCCTGTTGATTCACGCTGAAAGGAGTGTGTTGCTGCTGCGAAGAAATTTGGTCAAAGAGAAAGAGGGTGTTTGAAGACAACGTATTTATAGAAAATACGCGTCTTGTTAGTGGCTAAAAAACGCAGGACTTGAATTTACGCGCGGACCTAGTTTTAAACATGTCACGTGGTCCTCCTGGCCAATGGTTTCCCGAGACTGAATATTGAGCGTCCGCCATCTTTGTGGGAACAAGTGGCATACTGCCCAAACTAATTTATAGGAGTGTAAAGTCCTATAGTAATCACAACTTTAAGAAAATAGTTGATGGCTGACAAGTGAGGTCATCCATCATTCAGCTGATTCTAGGATCAGTGTTCGTAACTTTGGAGATAGTGAATGTAGAAGGGTGAATGAAAAAGTAATGCCTTTTTCTTTAGTACAGGAAAATGTTTACTTATCTCTTTCAAGAAAATAGTTGATGGCTGACAAGTGAGGTCATCATTCAGTCGATTCTCGGATCACTGTTAATATATCTGGAGACAGTGAATGTACAAGGGTGGGTCAAAAAGTAAAGCCCTTCTCTTCTGCTACCTATAAGATCAGAACACACATTTCTGATGATAATTTTTTTTTCTTGTCTGCTCATATTGTTTCTTTTCTATTCCCATTGTTACATAGCAAAAAAGTTTGGAGGTGCCCGTGGTGTAATGGTTATCGTCATTGGAAATGTATACGACGACTCGAGTTCAAATCCTGGACGAGACTGATTGCATTTCACATAGCACTTGGGAAAGGTATGAATCCAATTATTCTCCCTCCAGCTATGGGTAAATAATAGGACAGACTGGGTTCTTCAGCCTTGGTGAGGCAACTAGTCTCGGAGAAGGAAAACTCTGAATTCAAACCTGTTAAACACCGCTTTAAAATTGACCTTGTGTCATATCCTGTCCGAGCGGAGGGGTTGATAAATAGGGTTACATAGCAAAATTTAGATCTCTTCCGATTTACAATTTCACTCAACAAACATACACGTGGCTGGAGAAGGGTAACATTCGACCAGATGTTAACCAGACGGCTGACGCCAAGACAATGAATAAAATGTGTCTTTGCGCAAGAGGCTCCCCGCAGAACTTCCGAGCGAGAATGCAAAAAATTAATTTACATTAACAAAATACCCTTTTTCAGCCAAGCATATATCTTCACCCTAAAAAATTCCCAGAACTGACTTGATCCAAAGGATAACTATTTTAGCAGTGAAAATCTTCAAAGGCAGCTGACTAGCCTACCAAATTTTTTCTTTTGTTTTCACTTTTTGGAAAATTCGGGGTTTTTCTTCCATTCCGATCATATACATTCATTGTAAATAAATCATAAATTGTAAATAAAATCACATATTTCATTCGGGGTTTTAAGTAGGCCTTTTTCATTGGGCAAATGTGGTATTTTGGTGGTTGCAGCGCGCATGGCGATGGATGAATGTTTATATATTGTACTGCTGAATGGGTCGGTGAATGTGGCTAGCTAGGTTTCCTTAGAATAGATAGTTAATGAAAGACCGCTCCCTTCCCTCTCCGCCCAAAACTTCAAGGCCTTGTGCCTTCTTTGTACCTACAAAGAAATTGTAGGGAACGAATAAATAAATAAATAAAAAATCAAATTTAAAAAAAATAAATAAATAGATAAAAAGAAAACTATTAAATTTGAAGAAACTCCCAGAGGTCTCTAACGGAAAAGGAGATGACGCATGCGTAAAAAGAAAAAAGGATTTTCCCCTTGAAAAAGGAAACGATATTATCTTGCTACTTTCAGGCAGTGTCCGTTGAACCAACAACACCATTTTGCTGTCTGGTGTTTTGGGCACCACGCTACGTCTTGGTTACGTAGCGTCGGTTAGTCCCTTCACCAAGTAAATAAAGGAAAGTATGGAAGAAATGTTTTCGTCTCTTATCTGTTTCTATCTTTTCTTTTTGTATATTTCTTTTGGGACTTTTTTTGGGCAAGGCATTGCGCCGGCTCGTCAACGTGGGGTGAAACAGTGTAACCAAAATATGGAGTCAGATATCTTACGGCCACACAGCTTTGCCCTTAGCCCCTGAACTTCAAAAGCCTTCAAATCCCACAAAATAAAGCAGACTAGCCTACCATGAGACAAATGGAAGTAAATACTCCGCCATAAGAACTCAGACAGGTTTATGACGTACCACCCGCTGTGAACAACTGCTGCCTTAGCCACAACACCGCCCTCTCCACGAATGCTACCTCCTACTAAGACCATCTAATACCCTTACCACCCTTATACCACCATACTCACTAAGTAAGTTCCTTAACTTACATGACCGTCCACGAACTCTGGCTTCACAAACACACACATCACGATTTACTCCTTTACTTGATAGTCGTTCGCAACCATTTTGTACAGTTTGATTCTTTGTTTTATTGCCTTGTTTTTTTCTTTTTTGTTGAATATATTTGTTTAAAAACTTTCAACCTGAGTTTGTCTTTTCCTTACTACCATACGCTAAATATAACACCATGTTCAATCTTCCGTAACCTGTCAGACACTACTAATAGACCACAACATTTAATCTCTTCTCATGACAAACCTTTTTTTTGTTTCTTGTCTGCTCATGTTGTCACCTTTATATTACCATGATCATAATAAAAAATCTTCTACTTGTGAGACACTAACACCACACAATATAATTTTTTTTTCCACAAACCTTTTTTTCAGGTTATCACGTACATATCACATTAAATCTTAAGGGTTTTTTGTTTTCTTAGCCAATTTCAATAAATGTGGACACATTTTTATTTCATTAATCAGCATTACTTTTTTCTTCTTTTCTATACACCCCTTCATTAATTCAAAGGATGTGACAGATTAGTATAGCTACAATTTGTCTATCATTCTGTTTAAAATATTGTAATTGTTAAAGTCGACGTTCTGCTGCGGAAAAATATTAGAAATTGACAAACTCAAAGGAAAACAACACACATCTGTTATGTAAAGAGGAGAAAACTTTATTAAGAACTTATGGGATAGAAAACAGGTTAACAAAGGGAGATAATAGTAGGAGTTATCGGACTTATATAGTAGTCTTTTAACAGTAATACAAAGAAAATATTTCATGTATATTTCTTTTATCATTCGAACAAATAACATTTTGATTTTTTGATTAACAAAATTTTCAATATAAGGTAAACAACTTCAGCTAATACAAAATAATATTAAAAAAAAATGATTTTTTTTTTTCGTGGCAGCGGATACTTCCACAGTTTGTTTAAAACTACACATAGCATTTTTCTGTAGTTCCCATGTAGCTTTTTCTCAAAGCATTTCTTTGGAGACCTGGTAGTGTGACCATATAGTAGTTCTAACATTTTCACAATCTGAGGACATACTGTTTATTCTGAGAGATCAAATTTCAATATAATCGACATCTCATTTATAGCAGTCCACACCTTCATCATGCATATATTGACATTGTTTCAGTAAATGTGATACTGCGACTAATGTAATTAAATTGTTTTACCATTTTATCATTTGCTAATTCAGCTAATTCAGATTTGGCAAATAAATCAATCTTATGAAAATCTAATCTATCTGATAAAATAAAATAAGATTTTTTCCAAGCTATGGCTGTGTCATTACTACCGTATGGATGCACCACAGAGATGCTGATAAAAGGTGTTGAGTAAAAGCTCAATGGGAAGTACATGACAATGCTACAAGGTATCTTAAATCAACACTCCACTAAACAGCATCTGTATGGCTACTTAGCTCCCATCTCAAAAACCATCTAACAAGGCATGCAAGATATGGCTGGAGAATTACGGACAAACTCATTAGTGAAGTTTTTCAATGGATCCCACCAAATGGACATGCCAATGTTGGTTGACCAGCAAAGACTTATATAAGCTCAGTACGTATACAGGTTATAAGCAAAAGACTTGCCAGGTGTGATGGATGATAGGCATGAATGGCAAGAGAGAGTCAAGGAAATCTGAGCTGCCAGCATATATATAAGTAAAAGTAAAGTTGGCGACCATAGTCGAGGGTGACCCGAAGGCTCCCTTTTCGATAGCTTACTACACCAAGGTGTAGGGGAGGGCGCGACTCCTTTCCCTGGATTGCTCCACTTTACCCTTGATCCGTACCTTATAATGCTGAGTGTTAAGCAAGGAGGCATCAAGTACCATTTTTTGAGTCTTTGGTATGACTCGACCTGGGATTGAACCCAGGTCTCCCGGGCCACTGGCGAACACTCTAACCGCTAGGCCAATGTCCGGTAGTATAGCATATATATATATATATATATATATATATGAAACAGAGGAAGGTTTTTTGATCAATTGATTCATTTTGCCATATTTCAGGATTTGGTGAAGGTATCTTTTCTCATTTTCTACTAGGAAAATACAACCTTGAATTTACCCAGTTATTATTTGTTTAAAGGAATTGGCAGATTATTATTAGGAAAATTTATCTTGATTATTCTTAAGTATCAGGAAACATCATTTATTAGAAAATTATATATGTTCCTCATATTAAGAGATTGTTTTGGGGTTTTTCATAATTTAAAAAAGTACAGTACTTTTTATTAGGAAAAGTTAATATTTTATTGTTGCATTTTTTGCCATCAAAACTTTAATATCATGATCTGTGACCAGGTTTACCAATTTAGAAATTTCTTGGCAGGAAAGTGATGAATATTATAGATGACTCTAAAAATAAGCTGTATCTTGAAGTTGGTATTCCCATTTCCTGACAGTATTTGCATTAGTAGATATGAATCTTTGACCCTAAAACTGCAATTGACCCTAGAGGTATAATCAGATGAAGAATTTCTCGGCTGGAAAGTTGTGAATAATATAAAGGACTTGACAAAGAGACTTTATCTTCATGTGGTATTTCTATTTCAGTGTGTGTTGCCATGTGTTATCAAATAATGTCTTGAAAAAAAATACATATCTACGTACATCTAAGGAAATTTTTTTCTCTCCAGTTTGTGTTCACATAGGATTTTTCAAAATGTAGATGCACAGACTTTACAAAAATATCCTTTCTATTCAGTATGTTTTTGCATGTGGTATTTCACTTAAGAACTTTGTAACAAAGCAGATACAGAGACATCACAAGGAAATAATTTCTCTCCTGAGTGAGACCGCATGTGTTTCATCAGATTAGAATTTCGTGAAAATGTAGATCTACAGACGTCACAAGAATATGGATTTTCTTCAGCGTGAGATATCATGTGCTTTTTCAAATGGGATCTTTGTGAAAATGCAGATCCACAGACTTCACAAGAAAATGGTTTCTCTCCAGTGTGTGTTAGCATGTGGCGTTGAATTGAGAACCTGCAAAAAAATGCTGATCCACAGACTTCACAAGAAAATGGTTTCTCTCCAGTGTGTGTTAGCATGTGTCTTTTCAAATTGGTCCTTTCCGAAAATGCAGATCCACACACTTCACAAGAAAATGGTTTCTCTCCAGTGTGATATATCATGTGTCTTTTCAAATTGCTCCTTTCCGAAAATGCAGATCCACAGACCTCACAAGAATATAGTTTCTCTCCAGTGTGAGATTTCATGTGTGTATTCAGATGGGATTGTTGTGAAAATGCAGATCCACAGACTTCACAAGAAAATGGTTTCTCTCCAGTGTGAATTCGCATGTGTGTCTTCAAAGAAGAACTGACTAAAAATGTAGATCCACAGACTTCACAAGAAAATGGTTTCTCTCCAGTATGACATGTCATGTGTCTTTTCAATTGAGACCTATGTGTAAATGCAGTTCCACAGACTTTGCAAGAATATGGCTTCTCTCCTGTGTGTGTTCGCATGTGTGATATTAATATAGAACTTAGTGAAAATGTAGACCCACACACCTCACAAGAATAAGGTTTCTCCCCCGTGTGAGTTCGCATATGGTTTCGCAGGTATGACCTTTTAGAAAATCCAGATCCACAAACTTCACAAGAAAATGGTTTACCTCCAGTGTGAGATGTCATGTGGCTTTCAGGAAGGATCTTTCATGCAGATCTGAAGATTTCATAAGACTATGGTTTCTATCCAATGTGTGTTTGAATGTGTCTTTTCATTTGGAATTTTGGAGAAAATGTAGATCAACTGACCTTATGAAAATGGTTATCTCTCAAGTGTTGTTCACAATTCTCTTTTGAAATGGGAAACTCAATCCTAGAAAATGCAGGTCTACAGATTTCAGAAGAAAATGGTTTCTCTTCAGAGGGTGTCTGCCTTTATCTTTTCAAATGGCAACTTGCAAAAAATCATGAATAACAAACTTCACAAGAAAGAAGGTTTCTCTCAGGTTTGTATATAGAAATGCTTTTTCAAATACTGTTATCTGCAAATAGAAATTAAAGCATTATTTTTAAAATACAAAAGAGTCCAACATTACTAGCAATTATATTACAATCAGTTTATATTCCAATTGATTGAAATATATCATATAGAATTCATGAATAAAATTGTTATTCTACTTTTGAAGAAATAATGAAATAAGGCATCACTGCTACTGACAGGTTATTCATGTAAGGAAATCTGATCTCTCTAATAGAATAAAATGGGAATTCTTCTAAACTATAGTTATGTCAGTACTATTCTATGGCTGCACCACTTAAACTTTAATAGAGCACTGATAGACAAAGCTTTGATGAATATAAACATGAAACAACATTTGTACAGCCATTTACCTCTGATCTCCCAAACCAAGTAAGATGAACAAACCTGCTAAGCAGTGCTTGATAAGCAGAAACAAATGCATAAGCAAACTTCTCCTGAGGACTCCAACCTATGGATACACAAGTATTGACCAACCAACAAATGTTACATATTGCCCTCCGACCCGGCCAAGCTGTCAAAATAAGAAATGCACCTGTGTAAATAACAGGTGCATCTGGTCGAAGGTATCAGGGGGCGACCTTGACTTTCGAGGGGTTGAATTGAGTACGAATTGGGACGCTCGCAGGAAGTAGGTGGGCGTCAAATTATTATACAACCCCGGCGACAGGAAGTTCAGATTAGTTGGAGAGAAGATGCTGGAATGAGAACCATGTCCCAGCAGAGGCTAGGCCCCCAGTGAGAGGTATATTTTTCTAAAGAACTGTGTCCGCTCGTCTTTATTATGTTGAATATGTTTCTGCATGCATATGTGTATGTATAGTTGTTCATAGTTGTGACTATACAACACAAAGACTTACTCTGTGTGGACACTGGATGCAGCAAAGAGAACTTGCAAGCAATGATGGTTGATAGGGATGGATGGTGAGAGAAAGTCAAGGGAATTCATTCTCTCAGGTCAAGTCGATGATGATAATGAATATAAAGAAAGTAGTTTTTCTAATTTGATTCATGAGAATTAAATGAAGACTCTATTAATGATTAAAAATATTTTCCACTCTAACATTTAATAAAGAAAACAAAAATACATATGGCAAATATTTTATAATCTCAAAATGAATGAAACAGAGAAAAAATCCAGCCGATGTCACAGTTAAATGTGCTCTCATCCACTGCCACCATCGGTGTACCATAGGACCAACGTTTTGTGCTGTAAAGAAAGAAGTCCGCAGAAAAAGAAATACTCAAACTCGAAGGTAAGGGAAGAAAATATAGCAGTCGTATATTATTCAGCTATGATTGCTGCAACTCAAAAAGTTCATTTTAGTTGTTTCCTTCTTCTCCCTTCCTCTCAAGTGGTGATGGGGTGTGCGTGAGAGCTGGCTGTTTGACACACGCCTGACAGATAGGTTGTAGCAGACTGGGGTAGGACGGGTCGGGATCTCGAAACTTTTAATGCACCCGTTTTGACAACTGCCTTCAACTCTGCCAAAATCTTGTTACTTGTTTTCTTATATAGAGACTTTGGAGAACAAATCAAAGATCCTCAAATGTTCGATGTCACCAGTGAAACACATGATAATACATCAGTGATTATTTTAAAATCACATCTAACTTTGCAGGTCATTCTGCCCGCATGCACTAGTCTCGTGACACCTTCACTGATTGACGACAGCACCTGTCCATAATATTACAGCAGTTTCTTTTTGCTTTTCACTGATAATCAACAATGAAAATGCCCATACAACACAAAAATACAGACACGAGTTCAAATTCAAGGTTTTTGAGATGTGAACATTTCATAGGAACTTTTTTTGAGTTTTTCTGTTAAAATACCTATTTCTTATATAAACTGATGTTCTGATTGCATAATTCCACAAATTTTTTGCTAACTTGGATTCTATCAATAAACATGTCGCCATTTCAAAAAATGATCTCCATGACCTTTCTGCTGTACACTTCTGGTGTGGGGAAAAAGTGGTGTAATGGTTATCATCATAGGAAATGGACACGGCGACATGAGTTCAAATCCTGGACGAGACTGATTGCATTTCACATTGCACTGATACCCTTGGGAAAGGTATGAGTCCAATTATTCTCCCTCCAGTTATGGGTAAATAGTAGGACAGACTGGGTTCTTCAGCCTTGGTGAGGTAACTAGTCTAGGAGAAGGAAAATTTTTGTTTAACTAGAACCAATTTTCTCACTTTTTCTTTGAAATTAAGAAAAAATGTTCAAACTGAGATGCCACTAAAAGCCTTAAGTTATGATCTATCAATATGTAGATCCACACGTTAGAATGAAAATAATGAATATTTTTTTAAGAATGTATCCTTTTACATTTCCAAATTCTTCTTCCAAAATATCTGCAAATTGAAATTAAACCATTATTCAAAGAATTGAGAAAAGCTCAAAAGATTCCTACATTATTGCAGTTATATTACAATCAGTTTATATTTCAATTAACAACAAAATATCATATAAAATTAGGGCTAAGTCATAAATAAAACTGTTATTCTATTTTTGAAGAAATAATGAAATAAGGCATCAACTGCTATTGACAGGTTACCGACTGTATGGATATCTGATCTCTTTGATAAAATAAAATTAAAATTCCCCCAAACTGTAGCCATGTGGGTACTATTCTATGGCTGCACCACTTGGACTTTAATGGAGCATTAAGAGAAAAAACTAGGTGAAAACTAAACACAGATGCTGTATCAATCAAATCCTGGAAGCAGCACCCCATAAAATAACAGCTGTACAGCCACCTACTTTAAATCCCCCAAACCAAGTATTATAAACAAGACCTGCTAATTACCGGTGGATAAGCAGGAACAATCTCATAAGCAATGTTCTTCTGTGGACAACTACTTATGGACACACCAGTGTTGGCCAATCAACAGAGACTTACTCTGCAAGGACATTGAATGCTAAGTCATAAATAAAATTGTTATTCTACTTTTGAAGAAATAATGAAATAAGACATCAACTGCAATTGACAGGTTATTGACAGTATGGAAATCTGATCTCTTTGATAAAATAAAATGGGAACTTCCCCAAACTGTAGCCATATTGGTACTATTTTATGAGTGCACCACCTGGACTTTAATGGAGCATGGAGAGAAAAAAATATAGGTGAGAACGATGCTAAGATGCTGCATGGCATTTCAACCAAATCCTGGAAGCAGCACCTCATAAAAATACAGCTGTACAGCCACTTACTTTCAATCCTCCAAAACAAGACCTGCTAATTACTGGTATATAAGTAGGAACAATCTCATAAGCAATGTTCTTCTGTGGACAACTACCTATGGATACACCAGTGTTGGCCAATCAACAGACTTACTCTGCAAGGACATTGAATACAGCCTACAAAACCTACCAAGGGATGAATGGTGAGAAAGACTCAAGAGAATCCATGCTATCAGGTTTACTTCATGATGATGATGATGAATATAAACAAAGTATTTATTCTAATTTGATTAATAAAAATCAAACAAACACTCCATTCATGATGAAAACATTTTTTTAATTCTCAAACGAAACAAGAATACAAACACAAAATATTTTATCATCTCAAACTGAATGAAACATAGGAAAAAATACATAAGTGAAAACTTTTTCTTTGCTTTAAAAAGTTTCAACAATTAAAATAGTTCCCTACAACTATTAATAATAATCCCAAGGAATAATTCAGACATAAAAAGGAAAGAAATTCATTTCAACAAAAATCATTCAAAACAGAACAAATAATTTAAGGCAAAACAATTTTGTTGAAATATACAAAAAATTTAGTCAAGTTTTTGAGGAATTTTAATGAGGGAATGTTTAATTAATGTATTAAATTAATTAATGTATTTAATTAATGTATTCTTTCAGAAAATACCTATCAAGTAAAAACTGAAAGTGAGTGAAGTGAGTTTAAATTTAGAACTGAATTTACAATAAAAATATGGTACCATACAGGACCTTCATGAAGTGACTGTCTTTATGACACTTGAAGTTCAATTTACAATTAAGATATGCTACCAAACAGGACCTTAGCTTCGTGACTGTCTTTATCAAACCTGATTTTAAATGTAATTTTATTTGATTAGATAAATAGTCTGCAGAAATAAACTCTGAATTAATGTCCATCTTTGAATAAATATGTTTAAAGTAAAACAAAATTCTTTATAAAAAAATCTCTCATAGAAAATTGTTCATTCATAGTTAGAAAAAGAATTAGAAAATATTAACCAACACAGTATCAATTATGAAGTTAAGATTTTTTTTTAAAATTTGTTACGATATTTAAGTAAAACTCTACTGATGTATGTAATAGTAAGTTTTCTTATGTTGTATTTGAATAATGATCAGGCAATATTTAAGCTCAACCTACTTCTGCCCATGGTTGGTTGGTTTGTTGGGTTTTATGGCATATCAACCTTTGTAGGTTATTTAACGCCAAATCCATTTTTATGCAAATAGTCAGTTCTATTTCAAACAGTTCAGTTTAGCATGAGTACACAGTTTATATGTCAAAAACAATTCTATTTCAAGTTATTCTGTTTATTCAAACAGTTCTAATTCAGTTAAGTATAAATACAGATTTTGTTTACACACAGTTAAATGTCAAAAGCAGTTCTATATTAAACAATTCAGTTTAGTGTAAGTAGAGTTTCAATGTCAAAAACAGTTCTATTTCAAATAATTCAGTTTAGCATAAGCACACTATTTAAATGTGAGTATAGTTTATTTGTGAAAAACCTTTTCTATTTCATGTTATTCAGTTTAGTCAAACAGTTCTAATTCAAACAATTCAATTTAGCATAAGTATGCAGTTACTTCTATTTAACCCATAGATAGGGTCCTATCAGGTGCTACCATTCCAGACCAGTGTGGACTTGGGAGGAATAGCAATGAAGGGGTGCTCCGCATTCCCCAAAGCTCCAGCATCAATGGAACCTCATCATCAGATTGTTTAGTGTTATATCCAGGACACTCACTGGGGGATGGGGTCTTACCCCTCTGTAGAGGTGCAGTCGGCTTATTCTACAGCCCCCTCCCCCATCCGACTGGGCAATACTTTTGCCCAGTTTTAACAGTGACTTTTTACTTTTAAAAAAAATTCTGTTTATGACAATATATGTATTTTTATGTCCCTCTGTTTGTTATATTTTCGCATTTCATTGCTTTATTTATTCATTATGGATAACTCATTGCCTTATTTAACTCATTCGATTCACTTAATTTTCAACTAAACAAAATCCTGAATTAAAAATATATGAAAAAATAGTTAATTAAAAATATATGTAAAAATTATCTTAACCAAAAGACAGGGGACAGAAAGTCATGGTCCAATTCAAAAGAACATTAATACGATCAAATCGAATATCTTGTGTCATCAAGATAATGACCTGAATGTCATTACATTTATAGTAATCGATCTAATAAATTCGAAGAAAAAAACTTGAAGTTTTCAAAAGATTCCAAATATTGTTTGTCAAATTAACTAGTTTGCTGTCTGTTTAATGAATGTATTAGTGTTTTCGGTGTTTATGCATGTATGTTACCGTGAAAAAGCCAAACTTTCCCGAGCGTTTCTGGAAAGAATCGGAATATGCCAAAATGCCTAGCTAATCAAATTTAAGCAAGCAGACGATAAAATAATTCAATTAATTTGTTCGCAAAGTTACAAACAATTGTAAACAATATGGATTTATCACAGCTAAGCGACAAACGACAATCTGTGGAAAAGGTGATACAATTCAGCCAAGAAAAAAAACAAAAACTGGTGCTTATGCACTTATTATACCGGGCTATTTTTAAATAGTATTTTCAAGTTAAATTCAAGTGTTACGATATCTTTTTTTTTTTATTAAATTGTTAGGTGAAAGTATAGAATAGTTACAAAACACCCTCCCCTCTCCATGTTAAGAATGGGTTTCTAAATTATCACGTTATTATTTCAGCACGGTACAATAAGTGCATAAATACAAAAAAAAATATTTAAAAACGACAAAAAAAAGGATACACAAGCCAAAAAAAAAAAAAAAAAGATAAAATAAAAATTCAAACTATTTTTTTTCATATTTAAAGTTACCATACATTGAGTGTTGTTTTATTCTTTTCCTCCTGATAAGGTTGGTAACATTCATTAAAAATTGTCTTTTTCTCTTTTTTTTTTTTTCTGGTCTTCATGCGTTTTGTCAACAAATTGGTTGACTTATTTTATCGTCTGCTTGCTTAAATTTCGTTCCGGCATATTCCGATTCTTTCCGTTATCGACCCGGAAACGCTCGGGAAAGTTCGACTTTTTCGAGGTAAGATAGACGCATAAGTACCGTATTTTCTCCTTAGGGTTAAGCTTCGTTTTGTATTTATTTAACAAATTCATCGTTTATAATAAAATGGTTTTAAAAAGATTTCAAGAAATTTAATCGACCAACGCTGGCTTAAGATTTTGATGGCGGATATGTTTATGTCAACCCAACGATGAACACGGAGAGTAGCGAAAATAAAATGAATGAGATATCAAAAAATAATTCAATCAGTTTTCAAAAGATTTCAGATGTTTTTATATCAATAGACAAAAAAGTATTGTCACAAATGAAAATTTTTTCCCTTCTTCGTCAGTGAAAAAAGATTTCCTTACAAATTTTGTATTTTTTTATTTGTAAAGAAAGATAATAACATGTTCTACTTACTTTTTCGTCTTTTGTTTCGTCTGATTTCTTTTCCTTAAGACCATACAACGTTAGAGAAAAGTGAGAAAAAATGTAATATTCTAAATAAAAATAATAATTTCTTGTTGAATGAAATTAAAAAGTGTCGTCCATTTGTAATCAATGGAAAAAGGATTTTGTAAAGAGCAGTAAACAAGGGAGGTAATTATTTACAACCGACAAATATGAAGCCCTCTGTTAAATTCACTAATGGTCTGCTTATATGAGGAAAATAATTCCGATATTTTTTTTCATTTAACAAAAACTTGGATTAAGTTAATGTATTCCTTAATATTTACAGATGACAAAGAGAATAAGACAAGAAGAAAAAGGTTTAAGTTTTGGGAAAAATTAAATGTGTCTTTCTATGAAACATTATTGTGATACGAGCACAAAAATTGGTGTCCCCTCTTAAGGTAAATTATATCTTAAGCTTCTCGGTTTGTTAACGAGAAGTGACGTGCATTGGGGATATAAAAACCAATTGAATTCTTGGATATGTTGAGTGTGTCGAGAAGACTCGTTGTTGGTTGTGTTGGGTCAGTAAAATGGTGTAGCAGAAAGAACTTCGTATTTTTGTTCTTCGCGTAAATTAATTTGACCGTTATGGTCGTCGCATATTTTCACCCAATGAGGATGACTTATCCTATTCAGTCCGGACCATTTTCCCGGACAACATAAAAGTGGTGAAAGCCCGCCAAACTATCTCTTCCTCAGAATCTTTTGAGCAGGACGGACGCACTTTCTGTCCGCTCCCTTCATAACAACAGAATAACAACACCATGAAGAAAGTCGTCTAATTTATGGACCTTTTGAATCTACCCTCTTAGACCTAGGGTTCCCAGTTGAACATGAATTAGATGCATGTAATCCTCCACTTACAGGAACACTTTTATGTCGCCCCTAACTTTTGCTATGTCCACAGCGACGCGTAATTACGCTCAGTCATCCAGCTATCCCATTCCTGGGCAACCTTTTCTGGAGACCATGTCTCTCTCCTACAGCAACCAAGACCACACATTTATGGGTGACTACATCATTCCTGTCTTTAAACAGCAAACACGACTTTGCTATGTCAATAGCGATGCATATTCCGCTCAGACATTCAGCATTGCCTTGACTGTAGCAACGCACATTCTGCTCTGGCATTTATCTGCTATTATTCCTTCTCAACTCAATAACTATTTCCTTCCTTCCTTCCTTCCTACGAGACTTGCTGCATAAAGGTACCCTTTATTCTGGCTGCCATTAAACCTTCTTGAAAATCTTACGGCATCTTCGTTCTTCTTTATTTCCCACAATATAGCGAGGAGGTAACGTCATAACTCTTTCTTGCTAAAATGGCAATTCCTGTGTATGGAGTGAGTGAGGGAGACGCTCTCTGAGATTGGATATACTAATCACGTGATGAGCCAAAAAGTTAGAAGGACTAAGTACCTTCCGTAGTTTACGGGAGTAACTTTCAGGTTTCGTTTCGACAAATACGACACAAATTTTACAAGCACGTAAACAAATGGAAGGTGACGACAGCAAATATTAAAAAACAAGCAATTTAATAATAATAATAATGATAATAACAAACATGAATAAAATAATTAAGATACAATGTTCATTTTATGTGCATGTGTGTGTTTGTAGAAAATACAGCTATAGCCAGTTCCATAAAAATTGATTTGCTCGTCCGTGTGAGCGTGTGTAAGGAAGGAAATAAATAAATAATTTGAATTGAATTAAAAAAGAAAATTATTAAAATATGCAGAAACTCCCAGAGGGCCCTGACAGGAAAAAGGGGCGAAGCATGCGTAAGGAAAAAGGGACCGCCCGACAAAAGGAGGAGAATCATTCTCTTTCAGCAGTGACCGGCGTATTGTCAACATCTCAATCTCCCGACTGCTAGTGGAAGCCAACGTGGCTGTTCTAAGGTGCCACGTTAGGCAAACTTTTCACTAGTAGCACTCGTCTCGGTTAACAGTATGCCAAAATACAAAAGCTACGAAATGGACCTTTCGAACAACGAACTAAAACACTGGACTTGGACAAACTCCCAAAAGCGAACACATCATTAAAGCTTTAAAATACAAAATGAAGGCACACATATACCAAGAAACGATTAGCGTATTTTTAAACACCTTGACTGGGGAATTCAACCATTTCAATTGTATTCAGGGAAAATTCTCTCACCCATTGAATGATTGTTAAACCCAGGAAATAAAGGCAGATATTAAAGAAAATCGTATCCTATCTGTTGCTGTCTTTCGTATAATTCTTTTTGGGCCTTCTTGTTCAAGGAGTTACATCAACAAGACAACGTGGGTTAGGAGTGAAATAACCTCAAAATGGAGTCAGATAAAAAAAACAGTAACACAGCTTGCCCTGATCTCTGCCTGACCCCACATGTACATGTTGAGAAATTCTATTGAATCCATAGCAGAAAGAAAGAATTTTTGAATTGTTTAGTGGGGAAATCATTTTACCGTTGGGGTTTCAACTTATACATTTTGTCCTATGAGAATGATTCATGCCATTCAGCCCGGATGACTTCTCCCGGGCAATATAAAAGGTGATGTAACATGCTTTCACTGGCTTTCTCACTTACTAGCAGCAGGACATCCAGCTTTAATGAGAACAGCGCATTTTCTCACTCTCTTACCCGGTCCGATTACAGCAGCGGACAGATGGATATTTCAGCACGAGAGAGCACATTCAACATTTGGTCACTGTTTCTTTAGGAAACGCTTCTTTCACCCTTTTCTCCTTTCTCATAATTCAACTGAACAATGAGCTTCTAGCTGAATGCTAAATTCCTACTGAACTATTTACAACTGTTTACTGTTCCCGGCTACTTACAGCACAAGGGTTCTTTTCGTCTCAAGCTGTCAGTTTTAATAACAATTTGAAAACTATCAATATCTTCGTCAACTTTTAATATAACAAGAGGCAACAGAACTCAACAACCTCAACTGCTATTTTTGAATAAATGGTAATATTACTTGCCCTCATGTTATAAATCAATGTGTCCATAGTTGGCCGAAGTAAAGAGGATAAAAACTTGACTTTACTTACATACATGTGTATGCGTGAGTGTATATATGTGAGAGTTCCTAAGTATGGACCTTTTGTTTTCTTAAGTTCACACGTGCGTTTTTTATGATCTTTGGCGACAACGTGTCGCCTGTCGGTAGTCGGCAAAAGAACGTCGCATACTTCTTCGCCCTGTGTCCTGTGTATCCTTGCCTCACTCTGTAGTGAAATGCTTTAGTTAATTAAATTCTTCGTTATTCATACTTTTGGAGGGAACTAAAGTGGATCAAAAATAGGTTTTGTCATGTTTTATTGCGAGTCCTAAAATTCAAGCGCGCAAACATTTCTTGACCAATCAGTTTCGTATAATTACTTATCTATTCTGGAGCCTAGATATTTTTCTGTTAATTAGTTTCTGAACCGAAAACGAAGTATTAATTCATTCATTTGTTGCTATTAGCCTCAGAATAAACGCAATACTAACACAATAGTCATTTAAGAAGATACAGAGCTCCACCACAAGTTTTTTCGGCACTAGATAGCGTCATTTGGCTTCAGCAAAATGACCCAGCTCTTCAGTAACGAAGTGATTGTGTAAGTAAAGAAGATTGATTTGGTGGCCAACCTGGAAGGAATACCAGATGTGGTGTTACTGATATCGTTGTTCCTGGAAGACGACGTACTAACCAGTTATTTAAAGTTGAGTGACGAGGACAAGAATGACACAGAAATGATAAGAATGAGGGCGTCCTCCGAAAGCCCATGCGAAGCGTATGAAAAAATATTTTAAAAGATTCAATGAACTAGCCAATCTGTGGACGTATATGCCAACAAGATTCAAAGGTTAATCAACCTTGTAGGTGTCGTAAGGACAAGCAGTGACCTTTTAGCGAAGATGGCTTTTACCATCGGGTTTCCCGATCAGAGTTGCAGCAAATGGATGGATTTAAAAAGATGGACATCAGTCCGCTGATTTTCAGAGCGAGAGAATTAACTTGCAATTGGCTCTTGGAGATGAAGTCAGTGTCAGCAGTATCATGAAAGGAAGCGAGAGGCGGTAAGCGGACACCAATTAAGTGTTATGCGTGTGGCGGAGAGCATTTTCGCAGCGACTGTTTGAAGCACTTGATGAGGTTGAAGTGCTATAAATTCAACAATTTCAGACACATGGCCAAAAACTGACAGGAAAACGAATGAAGCGTTAGTTGGTGTAAAGGAATTTGAAAGGGAATAAAATTAGAGAGAATAAAATTTAATACGAAGGATGACACTAAAGCCAAGTTTAGTATTTAATTGGGTAATGCTTTTAGGGGGCTTTAGTGGGTAAGATCAAACGGTAAGTTCCGCAGCTTTCTAGTTCGGATACTGATTCGAAAAGATAATACAGACAACATAAAGTTTTTAAAAAGGAATTTGATACAAAAGAAGCAAGAAAGAAAGGGATAGAAAAGATAAAGTGTTGCAAATTCTGGTGTAATTTGCGGGTATTTATTTGAGAGAGTGTCCGGGAAACAAAGCTCTTTGAATTTGAGTATTTTTCTTTTCTTTTTAGTTTTGTCGAAATATTTCAGAGTTCATTTAATTTCGAGTCTTCTTTAAAGTTGTTTTCAGCAGAATTCTCGGTTGAATTTTCTTTCAGTTGTTTAACTTGGTAGAATTTCAGTTGTCGATTTTCGTTTAATTTTATTTTTATTTCTAGGGAAGCTTCTTGCCTTTTTAAAATATCTATCGGCTATTCAAGAGGTGAGTGACGAAATCCTTCTGCTGGCTATTTTTTTTTCTGCCTTTAGTTCGGTTCCCGAATTCCTACTGAGGGTCCCAATAGTAGTTCTCGACAAAAAGTGGAGGTAGCTTTTTGATACCATATTGTCTGGGATTACTTCTCCTTTTTCCACTCTGGCCAAATCAAGTGCCGCACATGGTCGGCTTGATTTATTTCTTAGAAATAAATTTTTATAGGTGACCCGGTCCAGGATCGGCGGCGACACCAAAAATTGACGTCTTAATTGAAGGAGAGGAGTTAGAGCTGTGGTCGACACTAGCTACACCACCACCATGGTATGCATAAATTTGTAGGATGGTTGGATCGTGAATACCAGCATTAAGACGTTTGACGGAAGGGACGGGAAATATCGAGAAGGAAACATCATTAGCCTGAACATAAGTAGGAGACTGCTAAGGACGGAGATCATAGCAGTAGATCATCTTGTATCCGGGATCGAGGTCATAGTAGGAATGGATGTGATCCGCTGGGTAGGGGGCGTCACTATTGACGGACGTGGCGTTATGAAGTTTTGCAGGTGAACGCTGTGCGATGAGTACAACCTCAGAATAGACACTAATACACCTCAATATTTACTCTTTTCCTAAGACAAAAGCTTTTTGTCCTGTCTTCTCATGTTTTCACCTTTGTATTACCCTGATCATCTTAATAATTTTCCACTAACTGTTAGACATTAATACATTACAATATTTAACCTTTTTTCCAAGTGAACCTTTTTTCTTGTCTGCTCATGTTGTCACCTTTTTTATTACCATGATCATCTTTACACACTGCAACACAGCCCAGTAGGCTGGGGTTATAGAATACACCGACTGTACCTTTGCAAAGGTGTAAGCCCCCCCCCCTGAGTGTCCTGGATATGACACTAAACAAACTGATGGTGAGGTTCCATTGATACTGGAGCTTTGGGGAATGCGGAGCACCCCTTCATTGCTATTGCTCCCAGGTCCACACTGGTCTGGAATGGTAGCACCTGATAGGACCCTATCTATGGGTTAAATAGAACTGCATACTTATGCTAAACTGAATTGTTTGAATTAGAACTGTTTGACTAAACTGAATAACTTGAAATAGAAAAGGTTTTGACAAATAAACTGTACTTACATTTAAATGGTGTGCTTATGCTTAACTGAGTTGTTTGAAATAAAACTGTTTTTGACATTGTAACTCTACTTACACTAAACTGATTTGTTTAATATAGAGCTATTTTGACATTTAACTGTGTGTAAACAAAATCACTACTTATACTGAACTGAATTAGCTGAATTAGAACTGTTTGAATAAACTGAATAGCTTGAAATAGAATCGTTTTTGACAAACTGTATTCATGCTAAACTGAATTTTTTGAAATAGAACTATTTGTATAAAAATGGATTAGGTGTTAAATAACCGAGAAAGGTTGACATGCCATAAAATCCAACCAACCAACCAACCAACCACACCTCAACATTTAACCTTTTCCCATGACAAAGCATTTTTTTTGTCTGCTAATGTTGTCACCATTTTATTACCATGATAATCTTAACAATATTCTGCTACCTGTTAGACTCTAACATACCACAACCTTTTACCTTTTCTAATAACAAACCTTTCTTTTTGTCTGCTTATTGTATTATGATCAATTCAGAAATCTTTGACATTTGTTAGACACTAACACACCACAACATTTAACCTTTTCCTTGGACAAAACTTTTTTTTTGTCTTACGATGATTATCTTAACAATCTTTGTGCTACCTGTTAGACACGAACACCCAACAACTTTTTATCTTTCTTATGATAACTCTTTTTCTTATCTGGTTTGTTGGGTTTTATGGCATATCAACCTTTGTAGGTTATTTAATGCCAAATCCATTTTTATGTAAATAATCAGTTCTATTTAAAACAATTCAGTTTAGCATGAGTACACAGTTTAATTGTCAAAAACATTTCTATTTCAAAATATTCAGTTTATTCAAGCAGTTATATATAACAATTCAGTTTAGTGTAAGTACAGTTTCAATGTCAAAAATAGTTCAATTTAAAACAATTCAGTTTAGCAAAAGCACACAGTTTAAATGCAAGTATAGTTTAATTGTAAAAAACACTTCTATTTTGAGCTATTCAGTTTAGTCAAGCAATTCTACTTCAGCTAATTCAGTTTAGTAAAAGTAGAGATTTTGTTTACACAGTTACATGTCAGAACAGTTCTATGTTAAACAATTTAGTTTAGTGTAAATACAGTTTCAATGTAAGAAAACAGTTCTATTTTAAATAATTCAGTTTAGCACAAGCACGCAGTTCAAATGTAAGCACGGTTCAATTGTCAAAAAATATTTCTATTTCAAGATATTTAGTTTTGCATAAGTATGCCATTAGTTCTATTCAACCTGTAGATAGGGCCCTATCAGGTGCTACCACTCTGGGCCAGAGTGGACCTGGGAGCGATGGCAATAAAGGGGTACTTCGCATTCCCCAAAGCTCCTGCATTGCCGGAACCTCACCATCAGATTGTTTAGTGTCATATTCCAGGACACTCACTGGGGGAGTTTTACCCCTCTGCAGAGGTGCAGTCAGTGTATTCTACAGCCCAAGCCGACTGGGCAATTTTTTCTTATCTGCTCATATTTTTTTTGTATATCATGATCGTATTAGGAAACTTCTGCGACCTGTTTGACACCGACACACTAGATCATTGACCCTGTAACAGAAAAAATTTCGAATTTTTGTTTGGCGCCTAAATTAATTTGACCATTGTGTTCTCGTCTCATATTTTCACCAAATGAGGATGACTTATCCCATTCTGCCCTGATGACTTTCCAGGGCAACATAAAAGTCGGTGAAAGCACGCACACATTCTCTCCTCAGCATATCTTTTGAGCAGGACAGACTGATCCTCTTTATCTCTTTCTAACTCTAGCAGCAGACCACAACACCAGAGAAGACATCTAATTTATGAACCGTTGGTTCCTAAGAATTCAATCTTTCATCATTCGTTCAACCCTCCTAGACCAACGGTTCCCAGAAGATTTAAATTGGATCTTTAATTCCACCTCTGACATCGACATTTCAATTCTTGCTCTGACTACAGAGACCCGATTCCTGCTCTGACATCAGCTACTGTATTCCTTCACAACTATTTACAACTATTTTCTCCCTCTCTGTGACTTACAGTACAAGGGTTCCTTCATTCAGGCTGCTATTAAAGCATTGTTGAAACTTATCAATATTCACGCTTTCATCATTTATTTTCTTTCTTTTACTACAACTGGAGGTAACTCAAACTGCCTTCCTGTTATAACCCTTTTCCAAAGAAAAACATTTTTTCTTTTGGTCTGCAATTTGACCTGTAGTCGAGGGAAAAATGCTGACGACTTGGTGTGATAGGGCTAATAGTTTCTTCCCCCATTTTTCTTTAGCAGCAGTGCAAATTCTCCAGTCTTCTTTGAAGTTTTTTAAAAAACCTTTTCTTTTGTTGGGAGTGTTCATTCGAATTTGTTTATATTAGTAATTCGTTTATTTATTCTTTTTTGGCAAATTTTCATGTTGCATGTTTTGAATCATGTGAAAGTTGTTCGTTTTGTATTGAAGGTCACCATGATAAGAAGGTTTGATTATCTATTTTGTAGTTTTTGGTTGTAGTTGTGGTTTTTGGTTGTCAATGGATGGGGATGATTTTGGGTTTTTGTATCTGACTCCTTTTTCTTCTTCTTACCTCTATAACATAAGGGCAGATGACGTTACCATTTATACAAAAATGGTAATTAATTTTGATGAGTCCTGTTGCCTTTGTTATATTAAAAGAAAGAAAATAAATGAGACAACGAGAATATTGATAAGTTTCAAAAGGGAAGTTTTAATGGCAGCTTGAGACAAAATTTTCCTTGTGCTGAGAGTTGTACAAATAGAAGAAGAAAAGTTTTGCTGATGTCAGAGGTGGAATTAATTGTTGATGTTAGAGGCGGAATTAATTGCTGATGTCAGAAGCGGAATTAAACATCCAATTTAAAGCTTCTGGGATCCGTTGGTCTAGGAGGGATGAACAAATGATTATGGAATGAATTCCTAGAAAACAACGGTCCATAAATTGGATGTGCTCTCCTCATGGTGATGTAGTCAGCTGCTGGAGTTAGAGAAAAAGGGAGAATCGGCCTGTCCTGCTTGAAAGTTAGGTGAGGAGTGATAGAGCTTATGTTTTCACTGCCTTTTATATTGCTCGGGAAAGTCATCCGGGCAGAATGGGATAAATCATCCTCATTGGGTGAAAATATGAAATCAGGACCATAACAGTCAAAAAAATTATCGCGCTAAATAATAATTTGAAATTCTTACTGCTACAAGAGCTCTGCCACCAGCACGAATGTGGGAAGCACATGATGTTCAATAAATAACATCAGTTGTAACAGAAAGAAAGAAAAGAGTTGTACGAGTTTCACAGCACAAGGTTTAAAATACAACAATAACAGAATACATATATATATATATATATATATAGAGAGAGAGAGAGAGAGATAAGTTAAATTACATATATATAGGCAAGTTAAATCAAATAAAAATGAGTCCTGGTCAGTTTTTGTCGTTGGCAAGTGTACCGTCCCTTCTTGATTTGTCTTGTATAGTAGTAAATGAATCAAGTGTGTGTAAGGACACAGCGACACAAGTTCAAATCCTGGACAAGATTGATTGCATTTCACATAGCACTAATACTCTTGGGAAAGTTATGAATCCAATTATTCTCCCTCCAGCTATGGGTAAATAGTCGGGCAGACTCGGTTCTTCAGCCTTGGTTAGGCAGCTAGTCTAGGCGAAGGAAAACTCTGAATTCAAACCAGTTAAACTATGCTTGAAAATTGACCTTGAGTCATATCCTGCCTGAGTGGAGGGGTTAGGTAAATAGGATCAAGTGTGTGTAAGGGCTAAAAATTGGGTGTGTCATCAACGCCAAATTAGTGATGTCACAACCAAATGAGCCTACAGTAGTGAAAATAGTCCCAGGTAAAGTAAAATTTAGTACTGTAGATGAGGTAGCTAAATGATCGATGTCCCGGTTTTTGAGGTACATAACCGGGGGTGGGGGAGGTCGAAATGGTTGCTAATCTGTACAATGAGTCATACATGGATTAGTGACCTAGAGCAAGCAACAGCTGGCACTGTCATTTACTTGAATGTCAATAAAAGTAACTTCATATGTTTAAAAAAAAGGAAGCCATATCCACATTCCAACCAGAATCCCAAATGCATGGCCCAGAGAAAGCAGCAAGAGGCACTGGTCTCTACTTTAATGCCAACAAAACTGATTTCATGTGTTTTAAACAAATGGGAGCCATCTGCACACTATGTAGCAAACCTCTAAAATCATTGTGGACCATTTCACATACCTTGGTAGCAAAATCTCATCAACTGGAAATATGTCAATTTATAATTAGCAATGGTGTGGAATGCTATTCATAGACTATCAATCTTATGAAAATCTAATCTATCTGATAAAATAAAACAAGATTTCTTCCAAGCTATAGCTATGTCATTACTACTGTATGGATGCACCACAGAGATGCGAACAAAAGGTGTTGAGTAAAAGCTTGATAGGAAGTACACAACAATGCTACAAGATATCTTAAACCAACACTCCATTAAACAGCAACTGTACAGCTACTTATCTCCCATCTCAAAAACATACAAGACATGTGGGACATGGCAGGAGAATTAAGGAGAAACTAACTAGTGATGTTTTTCTATGGATCCCACCAAATGGACAAGCCAATGTTGGTTGACGAGCAAAGACTTATATAAGCTTAGTACATATACAGGTTATAAGCAAAAGACTTGCCAGGTGTGATGGATGATAGGGATGAACGGCAAGAGAGAGTCAAGGAAATCTGCGCTGCCAGTATATATATATATATACATGAAAAAGAGGAACGTTTTTTGATCAATTGATTCATTTTGCCATATTTCAGGATTGATGAAAGTATTTTTTCTCATTTTTTACTAGGAAAATACTATAACACCCCTGACCCTCACAGCCTCGTCCACCACCCTCCAATCCTCTGCTAGAGCGTAGGGGACGAAAACAGACGGAAAGTTCTTCTCAGGGAGGTGACCATACACTGCCCCACTGCACGTTGTGATTCTTTATAAGTGGAAAGACAGCGATGTCTCACGTCTGAAAAGAAGAGGGCTGCTAGCAGCCAGTGACTTGAAACCACAGGGTATATATTGAAGATAAAAAAAAATAACTCTGGTTCTTGCAATAGTTGATAAAAAGTTTTTATAAATCTTCAACTTCTACAGATGACAATACTTCAGCGGGTGTGACTTAGAATGGTCTAAGGTGTTGGTTTGGTGAGGGTTAAGTTCTTCTTAGCGACAGTTTGTCTTGGCGGTGGACTGGTGGTGTAGGTTGGCAGCACAAAATGAATTCCTGATCTGCTGATCTCTGCCTGGTAAGCTCTGCTTGTTTGCTGGTCTCTGTCTGCTCTGAGCTCAAAAGCAGGGGTGGTCTCCA
The DNA here is from genome assembly GCA_963585895.1 of Sepioteuthis lessoniana. Classification (NCBI taxonomy): domain Eukaryota; kingdom Metazoa; phylum Mollusca; class Cephalopoda; order Myopsida; family Loliginidae; genus Sepioteuthis; species Sepioteuthis lessoniana. Next base: position 27,602,177 of record OY757908.1, read on the forward strand.
TAACATCATTTTCAACCTGTCAGACATCCACTATGGCTTTGTTTAAATTTTCTTCATCAAAAAGGGTCCAACCCCTTTTTCATTTCTTCCACAAGGTCGTTCCTCTCACTATCCTTGTGATGAGAACTACAGGAGGATAGCTTTCCTCCCACAAGCAGAGTGTCTCTCATTTTACTGCTTATGACGTCAGGCTGGAGATTCCTCCCCTTATGCCCAAATATATGCTAGACTGTCACCCTTGATGGAATGGTTTTCAAACCTGCGTAGGAGAAAGGGCTGGCCTTCATTCCAGACTAATTAATAACTCCCTTTCTGCACCGATAAGTAAATTTCGGAAACATCTCACCTCTCAGCTGAATTGTTTTTCCAATAGCCAGATGGCCCCTTGCCATCAATAAAGACATCTTTGTTCGTTTCTCAGTTCCATCTTTTAACTGCAGTGTTTACGTGACATCGTATCCATATCCCTTTTACTGACAAGTTCTTAATTTTTAACTTTTCCCAGGCTCGAGAATCATTTTAATATCATTACTTAAATAATTATCTTTCTCCTCAATTTCTGCCTGGGTCTGTAAACAGCTTAATCTTCTAACCTGTCAACATTTTCCAAATCCCATTTCTGGGCTTTATCAAAAGTTCTTTTCCCAGTATTTCAATTTTGCACTTTTGGCAATATTTTCAAAATCTCCAATTTCACACTTCTTGGCAATTTTACTTGGTCGCTCAACTTTTGGCTGTTAACCCTTCATGTACCAACGCCACAGACCAATATTGTCACATACCACTATGAATTTAACCTGTCATTATTTGTTTGAAGGAATTTGCAGATTATTATAATGACAATTCATCTTGATTATTCTTAAGTATCAGGAAATATCATTTATTAGAAAATTATATCTGTTCCTCATATTAAGAGATTGTTTTGGGGTTTTGCATAATTCAAAAAAGTACAGTACTTTTTATTAGGAAAAGTTGATATTTTATGGCTGCATTTTTTGCCATCAAAACTTTAATATCATGATCTGTGACCAGGTTTTCGAATTTAGAAATTTCTTGGCTGGAAAGTGATGAATATTATAGATGACTCTAAAAATAAGCTGTATCTTGAAGTTGGTATTCTCATTTCCTGACAGTATTTGCTTTAGTAGTAATGAAGCTTTGGCCCTAAAACTGCAATTGACCCTAGAGGTATAATCTGATGAAGAATTTGATGCTGGGAACTTGTGAATAAAACAAAACCCTTGACAAAGAGGCTTTATCTTCATGTAGCATCTCTATTTCAGTGCGTGTTGGCATGTGTTATCAAATAATGTCTTGAAAAAAATGAAAATATATGTACATCAAAGGAAATTCTTTTCTCTCCAGTGTGTGTTCATATATGAATTTTCAAAGTATCTAGCAGAACATACAAATGCACAGACTTCACAAAAATATCCTTTCTATCAAGGATGTGTTTGCCTGAGGTATTTCTCTTAAGAACTTTGTAACAAAGCAGATCCAGAGACATCACAAGGAAATGATTTTTACCCTGTGTGAGACCGCATGTGTTTTATCAGATTAGAACTTTGTGAAAATGTAGATTGACAGATGTCACAAGAATACGGTTTCTCTCCAGTGTGAGATGTCATGTGCCTTTTCAAATGGGATCTTTGTGAAAATGCAGATCCACATACTTCACAAGAAAATGGTTTCTCTCCAGTGTGTGTTAGCATGTGGCGTTGAATAGAGGACCTGTCTAAAAATGCTGATCCACAGACTTCACAAGAAAATGGTTTCTCTCCAGTGTGATATATCATGTGTCTTTTCAATTGGGTCCTTTCTGAAAATGCAGATCCACATACTTCACAAGAAAATGGTTTCTCTCCAGTGTGTGTTCGCATATGTGATTTTAATATAGAACTTTGAGAAAATGTAGATCCACAAACCTTACAAGAAAATGGCTTCTCTCCAGTGTGTATTCGCATATGTTTGTTCAGGTGAGATCTCTCAGAAAATGCAGATCCACAAACTTTACAAGCAAATGGTTTTTCTCCAGTGTGCGTTCGCATGTGACTTTTCAGCTTGCATCTTGCAGAAAATGCAGATCCACATACTTCACAAGAAAATGGTTTCTCTCCAGTTTGTGTTTGCATGTGACTTTTTAGATGTAATCTTTCAGAAAATGAAGATTCGTAGACTTCAGAAGAAAATGATTTCGCACAAGTGTGTGTTTGCACGTATGTTTTCAAATATGTACTTTGTAACACTGCAGATTCACAGATTTCAGGAGAAAATGGTTTCTCTGCAGCGTGAGATCGCATGTGGCTTTTCAGATTACAACTTTGTGAAAATGTAGATCTGCAGATTTCACAAGAAAATGGTTTCTCTCCAGTGTGTGTTCGCATGTGTGTTTTCAAAGACGAACGTTGTGAAAATGCAGATTTACAGACTTCACAAGAATATGGTTTTTCTCCAGTGTGAGATTTCGTGTGTCTATTCAAATGGGATCGTTGAGAAAATGCAGATCCACACACTTCACAAGAAAATGGTTTCTCTCCAGTGTGAATTCGCATGTGTGTCTTTAAAGAAGAACTTAATAAAAATGTAGATCCACAGACTTCACAAGAAAATGGTTTCTCTCCAGTATGACATGTCATGTGTCTTTTCAATTGAGACCTATGTGAAAATGCAGTCCCACATACTTCACAAGAAAATGGTTTCTCTCCAGTGTGTGTTCGCATGTGTGATTTTAATATAGAACTTTGTGAAAATGTAGACCCACAAACCTCACAAGAAAATGGTTTCTCACCAGTGTGTGTTCGAATGTGTTTTTTCAAGATGGATCTTTCAGAAAATGATGATCCACACACTTCACAAGAATATGGTTTCTCGCCCGTATGTGTTCGCATATGTTTTCGCAGGTAGGATCTTTCAGAAAATGCAGATCCACAAACTTCACAAGAAAACGTTTTCCCTCCAGTGTGTGTTTGCATGTGTTTTTTCAGGCAGGATCTTTCAGGAAATGAAGATGCAGACACTTCACAAGAAAACGGTTTCTTTCCAGTGTGTGTTCGCATATGTTTTTCCAGGCAAGATTTTAGAGAAAATGCAGATCCACACATTTTACAAGCAAATGAATTCTCTACAATGTGAGATGTCATGTGGCTTTTCAGGTAGGAGCTTTCATAAAATGCAGATCTGAAGATTTCATAAGACTATGGTTTCTATCCAATGTGTGTCTGAATGTGTCTTTTCATTTGGAATTTTGTAGAAAATGCACATCAACTGACCTTATAAAAATGGGTTTCTCTCAAGTGATGTTCACAATTCTCTTTTGAAATGGGAAACTCAAAGAAAATGCATATCCTCAGATTTCAGAAGAAAATGCTTTCTCTTCAGAGGGTGTCTGCCGTTATCTTTTCAAATGGCAACTTGCAAAAAATCATGAATAACAAACTTCACAAGAAAGAAGGTTTCTCTCAGGTTTGTGTATAGAAATGCTTTTTCAAATACTGTTATCTGCAAATAGAAATTAAAGCATTATTTTTAAAATACAAAATACAAAAGAGTCCAACATTACTTGCAATTATATGACAATCAGTTTATATTCCAATTGATTGAAATATATTATATAGAATTCATGCTAAGTCATGAATAAAATTGTTATTCTACTTTTGAAGAAATAATGAAATAAGACATCAACTGCAATTGACAGGTTATCGACAGTATGGAAATCTGATCTCTTTGATAAAATAAAATGGGAACTTCCCCAAACTGTAGCCATATTGGTACTATTTTATGAGTGCACCACCTGGACTTTAATGGAGCATGGAGAGAAAAAAATATAGGTGAGAACAATGCTAAGATGCTGCATGGCATTTCAACCAAATCCTGGAAGCAGCACCTCATAAAACTACAGCTGTACAGCCACTTACTTTCAATCCTCCAAAACAAGACCTGCTAATTACTGGTATATAAGTAGGAACAATCTCATAAGCAATGTTCTTCTGTGGACAACTACCTATGGACACACCAGTGTTGGCCAATCAACAGACTTACTCTGCAAGGACATTGAATACAGCCTACAAAACCTACCAAGGGATGAATGGTGAGAAAGACTCAAGAGAATCCATGCTATCAGTTTTACTTCATGATGATGATGATGAATATAAACAAAGTATTTATTCTAATTTGATTAATAAAAATCAAACAAACACTCCATTCATGATGAAAACATTTTTTTCATTCTAATATTTAACAAAGGAAACAAGAATACAAACACAAAATATTTTATCATCTCAAACTGAATGAAACATAGGAAAAAATACATAAGTGAAAACTTTTTCTTTGCTTTAAAAAGTTTCAACAATTAAAATAGTTCCCTACAACTATTAATAATAATCCCAAGGAATAATTCAGACATAAAAAGGAAAGAAATTCATTTCAACAAAAATCATTCAAAACAGAACAAATAATTTAAGGCAAAACAATTTTGTTGAAATATGTTAAATTTTTTATTCAAGCGTTTGAGGAATTTTAGCGAGGGAATATTTAATTAATTGTTTCTAGTGTAGTTTAATGTATTCTTTGGGAAAATGTCTTACAAGTTGTGAGTGAAGTGAGTTTAAATTTAGCACTGAATTTACAATGAAAATATGGTACCATACAGGACCTTCATGCAGTGACTGTCTTTATGACACTTGATGTTCAATTTACGAGGTGCATATAATAAGTTTCCAGACTTTTTTGTACAGGCATCTAAAATTGTCGTAGAGACTTGAAAATTCAGTATGTTATTGCTATACATCTTATGAGATGACTGACCAATTTTTATGATTTCAGGTTCAAATCAACAGTTACAGCAGCAATTGGAATATACCCTACTAAAGTCAGATTGTCACAGCTGATGAAGTTCAAAAATGCAATCTGACACTTTAGAAGAACGATATGCAATAAAATTTTGCTTTAAACTTGGAAAAAATGCCACAGAAACGTATAGAATGCTTCTGACTGCTTTTGGAGCATCTTGCATGAATCGAGCATCAGTTTTTGAGTGGCATAAGAGATTCAAGGAAGGCAGGGAGTCTGTGAGGGATGACGAGAGGTGTGGGGGAAGTAAGGAAGTCAACAGACCAGAGTTGATTGGCCAAAAGGTTAGGATTAGGGTTACTATGTTGAGGTTTTAAGGGATTTCAGGAGGAGATTCCGTCGGAAGAGGCCAGCACCCTTCAAATCGGGTCAGTGGCATTTCCACCAGGACAATGCACCAGTCCACAACTCCATCTTTGTCACAGACTATTTGACCAAGATGGATATCACGACAGTTTCTCACCCTCCCTATAGTCCAGACATTGCTCCCTGTGACTTTTGATTATTCCCTAAACTCAGTGGCTGTCATTATGAGACAATTGAGAAGATGAAAGAGGCTGTGACGAAGGTCATTGACACGCTCACACAAGAGGACTTCCATGAGGCCTTCCAGAAGTTGTTGGAATGGTACAACAAGTGCATTGCAGCTGGAGGAGATTACTTTGAAGGGGACTAGAGTTTCATGTGCGAACTATCAATAAAAGTGCCCATACAAAAAAAGTCTGGAAACTTATTGTATGCACTTCATACAATTAAGATATGCTACCAAACAGGACCTTAGCTTTGTGACTGTCTTTATCAAACCTGATTTTAAAAGTAATTTTATTTGATTAGATAAATAGTCTGCAGAAATAAACCCTGAATTAATGTCCATCTTTGAATAAATATGTTTAAAGTAAAACAAAATTCTTTATAAAAAAATCTCTCATAGAAAATTTTCATTCATAGCTAGAAAAAAAATTAGAAAATATTAACCAACACAGTATCAATTAAGAAGTTAAGATTTTAAAAAAAATTTCGTTACGATATTTAAGTAAAACTCTACTGATGTATGTGATAGCAAGTTTTCTTATGTTGTATTTGAATAATGATCAGGCAATATTTAAGCTCAACCTACTTCTGCCCATGGTTGGTTGGTTGGTTTGTTGAGTTTTATGGCATATCAACCTTTGTAGGTTATTTAACGCCAAATCCATTTTTATGCAATAGTCAGCTCTATTTCAAACAGTTCAGTTTAGGATGAGTACACAATTTATATGTCAAAAATATTTTTATTTCAAGTTATTCAGTTTATTCAAACAGTTCTAATTCAGTTAAGTATAAATACAGATTTTGTTTACACACAGTTAAATGTCAAAAGCAGTTCTATATTAAACAATTCAGTTTAGTATAAGTAGAGTTTCAATGTCAAAAACAGTTCTATATTAAACGATTTTCCATTTCAAACAATTCATTTTAGTATAAGCATGCAGTTTGAATGTAAGTACAGTTTATCAAAAACATTTCTATTTCAAGCTATTCAGTTTAGTCAAACAATTCTAATTCAAACAATTTATGTTAGCATAAATATGGAGTTAGTTCTATTTAACCCATAGATAGGGCCCTATCAGGTGTTACCATTCCGAGCCAGAGTGGACCTGGGAGCAATGGCAATGAAGAGGTACTCCGCATTCTCAAAGTTCCAGCATCAATAGAACCTCATCATCAGATTGTTTGATGTCACATCCAGGACACTCATTGGGTGGAGGGTCTTACCCCTCTGCAGAGGTGCAGTCGGCTTATTCTACACCCTCACAGCCGACTGGGCAATACTTCTGCCCAGTTTTAACGGTGACTTTTTACTTCTAAAAAAAATTCTGTTTGTGACAATACATATATTTTTATGTTCCTCTGTTTGTTATATTTTCGCATTTCATTGCTTTATTTATTCATCATGGATAACTCATTGCCTTATTCCACTCACACGATTCACCTAACGATTTTTGACGAAACAAAATCCTGAATTAAAAATATATGAAAAAATAGTTAATTAAAAATATGTGTAAAAATTATCTTAACTTCAAGACAGAGGACGGAAAGTCAGGGTCCCGTTCAAAAGTACATCAATACGATCCTAAATGTCATTACAAGTAAATTGAATCTACAATATTCAGCTTCCAAATATTTTCAGAAAAATAAGTTTTTACCAACACCCAAAAAAGGATTATTTTTTAAAAAGCCATGGAATTGCATTTGAAATATTTTCTTTGATAAATATTTTGAATTTTCTGAAATAGTGATAAAATTTCTTTCTATAATTTACTTAAATTTTCATATGATGAATAGGTCTCGACACAGAAATGTATTCTGCTTTTAAACATCTTTTACATTTATAGTAATCGATCTTATAAATTCGAAGGAAAAAAAACTTGAAGTTTTCAAAAGATTCCAAATATTGTTAGTCTAATTAACTAGTTTTTTTTTTGTCCGTTTAATGAATGCATTAGTGTTTTCTCCTTAAGGTTAAGGTTCGTTTTGTATTTATTTAATAAATTCATCGTTTATAATAAAATTGTTTTAAAAAGATTTAGAGAAATTTAATCGACCAACACTAGCTTAAGATTTTGATGGGGGCTATGTTTTTGTCAACCCAACGATGAACACGGAGAGTAGCGAAAATAAAATGAATGTGATATCAATAAATAATTCAATCAGTTTTCAAAAGATTTCAGATGTTTTTATATCAATAGACGAAACGGTATTGTCACAAATGAAAATTTTTTCCCTTCTCCGTCAGTGAAAAAAATTTTCGTACAAATTCTGTATTTTTTATTTGTAAAGAAAGATAACATAATGTTATACTTACTTTTTTGTCTTTTGTTTCGTCTGATTTCTTTTCCTTAAGGCCATACAACGTTAAAGAAAAGTGAGAAAAAATGTAATATTCTAAATAAAAATAACAATTTCTGGTTGAATGAAATTAAAAAGTGTCGTCCATTTGTAATCAATGGAAAAAGATTTTGTAAAGAGCGGTAAACAAGGGAGGTAATTATTTACAACCGACAAATATGAAGCCCTCTGTCAAATTCACTAATGGTCTGCTATGAGGAAAATAATTCCGATATTTTCTTCATTTAACAAAAACTTTGACAAAGAGAATAAGACAAGAAGAAAAAGGTTTAAGTTTTGAGAAAAATTAAATGTTTTCTCTGTGAAACATTATAGTGATATGAGCACAAAAACCGGTGTCCCCTCTTAAGGTAAATTATATCTTAAAGTTCTCGTTTTTTAACGAGAAGTGTCGTTGGGGACATAAAAAAACAATTGAATTCTCGGATTTGTTGTGTGTGTCGAGATTACTCGTTGTTGGTAGTGTTGGGTCAGTAAAATGGTAATCCTAGTATATGGAGTGAGTGAGGGAGAGGCTCTCTGTGATTGGGTTTACTAATCACGTGATGAGCCTAGAAGTTGTGGAGGACAAAGTACTTTCCATAGTTTTGTAGTGACTGTGTGAGTGAGTTCCCGTGGTTTACAGGAGTTACTTTCCGGTTTAGATTCCCTACAAATACAAGACAAATTTTGCAGACAAAGTATTAAGATATATTAATTATTTTCGGTAGGTTGTAAGCTTAAAGTTTATTGGTTTCACAGTGAGGTTTGTTTGACAGAGGCGGCTTGCTAGCAAAAGATATGGCTGGCTATCGGGTCCCGGGAAAACTAATAGGCACATATGTTCACCTCAAGCAGGCGAGAGAAAGAAAACAGTCCAGTACCAGCGATGAACGCTTAGGGTGGGAGAATTTTTTCTTGCTCTCAGGAAGCCCATCTTTTCAGGCATGCGCAGATTTTGCTTCCTGTCAAAGGCCTCCTGGGAAAGAGTTACTTTTTTAATTTATTTATTTTATTTTTCCACTTTTTCTTAGGAAAAGGTTAAATCTTGAGTTTTGTTTATGCCCTTTCTTTCTTTCTTTTTGATTCTCATACGCTGGGGTGTGCATTTTTGAACATGCCAAATAATATTGAATGAAATAATAGAAAGAAAATGAAAAAAAAAATAGCTAGAAAAATAAATAAAGGTGTAAACAAGCAAGTAAGCAAATAAAAAAAGAACATGAAGATACGGATCAGTGAAGATCTTAATGAATATCTTATTGGCTGTTTCGTCGGCATGAGCGCCGTTTCACGAAAATGGTAAATTTATCCTTTGCAAAACTTCTCCCTCAGCTGTCGACGCTACTTCAGTCAATAATCAGTCGCGGCTACGCATATGTACAAAAGGTTGAAAAAAAAAAAAAAAATGATTGAAGAGGCTTGTATTTATGTCGGAGAGGCTGGGTCACTTCTTTGCGCGTGCGCAAACTAATTTTCGCGCGAACAGTTAAGTAGATGTTCTACAAATGAACAAAAATGAATGAATAAAGAAAAAAAGAGCACCGTGTATAGGTGGTTTTTTTCCTAAATGCCGTACATTAGAAGTAGAAAGTCTGTGTAGGAAAATCAAAAAGAAAGAAAGAAAGAACGAAAATGCTACGAGTTTAAAAGAAAGAAAACAGAAAGTGTGTGTTGGAGAAAGAAAAAAAAATGCAAAGAGTTCAAAAAGAAAGAAAGAAAGAAAGAAAGAATGCAACGAGTTTGAAAGAAAGAAAATAAAAAGTCTGTGTATGAGAGTCAAAAAGAAAGAAAGAAAGAAAGAAAGAAAGAAAGAGCATTAAGAAAACTCAAGTTTTAACCTTTTACAATGACAAAATATTTTTCTTGTCTGTTCATGTTGTCACCTTTTGTAACACCATGATCATCTTAACAACCTTTTGTAACACCTTGATCATCTTAACAATCTTTTTTTAGGATAATCACTAAAATTGAACATTAAAACTTTGGAGTTTATTTTTCTTCTTTGCCAATTTTAGTTGATGTTCGCATATTTTTACTACATTAACCATCTTTAGTTTTTTTTCCTTCTCTTCCATACACTCCTTTATTTGTTGAAAGGACGTGACAAATTTGTATAGCTACAATTTGTCTATTATTCTGTTTAATATATTGTAATGGGTAAAGTTGACATTCTGCTACATTGTAACATATTGACCCTCGACCGAGCCGTCAATCAAGAGATGCATCTGTGTAAATAAACAGAAGAACGGCGAGGCAGGTGCATCCGGTCGAGGATGTCGGAATATCACCTTGACCTGTGGACGTGGTTGAATTCGGTGCAGATGCGTACGCCCACAGGAAGCAGGTGGACGTCAAACAACTATATAACCAGGTGCCACAGACGGCTTGAGTCAGTCAGTTCCGAGTTCCAGTTCGAGTTGCAGTTACAGTTGGAGACAAGATGCCAGCAGAGTGAGAACCAGCTCCAGACAGAGGGTTTGGGTCCTCAGCGACCCACGGTTGAGCAGCCCAGCCAAGATGAGGAAGAAGTGCTGCTATGGCCGCGAGAAGAACTTTGGGTCAATATGTAGCAGTCTGTCTCTGTCTCCAACTCACCTCTCACACACAACCAACATCAACCCTTTCGAATAAAGTGTGAGAGGTATATTTTTATAAAGAAGAGTGTTCGCTCATTGAAGTTCGTATATTATATTGACTATGTTTCTGATTATATTCGCATACATATATATGTATTATGGTTGTGAGTATACAACAGCATAAAAAATAGCAAATGACAAACTCGGACAGAGGAAAACAATACACGTGTTACGTATAGAGGAAAAAACTTTATTAAGAGCTTATGGGATAGAAAACGAGTAATAAAGGGAGATAATAGTAGGAGTTATCGGATTCATATAGCACACTCTTAGCAGTAATACAAAGAAGATAAATATTTTTTTAAATAAATCTTTTTGATCAAAGAACTAAGAACACAATTTTTAATTTTATGAGTAACAAAATTTTCAGTGTAAGGCAACAACTTCAGCCAATAGAAAACAATATAAAAAAAGCTTTTTTGGGATGGTATTTCCAGAATTCGTTCAAAACTACACATAGCATTCTTGTGTAGTTTCCATCTAGCTTTTTCCCCCAAGTGCTTTATCGTAGTCCTGGCAATGTGACCATACAGTAGTAGCAATATAGTCACAGTTTGAAGACATCCGGCTTTTCTAATCTGAGAGATCAGATTTCAGTATGATCAACATCTTATTAGTAGCAGTCCACGCCTTCCCATGCATATGTTAATATTGTTTCGGTAGATGTGATACCGCTACTAATGTATTTGAATTGTTTTACCATCTTATTATTTATAAACTAGGTAATTAAGATTTTGCAAAAAAAAAAAAAATCAGAAGTACATTGATGCAAAAAGTCAAATTTACTGTTTAGAATTGGTAACAAGAGGACTAAAGAATTTTGAGAGTCCGGAAGATATAAAAAAAAGAAGGAAAATTGTTCAGGTACGAAACTTTATTACCTTTGAGTTAAAGGTTATTCGACATGAGGAGAGAGAGAGACAATCTTTCTATGCTGACAGCTTTTACATCGTCAGCTCTCAACCCAACCAACGCGCGGCGCCCGTAGCGCACAAATTCGTCTGGCCTCGCCCAGTTCTGAATCTCGACTTCCTTATTCGGAGGCAGGAACTGAACTCACTGCTTTTTCTCAAATCCCCAAATCCTCAGCCCACGCTTCCGGTGCGTGACGTCACTCACATCCCCTGGGTCCCAATTCCTATTTGGGATTTTTATTTTGACATCTCTGAATGACACATCATCTCCGCGCGCGCGTGAGCATCTGCGTTAACGTTGCACATAACTAACCCATGCACTAAGCTAATTAATATTCTTTTTTTTACTTGGCATTTCTTTCTTAATATCATAAATCATAGATATGTTAGACTTAAAAATCTGAAGCAATGTGCTAGATTACACAAGAATGTTTGGTTTAGGTTTCTTTGTTGAATGACATATTAACATTTGTGGGCTATTTAAAGAAGGACAGTGGTGGTACTATTTGATCCCAAATTGGAGGGATAAAGAGGTTTCATACATTTCCCAATGATATTAGTCCGAAAGTGAATGCACAAGCGCGACTTGAGTTCGAACTCGCCAACTAAAATGTTGCAGTCATACACGTTAGCCATTATACCATGGTGACTCATTCTCAAGAATATTAAATCAAAATTAACTCGAAAAGCTTTAGAAGAAGAAAAAAAAAAACACGTTACACAACAAAAATCATCTGAATGAATAGTGAAAGCAACAATCAGAATGGATCTGTATGGATTTTTTTCTTTCTTTGTTAAATTTACGAGGATCATTAAATAAGTTTCCAGACTTTTTTCGTATGGGCACTTTTATTGATAGTACACACGTGAAACTCTTGTTCCCTTCGAAGTAATCCCCTCCGGCTACAATGTACTTGTTGTACCATTCCAATAACTTCTGGAAGGCCCCATAGAAGTCCTCTTGTGTGAACATGTCAATGACCTTCGTCACAGCCTCTTTCATCTCTTCAATTATCTCATAACGACAGCCTGTGAGCTTAGGGAATAAGCAAAAGTCACAAGGAGCAAGGTCTGGACTATAGGGAGGGTGAGAAACTGTCTTGATGTCCATCTTGCTCAAATAGTCTGTGACAAGGATGGAGTTGTGGACTGGTGCATTGTCCTGGTGGAAATGTCACTGACCCGATTTGAAGAGTGCTGGCCTCTTCCCTAGGAATCTCCTCCCGAGCTCCCTTAAAACCTCAACATAGTAACCCTAACCCTAGCACTAACCCTTTAGCCTATCAACTCTGGGGTATTGACTTTCTTACTCCTCCCACACCTCTCATCATCCATCACAGACTCCCTGCCTTCCTTGAATCTCTTATGCCACTCAAAAACTGATGCTCGATTCATGCAAGATGCTCCGAAAGTAGTCAGAAGTATTCCATACGTTTCTGTGGCATTTTTTCCAAGTTTAAAACAGAATTTTATTGCATATCGTTCTTCTAAAGTGTCAGATTGCATTTTTGAAATTCGCCAGCTGTGACACTCAGGCTTTAGTAGGGTGTATTCCAATTGCTGCTGTAGCTGTTCATTCGAACTTGTAATCATAAAAATTGGTCAGTCATCTCATAAGATGCATAGCAATAACATAGGGAATTTTCAAGAGTCTACGATAATTTTACATGCCTGTACAAAAAAGTCTGGAAACATATTGAAGGCACCAGGTACATCAGTTGAAAGAAGATACAAATATACAAGGAAAAGATTAAAAAAAAAACGTAAAAGAAAAAAGAAAAGCAGAGAAATTACTATCAGGTGGCAAGGCTGGGCATAAAAGAAAATACAAGAAAAAGAAAGAAAAAAGTGGAAAATGAGGGGGAAAAATTAAAGTAAAGAAAAATAACAGGCACTTATTTTTTCTACGAACATCAACTCGCAAAGTTCGAACCCAAATTAAAGTCTGAGAATCAAATGCTCGTTTTCATGGCAGGCTACGTGCAATTTAAAAGACTAGCCCCGAACTAGCTTTAGTTTATAGAATACACATTTTTTTAGCCTTAAAATAGTCAACCCCAATAATATAGAATAAGAACATTCTAGAAATTTCAGATCAAAATCGCATCAACATTAAAGTTACATTTTTATATTTTTCAACCAACCAGCTGAAAACACAAAATAAGAACATTCTAGAAAATCCGGCTCAGAAACTAATTAACAGGAAAATTTTTAGGCTCTAAAACAAATAAGAAAATATATATATATCTGATTGGTTAAGAAATGTCTGCGCGCTTGAATTTTAGGACCCGCAATAAAACTATTTTTTGATCCACTTTAGCTACCCCAAAAAAGTATAAATAAAGAAGAATTTAATCAATCAGGTCATTCAATTCATTCCTTCCACGGTCAAAAGTTCATTCCTTCCTACCAAAAAGACTTTACCGACGACGAGAGGCCATGAACGGACAGCCGAGAGCCACGCCATAAGACTCAAAGGGAAAAGGCATGCAACCTTCTTTCGCCAATGCAACACGCTGTCGCCAAGCTCATAAGAAAACGCACGTGCGGACTCAATGAAAGCAAAGACCCATACTTATGGTCCTTCACTCATACACACACACACACACACACACATACCCATGTATGTAAGTAAAGCCAAAATTTTTATTCTCCCTCGTTCGCCCAAACATGCACCCATTTATTTGATAAACCTTACTCACAGAGGCGAACAACCCTATTTTCATTTAACTGGCCATAACTGTATTTCTACAAAGGCCACTAGTACATAACGTGAACATTGCATTTGTGATTATTTTTATTTCTGTTTTGTTATGAATATTAAACTGTTTGTTTCTTAATGTTTGTTATTGTCACATTCCATTTGTTTACGTGCTTGTAAAATTTGTGTTGTATTTGTGGTTGAATTTAACGTGAAAGTAATACCCGTAAAATACGGACGGGAACTCACTCACTACAAATTGGAGAGTAACATATCCACTAAACAATTACATGTACCCACTACAAGTTAATATTCATTTGTAAATGATGAATGGAGTGATTGATTGACAGAGGACGAGATAAAGGAAAAGGTCAAGTGGATAACATTAAATGTCAGGTTTTTATTGAGAGAATCGTACACAAGGGGTGTACAAGGTTGTAGAATTACTGTTGCTGTATCACATTGGTGTAGTTTCTGCTGGGTATTGAAAGTCGGTGCCGTAGAAAGTCGTAGATTCGGCTGTCTCTAAGTTTTTAGTGACAGCATGTCTAGAAGATCAAGATATTCATGAGGATGGTCTCGGGGTGTACGTGTAGATCATAGGTGTAGCTGTATGGCTAGATGTGTTTGTATGTGGTATTTCAGTTAAAAAAAAACTTGGTGACAATGCAGGTCTGCAGATATTAGCGAAACAAGTCTTCTCTGATGTGTGAGATCGCATGTGTTTTATCAGATGAGAACTTGTGAAAAAAGTAAATCCACAGATTTCACAAGAAAATGGTTTCTCTCCAGTGTATGTCAGCACATGTGTGTTCAAATAAGAACTACAAGAAAATGTAGATTCACAGACTATAAAAGAATATGGTTTTTCTCCAGTGTGAGATCGCGTGTGTATTATCAAGTTAGTACTAGCAGAAAATGCACATCCACAAACTTCACAAGAAAATGGTTTCTCTCCTTTGTGTGTTCACATGTGTCTTTTCAGGTTGGATCTTTCAGTAAATGCAGATCCACAGAATTCACAAGTAAATGGTTTCTCTCCAGTGTGTGTTCGCATATGTTTTTTTTTCAGGCAAGATTTTTGAGAAAATACAGATTCACAAATTTTACAAGAAAATGGTTTCTTTTCAGTGTGTGTTTGCATGTGTCTTTTCAAATGAGAACTTTTTGAAAATTTAGATCCACAGACTTCACAAGAAAATGGTTTCTCTCCAGTGTGAGATTTCATGTGGCTTTTCAACTGAGAACTCTGTGAAAATGCACTTTCACTGACTTCACAAGAAAATGGTTTCATTCCAGTATAATTTCAAATGTGTTTTTTAGGTATGATCTTTCCGAAAATACAAATCCACCGACTTCACAAGAAAATGTTTTCTCTCCAGTGTGAGATCACTTGTGTCTTATCAGATGAGAAATATGCGAAAATGTAGATCCACAGTCTTTACAAGAAAATGGTTTCTCTCCAGTGTGTATTTACAGCTTTTCAAATGGTTACTTCATTAAAATGCAGATCCATAGAGACCACGAGAAAATGGTTTCTCTCCAATGTGAAATGTCGTGTGTTTTCAGGTTAGATAAATCAGAAAATGCAAATCCACGGACTTCCCAAGAGTATGGTTTCCCTTCAGTGTGTGTTTGACTTTGTCTTTTGAATATTATTTGCAGAAAATGAAGATTAACAGTCTTCTCAAGAAAGTCATTTCTCTCAGGTCTTTGTTAGCAAGTGCATTTTCAAATTGGAAATCTCAGGAAATATGGATCCATAAGCTTTACAAGAAAATTGTTCCTCCTCAGTGTGTGTTTCTATTCCATTCGTAAATTTTGAATGATGTGAAAATGCTGATCTATCACAGCAGAGAAAAGTTTTATTTACCTAGAGGCTATTTTACCACTTGTTCTTTGAAATTTAGGAAAACTGAGATGCCACTAAAAGCCTAAAGTTATCAGCTATCAATATGCTGATCCACACAAGAATTAATCATAAAAATTCTTCTTTAAGAATGTGTCATTTTAGATTTTTTTAAATTCTTCTTTCAAATACTGTTATCTGCAAATAGAAATTAAAGCATTATTTTAAAAATACAAAATTAAAACAGATGATTCCTATATCATTTGTACTTATATTACAATCAGTTTATACTTCAATTGACTGCAACATATTATATAGAATTCATGTAAAGTCATAAATAAAATTATTATTCTATTTTTGAAGAAATAATGAAATAAAGCATCAACTGCTATTGACAGGTTATCGACTGTATAAAAATCTGATACCTCTGATGAAATAAAATTAAATTCCCCCAAACTATAACGATGTCGATACTATTCTATGGCTACATCACCTGGACTTTAATGGAGCATTGAGAGAAAAAACTACGTGAGAACTAAACAAGGATGCTGTACCTATCAAATCCTGGAAGCAGCACCCCATAAAATAAGAGCTGTACAGCCACTTACCCCAATCTCCCAAACCAAATAAGATGAACAAGACTGCAAGATAAACAAGAACAAACTCATAAATGAAATTCTCCTGTGAACTCCTACTCATGGACATACCAGTGTGGGTCAATCAACAAATACTTACTCTCTGTTGACACTAGATGTAACCAAGAAAACTTGCAAGATAAAAGATTTTTTTTACTACAGGAGCAATTTGAAGAATACGGCCAGGACATTCGTATAGGCATGAGAGCCTGACACAACCAGCTGATTGATCGGATCAGGCCTCTGCGACCGCCTGTCTAGCCCAGGATGAGCCAAAAGGAAGTGTTGCAGGTCATATGATCACTTTCGCTGCCAGGTCACGGACCACTCGTCTCTTAATATCATCCTAAGTGTCATCAGAATTTTAGTAGTATAATGAAGAGGGTGATTAAGTCACCCTCTCCGTTATATTTGAAGTAGAAATATATGAGTCGTACGAAGATATTGAAGGTTTTCAATTTAGCAGTTTAATAAAGGCTTGAGTTGAGAGGTAGCCTTTGTGCTGGTCGTCGTAGTGGGTAGAAAACAGTTAAAAGGTGATGAGCAGGCATTTGGCGTTCAGCCAGTAGTTCCAAGTCCCATAGATTTTGGAGTGAGGAATAAATGTCTTAAAAATAGATAGACAGAATAGAGATGGAATAAGGTAGCTAGGTGTCTGTGTGGATCTGCATCGCTACAGTCATAGCAAATGTTTTGTTGAATAAGAACAGGAATGATGTAGTCAGCCATAAGCATAGTCCTATCGCAGTGGGAGAGAGAAGAACGATGATCTCCCACAGAGTTAGGAGGAATAAAATAGCTTAATGTCTGAGCGGAATTACATGTCACTGTCGACATAGAAAAAGTTAGAGGCAACATAACAGTGTTCCTGTAAGTGGCGGAATAAATGCATCTAATTTATATTCAACTGGGGACCCTTGGTCTAAGAAGATAGACTCAAAGGTCCATAAACTAGATAGCTTTCCTCATGGTGTTGTGATCCTGCTGCTATGAAGAGAGAAAACAGAAAGTATGTCCGTCCTGCTCGAAAGATTCTAAGGAAGAGAGAGTTTGGCGGGCTTTCACCATTTTTATGTTTCCCAGGAAACATGGTCCGGGCAGAATAGGAAAAGTCATCCTCATTGGGTGAAAATATGCAATGACCATAACGGTCAAATTAATTTACACGCCAATCAAAAATACGAAGTTCTTTCTGCTACAGTAGCCTTTTCACAAATGGACAAGAATCTATGACACTATTCTCAAGGTGGGAAGAGGTCTTTAATTCTTCTAATTTCGCTTTGAGACAGATAAGCTTAATATATATTTATATTCTTATCCACGTTCATGGTTTTAGATCGAACAATATGTGTAAATGTAGGAATTTGCATTTCAACCGATACAGTTTTTTAGATTGAACTTTGCCTCCTGCACCGGCCGCTTCCGGGTGGAAGGTGGGAGAGGAACTTCCGGTCTGAACACCGGCTGGCGCGAATTTGGTCTTCTTCAAATTGACCGGCATGCGAGACTGACATTTTTCTTTGTGGGTCACGAGCAAAGCAAAAAGAGGCAAGCACGTGAATTCTCTTGAACTGATTCGATTTAAATCATCACTTTCGTGGTGTGTTTCCTTTTTTGGAACATTTACGAGTGCATTTGTTTTGTTTCAACTTTCACGTTGGAAAATGTACGCTTGTTTTTACGCTGAACACGTGCGCAAATAAAGATATACATCTTCATCAGTACGAGACTTGTGTCTTTGATTTTTGGCCCCTGTTGCTGCTGTTAAAATATGTTTTCTTTTTGTTCGCTACCCACTTAAACCAAGAAAAAATACAGTTTAAAGAAATTCTGTATTTTAGCAATGTTACAAGACGAGATCTTGCCTTGATTTGAAAAAACAAAAAGAAAGAAAAGAAGAAAAGAAAAAAGAAACGGAAGTTAACACTTCGAGTTCTCAACTAAAAATGAAAAGTTAGTCGCTCACGCATAGGCTCCGCGCAGAACTTCCGTTTGCGATAAATTAACAAAAAAAAAAATACATTAATAAATATCCAATCGGAACGCTTCCCGCGGGGCACAAAAATTGCCGTTCTGAGCCTACAGAAAACGTATAAATTGACGGACCAAACAATCATCAGTTCAGTTGCGTTCCTACACCACAGACTTGTTCCCTCACACGACCCGTGTTAAGGATTCTTCACCCCGTCTGGCGCCTGTCTTCCGATACATCAAACGCTCTCCGCAGCTACCAACGTATCCTAATTCCGAGAAAACCATCCCTTCACCACGAGACAAGTACAGTACATGAACTTTGTAGCTACTGCCACTGAATTCATTCTTTGACTGTGAATGTATTTCCCCGTTCTACTCTCTGTACTTAATCTATCTATAAAAAATTTCTATAACATCATTACTGTGTTATTGTGAGTATATATACGTTCTTTGTTTTGCAACCATACGCATTTCTCGCCCACAACTCAGAATATAACAGCAAGTTACGCTCATTAACAATGAATTCATTTTTAGCTCGTCTCTCCTTAATTTGATGAAACTGAGTGAACGTTTTGCAGTTTTTAATATATGAAAACTTACATTTATAATGTTACTTAAGTTGAGCGGAGAACAAATCTTAAATGACAGTGTCACCTGCTCACCTGCTATCTCTTTCTCTCTCACTGGTATATAGGGATGGATAGAGAGAAAGAGTCATGAGAATCCATGCTATCAGGTCAACATGATGGTGATGAATATAAACAAAGTAACTTTTCTAATTTGATTTATAAGAATTATAAGAAGATTGGAGGTGCCCGTGGTGTAATGGTTATCGTCACAGGATATGGACACGGCGACACGAGTTCAAATCCTGGACGAGATTGATTGCATTTCACATAGCACTAATACCCTTGGGAAAGGTATGAATCCAATTATTCTCCCTCCAGGTATGGGTAAATCGTAGGACAGACTGGGTTCTTCAGCCTTGGTGAGGCAACTAGTCTAGATGAAGGAAAACTCTAAATTCAAACCTGTTAAAAATAGAAAAATTTATAAAGAATCAAAGATTATTATAAGAAGTTAAGCTTAAATAATGATATACTAGATCCTGACAATTTGGACACAACAAAGTGTTCTATTGATTATTATTATAGAGTAAGAGATATTCCCAAAATTTATCAACAAGCCAATATATCTATTCAGAAATAAAAATGGGAAAAAGCAATGAGTGTGAAAATCAATGCTCTTGAGGAAAATACTCATGAACTTATTCCTGTACCTATAGACAAGAAAATTATTGGAGGCAGATGAATATACACCATAAAATGCTACTGGACATATACAGTAAAATTGGGACTAAACAATTTAAGGCTAGATATGTAGATTTTCTCAGGTAGAAAATGTACACAACAAAGAAACAGTTTCTCCCACAGATATAATAACATCAATCAGAATGTTAATGCACATAGCAGTACAAGATGATTTAATTGTACACCAAATGGACTTGAAAACTGTATACCTTAAATAGTGACAGCAATATATATGTGGAACAGTTGAAAGGTTTTCTACAAATGAATAGAAATGTTATAAAATCTTGTTTGCATATCTAAAAAGTCCTTCAATCGTCTCAAACAAAGTGGAAGAAATTTGAAGAACTTATTAGATGAATTTTTAACAGACCAAACTTTGAACAATCATTAAATGATTATTCTGTAAATATAAAAATTTATAAAGATTCAAAGATAATCTTAATAACTTGGGTGGATGATCTAATTATTGCAACTCCAGATTTAGAGAATATCAAAGATATAAAAAGTAACTTATCTCAAAATTTTAAAAAGGAATTGTAGAGCAGAAAGGTCATAGAGATCACTTTTTGAAATGGTGACATGTTTATTGATAGAATCAAAGTTAGCAAAAAATTTCTGGAATTATGAAATGAAAGCATCGACTTACATAAGAAATAGATTTTTTAAACAGAAAAAACTGGAAAAACTTTGTGTGAAATGTTCCCTCAGCTAAAATCACATCTATCAAAATGTTAATGCAGAGAGCAGTACAAGATGACTTAATTGTACACCAAAAGGAATTTACAATTGCATAACTTACTGCAAATATCGACTGTGACATATATGTGGAACAGCTAAAAGGTTTTGTACAAACGAATAAAATTGGTGAAAAAAAAAAAAACTTATTCGTAAATATAAAAAGTCCTTGTACAGATAAAAGCAAAATGGAAGAAATTGCAACAATTTAAAAAATTTTTAACCAACCAAAATTTGAACAATCATAAAATGATTATTCTGTAGATATAGAAATTTGTAAAGATTTAAAGATAATCATAATAACTTGGGTGGATGATCTAATTATTGCAACTCCAGATTTAGAGAATACGAATGATATAAAAAGTAACTTATCCAAAAATTTAGAAATCAAACATCTTGTTCTATTATTGCACTTCTAAAGAATAGAATTTACTATTAGGATAAGGCAGATGAAATACCCAATTATCCTGCTTCTTAGAAACAGAATTTAAATTTAATAATAGTACTATTAAGATGAGTCAGATGAAATACCTATTGTTGTATATTGACCTTCGACCCGGCCAAACTTGCCATTCTAAAGTCAGCGGACGTGACACATTCCGATGGCAGTTATGGGAAGAAATCGCGTAGGCGGGCTTGGCTGACAATATGAGACAAGATAAAATCCCATGGTACAGTCATCGACTGATGCACTGGAAGAGAGTGACCTGTGAACTGCATGACTGTTATTTCCGCTTGATGATGATCAAACATGCCATTCCAAAGATATTGAGTGGGCGATGGAACTATTATATAACTCGGTAAAGACAGGATGTCAGTGAGTTTGGAGATCAGACCCGTTGGTGACAAGATGCAGTAGAGGAAGCCTGCACCCAGCAGAGTGAGTCCCCAGGCCTCTGGTTGAGCAGCCCTGGGGAGCAGGAAAGAGACGCTGATGGCCATAAGAGTGGGGGTCAATATGTTGCAGTTCTGTTAGGTCTCTAACTCTCTCACACGCAACCTTTCAAATAAAGTGAGAGGTATATTTTTCTAAAAGACTGTGTCGCTCGTCTTCATTGTGTCGTTGTGTTCTGCATGAATCTGCATATGAGGATACAACACTATGAAGAATTTTAAACAGATTTTGGATGGCTAATTATAACTCAAAAGCCATACTATATGATTTAAATATTAATTAGAGTAATAATACTAACTCAAAAGAACTAATAAACAACAGAAGATAGAAGTATTATTTCTGTATATTGTTATCAATTAAATAAGGATATTTTATTAATTTCATGGAAACCCAGAAAACAAACAACTTTCGCTTTATTGACATGTGAAGCTGAGTATATGGCTTTATGTAGTCCAATGCAAGAAACAAATTTTCCAAAACAGTTCTATCAAAATATGAAAGGTGATCAAGTTGAAATAAATATCTATGAAGATAATCAAAGCACTATCAAAATATGAAAGGTGATCAAGTGGAAATAAATATCTATGAAGATAATCAAAGCACTATCAAAATATGAAAGGTGATCAAGTTGAAATAAATATCTATGCAGATAATCAAAGCACTATCAAAATATGAAAGGTGATCAAGTGGAAATAAATATCTATGAAGATAATCAAAGCAATATCAGAATATGAAAGGTGATCAAGTGGAAATAAATATCTATGAAGATAATCAAAGCACTATCAAAATATGAAAGGTGATCAAGTTGAAATAAATATCTGTGCAGATAATCAAAGCACTATCAAAATATGAAAGGTGATCATATTGAAATATATATCTTTGCAGATAATCAAATCACTATCAAAATATGAAAGGTGATCAAGTTGAAATAAATATCTTTGCAGATAATCAAATCACTATCAAAATATGAAAGGTGATCAAGTTGAAATAAATATCTATGCAGATAATCAAAGCACTATCAAAATATGAAAGGTGATCATATTGAAATATATATCTTTGCAGATAATCAAATCACTATCAAAATATGAAAGGTGATCAAGTTGAAATAAATATCTATGCAGATAATCAAAGCACTATCAAAATATGAAAGGTGATCATATTGAAATATATATCTTTGCAGATAATCAAATCACTATCAAAATATGAAAGGTGATCAAGTTGAAATAAATATCTATGCAGATAATCAAAGCACTATCAAAATATGAAAGGTGATCATATTGAAATATATATCTTTGCAGATAATCAAATCACTATCAAAATATGAAAGGTGATCAAGTTGAAATAAATATCTATGCAGATAATCAAAGCACTATCAAAATATGAAAGGTGATCATATTGAAATAAATATCTTTGCAGATAATCAAATCACTATCAAAATTTGAGTGGCTAAAATATGAAAGGTGAAATAAATATCTTTGCACATAATCAAAGCACTATCAAAATATGAAAGGTGATCAAGTTGAAATAAATATCAAGGCAGATAATCAAAGCACTATCAAATAAGTAAAATATCCTCATCATTAAAGATTTGAATATATTGATGTAAAATATCACCACATAATATCAAAAATTCAAAATAATAATGTATATTTTCATTACGTAACAATACGTAGACGATATTGCAGATATGTTTATAAAAGTAGTAAGTAAAATAAAATTGAAGAAATTTGCCATTATAAAAAGTTTAGAATAAATCCAGCAAGAGTTGCCTACCTTTGATCGATATTATTATTATTATTATTATAATCATTATTTTCATCAAAGAAATTCCATATCATGGTGAATGCGGGAGGGGGGCGATTTGACAATATTTAAGTAAAACAGTCACGTTGTATGTAATATTGCGTCTTATCATGTTGTATAAAGATCATGTGATGTTTAAGCTCCGCCTACTTCCACCCAGTTTTAACTGTCTTTTTACTTCCTAATAAATTCTCTTTGTTACAAAATGTCTATTTTTATCTTCTTCTATTTGTTATATTTTCGAATTTCATTTATTCATCATCGATAACTCTTCGGCTTATTTCACTTACTCAATTTAATCAACAATTTTCGATTAAACTTAAAGAAAGTCATTAATTAAAAATTTCCTACGACGATAACCATTACACCATGGGCACCTCCATTATATATCTCCCTCATAACCTCAACACTTTGCTTGATATTATTCAACCTGTTCCTAACAAACTGGTTTTTCGTTTAAAACGCGTCAGACAACACCCATGACAAAACAATCTGCACATCAACAGCTACTGAGACATCACTGATAACTATGTTGGAGTATGTCATCAATGAATTAGGAAGACACTAAATATCGAGATAAACAGACAGTAATTCCATGTGCCCGTGGTGTAATAGTTATCATCGTAGGAAATGGACACGGCGACACGAGTTCAAATCCTGGACGAGACAGATTGCATTTCACATAGCACTAATACCCTTGGGAAAGGTATGAATCCAATTATTCTCCCTCCAGCTACGGGTAAATACTAAGGCAGAGTGGCTTCTTCAGCCTTGGTGAGGCAACTAGTCTAGGAGAAGGAAAACTCTAAATTCAAACCCGCTAAACTCCGCTTTAAAAAATTGACCTTGTGTCATATCCTGCCCGAGAGGAGGGGTTGGTAAATATGGTAATTCCAGGGTTGGCAAGGTCCTACTCAACAAAGGAGCCATCTTTGACTTGCTAAATATCAACCTTGCCAAAGACCTGCATGATGTTGGTCACAAATCCATAGGCTCTCTAAGAAGTATCACAGAACACAACCAGGCACGCTGGGACTGAACTGTCCACTACGTACCTTGGAAATTCCTGAGAATCCAATAACGAAAGATCCCCAAAGAAACTATTTCACACCAACTGCTTCTCTTCTGGAATCTGGACGTCCCAACCCAACTTCAGCTTCCACAACACTCGTAAGAGCAACCTTCCCTTGACTGTAACGGGGAGACAAAGCTACAAAGTATCAAAAATACTAGAATTTTAACAGAGTATCTCTCTCTTAGTGCTAGCATCAGCACAGAGGGAACTGCACGAAAGACACATTTAATCAGTACCAGGGCTTTATAAGTAACCTAGTACCTTCTCCCTGGGGGAATTATGGACTACAAAACTCCCGTCCCTCCTCATCTGAAACCTCAACTCATCATAATTCGAGTTACATGATCTAAGCAGGAAAACGACCCTCATGTATAATTTTACATTTTTAAAGGGATAATAACCTGCCGGAACAATTGTGAGATTTGATCAAGTTGTTCGCGTAAAAAAATGTAGGTAATTTTGTATGTCAAGTTTTTTTGGAATGATACAATATTCTACACTGCTACTGTTGTATAAAGGGAAAAACAAGAAAAATGCTGATGTATAAAAAATATAATTTATTACTCGAAATGTACATAAGGGTAGAGTAAGATACAGTTGGAGACAGCTGAAATGCACATACACAGGGATGATATAGCAGTTTCCTGTGGAACTTCTCAGTTTTTCTCAGGTTGCAATTTTTTCTGGTTTATTTAATTTTAGAACACCCACACAATCCCTGTGGCAACACCTTCTGTCAATACATTGTGTGTGGGTATGCCCCCTGTCTAGCATGCCATGCATGCGATCCATATGGCACTTCCACTGAGGAACACCTGTGTCCCATTTACTTTAGAAAGTAAGTATACAACCAGCTATGCTACTCATGCAACCCACACAGCATTTCTGCTGGGACATTGACCTGTTTACTCTAGATAACAAGTGCACATCCTGTCACACCACCGATGCAGCATGTCAAAGGAATCTTTCTGTCGCTATCCAACACTATCATTCACTCATTTATAAAAAGAATCTGTACACAATTGTATTGTTTAAAATAAACATTGCAATTTAATATTAATAATAATTTTTTGCTCAGTTATATGGGTTTAAGGAAATAATTATATTTGACTCCACTTGGCATAGTGGGTTTGTCAATAGTCTGAGACGATGGTTCAATCATAAAGACTCAAAAAATGATACTTGATGTCTCCTTAACACTCAGTATTATAAAGTACGGATCAAGGGTAAATGAAGCCATCTAAGGTAAGGAGTAGTGCCTTCCCTTAATTTTTGTGAAGTAGCTGTTGAAAAGGGAGCCTTAGGGTTACCCTTGACAATCTAATCCAAATAATTTTCAAACCGGTCAAATTGACACAAAAATGGAACCCTAATAGGCACTACCACTCCATAAAGATAATAATTCCAAAGAATAGTTTAACATAAAAAGAGCAATGAAATTCATTTATTTCAATAGAAATCAAACAGTCCTATTCGACCCAAAGTTAGGCCCCTATTAGCTCCTATCTCTCCAGAGTGGACCTGGGAGTGATAGCAATGAAGAGTTACTCTGAATTCTCCAAAGCTCCAGCATTACTGGAGCCTCACTATAGGACACTCATTAGAGGAGTCTAACCCTTCTGCAGAGATTTAGTCTGCATATTCTACAGCCCCAGCCAACTGGGCCACAGGACACTTGTTGGTAGGAGTCTTACCCTTCTGCGGAGAGGCAGTCAGCATATTCTACAGCCCAGCCAACTGGGCTGTATATCAATAGAGGATAAACATTGTAACAAATTAAAAAATATTTCTCTTGTTTGTCAGTGGGAAACAAAATCTTTCTGTAAATTACGTACTTTTTATTTGTAAAGAAAGATATACTTGTTATACTTCTTTCTCTGTTGTCTGATTTCTCTTCCTTGAAGGTATACACAGAGAAAAGAGGAAAAAATATAATATTTGAAATAAAACTAATTTCAAGCTGAATGAAATGAATCAGTCTTATTCATTTGCAATCTCTACAGAAGATGTTTTTAGAGAGTGGTAAACAAGGGAGATAATTCAGATCTTTCCTCAGCAAAATTTATTCAATGTAACCCTTAAATATGTCAGATGACAAAGAAGAAAAGACAATAATAAAAGTTTTCTTTAAGGTTATAAAAAGATTAAAGGTAGACTTGAATAAGCTAATGAATAATTTAGAAGAAATTCAAAGATGTACTTTGTTCAAACTTACAAAACAAGTAATTTTTGCTTAAGCTCTTGATTTGTGATTTTTTGTTTTTTTAATGAAACAGTTGGAAATTTAAAAAAAATGAACTCTGTCAAAAATTGGTTATGTTGACAACCCCCCCCCCAAAAGTAGCTGTTTATGTAAAAATGATTAAGGGAAATAATCTTTAATTTGTCTTCCTGTTATTATCTTATAATTTAAATAGAATTGGTTCCACCTAAAACCAGATCCAAATAAAATGGCTATTTTTCTAAGATTATCAAGTAAAGTAATCTTTAACTGATTATTACTTCGAACTTCGTACCGGACATTGGCATATTGGTTAGAGTGTTCACCAATGGCCAGGAAGATCTGGTTTCAATCCCAGGTCGAGTCATTACCAAAGACTCAAAAAATAGTACTTGATGCCTCCTTGCTTTAGCACTCAGCATTATAAGGTACGGATTAAGGGTAAAATAGAGCAATCCAGCGAAAGGAGTAGTGCGCTCCCCTACACCTTGGTGTAGTAGCTATCGAAAAGGGAGCTTTCGAGTTACCCTCGACTATGGTCTCTAACTTTACTTACTTTGAACTCTTGACATTAACGGTATTTGTCGACCATCCCACCAACCGGACGAGTGTGGCACAAAGCCTTTTTTTAAGGTGGGCCTGGGCGCAGGGCCTTAGCCCAGACACGCCTGGCATTCCCAAAAATGCCCTGGACCCTGTCAGGTGCTAAGTAATAAACCTAACCCCTCTGAGGAGGGTTAAAGTCTGGGGGATAGCCCCCTGAGGCTCAAGGTATGTCCAGTGACGAGACACACCTGACCAGATCCGAGCCGCTGATACCACGGCTGGCTGAAGTGAGACCCATCTACTGGATCCAGTTGATTGAACTTTTGACGTTAACACATGAAAATTTTTTTTCCCAAAAATTTAGAAATATAAACATTCACATTCACTGTAATGATGAGTCATCTAATCAGTTATTTCAAATCTTATGTTACTGAATTAATGTTTCATTGGCAGGAAAGTCATGATTCTACAAAGAGGCTGTATCTTGATGTGGCATTTCCATTACAATAAAATATTCAAAGATATTGCTGGGGTGCACTAGGTTAGTGATAATAGCGCTGTGCCTGACCCCAGAGTCATTATCTGATGAAGAATTTCTTGGCAAGCAAGTTGTGAATATAACAAAGGACTCCTTGAAGAGGCTGTATCTTGATGTGACATTTCCATTAAAGAGTAGGTTAATATATGTGTTTTCAAATAGTGTCTAGCAGAAAATGAACATCTGCAAAAATCACCAGAAATTTTTTTCTCTCCAGAGTATGTTAACATATATATTTTAAAGGTGAATCTCACAGAAAATGCAGATAGATAGCACAGGAAAATCTTTTCAATCCAAAGTGTGTTTGCATGTGGTATTTTAATTGAGAATTAAGTGAAAACGCAGATTTACAGACTTCACAAGAAAATGGTATGTGTTCGCATATGGTTTTTCAAATGAGAACATCGTGAAAATGAAGATCCACAGACCACACAAGAAAATGGTTTCTCGCCAGTGTGTGTTTGAATATGTCTTTTCAGGGAGCATCTTACAGAAAATGTAAATCCAGACATCACAAGAAAATGGTTTCTCTCCAGTGTGTGTTTGCATGTGGTTTGTCAAATGAGAACTTCGTGAAAATGAAGATCCACAGACCTCACAATAAAATGGTTTCTCTCCAGTGTGTGTTTGCATGTGTCTTTTCAAATTATTTCTTTCAGAAAATGCAGATCCACAGACTTCACAGGGAAATGGTTTCTCTCCAGTGTGTGTTCGCATGTGTTTCTTCAGGGAGGATCTTTGAGAAAATGCAGTTCCACAGATTTCACAAGAAAATGGTTTCTCTCCAGTGTGAGATTTCATGTGGATTTTCAAATGGAAACTCATAGAAAATGCAGATCCACAGACTTCAGAAGAAAATGTTTTCTGACCAGTTTATTTTGCTTTTATCTTTTAAAAAGTATTTGCAGAAAATGAAGATTAACAGACTTCACAAGAAAGTGATTTCTCTCAGGTTTGTGTATGCAAATGCATTTTAAAACTGGAACTCTCTGGAAATGAGGATTCACAAACTTTACAAGAATATTCTTCCTTTTCAGTGTGTGTTTAGATTCCATTTTTCAATAGTGAATAATGTGAAAATGCTGGTCAATCATATAAGAGAAAAGTTTCATTTAACTACAGCCTATTTTATCACTTGTTCTTTGAAACTTAGAAAAAACGCTCAAACTGAGTTACCAATAAAAGACTTATGTTATGAGCTATCAATATGTAGAACCACACATTAGAATAATAATAATAAATCTTTAAGAATGTGTCATTTTACCTTTCAAAATTATTTTTCCAATCTTGCAGAAAATAAAGATCAATAGGTTTACAAGACAAGGCTTTCTCTCCAGAGTGTATTTGTATTTGTCTTTTTAAATGAGAAGTCAAAGAAAATACAGATTCACAGATTTCAGAAGAAAATTCTTTCTTTCCAGGGTGTGTTTCCCTTTGTCTTTTCCAAATGGAACTTGCAAAAATTGAAGATTAATAGACTTCACAAGAAAGCAGTTTCTCTCACGTCCGTGTATGCAAAATTTCACACTTGTTCTTTGAAATTTAGGAAAAATGCTCAAACTGAGATGCCACAAAAAGAATTATGTTATGAGCTTTTAATATGGTGCCCGTGGTGTAATGGTTATCGTCTTAGGAAATGGAAACGGTGACTAGAGTTCAAATCAAAGCAATAATACCCTTGGGAAAGGTATGAATCCAATTATTCTCCCTCCAGCTATGGGTAAATAGTAGGTCAGACTGATTTCTTCAGTCTTGGTGAGGCAACTAGTCTAGGAGAAGGAAAACTCTAAATTCAAACCTGTTAAACTCCATTTAAAAATTGACCTTGTGTCATATCCTGCCCAAGCGAAGGGGTTGGGTAAATAGGATGAGCTTTTAATATGTAGATCCACGCGTTAAAATTAATAAAAAATGTTTCTTTAAGAATGCGTCATTTTATATTTCAAAATTCTTCTTCCAAAATACTGTTACCTACAAATAGAAATTAAAGTATTATTTTAGAAATACAAAAAAAAAAAAAAAAGCAAAAAAAGCAGGACATTCCTAAATCATTTGCAATTACAGTACAAGGAATTCATATTTCAATAGACTAACATATAGAGAATTCAGGCTAAGTCATAAATAAAATTCTTATGTCAGTACTATTCTATAGCAGCACCACCTGGACTTTAATGGAGCATTGAGAGAAAAAACTAGATGAAAACTACAAAAGGATGCTGCATGCTGTATCAGTCAAAGCAGCACCCCATGAAACAATAGCTGTATAACCTCTTACCTTCAACCTCCCAAACCAAGTAAGATGAACAAAACCTGCTTGGCATAGCTCAATAAACAAGAACAAACTCATAAGATATGTTTTCCAGTAGACTCCTATGGACACACCAGTGTTGGCCAACCAAGACTTACTCTATGCAGACACTGGATGCAGCCGATAGAAACTGGCAAGAGTGATGGTTGATAGGGATGGATGGTGAGAGTGAGTCAAGGGAATCCAGGTTATCAGGTCAACTTGTTAATGATGATAAATATAAACAAAGTAATTTTTCTAACTTAATTTATAAGAATTAAAAGAACACTCTATTAATGATAAAAATATGAGAAAATCTTTTTCACTTTAATATTTAACTAAAACATCATTGTGCTTATGGCAAATATTTTATAATCTCAAACTGATTGAAACTTAGGAAAAATAAATCTTTTAAAAAAATCAATGCTGTTATTTTTACTATAGAAATTGAAACTTTTTTCTGTCCCTTTAAGAAATTTGAAAAATGAAAATAGTTCTCTGTAACAAACAATAATGGCAAGAAATAATTCAGACAAAAAAAAAAAAATTAATTAATTAATTTATTTCCACAAAAAGCATTCAAACCAGAACAAACAATTTAAGGCAAAACAATTTTGTTGAAATATATCAAAATGTTTATTCAAGTGTTTGAGGGATTTCATTGAGTGAATATTCTATTTATTGTTTCTGGTGTAGTTTCATGTAATCTTTTAGAAAATGTCCTTCAAGCGAAAAAGATAGTAAATGAAGCAAGTTTAAATTTGGCACTGAATTTACAATCAAGATATGGTACCAAACAGGTTGATAGGGATGGATAGTGAGAATGAATCAAAGGAACCCATAATATCATATCAATTTGATGATGATGAATATAAATAAAGTACTTATTCTAACTTGATTGAAGATTTAACTGAACACAATGGTAATGATAAAAAATATGAGAACATTTTTCCCATTCTGACATTTAACAAAGAAAACACATTTATGTGGGGTAAATATTTGATCATTTGAAACTGAATAAAACACAGGAAAAATGCAGCTGATGTCACGGTTAAATGTACAATAATGTTTCTTCTTCATCACCACCAGCATTTTATTTCTTTTTGCTTTTCACTGACAACCAACACCAAAAATATTTATTTAAAAAATTTACTTTTGTTATCAATAGAATAATTGAAATTTTTTTGGCTTTTAAGTTTGAACAATGGAAATAGTTCTCTATGACTAATAATAATCCCAAGGAATAATTCAGACATAAAAAGGAAAGAAATTAATTTATTTGAACAAAAGCATTCAAAACAGAACAAATAATTTAAGGCAAAACAATTTTGTTGAAATATATCAAACTAGCTGTACCCGGTTTTTAGTTTCTAATTTATTCTCTTTCTTACAACATACGTATGTAGAGAAGAGGAAAATCTCGTATTTTGTTTTGGCGCGCAATTTAATTCAACACTGAATTTCACCCAATCAGGATGACTTATCCTATTCAGCCCGGACCTTCATTTCCGGCTAGCAAAACGGGTGAGCGGCCAAATTCACTCTCTTCAGCTTGAGACAGCGACCAGAACAGACGTGCCTCTGTTCGTCCCTGCTTAGCGATGCTTTTTAGCTAAACAAGCCACCCAGTGTGTACTTCTCACTGTGGCTTTAACACTAGCAGCAGCAACATGGACACTCAACAAGGGAACCATCTAATTTATGGATTCTTTACGAGGAATCCCAGTTGAACATAAATTAGAAACATTCAGCATGCCTTCGACAAGCACCACTTATTGTCACCATAGCACTAATACCCTTGGGAAAGGTATGAATACAATTATTCTCCCTCCAGCTATGGGTAAATAGTAGGATATACTAGGTTCTTCAGCCTTGGTTAGGCAACTAGTCTAGGAGAAGGAAAACTCTAAATTCAAACCTGTTAAACTCCGTTTAAAAATTGACCTTGTGTCATATCCTGCCCGAGCGGAGGGGTTGGTAAATAGTACCACTTATTGTCACCACAAAAATTTACTATGTCGATCCGAGCGCCACTTCGCTCTCGACACACAAAACTACACGGTGACCTTGAATACTTCCCTCACACGTCCAACGACACGCTGCCATCTCAACATCCCGCTAAGCTATCGCGTCTCCAAAACCAACAAGCCTAAATACCACGAGTCTTGCAGCACCAAGAACAAACCAAATATTCAAAGCTGCAAATAAAGAACTTTCGTTTGTGTGTTGTTAAAGCAATAGTCTCGTAATTCATTTGTTGCCTTAAAAAATATTGCGTTAAACAAATAATAATTTCACCACCACGGCTATACGTATTTTTATCTTCCTATATTTGTTATTGTAGACAAATTCACCTACCTAGGAAGCAGCGTCTCATTAACCGAAAGAGACATCGACACACGGCTCATGAAGGCATGGACAGCTAACGATAGGCTTTCGATCATATGGAAATCAGACCTGACCGATAAAATGAAACGCAGTTTCTTCCAGGCAGTGGTCGTGTCGATACTGCTATATGGATGCACTACTTGGACGCTAACTAAACAGCTGGAGAAGAAGCTAGACGGCAATTACACAAGAATGTTGCGGGCAATATTGAACAAGTCCTGGCGGCAACACCCCACAAGGCACCAACTATACGGCCACCTGCCTCCCATCACGAAAACTATACAAGTTAGATGAACCAGACACGTAGGACATTGCTGGAGAAGCAAGGACAAGCTCATAAATGATGTACTCCTATGGACCCCCGCATTGGGCCAAGCAAAAGCAGGACGACCAGCTCGAACATACAGCAGCTATATGAGGATACAGGATGTAGCCCTGAAGACCTGCCAGTGGCGATGAATAATAGGGAGAAGTGGCGAGAGAGGGTCAGGGATATCCGTGCTAGCAGCATGACATGATGATGATGATATCTGTTATATTTTCGCATTTCACTGCTTCAACAATTCATCATGGATAACTCTTCGGCTTATTTAACTAACTCGATTTAATCAACAGGTAATAAGTCTAGAGGAAAACAAATTTATTTCAATGGAGACATTGAAAATTTTCTGAAATGGGAAATAAAATTTATACGGTATCTTAGTCCGCAGAAGATTTCATGAAATCAGACTAAGGTTCAGTAGATCCAGAGAAAAACGCTCCCTTTTCCATAGCTACTACACCGAAGTGTAGGGGAGGGCGCTACTCCTTTTCCTGGATTGCTCCACTTTACCCTTGATACGTACCTTATATTGCTGAGTGTTAAGCAAGGAGGTATCAAGCACCATTTTTAAAGTCTTTGGTATGACACGATCTGAGATTGAGCCCAGGTCTCCCGAACCATTGGCAAACACTCTACCCACTCGGCCAATGAGCTGGTTATGTCGGAAATGATGGAAGGTTAGTAATGAAAATACTAAGAGACCATTAAGTCAGACATAGTAAACCTAGAGTCATTACATTGTATACAGAGGTAATGTCACAAAAACTGTTAACAGATGAAAATGCCACTGACTATATAATAAGGACAGAAAAAGCAGCATCTTTACAAAATACATTTCGTGAAAACATTATATATTACTGATTGCGAGGATCTTAATATGACTGCCTGAACACTTAAAAACCTTTTCCATTGTAGTAACGCTTGTGGATTATGGAGCTACTGCACACATAATTACAGATTAAAAAAAATTTGTTCATATTAATAAAGTTCGTAAATACATTACAGACAGCCTACTAATTGCAATGATCTTAAAAGTGAAGTAATTAGGGGACGCTTCACCGTCAGAAAGCTTAATCCCGGACACTTTTCTTGTATCACCGTCCAGCATAAACGTCTTTAGCTTAGAAAAAGTGCCTCCTGAAATGTCTATTCCAAATCATGAAATAATGTATCTCGCCAACCGCAACGCTTGAGTTTGTAGAGAAAGGAAAAATTTAGTATTTTGGTTTGGCGCGCGATTTAATTCGACACTTAATTTCACCCAATCAGGATAACTTATCCTATTTAGCCCGGACCTTCATTTCCGGCCACCAAATCTTGTAAGCTGCCAAACACAGTCTCTTTGGCTGGAGAACGCCGACCAGTGCATACGTCACATTGGCCGTTCTTCAATAGCGATGCTTTTTAGCTGGATAACGTCGCCCAGTGCAGACGTCTCACTGCGGCTCTAGAATACCAACATCCAGAAAACGACTTTTTTCTTTTAACAAGTAATTAATGTTATACTTACTTTTCTCTCGTTTCTTTCATTTGGTTTCTTTCCCTTCGGGCCAAACAACGTTAGAGAAAAAAAAATGTAATATTTTAAATAAAAATAAAGTTTTCTTGTCGAATGAAATTAAAACGTGTTATCCTTTAGCAATCCTTTGAGAAAGGATTTTCTAAAGAGCAGTAAACAAGGGAGGAAGTTATTTATAAAGTGGGGTAATATCTAAAAAAGAAAGGATAACTCTCTTACTCATTGAACACTGATTATCTGTTTTAATAGCAAGATCGATGCAAAAATTTAAAAGGTTATTGATATTTTTCTAAGGAATGGATACCCACACAATGTCATCATGAGAAGATCGTAGCTGTTCCGACTACTCAAGCCTAATATCCCCAGTTTAGAGAAAACGCTGTGTCACACGTGACATTAGCCCACAACAATGCCATGCCGACGTCCACGAGGGAATTTGTTATAAAAACACGAAATGCTTTTCGAAATAGATAAATCTTGCTCGCCATTCAGAAACAGTTCGGAACCACATGATAGAATACATCAGATTTAAAATCTCCCTTACAAAGTTCAATGAAACATTTCCTTTATCACTTATATTTAATAAAGGAACTTCCTGTACGCGATAACACAGAAGCCCTTCAGAAGCAACCTAATAGGCAGTGACTGAAAAACGAGACAGCAGCTTCATGCCCGGAGGAGAGGTATCTGTTCCTCTTCCAGCATCAAGCTGCCAAACGTGGCGTCTGTGCCCCAACCACCAACCAAAGCAGCCGATATGGAATCCAAATAATCACAGTGGCGGACCCAGCACAGCCGACGCCAGTTTCCAATCACCGCTGCTATCTCATTCAAACAGCTCTTCTCAGGGCTAATTCCAGAAAGCCTTAAACCAGTCCTTTTAAGAGCTAACGTCTGAAAGACTTCAGCGATCACTTTTGGTCTCCTCACTACACTTCTTGGCAGATACCACGAGACGACGATGCAGCAGCCAGCAACCCAGCTGTCGTTCCTGCGCCACCAAGCAGCAAACACCTGCATCACCCAAGTCCACGAGCGACCACTGCTCGGACTAGCACTAGCACTTCGAAGTCACATCGACATACCACCGGTCAACCGAGGATTGCATAAACCGGGACATCAGTCATCCAGTATGCTCAACCAATGTGTTCACATCTTCGACTGTCTCCAACAACAACCTACGATCTGCACCCAACACTGAGACCATCCTTATCTTCTAGACGGGCTGTCACCAAGAATTTACCGACAGCTGAGTCTACGACTTTCTACTGCAGCGACTTTCTGCTAGATATTAATGCACCAGAACACTTAACCTCTTCCTAAGAAAACCAATAGGACTTACACGACTATAATTTACAATGGGCGGTATACCACTTGTTCCCGAAGCAAAGATGGCGGATGCACGCAAATATTCAATCTCGGGAAACCATTGGCCAGGAGAACCACGTGATCAATGTTTAAAACTACGTCCTCATTTGAATTTCGTCCGGCGTTTTTTGGAGCCGACTCCAAGACACGTATTTTCGATAAATACTTCGTCTTCAAACACTCTTACTCTTTTTCACAATTTCACTTGCAGGGCTAACACACTCTCTCCTGTGTACTTCCAGAGAGAGTACTATCATTCTCTCATATTCTCCAACAGCCGTCAAACGCCACAAAATGTATCATCATCATCATAATCATGTCGTGCCGCTAGCACGGATATCCCCGACCCTCTCTCGTCACTTCTCCCTATCGTTCATTGCCTCTGGCAGGTATTCAGGGTTACATCCCGTATCCTCACATAGCTGCTGCATGTATGTTCGAGCTGGTCGTCCTGCTTTTGCCCGGCCATATGTGGGGATCCATAGGAGTACATCACTGATGAGTTCGTCCTTGCTTCTCTAGCAATGTCCTACGTGTCTGTCGAGCGAACAGGCCAGGAGGCCGAGGCTAAGATTGGCGTTATCTTAGCGCTGCGCGGATAGTGGAGCGGTAGCTAAAGGCTAACCCTTGCCTTTAGCGCTGCGCAGTCAAACGAACGAGCGAAACCGAGCGATGGTTAAGACCGGCTGGTCTTAGTGAGTCCTCTTCGTGTTTGCCTCCAGGCCGTCTATTTCGACTGGTCATTAATGACCGCCAGAGATGCTCCGACCCGCAGAAAGTGACCTCTCATAGCCCTTAAAAAGGACCGTAAAAAAAGGTTGTTGAATCTACCACTAGAAGTGGCGGTGAGGTGGATGCAACCACGATAACGTAGGACCCGAGCCTCGTAGCGCCGAGTGGTCCCTGAGAGCGTCCGCGTAGTCCCCCGAATTTTCGCTGCCTGAAGCCTTTTTCATATGGAAGAAAGGGGACTCCACTTCTGTCGCGCCATGTGAATAGAAAGTTCTTCTATAAAAAATGGACGCAGAAAATAAGTACTTCTATAGCCCGGTATAGGCTACCGAAGAATAATACTTCCATTTTTATAGAATTATTTCTGGCAGAAGTGTTTTGCAAATGTTGATAAATGTTAATTTATCCCTTTCTTAGCTGTAACGGCCGGTTAGAGTCGAAAAAGGGCTTCATCATTTCCGGCTGTGCCCGGATGTTATTTCTCTAGGGCAAAGGT
The DNA here is from genome assembly GCA_963585895.1 of Sepioteuthis lessoniana. Classification (NCBI taxonomy): domain Eukaryota; kingdom Metazoa; phylum Mollusca; class Cephalopoda; order Myopsida; family Loliginidae; genus Sepioteuthis; species Sepioteuthis lessoniana. The sequence continues at coordinate 27,638,840 of OY757908.1, forward strand.
GTAATCCGATCTGTTTACGTTCGCTGGCCGGTCGCGGCAAATTTCTTACTACTCGCTTCCCTACTTTTGTGAGTCTCGTGAGGGCCAACTCTAGACACCAAATCATTTTCTTTCAACTCGTTTTTCTACTTTTGCGTGTCTCGTCAGGGACATCTTTAGACACCAAATCATTTTCTTTCTACTCACTTCTCTACCTCTGTGACTCTCAACACGGCCATGTCTTGGCACCAATTCATCTTTCTATTCCTTTTTCAACTTTCGCAATTTTGTCAGGACTATCTCAAGGCACCAAATCGTCTTCTTTTCTTCTTTGGCAAGTCTCCCCAGGGCCATGTCTTGGCAACAAATCATCTTCTTTCTACTTGCTTCTCAACTTTTGTGAGTCTCGTCAGGGACATCTCTAGACACCAAATCATTTTCTTTCTACTCGATTCTCTTCTTTTGCGAATCTCGTCCGGACCAACTCTAGACACCAAGTTATTGTCTTTCTACTCGATTCTCTACTTATGTGAGTCTCGTCAGGGCCATCTCTACACACCAAATAACTTTCTTTCTACTCGCTTCTCTTCTTTTACGAATCTCGTCAGAGCCATCTTAAGGCACCAAATCATTTTCTTTCTACTCGTTTTTCTACTTTTGTGTGTCTCGTCAGGGCCATTTCAAGGCAGTAAACCATCTTCTTTCTACTTGCTTGTCTATTTTTGCGAGTCTCTCCAGGTCCATCTCAAGGCACCAAATCATCTTACATTCTCCTTGCTTCTCTGCTTTCGTGAGTCTAGTACCGCCCAGGCTTTCCTATACTATTAAAATCTGCGTAGTCTGGCACAAGGCCAGTGCCCACTATGGAGTACAGCAAATAGATCTTCTGTCGGTCTTTGTTCTATGCTTGTCTCTCCGGGGTCCAAAATCTTCCCTGGTTTATATAATTTTCCAGCGCCCAAGCAATCCTTGTGGTCACACCTACAGCCAACATGTTGCATTTGGATATGCTTACTATCTAGCATGCTACCCACACAACTTAAGCGGCACTTCCGATGAGGAAGCAGCTGCATTATGTTAACTTTGGGAAACAGGTCTATTTCCGGTTATGTCGCCCATGCAATTTAGGTGGAAAGTCAAAAGGGATCTTCCGGTCAATACATATACATATAGTTACTAAATTACTATCTACCAGCATTCACGGTTACCAGGTAAAAGAAGAAAAAAAATCGTCAGAATTTAGAGATAACAATATCCCGAATCACTGCCTGGGAGAAAAATTTAAAAAAAAATTCTTTTGGGGAAAAAATAAAGAAAAGACCAACTTCGTCACATCAGTTGAAAAAAATCAAGAGATATGCAGTCCGTTGGTCAAAAGAACAAAAACCCACCGTAAAATGCTGCAATGCTACAATTACAAATAGTGCTCAATACAAAAGCAGAGCTTATTACAGAAATTAAATCACGAGTCGAGACTATCCTACTACAGTTTCGCCTAAAACGGCTCCTCAGGGTATTTAGCACCGACTCGGTAAAGGTATGAATCCAAATATTCTCCCTCCAGCTATGGATAAATAGTAGGGCAGACTAGGTTCTTCAGCCTTGGTGAGCCAACTAGTTTAGGAGAAAGAAAACTCTGAATTGAAACGTGTTAAACTTTGCTAAAAAATTGACCTTGTGACATATCCTGCCTGAGCGGAGGGGTTGGTAAATATGCATAGCAATACTTGGAACGATTTAACTTTGTTGACTTATATTAAAATGAATTGTTTGAAATAGAAGTGTTTGATCATTTAATTGTATGCAAACAAATGACTGATGTTTAATTATATTGTTACTGATACACAGGAATGCTTGAAAACATTTAACTTTGTTGACTTATGTTAAAGTGAATTGTTTGAAATAGAAGTGTTTGTTCATTTAATTGTATGCAAACAAATGACTGATGTTTAATTATATTGTTACTGATACACAGGAATACTTGAAAACATTTAACTTTGTTGACTTATGTTAAAGTGAATTGTTTGAAATAGAAGTGTTTGATCATTTAATTGTATGCAAACAAATGACTGATGTTTAATTATATTGTTACTGATACACAGGAATACTTGGAGCGATTTAACTTTGTTGACTTATGTTAAAGTGAATTGTTTGAAATAGAAGTGTTTGATCATTTAATTGTATGCAAACAAATGACTGATGTTTAATTATATTGTTACTGATATACAGGAATACTTGGAACCATTTAACTTTGTTGACTTATGTTAAAGTGAATTGTTTGAAAAAGAAGTGTTTGTTCATTTAATTGTATGCAAACAAATCACTGATGTTTAATTACATTGTTAGAAATACACAGGAATACTTGGAACCATTTAAATTTGTTGACTTATGTTAAAGTGAATTGTTTGAAATAGAAGTGTTTGTTCATTTAATTGTATGCAAACAAATGACTGATGTTTAATTACATTGTTAGAAATACACAGGAATACTTGGAACCATTTAACTATGTGCAAATAAATAAGTACTATTGAATTAGTGTTAAATAGTAATACTTGTCCAAACAAATGATTAATATTGAATAGAATTATTAGGATTAGATATAAATAATTGAAACCATTTAACTATATAGAAACAATAGCAATTTTAGTGTGCAAACAAATTAGTGAAATTACCTATAAACTATAAATGCAGACGAATGACTGATGTTAAATTGTAAATTTTCTATAGAAGTACTTAAAAGCATTTAACAGCGTGTAAAAAAAAAAGAGCCCAGGCTCATTTAAAAATGATATCAACATAATATGTTTATAAATACCCTATATTTAATATATATGTATAAAGAGAATTTGGCATTAAATAACTTTCAATAGTTGATATGCCATAAAACCAAACCAAACTAAATCATATATATTTAATATATATGTATAAAGAGGATTCGGCATTAAATAACCAATAATGGTTGATATGCCATAAAACCAAACCAAACTAAATCATATATATTTAATATATATGTATAAAGAGGATTTGGCATTAAATAACCTACAATGGTTGATATGACATAAAAGCCAACCAAACCAAATATATATTTAATATATATGTATAAAGAGAATTTGGCATTAAATAATACAGACTTTGTATTAATTAACAAGGAGTTGTCATTGTGTGGGAAAATTTATTGAAAAAAAAATGAAATTCATAACGATTATAAAATAGAATATGAATTAGATATCTAAATAAAGTAGAATACTGAGAAAAGTCCTGGAGCCTTAAGGAGACTTGCTGTCATTCCAACTCCAATGAAAGACCCTCAGCTAACGCTGGTTTGAAAAACTCACAAGGTAATTGATGCACTTAGAACAATCCCCAAAGGTTTAATAAAGGTGCTGGAAGAATTAAAAACAAGAGAACGGTTAGACACCATCCAGACAAAGGCATTAAGATAGGCCAAAATACTGAGGATGCTCCTATAGACCAGAGGAAACTTGCTGTCACTCAAATTCCAATTAAAGACCACCAGCTAAGTCTGATGTGAAAAACTCTCAAGGAATAATAATAATAATAATAATAATAATAATAATCTGTAGGGGTCAGGTATTTATCTCCCAACGCCATGGTGGTCGATTGTGACCCAAGGTCAGTTTCAGGTAGAGGACCTTGTAGGAATCAAGCCTTTAGTGTTGGAGGGATACTAAAAATAATTTTTCAAGACATCTGTCTTTAAAACTGGGAGCTATTGAAACGATTTTTTTAAAAGACGTAATTTTTTTGTGACTGGCAAAAAAAAAAAAAGAAAGAAAGTAGGACATTGTCATAACTTTAACATACGAATTTTTGGCAGCAATAACTTCATATAGACAAAATCATTAACATTATGTATAGTTATAGTCGGTGGATATTGTTTAACTTTCATCGTAAATTGAATCACTGATTAAATTTTAAAAAACTAAGTTTAGGAATTAAAAAAAAAAAAAATGCTAAAAAATCTTCCTTTAAAAGAATCAGAGTTATCTCCCTTGGGTTAGGCTCTTTCTTAGAAACGTTTCTGCATTGAAAGCGAAGGAAAAGGAGTTTTGTTTTTGTTTATTTTTTAAAACTCAATTGAAACAATAACAAAAAAAGTATTATCATTTAAAATTTTATAGGTTCTCCATTTTCCCTAATGTTTTATTTCTCTAAAGAAAAGAAATCGAACGAAAGAAGTAAGTATAACACTTTCTAGATTTCATTTATTTGAAGGAAGCCTTTTAGTCCAGGTTAAAAGTGCTATAAGGGTAACCCAAAACCGAACTTTTTAGACCTTGTTTTTCCGATGCAGGCATCATTAGGGAACAAGAAAGATTTTAGTGAATGGAGCGGCTTTGGCCCGTTTATTAAAAAATTTCTTCATCCCCAATGTTGCATGTATTAGAAAAATAAGGTCTAAAAATGTTTGGCTACGGGTTACTCTTACCACATTTTTAAGCGAGACTTTTCTTTTCTACTTACGAAGATTTTACGTAAAATATTTTATTTTGAAATTTACTAAAATATCTCAAATGTATATATTTTTTTAGATATCTGGATTAAAGCGAATGGACTTTTGAAAAATAATTTTATAATTTAAAAACCCTACTTTATTTAAATATTCAATTCATATTTTATTTTATGATCGTTATAAATTAAATTTTTTAAATAAAATTTCCCTATCACTTTTAATTTGACTTTCTAAGTAACTTCCTTCAGTGTCTGATAAGCTTTCACTATAAGATAATTTAAACACATTCTTAAATGTTCGTCATAAAACCTATTAAAAATTAAATTAAATATTAGGCAACTATTATTTTTAATTTTTTTTTCAATCAAAATGTCAGATACCCTATTAAAATTGTCAACTTCAATCATTTCTTTCTATTTAGTCACATGCATACACTAATTTTGACTTAATAACAGTATATTAATTTTTTTCAGGGTGATTTTCGTCTGTATTTAAAAGTCTTTTATATTAAATTAAAAAATGCTTATTAATTGTATTAGAAATTATTCGCTGCGGTTCTCAAACCGGTGTTACCCCAATTGTGGTCTCTTTTATCAACGAATTTTCTATTTTACTGAAAAGAATTAAATTTACTTTATTAATTAATTATTCTAATAATACCACATTCTTTTATTACGTAATTCAAGTAATTATCACTGTATTATTTATAATCGATATATGACAATAATAATCATTGATAAATATTATAATCTATAACTGTATTATTTATAATCAATCTATGACTATAATAATCATTAATAAATATTATAATCTTTAAATCCTATTTATTATGAATGATAGTTTTCTTTTACCTATCTAACCAATATTATCTGTGGGACTCAGAATAGAATATATTCCTGCAGAAGGATAAGATACCTATGAAAGGGATGCTCGGGGTACGACATTAAACTTCATTTAATGGTGTGACTCTTGTTCTGGTTCTTTGGGGAGTGTGGAGTACCCCTTCATTGCTATTACTCCCAGGTCCACTCTGATTCGGAGCTGTAGTAACTGTTGGGATTCCGTGTATGGGTCAAACAGATCTGCATCTGATGATAAAGCTTTAGTCCTGGAGCTTTGGGGAATGTGGAGTACCCCTTGATTGCTATTATTCCCAAGTTCACTCTGATGTGGAGTTGTAGAACCTGTTAGGATTCCATCTATGGGTCAAATAGATCTGCATCTGATGGTGAGGCTTCAGTCCTGGAGCTTTGAGGAATGTGGAATACCTCTTGCTTTCTATTACTTCCAGGTCCACTCTGACATGGAGTGGTAATACCTATTAGGATCCCTTATATGGGTCAAGTAGATCTGCTATATCAGAATACTTTATATTATATAACCATGTACTGAAAAAAAAAAGAAAAAAGTCTTATGAAACAACAAAACATTAAATGTACAATGAACATGATTCTCTAACCTCTTGGTATAAAATAAGCCAAAACATGTTAACATGCCATTAAAACCTATCAGACAATTAAATTTCTTTGTTTGATTAATTATTCAAATAACTATACCATTCTTTGATGTTAAATCAAATTGTTAGTATTAGATAACACTACTTGAAACTATTTAACTGTGTGCAAACAAATGAGTTCTGGCTGAATTGAAAATGTTACCTACAAACAATTTGTTAACAAATCATATATACGAGGATTGTTAAATAAGTTTCCAGACTTTTTTCGTATGGGCACTTTTATTGATAATACACACATGAAACTCTAGTCCCCATCGAAGTAATCTCCTCCAGCTGCAATGCACTTGTTGTACCGTTCTAACAACTTCTGCAAGGCCCCATGGAAATCCTCTTGTGTGAAGATGTCAATGACCTTCGTCCCAGCCACTTTCATCTCCTCAATTGTCTCATAACAACAGCCTCTGAGATTAGGGAATAATCAAAAGTCACAGAGAGCAAGGTCTGGACTATAGGGACGGTGAAGAACTGTCTTGATGCCCATCTTGGTCAAATAGTCTGTGGCAAGGATGGAGTTGTGGACTGGTGCATTGTCCAGGTGGAAATGCCACTGACCAGATTTGAAGAGTGGTGGCCACTTTCGACGGAATCTCTTCCTGAATTCCCTTAAAACCTCAACATAGTAACCCTAAACTGAACCGTTTGGCCAATCAACTCTGGTCTATTGACTTCCTTACTCCTCCCACACCTGTCATCATCCCTCACAGACTCTCTACCTTCCTTGAATCTTTTATGCCTCTCAAAAACTGATGCTCAATTCATGCAAGATGGTCGAAAAGCAGTCTGAAGCATTCCATATGTTTCTGTGGCATATTTTCCAAGCTTAAAACACAATTTTATTACATATTGTTCTTCTAAAATGTCCTCACGTCCAGATTGGATTTTTGAAATTCACCAGCTGTGATAATCAGGCTTTAGTAGGGTGTATTCCAATTGCTGCTGTAGCTGTTCATTTGAACCTGAAATCATAAAAATTGGTCAGTCATGTATAGCAATAACATACTGAATTTTCAAGAGTCTATGACAATTTTAAATGCCTGTACAAAAAAGTCTGGAAACATATTGAATGCACCACATATCTAATAGCTGTATAAACAGGATTTGGCATTAAATAACCTACAATGGTTGATATGCCATAAAATCCTACCAAACCAAAACATGTATATTTAATATATATGTATAAAGAGGATTTGGCATTAAATAACCTTCAATGGTTGATATGCCATAAAACCCAGCCAAACACAATCCTATATATTTAATATATATGTATAAAGAGGATTTGGCATTAAATAACCTACAATACTTGAAATGCCATAAACTCAACCAAACTAAGTCATGTTTTCAGTATATATGTATTAAGAAGATTTGGCATTAAATAACCAACTATGGTTGATATGCCATTAAAACCTACCAAACTACATCATATATATTTAATATACATGTATGAAGACGATTTGGCTTAAATGACCTACAATGGTTGATATGCCATAAAACCCAACCAACTAACCAGGCTACCTCAAGTCAAAAGTAGATTTACACTATACTACATTTGATGGTGAGGCTCCAGTTATTGAGACTTGGGGAGTGTTGAGTACCCTTTCATTGATAATACTCCGAAGTCAACTCTGACCTGGAGTGGTAGTAGCTGTTGGAACCCTGTCTATGGGTCAAATAAATCTATTAAAAAATTATTTATATTTGATAAGATCATATGCAAAAAGAAATCTTTTTAGAAACAACTACTCAGAAATGTAAATATGAATTGTACAATGAAGGCAATTCCCTAACCTATATTTTATAATCAATATATTAAATCATAATTTATAATGACTGTATTAAAAAAAAGATTATTTCAGTATGAGTTAAGGTAAAAAATCACCCATCATATTGAGTAGTATCTTATAGATTGATGGAGACATTAGGTGTATAAATCCATAAATTTCACTTGGAATTGTCCAGCAGGACGTATGGTGCAATGGATGTAGGTGTTTGGTACTTCTGTGTGAAATCATCTAGAGGTTACAGGTTCAATCTCAACTACAGGTAAATGATGAGGAATATTTATTATGATTTAACACTTGCACTTGGTTATGGTAAACAGAATTTGAACAATCTACCCTGTACGAGTTTTACCCTGTCGGCTGGGGCTGTAGAATACCCCAACTGCTTCTCTGCAAAGGGATAAGACCCTTCGAATGAGTGTCCTTGATATGACTCTAAACAATCTCATAGTGAGGTTCCAGTGATGCTAGAGCTTTGGGGAATGCAGAGCACCCCTTCATTGCCATTGCTGTCCAGTCCATTCTGGCCCAGAATGGAAGAACTTGATAGGGTCCTATCTATGGAACAAATAGAACTAACTGCATACTTATACTCAACTGAATTGTTTGAGTTAGAACTGTTTAATTAAACTGAATAGCTTAAAATAGAAATGGTTTTTGACAATTAAACTGCATGCTTATGCTAAACTGAATTGTTTGAAATGGAACTGTTTTTGACATTGAAACTGTACTTACACTAAATTGAATTTTTTAATATAGAACTGTTTTGACATTTAACTGTGTAAACAAAATCTGTATTTATACTAAACTGAATTAGCTGAATTAGAACTGTTTTGACAAACTGTGTACTCATGCTAAACTGAATTGTTTGAAATAGAGCTATTTGCATAAAAATGGATTCAGTGTTAAATAACCTACAAAGGTTGATATGCCATAAAACCTAAACAACCAACCAACCTGTACGAGTTAAATAATGGGTTCAATTTGAGATTCTGTGTCGGCTTGACATAGAGTCCTATCTATGTGTCAAATAGAACTGTTTAACATTTAAACTATATGCAAACAAATGACTTATGCTAAATTGAATTGTTTGAAATGGAACTATTTGATCATTTAACTGTGTGTAAATAAATTGATGATGTTTAATTGAATTCTTAGTTATACATAGCAATACTTGCCACTATTTAAATTTGTTGATGAATGCTAAATTGAATTGTTTGAAATGGAACTGTTTGGTCATTGAACTGTGTGTAAACAAATGACAGATGTTTAATTGAATTGTTAGTGATACATAAAAATACTTAGAACTATTTGACTTTGATGACTAATGATATATATCTAATATACATGTACAAACCAGATTTATAAATAACCTACAACAGTTGATCCTATTTACCAACCCCTCTGCTCGGGCAGGATATGACACAAGGTCAATTTTTTTTTTAAGCGGAGTTTAACAGGTTTGAATTCAGAGTTTTCCTTCTAGACTAGTTGCCTCACCAAGGCTGAAGAACCCAGTCTGTCCTACTATTTACCCATAGCTGGAGGGAGAATAATTGGATTCATATCTTTCCCAAGGGTATTAGTGCTATGTAAAATGCAATCAGTCTCGTCCAGGATTTGAACTTGAGTCGCCGTGTCCATTTCCTACGACGATAACCATTACACCATGGGTACCTCCTTTTACCAACCCCTCCGCTCAGGCAGGATATGACACAAGGTCAATTTTTTTTTTTTTAAGTGGAGTTTAACAGGTTTGAATTCAGAGTTTTCCTTCTCCTAGACTAGTTGCCTCACCAAGGCTGAAGAAATCAGTCTGTCCTACTATTTACCCATAGCTGGAGGGAGAATAATTGGATTCATACCTTTCCCAAGGGTATTAGTGCTATGTGAAATGTAATCAGTCTTGTCCAGGATTTGAACTCTAGTCACAGTATCCATTTCCTACGACGATAACCATTACACCAAGGGCACCTCCTTTTACCAACGCCTCCGCTCAGGCAGGATATGACACAAGGTCAATTTTTTTTAAGCGGAGTTTAACAGGTTTGAATTCAGAGTTTTCCTTCTCCTAGACTAGTTGCCTATATGCTATAAAACCAAATCAAAAATGACTATAGTTAGATTCAATTCCATTCAATGATATTTGCTATAACAATTTTATTCTTGACAATATGAATTGTGTGATATGTTGCAGTTTATTGAAACGCAAACTGACTTTATTTTTGTAACTGCGAATAATGTATAATGTCCTATTTTTCTTTTAATCATATTTTGTCTTCATTCACAGGTATCATTTGTTTGGAAGAACAACCTTTAAATTGGAAAAGATACATGATGAAAATAAACTGAATTCTTGCGAAGTTTATGGATCTGCATTTTGACTGAGTGAAGCAAAGAAAAAAAGATAATTCTTTTTCTTGTAAAAATCTGTACAGAAATAATGTCACAAAAATCCCATTTCAAAGGACGCATTGAAAAACCAGCTATAGTGAAACAGCACTCTTGCCCACTATGCAGATCAGCATTTTCACATGTTTCAGAATTGAAAAGACACATGCATATACACACAGGAGAAAAACCATTTTCTTGTGAAGTCTGTGGGTCAGCATTTTCTCAGCGTTCAGATTTGAAAAGACATGCACGGACACATACTGGAAATAAACCGTTTACTTGTGAAGTATGTGGGTCAGCATTTTCTGTGAGCTCGAGTTTAAAAATACATATTCGAACACACACTGGAGAGAAACCATTTTCTTGCGAGGTGTGTGGATCTGCTTTTTCAGTTAGTTCCAATTTAAAAAACCACATGCGAATACATACTGGAGAGAAACCATTTTCCTGTGAATTTTGTGGATCAGCATTTACAGAGAGTTCTAAATTAAAAATACACATGCGAATACACACAGGGGAGAAACCATTTTCTTGTGAAATGTGTGGATCAGCATTTACACAGAGGTCCCATTTAGAAAGGCACATGCGGAAACATACAGTATAGAAACTACTTTCTTGTAAAATATGTGTCTTGGCATTTCATAACATATACAAACATGCACTTATTTTTGCACTGTATCTAGATTAGCATTTTGAAATATTTGCTGTTTTGAAAACATGCAAATACACACCAAAGGGGAAAAAAAAAGCATTTTCTTAAAAGTCCAAATTAGGAAGACACCAGCAAACATTTGTAAGTAGATGTAAGTAGACATTTGAATGAACACTATATGGGAATCATATTCTCATAAAGTGCATTGGAATTTTTGTAGCATTGACCTTGAGAAGCATATGTAGACACACAAATGTACTATAGCAGTGATATGGCGATGTGTGAAGCGTACATCGAACGTCCATGAAGGTAGAACATAGGAATCTCGAAACATGAAAAACACTTACAACTTCATTGTTCAGGTGTGAAACTTTTTATTACCTCTGAGTTTATAGGTTCTTCGACATAAGGAGAGAGAGGCACAATCCTGGTCCCCCCCCAACACGTGTGGCACCCGCCACAAAGGTCTCCGCGAGCAAGTGAAAGCCAACCATCTTCTCCCAAGGCAGGTCTCAACTCTACTCACTTTCTTCAAATTCCAAAAATCCTCCGCGCGTTTCCGGTGCATGACGTCACCCGCACTCTGTAACCATGTTTCCCATCTTGGGCTATTGCGACATCTCTGAGTAACACGTCCGCATGTGAACACCTGTGTTAATGTTGCACCTAAATAACCCATGCACTGAGCTGAAAGGTTTTCAGCCTAACTAAACCCAAAGGCATCAAACGAAGTCCCTCGGCCATTATATTACACAAAGGAATAAATTATTTCAGTGCTTGTACAGAATAACCCACCCCTACACATTGAAATTTACATTAATTTTATTCAAATTTACCTACAGAGTATACAAAAGTGTTCATCCACAATCCAAACGAAACTACTTTTCTGTCATTCACTTCATTTTATTTTTACTGATCATTTAGGTTCCAAAATTACCTGTCTAATTTGCTACAATTTGACCATCAGCCATATTTTCATAGTCTTTCCTTCCTCTCACCACTAAGAAGGTATTGGCATGTTACTTGCAAATTACAGGTGATTCTTAATTTTGGGACTTAACTGTAACCGCCTCTGTTTCCCAGATACGGTAGTTTATACCTGTGACTTTCAGCATGGTCCGTATAGTAGTCCACTATTATATTGATGCTTCTATTAATGGAAAAAGTGAAGGATTCAGTGCTTGTAGATATTTCTAGTTGAAAAAAAAACCACCTGCAAACACATTGGAAAGAAACTTTTCCATATTGAAACAAAACTGTTGAAAGTTTTTGAACAGTGGCATACTTTGTATCATGTGATACAAGAGATCACAGAGCAAGCGAAATGAAACAGCAGTAATTATAACAGAAACCAGTCTTCATCCAAAGATGGGGAAACTGTATATGATGAGATTGATTCAAACAAGTACTGCCCACATTTTTTTTGATCATCCTGCTATCTTAATTTTATTCTCAATGAGGTTTATTTTCAACATAGTTCCCCTTGCAGGTCACATTTCTTCCATCAGTATTGCAGTGCTTGGATCCTATTGGTCAAAAAGGTTATCATCAATAGATATGACATTACACCAACTTTTTTTCAGCCCACTCTCATTGAATAAGGAGTATTATTCGGTGAGAAATCTCTTACAAGAAACTTTGCCTCTATTTATGATATTTGGGAGTATTTGTGGCACGTTTTCTAACACTTATGCAAACCTTTTGATTAACAGTCAACAGCTGTTATCCTATGCAATCTGACGCTTGTGTGCCAATGTTTGATAAATTAATAAAGACTATACAAATATTTTTTTTGTTTCTAGGTCACATTTTTACCTTTCTTAAAAAAATTAATAATTATAAAAATGTTCTTTATTTCCTTTCATCTTCCCCATTAAAAAACAAATATCAGTTTTGTAGGATTGAAGGAGATGGATTCCAGTGTTCACTTTCCCCAACTGTCACAACAGCCAACCACAAAAACCAGGTCTGTCCTCTTCATTTTCCTCTTCACTCGCCAGCTCTGTCAAACTAGCAGTCCATTAAACATCACGATGACTCTGCTACTGATATTACTCCTTTGATGCCAGTTCTGGCTGGCCGAAATTTGTATATGTTACAAATCTCGTCTTGCCAGAGACATGGCAGGTGTTTTATAAATCAGACGTCCAAAAACGGCCATGTTTCTTACTGTTAGCACCCTGTACACATGTAACATACCCATACATTGTTGTTGGTGGCCATAGTTGAGGGTGACCAGAAGGCTCCCTTTTCAATATCTACTACACCGATGTGTAGGGAAGGGCGCTACTCCTTTCCCTGGATTGCTCAATTTTATCCTTGATCCTTACCTGAGGGGGGTGTCCTCGTGGTGTAATGGTTAAAGCGATGCACTGCGGAATCGTAGTACACGAGTTCGTACTCCAGTCGCGCTATTACGTTCACTTTCGGGCAAATACCCTTGGGAAAGGTATGAACCCCCTTATTCTCCCTCCAGCTATGGGTAAATAGTAGGACGGACTAGGTTCTTCAGCCTTGGTGAGGCAACTAGTCTAGGAGAAGGAAAACTCTGAATTCAAACCTGTTAAACTCCGCTTAAAAAAAATTGACCTTGTGTCATATCCTGCCCGAGCGGAGAGGTTGGTAAATAGTACCTTATAGTGCTGAGTGTTAAGCAAGGAGGTATCAAGTACCATTTTGAAAGTCTTTGGTATGATGCAACCTGGGATTGAACCCAGGTCTCCCGGACCATTGGCAAACATGAATATGGGAAATATACACAAGATATTCATAATGTTCACACATAGAACATAGGAATCACGAAACACGAAAAACACTTACGACTTCTTAGTTCAGGTATGAAACTTTTTATTACCTTTGAGTTTAAAGGTTCTTCGACATTAGGAGAGAGATACACATTCTTTATATTCTGGCTTTTCCATCTGCCCCCCCACCCTCATCTCGTGCGACACCTGCCCAAGGCCTCCGTGAGCAAGCAAAAGTCAACTGTCTTCTCTCGAGGCAGGACTCAACTCAACTCGACTCAACTCAACTCAACTAACTGACTTTTTCAAAATCCCCAAAATCCTCTGCGCGCTTCCGGTGCATGATGTCACCCGCACTCTGTAGCCCCATTTCCCCTCTGGGCTATTGTGACATCTCTGAGTGATATGTTTGCTCCGTGCGCGTGTGCGAACACCTACATTAATGTTGCACCTAAGTAACCCATGCACTGAGCCGAAAGGTTGTCAGCCTAACTAAACCCAAAGGCATAAAATGAAATCCCTCGGCCATTATATTACACACAAAATGTTCGTGCTCACTTTAAATTCTGAGGTAGGCTATTTCTCTCGCTAAAAGTTTTGAATAAAAAGTAACATCCACAGGGGTATGACAGCTACTACAATCCAATAAAAAGTGATTTTTTTTTTCTTTTTTGCGTGAAGTTAGTGACGGCATTCAACATCCAAAACGGAACAAACTTTTGGAAGTAGGGAGTCCCCATGTACCGGGATGCGACGTCATATTAAGTGAGTTCTAACTCAAGTCATGTTATTGTGTTCATTTTTGGACTAATATCCTCGGAAAAAGTATGAACACCCTTATCAACTTCGAGTTAAATAGTTCCACTATTGTTCTACAGGAATAGTTTTGGCATTAAATAACCCATGATGGTTGGTATGCCATTAACAAAGTGTTGAAATTTTACAAAATTATCAGTTTTGTTTTTTCTAAATATTGACATAAACGATTTTCTCATTTTTATCATTGCATGTCCTTTTATTACTGGTGCAAATTCCTGTTTTTAAGTTATAGTTGACCAACCATATTCGAGGGCAACCTAAAGGCTCTCTTCAATAACTACTACACCAAGATGTAGGGAGAGGGCACTACTCCTTTCTCAGGATTGGTCCACTTACCCTTGATCCATACCTTATAACGCTGAGTGTTAAGGAAATGTCAAGTACTGTTTTTTGAGTTCTTTGCATGACTTGACCTGGGATTGAACCCTAGTCTCCAAGACTGCTGGTGTACACTCTTACCCTTTTGCTAATGGGTTGGTCATAAATATAAGTAAGTTGGCCAACCGTAGTCGAGGGTGACTCGAAAGCTCTCTTTTAAATAGCTTCTACCCTGAGGTGAAGGAGAGGGTACTTCTCCTTTTCCTAGATAGCTCCACTTACTCTTGATTTGTACCGTATAATTCTGTGTTAAGCAAGGAGGCATCAAGTACCTTTTTTTTAATCTATATGTCCACTTACCTTCCATCTCAAAAACTATCCAAGTTAGATGATTGGGGCTGTAGAATACACTGACTGCACCTCTGCAGAGGGGTAAGACCCCCACCAATGAGTGTCCTGGATATGACACTAAACAGTCTGATGGTGAGGTCCCAGTAATGCTGGGACCTTGGGGAATACGGACCACCCCTTCATTGCCATTGCTCCCAGGTCCACTCTGGCCCGATGTGGTAGCACCTGATAGGGCCCTATCTATGGATTAAATAGAACTAACGGCATACTTATGCTAAACTGAACTGTTTGATTAAACTGAATAGCTTAAAATAGAAATGTTTTTCACAATTAAACCATACTTACATTTAAACTGCATGCTTATGCTAAACTGAATTATTTGAAATTGAACTGTTTTTGACATTGAAACTGTACTGACACTAAACTGAATTATTATATATAACTGCTTGAATAGTTTGACATAGAAATGTTTTTGACAATTAAACTGTGTTCTTATGCTAAACTGAATTGTTTTAAATAGAACAGATTATTTACATAAAAATGGATTTGGCATTAAATAACCTACAAAGGTTGATATGTCATAAAACTCACCAAACCAAACCAAACAAGATGAACAGGACATGCAGAACACTGCTGACCTGCAAGAACTTATTTACATCAGATCTGTGCAGACAAAAAGATGTTGTTGGGAAGACCATCCGGAAGCAATGCACGATGGGACAGGTGGAGAGAAACAGTCAAGGAAACTCATGCTGTCAGTACAACTTAATGACTGAGAAATAGCCACTGGAATGAGTGTTTGTTTATAATTTGTCACTTCTTATTTTTGATGATTTTCTACATTTTCATGTGACTATCTTGGCAATTGGCCTGAAATCCTGTGTAAATTTTGACTTTCAAAACATTATATATATTTTTTGAGTCTTTGCTTTGACTCAACTTGGCATAGAACCCTGGTCTTCCAGACTATTGGTGAATCCTCTAACCATAAAGCCAATTCCATTAAATTATACACAGATAGAAAATGAAAGGCCAACATCCTGAATATGTGTTTCAATTTATGCCCAAAGTTCAGCTCCTGAGAAATGAAATTAGTATCCCAAGTTCAATCCCTGGATGAGGCTGTTTCTGTTTCACTTTGCACTTATACCCCAGCTATGGATAAATAGTCGGGCAGACTGGGGTTTTTTAACCTTAAGCAACCAATCTTGGAAAAGGAAAAGTTTGAATTCAAACCAGCTTTACCCTATTTACTAACCCCTCTGCTTGGGCAGGATATGACACAAGGTCAGTTTTTTAAACGGAGTTTAACAGGTTTGAATTCAGAGTTTTCCTTCTCCTAGACTAGTTGCCTCACCAAGGCTGAAGAAGCCAGTCTGCCTTACTATTTACCCATAGCTGGAGGGAGAATAATTGGATTCATACCTTTCCCAAGGGTATTAGTGCTATGTGAAATGCAATCAGTCTCGTCCAGTATTTGAACTCGTGTTGCTATGTCCATATCCTACGACGATAACCATTACACCATGAGCAAACCAACTTTACTTCCCTTAAAAATTGACCTTGTGTCACATCCTGCCTTTGGTAATATAGCTGGATTACAATAAATGATCACAAGAATATACCAACTGCATCTCTGCAGAGGGTTAGAAACCCCCTCTCCTCAACGAGTGTCCTGCTTATGATGTTAAACCATCTGATGGTGAGGGTTCAGTAATGTTGGAGCTTTGGGGAACGTGAAGTACCCCTCCATTGCCATTACTCCCAGGTTCACTCTAGACTGGAGTGGCAGCACCTAATAAGGCTACCTATGGGTCAAATAGAACTGTTTGACATTTAAACTGAGTGCAAACAAATTTCACTCTGAATTGTCCTACAGGACACATGGTGGAACTGGTGTTTGATTCAGAAGTGCTTCTGTGTGAAATCATTTGGAGGTTGCTGGTTCAATCCCAACTACAAGTAAATAATAAGAAATATTTACCATAGTTTAACACTTGTAACTGGTTATCATATTTACCAACCCCTCCACTCGGGCAGGATATGACACAAGGTCAATTTTTAAGCGGAGTTTAACTGGTTTGAATTCAGAGTTTTCCTTCTCCTTGACTAGTTGCCTCACCAAAGCTGAAGAACCTAGTCTGCCCTACTATTTACCCATAGCTGGAGGGAGAATAATTGAATTCATACATTTCCCAAGGGTATTAGTGCTATGTGAAATGCAATCAGTCTCGTCCAGGATTTGAACTCGTGTTGCTGTGTTCATTTTCTTCGACGATAACCATTACACCACGGGCACCTCCACTTGTACCTGGTTATAGTTAACAGAATTCAAACAATCTACCCTTGTGGATTGAATAAAGGGGTCAGTTTCATGGTTGGTACAGTTTCAATATCAAAAACAGTTCCATTTCTAACAATTCAGTTTAGCATAAGTACACAGTTTGTTCTATTTAACTCATAGATAAGGCCCTCTCAGGTGCTACCATTCTGGGCCAGAGTGGACCTGGGAGAAATGGCAATCAAGGGGTGCTCTGCATTTTCCAAAGTCCCAGGATCACTGGAATCTCACCATCAGATTGTTTAGTGTCATATGCAGGGCACTTGTTGGGGTGGGTAGACTTACCCCTCTGCAAAGCTGCAGTTCGTGTGTTCTCCAGCCCCAGCTGACTGGGCAATACACAGAGTTAATATCAAAAGAATTTTATTTCAGATAATTCAGTTTAGTATAAGTACACAGTTCAGATGTCAAAACAGTTCTATTTCAAGCAATTCAGTTTAGTATAAGTATGCAGTTTAGATGTCAAAACAGTTCTATTTTAAACAATTCAGTTTAGCATAAATAGACAGTTTAAATGCAAAAAGCAGTAAAGTCAAAAAAGCATGATTTAGACCTATTTAACTCATAGATAGAACCCTTATCAGATGCTACCTTTCCAGGCCAGAGAGGACCTGGGAGCAATGGCAATGAAGGTATGGTTCGCATTCTGAAAGTTCCAGCATCATTGGCACCTCACCATCCGATAGTTTAGTGTCATTTCCAGGACACTTGTTGGGGGAGGGGTCTTACTCCTCTGCAGAGAAGCAGTCGGTGTATTTTACAACCCAGCCCAACTGGGCAAGGGTCAGTTTGAGGTTCTGAGTAGGCTCCTGAATTTGACATGGAACACCTGAAAAAGAAAAAAGCACTTATCAGTTGAAATGTAAGTATAACAATGAAGGTAAAACCAGTAAACTATGTGCAACCAAATGATTAACATTAGATTATTCGTCTTAGATAGCCAAGCTCAAAAACATTAAAATGTATGCATATAGAATTATTTGTGTTTGCAATACTTGAAACCATTTAACTGTGCAAATGAACCATTAGTATTAGTAAATGTTGAAAATATTTAACTGTGTACTAATAATAAATAGCAATAAATGAAACCACTTAACTGTTTGCAAACGATTAATATTAAATAGAATTATAGGTGTTAGCAATAAATGAAACCATTTAACTGTGTGCAAACAAATGATTAATATTTAATAGAATTATTTGTATTAGATAGCAATACTTGAAAATATCTGTGAGCAAATAGAATTATTAGTGTTAGCAATAAATGAAACCATTTAACTGTGTGCAAATAAATGATTAATATTGAATAGAATTATTAGTGTTAGCAATAAATGAAACCATTTAACTGTGTGCAAACAAATGATGAATATCAAATAGAATTATTAGTGTTAGCAATAAATGAAACCATTTAACTGTGTGCAAATAAATGATGAATATTAAATAGAATTATTAGTGTTAGCAATAAATGAAACCATTTAACTGTGTGCAAATAAATGATTAATATTGAATAGAATTATTAGTGTTAGCAATAAATGAAATCATTTAACTGTGTGCAAACAAATGATTAATATTGAATAGAATTATTTGTATTAGATAGCAATACTTGAAAATATCTGTGAGCAAATAGAATTATTAGTGTCAGCAATAAATGAAACCATTTAACTGTGTGCAAATAAATGATTAATATTGAATAGAATTATTAGTGTTAGCAATAAATGAAACCATTTAACTGTGTGCAAACAAATGATGAATATCAAATAGAATTATTAGTGTTAGCAATAAATGAAATCATTTAACTGTGTGCAAACAAATGATTAATATTGAATAGAATTATTAGTATTAGATAGCTATACTTGAAAATATCTGTGAGCAAATATAATTATTAGTGTCAGCAATAAATGAAACCATTTAACACAATGCAAATAGAACAATTAGATAGCAAAAATTGAAACCATTTAATTGTGTGTAAAGGAATGGGTTTTGGCTTGTTTAAAAATGTTATTGGCAAACTACTCATTTTCAAATTACACATACACATGTATACGTATATATACAGGGGTGTCTCAAAATAGAAACAATCCATTAATATAATAATGATTTATTACTTGGACAAGCGCAATGGTGGTCATTAGGAACATGTCCTGTGAAATATCCATCCTTTGTGTTAGAAAGATCAAATCAATGTTTTTTTTTTAAATTGTCATATCAGTTTCTAAGACATGCAATCTTTTTTGGAGTTTCTTGTCTCAGTAACAAATCATTATCATAATAATGGGTTGCATCTAATTTGAGACAGTTTTGAATGATTTTGTCTCCAAATAAGTGGTGATGCAAAATATTTTCCCCCTCTCTTATCCAAGGCATTGTGATCGAGGATAGTTGTTTTAGTATAATATTTTCAAATCTGAAACAAAAAGGAACACAATGTTATTATTAGAAGAGTTATTAGCAGTCACATGGGTCCCATATATATTGAGACACCCTGTATATATACATATACTGAGTAGGCAGAAATAATAGGGCAGTCACAGGTCCCATGTATATTGAGACATCCTACATATATATATATATATATATATACACTGAGTGAGTAGGAATAATAGGGCAGTCACATGGGTCCCATATATATTAAGACACTCTATATATATATGTGGTGCATTCAATATGTTTCCAGACTTTTTTTGTACAGGCATTTAAAATTGTCATAGACCCTTGAAAATTCAGTATGTTATTGCTATACATCTTATGAGATGACTGACCAATTTTTATGATTTCAGGTTCAAATCAACAGCTACAGCAGAAATTGGAATATACCCTACTAAAAGCCTGATTGTCACTGCTGGTGAATTTCAAAAATCCAATCTGGACGTGAGGAAGAACGATATGCAATAAAATTCTGTTTTAAACTTGGAAAAAATGCCACAGAAACGTATGGAAGGCCTCAGACTACTTTTGGAGCCTCTTGCATGAATCGAGCATCAGTTTTTGAGTGGCATAAGAGATTCAAGGAAGGCAGGGAGTCTGTGAGGGATGATGACAGGTATAGGAGGAGTAAGGAAGTCAATACACCACAGTTGATTGGCCAAATGGTTAGGTTTAGGGTTACTATGTTGAGGTTTTAAGGAAGTTCAGGAAGAGATTCCTAGGGAAGAGGCCAGCACTCTTCAAATCGGGTCAGTGACATTTCCAGCAGGACAATGCACCAGTCAATAACTCCAGCCTTGTCACAGACTATTTGACCAAGAATGGCATCAAGACAGTTTCTCAGCCTCCCTTATAGTCCAGACCTTGTTCCCTGTGACTTTTGCTTATTCCCTAATCTCAGAGGCTGTCGTTATGAGACAATTGAGGAGATGAAAGAGGCTGTGACGGTCATTGACACACTCACCCAAGAGGATTTCCATGGGGCCTTCGAGAAGTTGTTGGAATGTTACAACAAGTGCATTGCAGCCGGAGGAGATTACTTCGAAGGGGACTAGAGTTTCACGTGTGTACTATCAATAAAAGTGCCCATACGAAAAATGTCTGGAAACTTATTTAATGATCCCCATATATATATTCTGAGTGATCAGGAATAATAGGGCAGTCACATGGGTCCCATATATATTGAGACACCCTATATATATATATATATATATATATGTATATATATTCTGAGAGAAGGAATAATAGGGCAGTCACATGAGTCCCATATATATTAAGACACCCTATATATATATATTCTGAGTGAGCAGGAATAATAGGGCTGTCACATGGGTCCCATATATATTAAGACACCCTATATATATATATATATATATTCTGAGTGAGCAGGAATAATAGGGCAGTCACATGGATCCCATATATATTGAGACACCTTGTATAAACATGATTTGGCATTGAATAACCTCCAAGGGTAAAACAAAACCTACCAACCAACCACATTGAATCTTATCATAGCAGCTGTGAGCATCCTAAACCTCACACAAAGTGGGGGTTGTCCTCGTAGTATAATGGTTAAAGCAATGGGCTGCGTAGTAAGTGAGTTCGAATTCCAGTTGCGCTATTACCTTCACTTTCGGGCAAATATCATTGGGAAAGGTATGAACCCCCTTATCCTCCCAGCTATAGGTTAATTGGTACCACTACTGATCTTCTAGAAGGATGGCTTTGGTAGTAAATAACCTTCAAAGGTTAATATGCCATTAAACAAAGTGTTGTATTTTGACCTTCGACCTGGCCAAACTTGCCATTCCAAAGTGATGCACCGGAAGGAAGTGACACATTCCGATGGCACTTATGAGGAAAAATCGCGTAGGTGGACCTGGCTAACAAAATGGGGCAAGGAAAAAATGATACACTCATAGACTGATACACTGGAAGAGAGTGACCTCTGAACTGCATGACAGTTATTTCCGCTTGATGACGATCAAACATGCCATTCCAAAGATTGAGTGGGCGATAGAGTGGGCGTTGAACTATTATATAACTAAGTCAAGACAGTTAGAGATCAGATGGAGTTGGAGTAGAGACGAGATGTGGTAGGGAAAGCCACACCAGGCCGAAGGGGCTCGGGACCCCCGACTGAGTTGGGGTCCAGAGAAGTTGCTGATAAGATGCAGTAAAGAAAGCCATCATCCAACAGGGAACTGGGCCCCTGGGCCTCCGGTTGAGCAGCTCTGGAGAACGAGAAAGACACAACGCTGACGGCCATTAGAGTGGGGGTCAATATATTGCAGTTCTGTTCGGTCTCCAGCTCCCTCTCACCCACAAACCTTGAGTAACCCTTTTCGAACCTTTACAATAAAGTGAGAGGTACATATTTTTCTAAAGAAGTCTTCGCTCGTCCTTTATTATTATGTCGTTGTGATTCATTCAGCATGTATATGTAGATGTGAATCTGCATATGACAATATAACAAAAGAAATCAAACCAATCACACAAAGTGCACTACGACAAAATGGGCAAAGGCTTTGAAAATTTTATCAGAATACTAGATGGACTAACTGGCATTGTCTGGGCCTAGGGGTTAGAGTGTTCGCCAATGGCCCGGGAGACCTGGGTTCAATCCCAGGTCGAGTCATACCAAAGACTCAAAAAATGGTACTTGATGCCTCCTTGCTTAACACTCAGCATTATAAGGTACGGATCAAGGGTAAAGTAGAGCAATCCAGGGAAGGAGTAGCGCCCTCCCCTACACATTGGTGTAGTAGCTATCGAAAAGGGAGCCTTCGGGTTACCCTCGACTATGGTCGCCAACTTTACTTTTACTTATTTCCACCCTTGTCGGCCAAGGAATTTCTGCAAATAACCTTTGGATGGTTGTGCCAATGTCATAAAAAGGAGGAGTAAAAAATATACGAGGGTCAGGCCGACCAAGAAATTCTCATGGAATATGCAGCCCAGTCAGCTGGGGGCTCTATAATATGCTAACTGCATCTCTGCAGAGGGTGCCTTGGGTGTTGTAAAGGTTAGCAAAGTATACAAGCAAACCTTCACAAGTAAGTACGAGTCTCATTGGGTGCCCCATTCATGCAGCCTTGTGCCAAAAAGCTTAGTAAATTACAACGGCATCTCTGCAGATAGGCAAAACCTCTCCCCACAATGGGTGTCCTGGATATAACACGAAAACATCTGATGGTGAGGCTACAGTCCTGAAGCTTTGGGGAATTTGATGTAGTCTTTCATTACCATTACTACCAGGCCAACTCTGTTAGGGTACGATCTTATGGGTCAAATAATCATTTTCTATACTTGGAACTATTAAACTGTGTGCAAACAAATAATATTGAACAGAATTACTAGTGTTTGATAGAAATACTTAAAACCATTTAACTACATGTAAACAAATGAGATTTGTTTAATTTAAAAATTGTTACCTACAAACTATCTGTTTACAAATCATATATATGTATTTAGGAGGTACTTGTGGGGTAAGATAGTTTAATGTCATATCAAGGACACTGGTTGGCGAGGGAGTTCTTACTCCTCTGCAGAGATGCAGTCCGTGTATTCTACCGCCCCAGCCAACTGGGCTGTCTCCCTAATTGTAAGCAGGAGTTGGCAGCTTCGTATTACTAAGTATTATGAGAGCACCTTATTATAGACAAGCGTACGGCTGCAAGAGACAATGAATGGGATCTAAATTCGTTTATTTAAAAAAAAAAAAAGAAGAAATTGGTATATAAGAAAAGATATAGGCTCTCTTCTTCCATCAGACAACCGCGAGGATGTGAGAAGGTGGGAATTTGCGCTTGGCTTGCGGGTTGGGTTCGTTTATTTTAAATAAATAGAAGTTGGTAGATGAGAAAAAAATATAGGCTCCCTTCTTGCACCAGATAAGGGCCAGAATGTTAGAAGGTGTGAATTAGTTCTTGCCTTGCTGGTTGGGTTCGTTTATTTTAAATAAATAGAAGTTGGTAGATGAGAAAAAATATAGGCTCCCTTCTTGCACCAGATAAGGGCCAGAATGTTAGAAGGTGTGAATTAGTTCTTGCCTTGCTGGTTGGGTTCGTTTATTTTAAATAAATAGAAGTTAGTAGGTAAGAAAAGATATAAGCTTTCTTCTTCCACCATATAAGGGCCAGGAGGTGAGGTGTGAATTAGTTCTTGGCTTGCTGGTTTTGTTGTGTGCGGCACGGTAGTGTGGCATGGGTTGGTAGGCTATCAGCAAGCTCGATCTTGTGGTGGGTATGGTGGGGACTTGGTTGTGTGCGGTGTGTTGATTGCAGTGTGGGTTGGTTGGGTGTCAGTGGTTTTTGATCTTGTCTGAAATGTGACGCTTGACGATTTTATCTGATAGCAGTCCTGGTGTCGACTATGCTTTTTGTGACCTTTTTATAGCCATGTTTGAGATTGAATAGACTCCGAAAAACTGTGGGGGGAAAGTTTATGATGGGTTGTGTTGTATCGTTGAAGGAAGAGATACACAGTGAAATAGAGTTAATTATTTATTAACGGAAGCGGTTCAGTTCAACAAATATTATAAGTCTCGCGCTGTGAGCGTTGGTCTTACTGCTGATCGAGATCTTTCAGTACCGACGTGCTTAAGAAACGCGACGTCTTTTATACCTCTGAGATACCAGAAGTCACGTGGTACGAGCCACTATTTAACAGGTCTAAAAGAGGATTTTTAAAAAATTGTGGATCTATTTTCACATTTCAGCCAGATGGATACATGGAGCCTACCTGCGTAGCAATGTGTTATATTCATTTTGTTATAAGCCATCGTTCAGACAACTTCCGGTTGGTGCTATCTTTTTTCAACTTTGTGGGTGTTTTTATTTATTTATTCATTTTGCAGATGAGAGGGTTTGAAATGTATTTATAAATCAGAAGAGATTTCAGTTATATGACACTCCATTGGCCTTGCGGTTTGAGTGTTCGCCAAAGGCCCGGGAGACCGATTGAGTCATACCAAAGACTCAAAAAATGGTACTTGATGCCTCCTTACTTAACTCTCAGCATTATAAGGTATGGATCAAGGGTAAAGTGGTGCAATCCAGGGAAAGGAGTTGCGCCTTTCCCTGCATCTTTGTGCAGCAGCTATTGAATAGGAAGTTTTCGGGTCACCCTCTACTAAGATCGCCAACTTTACTTTATATGAGCCTATTGGATAGAGTGTTCGCTAATGGCCTTAGAGACCAGGGTTCGGTCCCAGGTTGAATCATACCAATGACTCAAAAATGGTACTTGATGACTCCTTGCCTAACACTCAGCATTATAAGGTATGGATCAAGGGTAAAGTGGAACAATCCAGGGAAAGGAGTAGCGCCCTTCCCTACACCTCGGTGTAGTAGCTATTGAAAAGGGAGCCTTCGGGTCACCCTCGACTAAGATCGCCAACTTTACTTTACTTTATATTGGCCCATTGGGTAGAGTGTTCATTAATGGCTCGGGAGACCAGGGTTCACTCCGAGGTCGAGTCATACCAAAGACTCAAAAATGGTACTTGATGTCTCCTTGCTTAACACTCAGTATTATAAAGTATGGATCAAGGGTAAAGTGGAGCAATCCAGGGTAAGGAGTAGCGCCCTTCCCAACATCTCGGTGTAGTAGCTATTGAAAAGGGAGCTTTCGGGTCACCCTCGACAACGGCCTCCAACAACAAATATATCCTTGCAAGTTCCAAATATTTTCTAACCTATTTTAAATAGATAAAATAAAAGAACTCCAGGATTGTGCCTTATTTAAAAGTCTTCCTAACAATTGGCAGTTGTAAAAGCTTCATCCTTCATATATTTAATTTATTTAGGAGGTATTTGTGGTGTTAAATTGTTTAGTGTCATATCCGGACATTCGTTGGCAGGGGTGTCTTACCCATCGGCAGAGATGAAGTCTTTATATCCTACAGCTCCAGCCGACTGGGCTGTCTCCCTTAATTGTAAGCAGGATTAGGCAGCTTCATATTACTACATATCAGAAGAGGACCTTTGAAATTTTCTATAATTTGGCTATTGAGTAGAATGTTCGCGAATGGTCAGGAAGACCGGGATTCAATTCCAGGTCGAGTCATACCAAAGACTCAAAAAATGGTACTTGATGCCGCCTTGTTTAGCACTCAGCATTATAAGGTAAGGACCAAGATTAAAGTAGAGCAATCCTGGGAATGGAGTTGCGCCTCCCCAACACCTCGGTGTAGTAGCTATTGAAAAGAGAGCCTTTGGGTCACCCTCGACTAAGGTCGCCAACTTAACTTTATATTCTTTGAGATTTTTGCCCAGTCGTCTGGGGCTGTAGAATACACCGAAAGCTTCTCTGCAGAGGGTTAAGCACCCTCCGGCCATCCGGAATGAGTGTCCTGGATAAGACACTAAAACAATCTGATGGTGAGGTTCCAGTAATGCAAAAGCTTTGGGAAATACGAAGTACCCCTTCAATGATATCGCTCCCAGGTCCACTCTGACCCGGAGTGGTAGCACCTGATAGGGTTCTAGTTATGGATCTAATAGAAGTAAACTGTGTTTTTGATGCTAAAGTGAATTGTTTGAAATAGAACGGTTTTGACATTTAACTGTTTGTAAACAAAAACTATACTAGTTGTCTAAATTTCTGAGACGAAGCTTAATGATTTTTATCAGTAAGAGTTTTTGGACTGTTGTCTTCGTCGTTATTGGGGTTTTTTTCACAACGTTTCGGCCGCTGTATCCTCCGGCCTTCCTCAAGTGTCCCCTGTTTATCTGGGCATAGAAATGATTTTCCAGGATACAGCGGCCGAGACGTTGTGAAAAAAACAAAAACAATAAAGACGAAGACAATAATCTGAAAACTCTTTCTGATAAAAAAAAACTGTACTTATGCTAAATTGAATTGTTTGAAATTTAATTTGGCGTTAAAATGACTCGAAAAGGTTTGATTGGCCGTAAAACAAACCCGACCTTTGAGATTTATGGTTTGAAAATTTTTAGCGCCATTTTTCTGGCATTTCTCACTCTTTCTATTGTTTTTGTGTCAATAGTGAAAACAAATGAATTATACCTAAAATTATTTAAATAATTAAAGGTGTTTTTATCATCGGTAATAATTTTAACTTTCAATTATTTTCTTAAAATGATTGTCATTTTATGCGTTTGTTATGGTTTATAAAATGGCGATTGGCTTGGAGGTGCCCGTGGTGTAATGGTTATCGTCGAAGGAAATGGACACGGCGACACGAGTTCAAATCCTGGACGAGACTAACTGCATTTCACATAGCACTAATACCCTTGGGAAAGGTATGGATCGAATTATTCTCCCTCCAGCTATGGGTAAATAGTAGGGCAGACTAGTTCTTCAGCTTTGGTGAGGCAACTAGTCTAGGAGAAGGAAAACTCTGAATTGAAACCTGTTAAACTCTGCTTAAAAAAATTGACCAAGTGTCATATCCTGCCCGAGCGGAGGGGTTGGAAAATAGGATAAAATGGCGATTAGCGAGTGTTCTAAAAATAGAAAAATGTAGACACACTGACGCCAAGAATTCAAAATTGGGCGGTAAAAATAAGGAACCGGGGTAAGAAGTAGGAGTTAGGGATAGTAGTTTTGGTAGCAGGTTCGAAAAAGGACACGCGAGGAAAGAAGTTAGTTCTCTACTAGAGTCCACAAGGGACAAGTCAGTTGCCTACTAGAATCCACAGCGAACAGAACTCAGCGAGTCCGCTCCTGTATCAACAAAATTTAAAAGGTTTTTTAAAAGGTTGTAAAAATCTAATTTTCTCATACCAAAAATAAAACATCATTAATTCAAAGTTTGTGTTTTCTTCTAATAATAACAACAACGAAGAAATACATGTTCATTTCCTCGTTGAAAAATGTTTGTTTTGATAACTTATATATAACTACAAAACAAAACAAAAAACACGAGAATTTAGGTAGGTATATAGAGAGAATGATAGTTCAAAAATTGCTTGAGGCTGTATTTTCTGTCTGCAGTACGTTTTATGACAAAGCAATCACGTGAATAAACAGCAGACAGACACACACAATCTTGTTTCTCTCTGTTTTAGTGTTTAATATGAGATTTTGCGAAATGTAAGTTTTTAGGACCCGCAATAAAACTATTTTTTGATCCACTTAAGTGACCCCCAAAAGTATAAATATCGAAGAATTTAACCAACCAGGTCATTCATTCCTTCGACTAGTAGTTTAGTGTCATATCCAGGACACTTGTTAGAGGGGTAACCCCTCTGCAGAGGTGCAGTCGGTGTATTCTGGGCAAAAACTTTGACGTCTTTTTCTTACAAGGAATAAAGGCTTCAAGCCTCATTCAATTTTCTCTCGCCAGAAACAATGATTTCTTTTCTTAAGGGTGGATCGCAATGTAGGTGATAGTGGCTTCTTTTAGACCGGCCTTCTGTCTTTTCTTAAGACGCCCGTGTTTCACTTCAGGAACCTTAGCTGGAGAAAGGATGTAGAGGGCAGCATGTTTGAAATACCGTTTCTAAATATTTTCTCTGGATGATTCCTTTGCATATAATTTCTCCTAGGCATACGTAATGATTGGTCGTCAACCCAACATCGGATTACCCAAACTACCCCATAATTAACCCACAAACCAAAGCCCTACGGCATATGGCATTCAAATCAACGCTCTATTGAGGCAAGTCCATCGGCGCGTTGCCCTAGCAAACAACGAAGCAGACCACGAGCTGAATGCGAAACTGAACAACTTTGTGGGCGACAAGGTGTTACTACACTGCCCTCAATCAACTACTGCACACTCATCCAACTTGGGTTGGATCGGCTCGTTCGAAGTCGTCAAAACAAACTACATGGTGATTCAGGTAAGAAATGAAAATGGCGAAACTGACTGGATTCACCGAGCACACATTCGTCGTCTTGCACCCCGGCCAAAATGCCTGTCAAACAATTGCTTACCCCTCCTGCCGCCTCACGCTCATCAACAAGATCATGGATCCCCACACTTAAGTCCATCCACCTCACAAAATCCGGCATAACGTTCAGCACAAATCGACACAAAAAACTAAAACCAAAACCCAAGATCAAACCCAGTTAGGCAAACATGCGGCCAAATGCCAGCGCGCTACAAGGACTTTATTATGCACTAGTCGCACTGAACAAAAACACATACACACGCATAAATCAGAACGAGATCTGAGGGGGGGGCTTTGTTATATGACCAAAAGAGATCTCTTCTAATTTATCGTACTCACAAAATAATGATTGCAACAAGCGCCCACGAGAGCATTCACCTGATGATATCGATGCTGAGACTTTCCTCAAAATGAAAAAAAGGGGCTTCTGCGCATAGGATCAGCGCATAGCAAAATGTCAATGAAATTTGTCAAAAAATAAAAATGATTAAAAATAATTTTTCGGCCAATCTGTGACCGCGGTAAAAACAAAAACAAAAAAAAAAAAAAACGAAAAAAAACAAAACAATTCAATTCGATTAGAAGAGAAAAACTATATAAAAGACAAATTTATCGACTGCGGGTACAGATCAAAAAGAAGGCAAACGAACCCGCGGACAAGAACCCTAACTCTGAGAGAGAGAGGGGGGTTGATCTCGAAACCACGCATCACCCACATTGACTTTCCTCTTCCCCGCTTTGCAGGAAGCGACGAAGCCATAAATCACCAAACACCCTTCTCCTCTCCGCACTCGTAACATCTGATTGACCGCGTGCGCGTAAGTCTAATAATCCGATCACTACTAAGCATAAGACATTTTTCCACTTTTTAATTCCTTATCAACACGTTTATACAAAGCCATTTATTTTAACTTTTTTACTTATTTGCTTTCAATACAATTGTTAAAATTTTTACGTCCCTTCGTGTTCTTTGTTTTTGCAACTGTGTTTTTGTTCTTTCCTTGCAACCATACGCTGATTTATAATAAAGCGAATTTAACTTTTCGAAGTTGAATTTGAAGACCAAAAGTGAGTAACCATAATCCCTACTTTAGTTACGTTCTGGAGTCATCGACTACAACCATAGTAGTAGGGACTGCTCTCTTCCCGTGCAGGAAAGGGAAATAATAGAAGAGGCGGTTCCTGCATACGGAACCAGCCACTGAAATTTTTTCCTTCAGCCTATTTTCATGATTCAGGTACGAAACAAGGACTCTATTCCAGAGATCAAAAAAGGCATTTAGTTCACAGAAAAGGATATGAACAAGACGTAAAATAAATAAAATTAATAAATAAGGGAAATGCAATATTTGCTATTTGTCCAGTTGTAATAAAGTAATTTTTTTTTAACATTCTTGTGTTGTGTACCATACATATACATATATAAATATAAGTAAACATAATGACGAACCTTAACGAACAAACGAACACACTTCTTTATAAAAATATGTATCTCTCACACTTTATTCTCAATGTTTCTATGGTGTGTGAGACAGGGACAGACTGCAATATTGATCCAACTTATTCTCTTGACCATAGCAGCACTTCTTCCGCATTTTGGCTGGTGTTGCTCAAACAGAGGTTGCTGAGGGCCTCAGCCCTCAGTCTGCTAGCTGGTCCTCGCTCTGGCTTTCCTATTCCAACTAACTCAACTGCCACCGGCACCTGCCTATATTCTTTCATAACGTCCGCTTGCTTCTGCTTCTTCTCCCGCTTATTTACACAGGTGCATCTCTGATTAATGGCTCGGTCAAGGGTCAATATATAACATTTGTTTTTGTCAATTTTCTTTCGTCTACATTTGTTTGCAAAAATTGTGTTGTATATTGTGGAACTGACACTCTGATTTACATCTTAGAGAAATAATCATTCCTCCACACATTCGAACATATATGCGCAGGTGTTATAAATTGTAAACAATGTTAAATAAAAACTTTATTATCTTAAATAATTGCCTTTATTTAAATATAGACTATGAATGGACACTTTGGATTGAAGTTACAGCAAGGTTGGGCCTAGAAATATTAAAAACATCTTATGAAACGAATGAACACTTATTTTTTATTTTAAAAATTGTTTGTTTTTTAACATTCTTGTTTTTGGCAATTTTCCTTTGTCAACATTTGTTTGTACAAATTGTGTTGTATATAGTGAAACAGGCACTCAGATTTACATCTTAGAGTAATACTTATTCCTCCACATAACTGTTTAAATTGTGTCTATACAAGTCTATTCTGCTGCTGCTAGGAACAGTCCATTAAGTTGGGAAGGGGGAGTAACTTTATACCAATTTCAATAATTAACACTCAGCATTACCTTCATGAAAATTGCATGAAAATCCCAAAGTACAAATTTTAAAGGGAAACTAGAAAAATACCAATTCAGTGTGTGATAGCTGGTGTTCTGAAAAACATCAACTAAAAAAAATCTTTGATTTTAAAAATATAATGATTTATTCCAGTGTATATCCACATACTTTAAAAGAATATAGTTTGAATACTCAATTTGCTTCCCTTAAAGGAGCTCAGAGTTGAAGGTTCCCTTCCAAACCTACTTTGAAAACTGGCCAATGAGATGGTTATGAAAATTATGATGTACAAACTTTACCAGAAAGTCAATACTATGCTGTGTGTGTTTGCATGTGCTTTTCTAAATTTGACCTTTGTGAAAATGCTGGTCCACACACTTCACAAGAAATTGGTTTCTCTCCAGTGTGTGTTCGCACATGTGTGTAAAGTGGAACGTAAAGAAAATGCTAATCCACATACTTCACAAGAATATGGTTTCTCACCTGTATGTATTCGCATGTGGCTTTTTAAATTGGAACTCACAGAAAATGCAGATCCACATGCTTCACAAGAATATGGCTTTTCTCCAGTGTATGTTCGAATATGTTTTTTTAAGGTGGAACTCAATGAAAATGCTGATCCACATACTTCACAAGAAAATGGTTTTTTACCAGTGTGTGTTCGAATGTGGCTTTTCAAATGAGATTTTTGCAAAAATGCTATTTGACACCCTGTGCATGAGTAAGGTTTTTTTTCCAATGTGTATTTACATGTGTACTTTCAATTTCCATCTCTGTGAAAATGCTGATCCACAAACTTCACAAGAAAATGGTTTCTCTCCTGTGTGTACTTGTATATGTATTTTTAATTTAGACTGCTGTGAAAATGCTGATCCACATAATTCACAAGAAAATGATTTCTCTCCAGTGTGTGTTTGCATATGCTTTTTTAAAGTAGAACTCAATGAAAATGCTGATCCACATACATCACAAGAGAATGGTTTCTCTCCTGTATGTATCGGCATGTGACTTTTCAAATGTGAGCTCTGTGAAAATGCTGACATACTATACAATAATAAGGTTTCTCACCGGTGTGTGTTTGCATATATCTTTTTAATGTGGATGGCTGTGAAAATGCTGATTCACTAAATCACAAGAAAATGGTTTCTCTCCTGCATGTGTTTGCCTGTGCATTTTTAAATTGGAATCCATTGAAAATGATAATCCACAAATTTCACAAGAAAAAAGTTTCTCTCCACTTTGCTTTCATGATGTGTATTTTTAGACTGGAACTATGTAAAAATACTGATCCACACACTTCACAAGAATATGGTTTCTCTCTTATATATATTCACATGTGGCTTTTTAAATTGAATGTTACAGAAAATGCCTATCCACATAATTCACAAGAATATGGTTTCTCCCCACTGTGTCTATATGTGTCTATTTAAACTGAAACTCAATGAAAATGCTGATCTGTGTGCCTCAGAAGAAAATGATTTTTCTCCAGAAAGTATTGGCATATGACTTTTCAAATGTGAACTCTGTGAAAATGCTGTCTGGCATACTGTACTGAAATGAGTTTTCTCACCGGTGTGTGTTCGCAGCTGTCTTTTTTAATTTATCTACTGTGAAAATGCTGATCCATTAAACTCACTAGAAAATGGTTTCTCTCCTGTGTATGTTTGCCTGTGCATTTTTAATTTGGAATTCACTGAAAATGCTAATCCACAAATTACACATGAAAATGGTTTTTCTCCTGTGTGCTTTCAAATGTGTATTTTTAGATTTGAACACAGTGAAAATGCTGATCCGCATACTTCACAAATATATGGTTTCTCTCCAATTTGTGTTTGCAACTCTTTCAAAAACTGAACACAGTTTAAATGCTGCCTGACCTATTGTGCATAAATAGGCTATCTCTTTGATTTATATCTACATGCTGGACGTAGTTTTTTTTACTGTGTAACAAATATGAAATGTGAATTTAATGAAAATGCTTCTATCAAAATTTTCAAATAGTTGTTTCCTTGCATGTGACCAGTAAAGATGAATTCTGTGAAAATGAAGTTCTAAACATTTAGCAAGAACATATTTTTTCTTTGGCAGGATCTTTGCAGGTGTATTTTCATATTTGAAAATTGTCCTTCAATACAATCAATATCTGTGAATGAAGATAAAATATCATTAAACAGAAGATTCATACAATATTTGCAATCAAAAAAACTTCAGTTTCTATGTCAGAGAACAGTGGCATATAATTCATATTTAATCGTAAAGAAAATCGATCAACTAATTTTTAACAAATACAAAAGGAGTCCAGCTTTGCTTTTATATGTCCTATTGCACAAAAGACACGTGAGATCACCAGCTTTCACTTGTGCACACACATGGTTGTCTGTCATCATGGGACCATATATGACTCAAGAGACCAGCTCATAACAAGCAAGCTCTGCCACACAAACTACATATGTGGTCAGGCAATGGTTAGAGTGCTTGCCAATGGCCTGGGAGACCTGGGTTCAATCCCAAAGTCATACCAAAGACTCAAAAAATGGTACTTGCTTAACACTCAGCATTATAAGGTAAGGATCAAAGGTAAAATGGAGCAATCCAGGGAATGGAGTAGCACCTTTCCTTACACCTTGGTGTAGTAGCGATTGAAAAGAGAGCCTTCGGGTCACCCTTGACTATGGTTGCCAACTTTATTTATATTAAAAAACACATTCATATATATATATATATATAACTCATTCAAATTATATAATAAGGTATTCATTTCAACATTAGAAAAAGAAATGCTGTGTGCCGACTGAGCAAATACACTGAGTTCCAAACTTCCCTTTGTTTATTTGTCAAAATATCTGAGATGAAGCTTGATAATTCTTAACACTTAAAATTTTTGGATTTTTGTCATCATCTTCACTGCTATACTCACAACGTTTCTGCCAATATATCCTTTGACCTTCTTCAGCTGATAGAGATGGTTTATAAGTCCAAAAAAATTCACTCAGAATTGTCCAGCAGGAATCCTAGCATAGCAGATGTAGGCATTTGGTTGTTAAGAGCTTCTAAGTGATATCAAGAGGTTGCAGGTTCAATCCCAACTACAGGTAAATAACAAGTAATACCTTCTATAGCTTAACACTTTTACCCAGTCATGTTCAACAGAATCGGAACAACCCACCTCTGTTGATTAAATAAAGGGTTCAGTTTGAGGTTCTGTGTTGGCTCCCGAGTTTGAGATGAAACACTTGAAGGAGGCTGAAAGATATATCAGCTGAAACATTGTGAGTAAAAGAATAAAGATGAAGACAACAGTCTGAATATTTTAAGTGATAAAAAAATTCCCTATGATTCTGCTATGGTACAACCTTAAACACCAACCAAACAGAACCTTCACCGAATGGACTTTTTGACGATATAAATTTTTTGTTATATAGATTTATAAATACAGATTTCTTTCTAGGTTTTCCCTCATTCATTTAAGTTCCATTTCTTTATCACCATACCATGAAAAGTGAGTGTCCAAGATATGACATTAATCTATCTAATGGTGAGGCTCCAGTCAGGTTGAAGCTTTGGGGAATGTGGAGTATACCTTTATTGCATTGCTCCCTGGTCCACTCTGCCCTGGAGTGGTAGCACCTGATAGGGTCTTATCTATGGGTTAAATAAAAGAGAGTACTAATGCTAAACTGAATTGTTTGAAATAGAACTGTTTTTACATTAAACTGTGTGTAAACAAAAAAATGTACTTATGCTAAACTGAATTGTTTGAGTAAAAACTATTTCTGACATTTAAACAGTGTATTTATGTTAAACTTTATTATTTGAAATAGTACTGTTTTGACATTAAAACTGCATACTCATACTAAACTGAATTGTTTGAAATAGAAAAGTTTACATGTATAAAAATGGATTTGGTATAAAATAACCTATAATTCTTGATATGCCATAAAACCCAACCAAACCAAATTATATATATTTAATATATATATAAAAATGGATTTGGCATAAATTAACCTACAATGGTTGATATGCCATAAAAACCAACCAAACCAAATCATATATATTTAATATATATGTATAAAGAGGATTTGGCATTGAATAACCTACAATTGTTGATATGCCATAAAACCAAACCAAACCAAATCATATATATTTAATATATATGTATAAAGAGGATTTGGCATTGAATAACCTCCAATGGTTGATATGCTATAAAACCCAACCAAACCAAATCATATATATTTGATATATATGTATAAAAATGGATTTGGCATTAAATAACCTAAAATGGTTGATATGCCATAAAACCAAACCAAATTGTCTTGAAATGCTGTGCTTCTAATTCCAGCCTGATCTTTAACCCAACAGCTCAACCCCAATACAGACCCACCACACACAAAAAAAAACAATCGAACAGGCTCTTTTTTTTTTACTTTAAATTATGCTTTTAAATTAATAGAAACAAGTGAAGGAAAATTATAAAAAATAATTTCAATGATAAATTTATTAAATTTCCAAATTTTTTTATATTATTCCCATAATTTACATATTTTTGGTTGATTTGCATGAGAAATGTTAAAATCTTTGTCTTCATTTTGATCTTTTGTTTACAGAATCCTAGTCTGTAGATTTTCTCAGATCTTCCTAGCAGAAAGTTCAACTAGCAATTGAGTATTTGAGGACAGTTGCAAATGATCTTAAACGCTTTCAGTCCCTGTCTCGGATTAGCAAACTTTTACTGAAAGTGCCTGCTGTTGTCAGGAAAGTTCATCAAATAGTAATGACAATTTTACATACAGCTGATACTAAAGACAATCCGACAAAAATAAAGAATAATGCTTTATGGCAACAGGCTTTTTCATACATTTTCTTGAGGTTGATCCACACAGTGCATCCACAGAATTATGCTTCCGCTCTATCAGCTGGGGCTGCAGAATACACTGACTGGATCTCTGCAGAGGGGTAAGACGAGTGTCTTGGATATGACACTAAACAATATGATGCTAAGGCTCCAGTCTGGGAAATATGGGGAATGTGAAGTACACCTTCAATGTAATTACTCCCAGCTCCACTCTGACCCTGAATGTTCATACCTGTTAGGGTCACATCCATAGATCAAATAGAACTGTTTGACCATTTAACTGTGTGCAAACAAATGACTGATGGTAAATTGAATTGTTAGTGTTACATAGCAATACTTAAAACAATTTAACAAATGAGCTCTGGCTGGTTTAAAATGTTGTTTACAAACTATTCCTTTACAAATCATATATTTAATATATATATATTGTTTGCCAATGGTCCAGGAGACCAGGGTTCAATCCCAGATCGAGTCATACCAAAGACTAAACATGGTACTTGATGCCACCTTGCTTAACACTCTGCAGTATAAGGTAAGGATCAAGGGTAAAATAGAGCAATCCAGGGAATGGATTAGTGCCCTCCCTTACATCTTGGTGTAGTAGCTATTGAAAAGGGAGCCTTTGGGTCACCCTTGATGATGATGATATATATAAACAGAATTTGGCATTAAATAAACAACAAGGGTTGATCTGCCATAAAACCCAACCACCCAACTATGCATGATTTCACAGATTAAATTGGATTGTTTAATGGCATATCAACCCTTAATTGGTCATTTAAAGTCAGACTTTGTTGTTTCATTTTATTTTATAATGTTGCCTGTAAGTGTATATTCTTTTTTCTTGTGGGGTAAAAACTGACTGTCAAATCCAAAAATTAAAAAAAACAGCAAAACAACAAAAGAACAACCCTCCCAAAAATAAAATAAACTGTTCTATGCTTAAACGTTGTACACCAAAGAAAAGAAATTGTTGTGTTTTCAAATTTTGTTGTTTGCTCTTTTGACTAAAATTTATTAGTTTGGTTTGGTTGGGTTTTATGGCATATAAACCATTGTAGGGTATTTACTGCCAAATCCTCTGTATACTTATATATTAAATATATAGGATTTGGTTTGGTTTAGTTTGATGGCATATCAACCATTGTAGGTTATTTAATGCCAAATCCTATTTTTACATACACTTCTTTTCTCTTCCTTCTTTCCTTCTTTTTTCTCTTTTTAACTCAATATCTCTCTTGATGATTTTATTTATTCTATAGTATAGTCTTAAACAGTCATATGACATATTTTTAACGGGAAAGCCAATTTATTGATTAAACAGTTACCTTTCTCTCTGTACATATAAAATTTCCTCCTTGTTTTGTATTTTATTAAACATACATTGGTGATTTAATATCACTGGATATCATCTTTTTCTAGTACTGATAATGGTTCATTAGAACCGAAACGTTATAACATTGACTTTCTTTTACATTAAATTTTTCTTTTTCAATTACATGTTGTTCAATTTTTCTCAGTATAAATTGAATATTTATGATTTGTAAACACATTTCATAGAAAACATTTTTAAATGAGCCTGAGCTCACTTTTTTTTTTTGCACACAATTAAATGGTTTTAAGCATTGTTATATAATAACAACAATTTAACATCAGTCATTTGTTTGCACAAATTTAAATTTTCAGATTCACTATCAGTGTCGGAATCACTAAAAAACAGAAAATTTGATCACACATTAATAAGAATATTTTGTAAATTGAAGAATTTATCAAATGACAATGATATACAGATATGTTGGGTCCCAAGTCATACTGGCATCAGTGGAAATGACCAAGCAGATGAGCAGCCAGGTCTACCATAAACCTAACCACTGAAAAGAAATTTAAAATACCACATACTTTAAAATGAAAATAAATAAATACATACTACAGCAAAGACAACAACGCTGGAACAATAATGAAAATAATAAATTATTAGAAATCAAACCCACACTGAGGGAATGGAAGCAAAGCTTTAAAAAGAAAATGAAAAGAGGAGGTTGCATTGTCCAGACTCTGGATAGGTCATACAAGGATAACACACTCTTATTTACTCGAAGGAAAACAACAACCAATGTGTTATGCATGCCAGACCAAATACACCATGAAGCACATTCTCATCAAATGTACCGACCAAGCCCATATAAGAAAAACCTTCTATATGGCAAACAATATGAAGGAACTGTTCCAAAACACTGAAATAAATAATGTGATATCATTTCTAAAAACAGTGAAATTATACACAAAAATCTAAAGAAATTTACAATAAGACCAAATTACTTCTATAAACCCTTTCTTTACAAGATATATTCTAACAAACTGATCCCTTCCCCAACCTGTTTCACAGGGTTTTTAAATTTTTTTTATGATCATAATTCCCTACAAATAAACTCCTAATAAAAAAACAAATAACCAACTAATTATCAAAAGTTTCTCATGAATTCTTAAGACCTCTCCTCTGAATTTCTTTTCAGACTTATTTTCTTTAACTTGATTCAGCATTAAATGACCAATAAGGTTAATATCCCATAAAACAAAACAAACAAACAAAAAAAAAGTGTTGGAACTGAATAAGGTTGTGGTGTTTGATTGGATCTTTATAAGTTTGTGACCTTAGTTGAGGGTGACTAGAAGGCTCCCTTTTCATTACCCATGAGAGCAAGGTGTTGGGGAGGGCGCTACTCCATTCCTTGGATTACGCCACTTTACCCTCGATACATACCTTATAATGCTGAGTGTTAAGCAAGGAGTTATCAAGTACCATTTTTTGAGTCTTTGGTAT
Organism: Sepioteuthis lessoniana; assembly: GCA_963585895.1. Classification (NCBI taxonomy): domain Eukaryota; kingdom Metazoa; phylum Mollusca; class Cephalopoda; order Myopsida; family Loliginidae; genus Sepioteuthis; species Sepioteuthis lessoniana. The sequence goes on from OY757908.1 coordinate 27,677,511, forward strand.
AACTTGATAAGGGATTGAACCCCAGTCTCCCAGACCATAAGTGAACACTCCTCTACTCACTAGGCAAATGAGCTGGTGTATCCCTATAATAAAGCATAATATAATATTCCTGTAACAAAGTAGAATGTAAACATTATGATAAAACATGGTGTTTGTGGACACATACATTATCCTATTTAAAAATGTTTTTATATTCCCAACTAACGACAAAAAATTCTATAGGATTGTATTCTAATATCATCAGTAGGTTATATATATATATATATATATATATATATTGTATCGTTGGTTCAATAAAGGTATTCCACAGGTACAAGCTGAAGAGTTGGCAAGTCTATCAGAGAGCGATTAACGCTTTTTTTCCGAAGTAGTCAGATACCGTCCATTTATATCTTTACCGGTGTCATACTAAAAAGAGTCACTGAGCGTATAGTTCCGGTATAACAATATATATATATCAATTTACTAGTTAGGAACAGCTCATCTAAACAAATAAGGTATTTTCTTAAATTCAGATTTTAACACTCAGTTAAAATAAACTCCTATCATAAATTGTATACATATATGATTTGTAACTGAGCAGTTTGTTGGAAATTTTATTTTTAAATAAATTTGAACTAATTTCTTTGCCCATAATCACAGCCATTGTTTCTACACAGTTAAATTTTTTCAATTATTGCTATCTAACACTTATAATTCTATTCAAAATTACTCACTGGTTTTCATACAGTTAAATGGTTCCAAGTATTGCTATGTATTACTAACAATTCAATTGAATATCAGTCATTTGTTTGCACACAGTTAAAGGATCAAACAGTTCTATTTCTAACAATTCAATTTAGCATCTGTCAACAAAGTTAAATGGTTCCAAGTATTTTTATGTATCACTAACAATCCAATTAAACATCAGTCATTTGTTTACACACAGTTAAAGGATCAAACAGTTCTATTTCTAACAATTCAATATAGCATAAAGTCTTTTGTTTGCACTCAGTTTAAATGTCAAACAGTTTTATTTGACCCTCAGATAGGAGCCTCTCAAGTGTTACCACTCTGGGGAAGGATAGTAATTTACAAATCTCTTTGCTTTTATGTGGTACAAAGCTGAATGAGTGGGGCACCCAATGAGACTCAAACTCACTTGTGTAGGTTTGCTAGTCTAACTTGCTAACCATTACACAACCAGAGCTGGTTGGTTGGTTGTTTGGGTTTTACGGCATATCAACCTTTCTAAGTTATTCAACACCAAATCCATTTTTATGAAATCAGTTATATTTCAAACAATTCAGTTTAGCATGAGTACACAGTTTAATTGTCAAAAACATTTCTATTTCAAGCTATTTAGTTAATTCAAACAGTTCTTATTCAGCTAATTCAGTTTAGTATAAGTACAGATTTTGTTTATACACAGTTAAATATCAAAACAGTTCTATGCTAAACAATTCAATTTATTGTAAGTACAGTTTCAATGTCAAAAACAATTCCATTTCAAACAATTCAGTTTAGCATAAGCTAAAGTACAGTTTAATTGTCAAAAACATTTCTATTTAAGCTATTCAGTCTAGTCAAACAGTTCTAATTCAAACAATTCATTTTAGCATATGTATGCAGTCAGTTCTATTTAACCCATAGATAGGGCCCAGTCAGGTGCTACTATTCCGGGCCAGAGTGGACCTGGGAGCAATGGCAATGAAGGGGTACTCTGCATCCCCCAAAGCCCCAGCATCACTGGAACCTCACTATCAGATGGTTTAGTGTCATATCTAGGACACTCGTTGAGGTGGAGGTCTAACCCTTCTGCAGAGATGCAATCGGTGTATTCTACAGCCCCAGTTGACTGGGCAACACCAGAGCTGGGAGCGATGGCAAAGAGGGGATACTCTGCATTCCCTAAAGCTCCAGCGTTACTGTAGCCTCAGCATCAGATTATTTAGTGTCATATCCAGGACACTCATTGAGGTGGTGGTGGTCTTACCCATGTGCAGAGATGAAGTGGGTAGATGCTACAACCCCAGGCGACTGATAAAAGCTATGTGACATCATAATGTGTTGCGTATCTTTCTTCGCATTCCTGAACTGTGAACAAGAAATAATTAATTCAAACTAAACTATATCATTTTTTTAAAAGTCAAATTAAAACTGGCTGAGTAAATGAAAAAGATCCTTTTCATAAAAGACGAAATTCACACGCACACACACACATATATATCATCATCATCATCATGTCGTGCTGGTAGCACGGATATCCCTAACCCCCTCTCACCACTTTTCCCTATCATTCATCGCCTCAGGCAGGTCTTCCGGACAACATCTCGTATCCTCACATAGTTGCTGAATGTATGTTTGTGCTGGTCGTCCCGTTTTTGCACGGCCATGTGTGGGGGTCCATAAGAGTACATCACTTATGAGTTCATCCCTGCTTCTCCATATATATAATTTTATTTTTGAATTTATCAAATTCTACATACTTTCTGAATAACAGACCATGTTCCACCTTATTTTTCCTACGTGAATTCAAGCCTACCTAAAATTACGTATTGCCATCGCTCCCAGGTCCACTCTGGCCCGGAGTGGTAGCACCTGATAGGGCCCTATCTATGGGTTTAATTGAACTAACAGCATACTTATGCTAAAATGAATTGAGTAAACTGAATAGCTTGAAATAGAAACGTTTTTGACAATTAAACCGTACTTACACTTAAACTGCGTGTTTATGCTTAACTGAATTATTTGAAATAGAATTGTTTTTCGACATTAAAACTGTATTTACACTTAACTGAAATGGAAATGTTTTTGACAATTAAACTGTGTACTTATGCTAAACTGAACTGTTTTCAATAGAACAGATTATTTACATAAAAATGAATTTGGCGTTAAATAACCTACAAAGATTGATATACCATAAAACCAAACAAACGAACCAACCAACCCAACTAAAATTACGTATTATTTTTATTTGTAAAGGAAGAAAAGAAAGAGATTGTTATACTTACGTTTGTTTATATTTTTTCGTCTTGTTCTTTTTCCTAAGGCTCAAGTCACATTAAAGGGAGGAAAAAGAGAGAGGATAAAAAAAAAAGAAAATCGGAAATTTTAGATAAAACAAATATTTTCTGAGCATCTAAATAAAAACATGTCGTTTGATTTAGCTGAAAAATTTTTAAATTTATTTTTATCATCAGTGACACTAAAGGGAGATAATTCTGAATTGCTTCACTCAAAATTCTTATCTCCAAAATGACAATAACTGTTTTGTTAGTGAAAAACGAAGCAGAACACAATTGAATGGTTTCAAATCAAGATGGCAAGTCCGGTTTTATTTATCTCTCGTCTAGATCACACGATAAAACGTTAATCTCCTTGTCCAGATTAGATAGATAGATAGATAGATAGATAGATAGACAGATAACAAAAACATAGGAATAATAACATACACAATAAACTCTTTTTGATAAAACCAGCTTTTAAAAAGTCTTAAAAGGAACAAGTCATTATATCCTGCCCACAAGATGACGCAAAGAGGAACAACCACAGTGTATATTATACACTAAAAGTGGTACAAGGTACTGTTGTTGGGGTAGTCTTGTGATTATCAGTGTGTCTGGTTCCAAATCCGTATTGGGAGGTAACGAATGAAAATTTTATCGTAAAACGAAAAGTTAACAAAAGTCAACAAAACAGCAAAACGACGAACAAGAAGTTTAAGTGCAACGAAATTGTCTTCCATAGATATTCTTATTATTTTTGTACAATTTATACCGCCTATAAAGATATGATTAGCTTATTAAAACTGAATACCTTTCGACCATGTGTTCCTAACGCCTGCTTCCCTGCTACTACCGACTTTTTCTCCCTGACATTATATCCTGTGTCCTTTTCAAAATATCAAAAGAAAGTCGGTAAGTTAGAAGAGATAAATCTGTTCTCTTCCTCTTGCAGATAATGGTCAGAAGGTGAGTAGGTGTATGTTGTTCATAGCTGGCTTTGCATGTCACGTAGGTTATTAGGTACCAACGGTCTTTGATTTGTCCAAAATGTCGCCTCTAAAAGGTTTTTAAATTGGGAGTTAGCGTTGGTCAAATCCGTCCTTGATAAAAATTTTGACTCACACACACACACACACACACACACACACATATATGTATATATATATATATATATATATATATATATATATATATATATATATATATATATATATATACTACCTAAGAATCATTACATTAATAACAATATTTTACTCGTATTTTCCATTAAACGAATAAGAAAAACTATTAAAGGTAGATTAAAGTTACCTTATTGCTTTATTTGAAAGTTAAGTAGTAAGTAAAGTTGTCTCCCTTTAGTCGAGGGTGACCCGAAGGCTCTCTTTTCAATAGTTACTACACTGAGGTATAGGGGAGGGCACTACTCCATTCCATGGATTGCTCCACTTTACCTTTGATCCTGACCTTATGATGCTGAGTGTTAAGCAAGGCGGTATCAAGTACCATTTTTTGAGTTTTTGGTATGACTCGATCTGGGATTGAACTCTGGTCTCCCAGCGAACATTCTACCCACAAGACCAATGGCCGGGTATTTGAAAGATAGTAACAGCATAATTATCAGTATCAAAAGTAAAATAACATTTTCATTCATCTTAAAGATTTAAATTCACCAAAAAGTTGACGACTTTACCCACCTTGAGGTTTTGTGAATTAAAAAGTGTTATAAATTTTTAAATATGTTTTAAAAGTTGTTTTTTTATAATAAGATCAGTAACTAAAAACATTAATAAATCGATTTATGTAAAAATATTACACATTGATAACTACATCACTTACTATGATATTTAAATCCAAGTAGTTGGTCGAAAAAATAATGACAAGACATTTTCACCGGTCACTTCTTTGTCAACTATAAATGTGCACTTAAGTTTCCCGCCAAAAATTGAGCGAAAAGCTATAACTCCTTTATATTCAAACAAGAGGAACAACCAGAGTATGTATTATACTGTTGTTGGACCGGGTGACGTGAGATGGTGTCGGTCCCGCAAACGTTCTTAAATTATATATATGTGTTACAAGACGAGATCTTGCCTTGATTTGAAAAAAAAAAACAAAAAGAAAGAAAAGAAGAAAAAAAAAAAAAAAAACGGAAGTTAACACTTCGAGTTCTCAAATCAAAATGAAAAGTTAGTCGCTCACGCATGGGCTCCGCGCAGAACTTCCGTTTGCGATAAATTAACAAAAAAAAAAATACATTAATAAATATCCAATCGGAACGCTTCCCGCGGGGCACAAAAATTGCCGTTCTGAGCCTACCGAAAATGTATAAATAGACGGACCAAATAATCATCAGTCAGTCGCGTTCCTACACCACAGACTTGTTCCTTCACACGACCCGTGTTAAGGATTCTACGCACCGTCCGGCGCCTGTCATCCGATACATCAAACGATCGCCACCGCTAAGAACATTGTCCTAATTCCGAGAAAACCATCCCTTCACCACGGGAACTTTGTAACTATCCCTTCACCACGAGACAAGTACAGTACATGAACTTTGTGACTACTACCACTGAATTCATTCTTCAACTGTAAACATATTTCTCCATTCTACTCTCTGTACTTAATTTATTTATAAAATTTTTCTATAACATCATTACTGTGTTATTGTGAGTATCTATACGTTCTTTGTTTTGCAACCATACGCATTTCTCGCCCACAACTCAGAATATAACATATGTAAAGGTGATTGACACAAAACTTGACAAATGACACGGTCAAGAAGCATAAGATTAAAAATAAGAAGCTTTTACTAAGCACACACCACTTTGGCCCTTACTTGGTGTGACGGGCGGTCGGATAAGCCCGATCCAATCAATTGGCGGGTCATGTCAAGCCCTAGCACCTTTCGTTTTATAAACGGGATAAAACTAGAAATTGCTTAAGAAATGAGTATTACAGTGTAACCCGGATATAAGAGACCCAGATATAAGAGATCTCTTTTTATCTGGTCCCTAATTAGAGCCTGTGTCAATGTATATAAAATAGACCAGATTCGGATGTAAGAGACTTATTCTCCGGTCCCGACAGCTCTCTTATATCCGGGTTGTACTAAAAGTTTCCGTACGTTTTTTGCCTAACATCTTTCATATCTCAAAGAATAAATAAAAATATCTTTAAAAACAGCTCCCAGTTTCTTCCTTTAAAATTAATGTTTTTCGATTAATAAAAATATTCTTTGTTTAATAACACATTTAAATTTAGCCTGTGATTGTCTAAGTTAAAATTCAACGCTTAAGATAAATAATGAATAATAACATTTAAATTTAGCCTGTGATTGTCTAAGTTAAAATTCAACGCTTAAGATAAATAATGAATAATAACATTTAAATTTAGCCTGTGATTGTCTAAGTTAAAATTCAACGCTTAAGACAAATAATGAATAATAACATTTAAATTTAGCCTGTGATTGTCTAAGTTAAAATTCAACGCTTAAGATAAATAATGAATAATAACATTTAAATTTAGCCTGTGATTGTCTAAGTTAAGATCCAATGTTTAACGTCTCCCCATTTCTAAGCAGAAAATATATTGATACAGAATTATTCCCCGAATAATCACAAAGAAAATTATATTTTCTATTAAATCGTAGTATTGAAATCTCTCAAAACATTTTTAAAATTTAATATTCAGATTTGGGATATCATTTTCTTCCAGCAGCTCCAAATGTTTTTTTTCCTCTCTATTTCATTCTCACTATAGCAGAAAGAACTTCGTATTATCGTTTGGCGCGTAAATTAATTTGACCGTTATGGTCGTTGCATATTTTCACTCAATGAGAATGACTTATCCTATTCTGCCCAGCCAATTTTTCCCGGGCAACATAAAAATGCTGAAAGCCCGCCAAACTCTCTTTTCCTTAGAATCTTTCGAGCAGGACAGACGTCTTTCTGTCCGCTCCCTTCATAGCAGCAGAATCACAATACCATGAGGAAAGTCGTCTAATTTAAGGACTTTTGAGTTTACCCTTCTAGACCAAAGGTTCCTAGTTGAATATAAATTTGATGTATTTATTCCGCCACTTACAGGAACACTTTTATGTCGTCTCTAACTCCTGCTATGTCTACAGCGACGCGTAATTACGCTCAGACATTTAGCTATTTCATTCCTCCTAACTCTGTGGGAGATCGCCATTCTTCTCTTTCCCACTGCTTATGGCTGACAACATCATTCCTGTCCTTATTCAGCAACAAAACCTTTGCTATGACTGTATCGATGCAAATCCAACACATACACCTAGTTGCCTTATTCCATCTTTATTCTGCTTATCTATTTTGGAGACATTTCTTCCTCACTCCAAAATCTATGGGACTTAGAACCACTGGCTGAACGCCAAATGCCTGCTCAATACTTTTTAACTGTTTTCTACCCACTACGACGACCAGCACAAAGGCTACCTCTCAACTCAAGCCTTTATTAAACTTCTAAATTAAAAACTTTCTGTATCATCGTTCGACTCATATATTTTTACTTTAAATATCACGGAGAGGGTAACTTAACTACTTTCTTCGCTGTAATATCTTTGAAAACAGCCCCCAGTTTCTTTCTTTAAAATTAATGTTTTTCGATTAGTAAAAATATTCATAGTTTAATAACACATTTAAATTTAGCCTGTGATTGTTTAAGTTAAAATTCAAAGCTTAAGATAAATAATAAGTAATAACATTTGAATTTAGCCCTTGATTGTCTTAGTTAAGATCCAATGTTTAACGTCTCCCCATTTTTAAGCAGAAAACATATTGATAAAGAATTATTTCCCTAATAATCACCAAGAAAATTATATTTTCTATTAAATCGTTGTATTAAAATCTCTCAAAACATCTTTAAAATTTAATATTCACATTTGGGGTACTATTTTCTCCCAGCAGCTCCAAATTTAATTTTTATCTCTATTTCATTCATACCTTCAGACTTTCGTTTTCTTAAAAGAAATTATATGACATATCTTAAATTCCTACTGATGAATTGATCAGTCGGCTGGGGCTGTAGAATACTCCGACTGCTTCTCTGCTGAGGGTTAAGACCCCCCACCCCACCCCAACAAGTATTCTGGATATGACACAAAACAATCTGATGATGAGGTTCCAGTAATACTGGAGCTTTGGGGAATGCGGGGTACCCCTTTCTTGCCATCGCTGCCAGGTCCACTCTGGCACAGACCGGTTGCACTTATAGGGTCTTATCCATGTGTCAAATAAAACTATACTGTGTACTTATGCTAAACTGTGTAGCAGTCAGAGATCTATTTTCTCTCGCGAATCAATGCCCCTGTTAAGCGATTCAGCCACTCACAGACCAATCAGCGAGCAGAGCGCATTGATTCCATCTTCCTTTCAAGAACTATTTTTTCTAGTCCTTTTTTGGAAGTCTGCCAGCAGAACAGAGAGCACAAGACCAGCAAAGAAGAAAGACCTCTCTCTTGCAGCCTGCCACGGGAACCCAGCATTGACAATCTTCACTGAAGATTGTCAGTGCTGGGTTCCATAGATGTTGCCACAGATACCTACTGAAGAAGATAACGGCGGCTACCAGTTACACACACAAAAGAACTAACGCTGCTACCTGCAACACACTAAAGAAGTAAAGAACTGCGACCTTTTCTGACTCTGACACAAGTCTACTTCTGTCATAAAAATAAACCATTCATTGTTGTTCTTCAAAGATATTTTGTTATTTTGTTCAGCGTTACATAAACAACTACAAATTAACTTATCATATTTACCAACCCCTCCGCTCGGGTAGGATATGACACAAGGTCAATTTTTAAGCGAAATTTAACAGGTTTGAATTCAGAGTTTTCCTTCTCCTAGACTAGTTGCCTCAGCAAGGTTGCCCTACTATTTACCCTACTGGGAGAATAATTGGATTCATACCTTTCCCAAGGGGTATTAGTGTTATGTGAAATGCAACCAGTCTCGTCCAGGATTTGAACTCGTGTCGCCGTGTCCATCTCCTACGACGATAACCATTACACCACGGGCACCTTATAGTGTATGCGAACCACCCGTATACTAAAACTGAATTGCTTGAAATAGGGCTACTTTGATATTTAAACTGTGTACTTAATCTAAACTGAATTGTTTGATATAGAACTGTTTTGACATTTAACTGTATGTAAACAATATTCTATACTGATACTAAACTGAATATTTTGAAATTTAATTCGGCGTTAAATAACCCGAAAAGGGTTGATACTGATATAATGTGTCTTTGTCAGACGGCTTCAGCAAATTAAAAACATTACATCTTAAAATAAGAAATAAAAATGCCCATATACTTATCCATATTTAATACGTTACAACAAATGAGTCGTATTCAGGTTTCTTCTTCACTTGAGGAGTTATCAGTCCTCAGTTCATAAGATACGGAAGCCCCTTCATAGAGGTTTATCTTCTGCCTCGTTGCGTTCAGGCAAGAGCCCAGAAATACACGTCTTCACTGCTCGGGAAACTGGTAAAAACAGGTCGACTGTTTCGTCTCCCAATGCAGAGTTCCTATTTAGGAACCCTGCAATACGCTGTAAAACAAAACATAACCGACCAATCAAACCAACTGTGTATTTATGCAAAACTGAATTGTTTGAAATGGAATTGTTTCTCGACATTGTAACTGTGTACTTATGCTAAACCGAATTGTGGGTGTGTCCTCGTGGTGTAATGGTTAAAGCGCTAGACTTCGAAATCGAAGTAAGTGAGTTCAAACTCCAGTTGCGCTATTACGTTCACTTTCGGACAAGTGCCCTAGGGAAAGGTATAGACCCCCTTCTACTCCTTGGTTAAATAGCATCACTGCTGCTCTTGTAGAAGGATGGCTTTGGTATTAGATAACCCACGAATGTTGATATGCCATTAAACAAAGAAACCGAACCTAAACCGAATTGTTTGAAATAGAACTGTTTTTACATTTAATTGTGTGTAAACAAAGAACTCTACTTATACTAAACTAAATTGTTTGAAATAGAACTGTTTATATGTGATAAAATGGATTTGGTATAAAATAACCTACAATGATTGATGTGCCGTAAAACCAAACCAAACTAAACCTACCGAAATTTATTTCTAAGAAAAAAATCAAACCGACCACGTGAGGCTTTTGATTTGGCCATAGTGGAAAAGGGAGAAGTAATCCCAGGCAATACGGCCCCCCAAAGCTACCCCCACTATTTGTCAAGAACAACTATTAGGACCCTCAGTACAAATTCAGGGACCAAACTGTAAAAGCAGGAAAGAATAGCCAACAGAAAGGTTTCGTCACTCGCTTCTTGAAAAGCCGATAAGTATTTCAAACAGACAAGAAGCTCCCCAAGAAATAAAACCAAAATCAAACGAAAGTACGAATTCGGGGACCAAATTGTAAAGGCAGGAAAGAATAGCCAACAGAAAGATTTCGTCACTCGCTTCTTGAATTTTCCATAAGTATTTCAAATAGGCAAGAAGCTTACTTTTATGTAAAATTAAACGAAAGTCGACTACTGAAATTCTACCAAGTTAAACAACTGGAAGAAAATTCAACCGAGAATTCAGCTGAAAAGATAACTTTACTGAAGACTCAAAATTAAATTTTGACAAAACTAAAAAGCATAGATTTTTTTAGCCTTAAGATAATCAACAAAAACATACATAAGAACATTCTGAATCAAAATCGCATTAGCATTGAAGTTACTTTTTTATATTTTTCAACCAATCAGCTAAAAACATAGAATAAGAACATTCTAGAAAACCCGGATCAGAAACTAATTAACAGAAAATTTTTAGGCTCTAAAACAAATAAGTAAATATACGAATCTGATTGGTCAAGAAAGGTCTACGTGCTTGAATTTTAGGACCCGCAATAAAACTATTTTTTTATCCACTTTAGTTACCCTAAAAGTATAAATAAGAAAGAATTTAATCAACCAGGTCATTTGGTCATTCAATTTATTTCTTCCATAGAAGACTTTTCACTACGAGGTAGTGAACGGGCAGCAGAGAGACTCAAAGGAAAAGGCATGCGGTTTTCTTATATCAACGTTGTCGCCAAAATCTTAAAATAAAAACACACGGAGCGGACTTAATGAAAGCAAATGCCCATACTTACAGTCCATCATTCACACACACATATGGAGGTGCCCGTGGTGTAGTCGTTATCGTCGTAGGAAATGGACACGGCGACACGAGTTCAAATCCTGGACGAGACTGATTGCATTTCACATAGCACTAATACCCTTGGGAAAGGTATGAGTCCAATTATTCTCCCTCCAGCTATGGGTAAATAGTAGGACAGACTAGGTTCTTCGGTCTTGGTTAGGCAACTAGTCTAGGAGAAGGAAAACTCTGAATTGAAACGTGTTAAACTCCGCTTAAAAATTGACCTTGTGTCATATCCTGCCCAAGCGGAAGGGTTGGTAAATAGTATCATTCACACACACACACATACCCATGTATGTAAGTAAAGACATTTTTATCCCCCATACTTTGTCCTCGTGGCGTAATGGTTAAAGCGATGGACTGCGGAATCGTAGTACTCGAGTTCGTACTCCAGTCGCGCTATCACGTTCACTTTCGGGCAAATACCCTTGGGAAAAGTATGAACCCCCTTATCCTCCCAGCTATGGGTTAAATAGTACCACAACTGTTCTTCTAGGAGAATGGCTTTGGCATCAAATAACCTACAAAGGTTGATATGCCATTAAACAAAGAAACCAAACCAAACCTAATCGTGAAAGTAATACCCGTGAAATACGGACGAAAACTCACTCTCACTCGCTACAAAAGAAAAGAAAAATACTAAAATTCAACGGACACTCTCTCAAAAAAGTTTCTTCAAATAACAGTAAAAATTGCAACACTTTATTGTTTTTATAGATTTCTTTCCTGTTTCTTAGGATAAAATTCCTTTTTGAAAACTTATTGTTTGTGTTATCTTTTCGAATTAGCATCCGAACAAAAAAAGCTGCGGGACTTACCGTTTGAAGTTACCATTTAATATTGCACACAAAAGCCCTTAAGAGAATTACCCAGTTAATAACTAAATTTGGCTTTAGTGTCATTCTCTTCATATTGAATTTTACTCTAAATTCCTTCATACTAAATTTTACCCTTCAAATTTCTTTAAACCAAGAAAGTTTCAGTAAAGTTCTAAAAAAAAAGAAAGAAAGAAACTATGGCAACCAGAGAGCAGAGGAAGAATCGAAACCACCCAGACTACATTACTGTTAAAATCAGCTGGAATACTGAGAAGAGTCCTGGACAACTAAGGAGACTTGCTGTCACTCTGACTTCAAGGAAAAACCACAAGCAAAAACTCGTATGAAAAACTCGTAAGGAGTGAAGTAATAATAATAATAATAATTATAAAATTCTAAAATACTAGTTAAAATACCTGTTGAAATACAAGTTAAAATAGCTCCAATAACATTCTGGTAACCATTGAAGTAAAATAACACATTTAATATAAATTTTTATCGTTTCGGCATTTTTCATTTTTTAAGTTTTGAAAATAGTTATTTTACGAAGAGATTAACCCGGCAAATAAAAATTATATATCCAATTTAAAAGATCTATTTCACAAACAAACAAAAAAAAAAACCCAACTAGAGTTATTTCCCTTACATTGTGCTCTTTAGAAACCATTTTTTTGTTTTCGATTGCAGGGACAAGAGTATTTTATTTTTACAATCTGATTTTGCCATAAAAAAAAACCCAAACAAACATTCGTTTTTATTCAGAATGTTAAAGTTTCTCAATTTATTCTAAATGTTGTATTTTGTAAACGAAAGGAAATCAGATTAAAGGAAACAAAATATAGGTAAGTATAAAATGGATCCTTTTTTATTTCATCACAAATAAAAATAAATATTTGCCCGTAGAGAAAAATTAAGATGAAATATTTATTTTTAATAAACGAAAATATATTTAATTATTCATAAATGTAAATAAAAAAAATATCTGGATTTATACGGTATATTGAAAACAAATTTAAATTAATTTCCTATTTTACGTACGTAAATTGAAAAGATATCTAAGTGAAATTTTTAAAAAAGTTTATTTCAGTAAAACATCAGAAATATTCGTTTTCTTTTTGCACATACAGCAGTAGCAAATTTTACTTTCGTTAATATCTCACCGATTTATTAATCCATGTTTGACTAATAAAAAATATCTTTTTATCAAACCAAGTAAATCACACCATTGAATTTAGATTGAACCAGTGTGGTAATCGTACGATTTTCATTGATTACCTTTTGTAGAATGAGTATTTCTTACGTATTTACAATAAAATTTGGAATTGTTGTAGGCTATCAGGTATGAAATAAATTTTAAAGCAAAAACCCAAATTAGCTCTGATAAAAACAAATTCGATTTTAAAGATTACTTGGTTTAATAACTTAAAAAAAAATTCGTTTCAATATTCAATTGATATTTTATTTTCTAATAGCTGTGAATTTCATTTTTTTTTTTTTTTTTGCTTGGCTGTTCAATAATCATTTTCATTTTTTATTTTTTTCAAAATGATAATTGAAGTTCTTACAAATATCCTATGTGGCTCTTTAATTTTGATTAAGTTAATTTTAAAAAAGTAACTGGTACTTTTTCACTTAAGTGTCTCCCAACAAAACTTAATTGACGTAAATCATGGGTTCATATTCATTATAGCAGATTGATTAAATGTCTGCAGTTATGTACAAAATGAATAAACAAATAATAAAACAAACAAAAGCACTATAGAAATATGATAATAATTTACAATGCAGAAAAAAGTAAATTTTAGTCATTTCTTTCATCTTACTTTTATTTAACATAACAGTTGTATTCAAAAATTATGTCTTCAATTAGCTACAATTATCTAACCCACAATATTTTTATACTTACTCTTCCCCAGACAGTAAGAAGACGTCAACTTAAAGCAGATCACTGATATATAAATTTGGCACTTAAATATAATTGCTCAGTAAATATAAAAAAAAGGAAATGACTGAAACCGAATATTAGCAAGATAGCCCCCTTTTTGTATGGTAACAAATCAATAACCTTATTAAAAAAAAAACCCAAATCACCAAAAGTCAGAGTATTACCCGATTTTAATGAAATTCTCAGTGTCGATTTATGAATGAATGAATTTTATAAAGCATCACATATTTTATCGAAAAACTTTGCAAGAATGTTGAAGAATGTTGCAGCATGTAAGTAATGCTACTTGTCAAAGAACTGTTATTATTTTGAAATAAAATTTATTTGTACATTTTCTTTTTTAAGTTGAGGAATTTTATTATAAATTGAAATACCATGACCATAAAATCCAGCAAACACTGCACGCAAGATATGGAACCACTGACTGCTGTTTTTTTTACCTTATTAGGTCTCACCAGCGGTGTATACCATGATTTCCCTCACTTGAGATCAAACCAGTGACCACAGAATGCAGAGCCGAAACTCTACCACTGAGCTACTTGTCCACATGGCACACAAGTGATGCCAAATTAACTAGTCATGGAAATTGCGCGATCACGGTATACACTGATGATGAGACCTAATAAGGTTGAAACAGCTGTCCCGTTGTTCCATATGGTAATTCAATTCATAAAATTTATTTGTTTTTTCAATTTATATAATCCATACTTAATCATTAATGAAAATATTTCTCTTAAGTTGTCTGAATTTCTGAGACAAAACTTGATGATTTTTATCATTAAGGGTTTTCAGACTATTGTCTCCATCTTTATTGTTATTTCCACAATGTTTTGGCCGATATGTCCACCAACCTTCTTCAGGTGTTTGTCGAACTCGGGAACCTACATAGAACTTCGAGCTACATCCTTTATTGAATCCGTGGGGATCACCTGTTCTGATTCCATTAGCCATAACTGAGTATAGCAGGACACATAGTGTAATGATTATAGGCATTGGTTCCCTAAGCTTCTAAGGAGACAATCATCTGGAGGTTGCCGGTTCAATCCTGACTGCAGGTGAGTAATAATACAGGAATACTTAACACTTGTACGGTTATGGCTAATGGAATCAGAACAGGCGACCCCCGTGGATTCAATAAAGGACGTAGTTCAAAGTTCCGTGTAGGTTCCTGAGTTCGACAAACACCTGAAGAAGACCGGAGGACATATAGGCCAGAACATTGTGGAAATAATAATAAAGATGAAGACAATAGTCCGAAAACCCTTAATGATTGATAAAAATTTCTTTGAAGATTTTTATTATACTAAAAGTATAATGAAATAATTAAAGCAATGCTTTATTCAAATAGAGAGTGTTAAGGATTAGGACATTCCATTACCCAAACAGGGATAATTGAATAAAAGGCTTTGTTTGAAATTCCATGGATATTACTGAATACAATAGGTACTTAAAGTTGGTCAGAGTCTATAGTGGCTAAAATGTTGTTACTGATAACCTAACAAGGGATGTCTCGGGTATGACATGAAACTGTGTCTGATGGTGAGGCTCCAGAGATTTGGGGAATGTTGATTTCTCCTTTATTGTCATTACTCCCAGGTCCACTCTGGCCCAGAGTGGTAATACCTGTAAGCTTCCCATATATTAGTCAAATAGACCTGTGTAAAAATTATTTGTATTTGATAGGATTGTGTGCAACCCCCACCCCACCTACCAACCTCTGAAGAAATAACTACATGAAAAATGTAAATTGGAATGGACATTAAATACAGTTCCCTAAACTTTTCGTGTAAATTAACCTTAGATGAGTTGACATGCCATTAAGATCTATCTTGTTCTCATTGATCTAGTTTAAACATAACTCTTCATTTTCATATTATGCCTGTTTCAATAAAAATCCTCCTCATCAAAAAAAGTTTCTTTTTATTTTATCAAAATTAATATATTTTACAATTCCAGTACACAATCATTAAATTACATTTCCCAGAATTGGCAATGATCTGATGGAAATTTAAAGATTTTGAAATTGAAACTTTAAATTTCAAACTCTATCATTAACATAGTATGTTAGGTGAACTTGGCAATAACAATATAAGTAGTGTCTTTTACAATGATCTGTTTCTGGTTAGAAATGAAGAAAATATTGTCTTTTGTAAGGTGTTAGTTTTTAGATCATTTTCTGGTTAGAAATGAAGAAAATATTGTCTTTTGTAAGGTGATTGTTTTTAGATCATTTTCTGGTTAGAAATGAAGAAAATATTGTCTTTTGTAAGGTGATTGTTTTTAGATCATTTTCTGGTTAGAAATGAAGAAAATATTGTCTTTTGTAAGGTGATTGTTTTTAGATCATTTTCTGGTTAGAAATGAAGAAAATATTGTCTTTTGTAAGGTGATTGTTTTTAGATCATTTTCTGGTTAGAAATGAAGAAAATATTGTCTTTTGTAAGGTGTTAGTTTTTAGATCATTTTCTGGTTAGAAATGAAGAAAATATTGTCTTTTGTAAGGTGATTGTTTTTAGATCATTTTCTGGTTAGAAATGAAGAAAATATTGTCTTTTGTAAGGTGATAGTTTTTAGATCATTTTCTGGTTAGAAATGAAGAAAATATTGTCTTTTGTAAGGTGATTGTTTTTAGATCATTTTCTGGTTAGAAATGAAGAAAATATTGTCTTTTGTAAGGTGATTGTTTTTAGATCATTTTCTGGTTAGAAATGAAGAAAATATTGTCTTTTGTAAGGTGATTGTTTTTAGATCATTTTCTGGTTAGAAATGAAGAAAATATTGTCTTTTGTAAGGTGTTAGTTTTTAGATCATTTTCTGGTTAAAAAATGAAGACAATATTGTCATTTGTAAGGTAACATTGTTTAGACCATTTTTTGGTTAGAAATGAAGAAAATATTGCCGTTTGTAAGGTAACTGTCTTTGACTATTTTTTAAGAACAATAAGAAATAAGTTTTCAAATTATTTAAATTATTGAAGTGATGATATCAACTTTATGTTAGGCTTAGCATAAAGAGGCACACAGTGTAGTGGTTATCATCATTATAAGAAATGGAATTGGTGACCAGAGTTCAAATCATGGATAAAGCAGTTTGGGAAAAATATGGATCTACATGTTATTCTTCCAGTTATGGATAAATAGTCAGGCAGAGCAGGTCCTTTAGTCCTAGTATGGCAACCAGTCTAGCAGAAGGAAAATTCTGAATTAGACCTGTCTAATCAGTAGAGTTTTATCCAATTTTCTCTAACTCTACTAATTAGACAGTCTAATTAGTAGAGTTTTCCCCAATTTTCCAGGAGACTGGGGTTCAATCCCAGGTTTGAGTCATACCAAAACACAAAAAAAGATACTTGATGCCACCTTGCTTAACACTCAGTATTATAAGGTAAGGATCAAGGGTAAAGTGGAGCAGTCCAGGAAATGAAGTAGCACCCTCCTGTACACCTCGGTGTAGTAGCTATTGAAAAGGGAGCCTTCGGGTTACTCTCGATGAGGGTTGCCAACTTTATTCTGTTTAAATATTGACCTTGCCTGTAGTGGATGGGTTGGGTAAATATACTTTATGTTAAACCATTTAAGAATTTTATTATTGCCCAGTCGGCTAGGGCTGTACAATACACTGACTGCACCCCTGCGGAGGGGTAAGACCCCTCCCCTCAATGAGTGTTCTGGATATGATACTAAACAATCTGATGGTGAGGTTCCAGTAATGCTTGAGCTTTGGGGAATGTGGAGCAACCTTTCATTGCCATTGCTCCCAGGTCCACTCTAACCCAGAGTGGTAGCACCTGATAGTGTTCTATCTATGGGTCAAGTAGAAGTAAACTGCGTACTTATGCTAAACTGAATTGTTTGAAATAGAACTGTGATTCGACATGTAAACTGTGTACTTATGCTGAATTGAATTGTTTGAAATAGAACTGTTTTTGACATTGAAACTCTACTTATGCTAAACTGAATTGTTTGAAATAGAACTGCTTTGACATTTAACTGTGTGTAAACAAAAACTATACTTAAACTAAACTGAATTGTTTAAATTAGAACTTTGTGTGTAAACAAAAACTAAACTCACACTAAATTAAATTGTTTGTATTAGAACTAACTAAAATGAATAGCTTGAAATAGAAATGTTTTTGACAAATTGTGTAATTATGCTAAACTGAGTTGTTTTGAAATAGAACTGTTTATTTGTATAAAAATGGATTTGGCATTAAATAACATATATGGGTTGATATGCCATATACCCAAATAAACTGAATTTTATAATAATTGAAAGGCTGAATGAAACCAGTACTAGGCAAGTGAAAAGCTTATAGAACTTTCCTTTAATCTTAAAGACATGTTATTGTTGTTTTTAAATAGAAATAAACTGAGAAATGGGGATTTTTTTTTATTGTTACTCATAAAAAGAGAAACACTTGCCAAAATTCAAAACCTTTCCAGTAAACAAATTGAATAAATACTGTCTCTGGTGACATATGCATCCATTTTGGGGGAATGTACATTGTCTTTGATAGTGTGCTAAATACCTTTTGACAATTAAAACTCTAAAGCAAAGTTTGGGTTTTTCAACTGGTTTATTAAACTCCAGGAAAGAGTAAAATTGAAAAGGAAGGAAATACAGTTTAACAAACGTTTGTGAAACAATGTATGAAAATATTGACAGAGGCTGGAAGCCTAATATATCTTAAGGAGCCGTACATTGGAATTCTCTCATATAAGATTTTGGCTGTGTTGAAACGTAAAGCTTGGTAGCTATGAGTCGGCTCTCAGTTGCGTAACCAGTTGAGTTACGCGTTGGAGTAAGTTCCAGAACTGAGGAAAGAGAGATTTTATGGACATTAGGGCATTCCATTATGCACATGTGGTTAAGTCCATTCTCTGGACAGTGATTGGCTGCTGGCCCAGTGAATAGATATATTAGTGTATGTATATACCAGCTTGCTTCAGTTATGTCACAGGCTTGGTATTGAGTTAACGCCCATTTTATTTTTGTCTGCTAGCTAGATGCTAAGTGTTGATATTGTTGTTTATTCTGCATGTTAGACCAGTGACTTCTACACTGTTGACTAAGATAATACAGAGCTGTTGACAGTTCTATCTTAATAAGAATTGTTCAAAGTGAAAATAATGCTAGGGAGGAAAGAATTGAAATTATGTTCAAGTAATAGCTGAATTCATGAAGCAAAGCAAAATTAACACATTAAATTAACATGCTAAAAATAGATGCTAGTAAATAAACTATACTAAAGGGAAATACTATGAAATTTCAATTGCCCAGTCAGCTGAGGCTGTAGAATACACTGACTGCACCTCTGCAGAGGGGTAAGACCCCCCTAACGAGTATCCTGGATATGACACTAAACAATCTGATGGTGAGGTTTCAGCAGTGCTGGAGCTTTGGGGAATGCGGAGTACCCCTTCATTGCCATTGCTCCCAGGTCCTCTCTGGCCCGGAGTGGTAGCACCTGATAAGGGTCCTATCTATGGGTTAAATAGAATTAACAGCATACTTATGCAAAATGAATTGTTTGAGTAAAACTGAATAGTTTGAAATAGAAATGACTTTTACAATTAAACTGTACTTACATTTAAACTGCGTGCTTATGCTTAACTGAATTATTTCAAATAGAACTGTTTTTCGATATTAAACCTGTATTTACACTTAACCGAATTGTTACATACAACTGCTTGAATAGTTTGAAATGGAAACGTTTTTGACCATTAAACTGTGTACTTATGCTAAACTGAATTGTTTTAAATAGAACAGATTATTTACATAAAAATGGATTTGGCGTTAAATAACCTACAAAGGTTGATATGCCATAAAACCCAAAAAACCAAACCAAACCTATGAAATGTCAAATGATTATGGTAGTTCTATGCATCAAAACCATTACAGTTCTAAATGATCTATTAGTGTGGCACTGCCCCTTAAGTTTCTGTTTGATCCCATGGTAACCTTCTTCATGATGAAAAGTGATGTACACATAATAACGTCTGTTGATTTGTTTGATATGAAAGTTTATTTGCTACTACCCTTTCATGATAGTTACCAAAAAGAGGGAAAATAAACCATTGTGGGATGAGAGAAACAGACAGACTTTGATAGTTTTTGCCCTGGTTGTTTTCTGTTGTAGTTCTTGTATGTACCTGCTTGGGATTCTCTCTTCATATCTTTGCAGCTATTGTGGGACTGACTTTCTTTTCCAGTTTTCTATCCTGTGCCCACTTTAACAACTTCCTGTTTGAGTTTGTTTCAGTAAGTTACTGAGTAAGGCTGTATTGCTGCTGGTACATTTCTGGTTTTAACTTGGCCACCTGCTGCTATATAGCCTGGATTTCAGGGTTTCTGTCCATCATATTTCTATTTGTTTCTTCCTTATTATTCTTATAGCCTTTCTCTCTCTCTCTGTAACCCTTATCCTCATGCTTTTCTCTCACTCTCTACTGTGAACCATATCATTGTGCCTCACTCTCTCTTGCACACTCTCATATATATTTCTCATATATGTCTCTATTTTTCACTGTCCTCTGGTAGACCTCTAAGTCTAGCTTGAAAATCCCTAATTATCAAGAAGAGAAGCGCAATATTTCTTACTAACAATGCTCAAAATATCAGGCTCATAAGGAAGGGTTAAGGTAGTGGCAGGAGGCAGTAAAGCCCTGAATTTCTTTAATGAATAAGGTAATAAAACTAGACATCTGAAACTGCCGGGGTCACTAGGGAAGATAAACAATCGAGAATTTAATCTATGGTGTAATGCAACAGACATCTTTTAAATGAATCTGTTTTTGTTGTAAATAAAAGCTAGCTTTCCTGTGTTTCATTCAGTAGTTGTTTTTTTTAAGATAAAATGTTTAACTAAATATACAAGTGTGAATATTTTCTTATTTTATCATTAATGGAGTTTTTACTTATTTCTGATAAGTCTATGGCAAAAGCACAGCCTAGTCAGTAGGGGCTGCAAAATACACTGACTGCACCTCTGCAAAGGGGTAAGACCCTCCCTCAATGAGTGTCTTGGATGTGACACTAAACAATCTGAGGGTAAGGCTCTAGTAATGCTGCAGCTTTGGAGAGTGTAAAGTACCCCTTCATTGCCATTGCTCCCAGTTCCTCTGACCTGGAGTGGTAGCACTTATAGGGTTCTATTTATCATTCAAATAGAACTAAATTGCGTACTTATGCTAAACTTAGTTGCTTGAAATGGAACATATCCCAGTCGGCAGGGGCTGTAGAATACACTGACTGCATCTCTGCGGAGGAGTAAGACCCCCGCTACAATGAGTGTCCTGGATATGACATTAAACAATCCAATGGTGAAGCTCCAGTAATGCTGGGGCTTTGGAGTGTGGAGTACTCCTTCATTGCCATTGCTCCCAGGTCCACTCTGGCCTGGAGTGGTAGCACCTGATAGGGTCTTATCTATGGGTTAAATAAAAGAGAGTACTAATGCTAAACTGAATTGTTTGAAATAGAACTGTTTTCACATTAAGCTGTATGTAAACAAAAAAATGTACTTATGCTAAACTGAATTGTTTGAAAAAAAACTATTTTTGACATTTAAACTGTGTATTCACGGTAAACTTAATTATTTGAAATAGTACTGTTTTGACATTAAAACTGCATACTTATACTAAACTGAATTGTTTGAAATAGAACAGTTTACTTGTGTAAAAATGGATTTGGCATAAAATAGCCTATAATGGTTGATATGCCATAAAACCAAACCAAACCAAACCAAATCATATATATTTAATATATATATATAAATGGATTTGGCATAAAATAACCTATAAT
Organism: Sepioteuthis lessoniana; assembly: GCA_963585895.1. Lineage (NCBI taxonomy): Eukaryota > Metazoa > Mollusca > Cephalopoda > Myopsida > Loliginidae > Sepioteuthis > Sepioteuthis lessoniana. The sequence continues at coordinate 27,699,247 of OY757908.1, forward strand.
GGTTGATATGCCATAAAACCCAACCAAGCCAAATCATATATATTTAATATATATGTATAAAGAGGATTTAGCATTAAATAACCTGCAATAGTTGATATGCTATAAAACCAAATCAAGTCCTATATATTTAGTATAATTGTATAAAAATAGATTTGGCATAAAGTAACTAACAATGGTTGATATGCCATAAAACAAAACAAAACAAAATCATATATATTATATATATGTATCAAGAGGATTTGGCATTAAATAACCAACAATACTTGATATGCTATAAAACCCAACCAAGCCAAATCATATATATTTAATATATATGTATAAAGAGAATTTGGCATTAAATAACCAACAATAGTTGATATGCCATAAAACCCAACCAAACCAAATCATATATGTTTGATATATATGTATAAAGATGATTGGGTATAAGATAACCAACAATGGTTGATATGCCATAAAACCCAACTAAACCAAAACCTTTGGCAAAAGCAAATGTTACTGTATTTAAATCAAATTCCTTTTATATTTATTGAAGAATTGTATAACAATTTTGTTACTGATTGCACATGAATTCAATATTTTGCATTTCATTGAAATACAAACTGATTGTAATGTTATGATTACAAATAATATATGAATCTTTTACTTTAAAAAATAATGTTTTCTCTTTATTCACAGATATCAGTTCTGGAGAAGAAGAACAATTTTACAATTTGAAAAAACAAATACTAACTCATAGTGACATGAATGGATGTGTAATGTTACTTAGTTAAATATACAAACAATATTTATTCTTGCAAAATCTGTACATCACTAAATTCACTTTTTAAAGGACACATGGAAAAAAAACCTATTCTTAAACCCCACTCTTGTTCACTGTGTGGGTCAGCATTTTCTGTAAGTTCCAAATTGAAAAGACATATGCGAATACATACTGGTGAGAAACCATTTTCTTGTGAAGTATGTGGATCAGCATTTTCAGTGAGTTCCAAACTAAAAAACCACATGCGATTACATACTGGTGACAAACCATTTTCTTGTGAAGTGTGTGGAGCAGCATTTCCAGTGAGCTATAGTTTAAAAAAGCATATGCAGATACACACAGGAGAGAAACCATTTTCATGTCATGTTTGTGGGTCAGCATTTACAGAGAGTTCAAAATTAAAAATCCATATGCGAATACACACTGGAGAGAAACCATTTTCTTGTGAAGTGTGTGGATCAGCATTTACAGTGAGTTCAAATTTAAAAAACCACATGCGAATACACACAGGAGAGAAACCTTTTTCCTGCGACGTGTGTGGGTCAGCATTTTCACTGAGTTCTAGTTTAAAAAAACATATGCAGATACATACTGGTGAGAAACCATATATTTGTCAAGTCTGTGGATCAGCATTTAAAGAGAGTTCCAAATTAAAAATACACCTGCGTATTCACACTGGAGAGAAACCATTTTCTTGCCAAGTGTGTGGGTTAGCATTTTCAGTGAGTTCTAAATTAACAACACATGTGCGAATACATACTGGAGAGAAACCTTATTCATGCACAGTGTGTGGATCAGCATTTTCAAAGAGATGCAATTTGAAGAGCCATATGCGAATACACACAGGAGAGAAAAACTTTTCTTGTCAAGTATGTGGATCAGCATTTTCGCAGAGGTCCCATTTAGATAGGCATATGTATACACACAGAGGTGATAAACTATTGCCTTGTGAAGTATGTGGATCCGTATTTTCACAGCAGTCTCACTTAGAAAACCATATGCAAACACATGCAGGATAGAAACCATTTTTTTGTAAAATGTGTGCATCAGCAATTTCAGAGAGTTCAAATCAAAAAATAAATTTTTACATGTTTGCAGTATATTTTTTGTTAGTATGAACTGCTCCACCATTGGGTCTATACTAAAAAATATAGCAGGATCCATGTTGTATCATATTGAATATGTTAAAGACAAAAGATTGACAATATGGAAAAGAGAGCATTTTTCTTTGTGTGCAGATCAACATTTTTACCTGGGTTTTATTTAGAAAGGCTTGAGTAAACACATATTGGAGAGAAGCTCTATTCTTTTCAAGTGTGTGGACGAGTATTTTTCTATAATGGAAATATAAAACACTTCTGAAGAATCATTTTCATGATATATGTAAATCTGAATGAAGTTTTATAGAATTTCCATCAACAAGTACACATGTATATGCACAAGAATAAATCCTTACTTATGCTAATTGTATGAGTCAGCATATTTTGATGTTTGAAAAACAGATGCAGACAGATACATGAGAGAAACTGCTTCTTAAAAAGTGATTAATTGTGATTCCCTTTCAACATGGAATGTAAAAGAACCATGGCCAAATACAGATTTTTAGAACTGATGTGAACATTTCTATAGGCGTTTCTTCATGAAAACCTCCATCCATTTACCATCATGTTGAGTTCACAGCTCTAACAAACAACAATAATAACAACACTTACTAGCTCGGCAATCCCAGTCTAGCATCTAGCTGGCAGACAATAAGAAGGGCCATAACTTAATACATACCAGTGATCACCCTGAACAGGCCAGTATATATTCATGATATAGCCACTTCTGGGCTAACGACCAATCACTGCCCAGGAAATGGACTCAACATTGTGCTCATAATGGAATGCCCCAATGGCCATGAGACCTTTTCCCTTCCTTAGAGTAGGAAAAAGCTCATTTCTGCATGTAATGCAACTGGGTGCTGACTCATTGTCACTAAGAGATACGATAGAACTTTGACACATTGTCTACACAGTCTTCCATTGGTAATCTCCATAATATTAGTTCCTCATTTCTAATAATGGTACTGTCATAGAGATTTTAATATATTTTATAACATTTGGAAGATTCCAAGAACGTGTTGATGGGGATAGTGTTTGAAATTATATGGTATTCTCATGAAGGTGTTAACATTTCTATTGGAGTTTCTTTATTGTATTTTGATTTTAAAGTCGCCTCCTGATTACCATTCCTGTCAAGACTTTATTGTAATCTTCCTCAAGAGCAGTCTCCATAATATCAGTCTGCTTTTTTTACTTATGATACTCCCATAGAAATTTTAATAATTTTTATCGCCTTTGGGAAATTCCAAGAATGTGTTGACAGGGATGGTAAACATGTGAAAACCATTTGAAATTACATAATAATCTCACGAAGTGTTTATATTTCTATAGGAGTTTCTTTATGATATTTTGATTTTAAGGTCTTCCCCTGTTTACCATTTTGATTTTAAGGTCTCTCCCTTCTTCCAATTTTGATTTTAAGGTCTCTCCCTGCTTACCATTTTGATTTTAAGGTCTCTCTCTGTTTACCATTCCAGTCAACACTATTTCGAGTTGTTCATACAAATGTTGTTAAAAGTTGTGATCATTTGAATGAAAAGTTAAAAAAAAAAGTTGGCAACTATAGTCAACAGCTCCCTTTTCATTAGCTTCTACATTTAGGTGTAGGGGAGAGTGCTACTCCTTTCCCTGGATTGCTGCACTTACCTCTTGATCCCAACCTTATAACACTGAGTGTTAAGCAAGGAGGCATCAAGTACCATTTTTTAAAATCTTTGGTATGACTTGACCAGTGATTGAACTCCAGTCTGCCAGGTCACTGGTGAACACTCTACCCTACCCACTAGGCCAATGGACCAGCATTTGAACAAAAATTAATCAGTTTAATTATGAAATAATATCATTTTTTTCTTAAATCCCCTGTACTTTTTATTTAATTACACAATTCAAACCAGCTGCTCTCCACTTAAAAATGACCTTGTGTGGTATCCTGCCTGTGCGGGATGGGTTGGGTAAATACATACTATTTTTAATTTTATAACGTATTCTAGTAATATTGCAAAAAAATTGAATGAGAATTGGTGATGTTGTTAGATAATGAAATATCAGTTTTTCTAAAACACCCTGTACATCTCAAATGATGTCAATCTTTTCTTAAATACATTGTATAGCAAAATAAAACACTTATGGCTTAATACTTCATATGCTTTGAATCATGGTAATTCATATTAGGACCATCTTACTTTGAATACCATTTGGCCAACAGACATCGACACGTGACTAGCAAAAACTTGGACAGCTATTGATAGGCTATCGGCCATATGGAAGTCAGACCTGACTGGTAAAATGAAGCACAGTTTCTTCCAAGCAGCTATATGGATGTTTCTTCCATACTGCTATATGGATGTACTACATGGATGCTAACTAAACGTATGGAGAAAAAGCTTAACAGCAACTACACAAGAATGCTGTGAGCAATATTTGTGGTGTCCTGGAGGCAGCACACCACAAAGCACCAGCTGTACGGCCACCTACCACCCATCACAAAAACTATCAAAATTAGATGAACCAGACGTGGAAAACTACTGGAGAAATAGGGACAAGCTCATAAGTGATGTACTCCTGTGGACCCCTTCACATGGACAAGCAAAGGCAGGATGACCAGCTCAAACCTACATACAGCAGCTCTGTGCTGATATGGGATGTTGCTCTGAGGACCTGCCAGAAGCAGTGGATGATAGGGAGGAATGGCGAGAGAGGGTCAGGAATATCTGTGCTGATAGTGCGACATGATGATGATATATTTGGTCAATGAAATGGTGAGAAAATTTGTCGTATGAGTTTTGTATTTATTGAATAAAGTGAAAAATAATCTTGTAAGATTTGAATGCAATGTTAGTTTTGCTGAATAAAATGCCAACTGTGTTACAACCAGGGTTTCGCTGGGACTGCGATAGCTGGCACATAACGAGAATAATAAAAAAAAAATATATAATAGCGAGAATACCCAAGGTTCGATAAAAAAAGGCGAACTATGGGAAGGGAATTTCTCCAATTGAAGACTCTCGGTAAATCATTGTGGAATAAGCGGCAAGCCCTCACAAAACCAACATAACACAATTTGAAGATTCAACAAAAGAATTTATTACAAAATTTACAAGGTAATTAGGGGAAAATAATATTTTAAAAAAAAGGTTTAAGAACAAAGGGGATGGAAAAATAACGATACTATTTATATCTAAAGTCTGAGATGAATCACAACTCAAATAGATTTGCAAGGTAGACTCATAAAGAAATATAAAACTCACTGAGGGTTTTGGGCTTGTTAATAATCTTTTCTTCTTTCGTTTTTTTTTTTCTTTTGTAAGAGACGATTCAGCCTGAATATAAGTAAGTGCCATTAAGATCTCTGAAATCTGTTTCTTGGTCACATTTTGGGTGGACTGGGATGAAGGCCTGAAGACTTCTCCTGAATAGGTGTTAATGCCTTGAAGTCAGGACTGCTACTGAAATAGTCACTTTCTGAGTGCGCCACAAAAAAGGGTCTCTCACTGGTTCCTAGGGCTGGACACGTAGCTGGTAAGGTCACCCAGTTCACTCCAAGAGTTCAAGGCTAGCAGCGATGGGCAAATTGGGGAAGGGGGTTGATTTGCAAGTCCATTCCTTGCAGTCTTCTTGTTTTTCTTTTCTCTTTCACCCTCGTGAACTATCGAGCAAATCATGCGTAAGGAGAAAGGATAGGCTTGGCGCCTCTTCCTCTCCACTTCTTTATTTTTTGTCCTGGAATAATAAAGACAAAATAAAACACATTTGTAATATACATAAAAAATATATTTCTCCTTATTAATCTATTTTCTACCCCACGTAACAACTGTCATAGTTTACTATGAATTGACTCCTTTGATTCCAGAACATTTTTTAAAATTTATTTTTAATGTTTTAATCAAGAGTCATCATCATCATTAAAATGTGCTGACGGCACAGATTCTGTTGAATCTCTCTAGGATTTGTCCCTATCGAACATCACACTTGGTAAATTCTCAAGACAGCATCCAGAGCTGATAAATGTAAGTTTCGGTTGGTTGCATACATGTCTCACTCATCTTACTTGGTTTGTGAGATGGTAAGTTAGTGGTTATACACTTGCTGTTTTGTTGAGTGCAACATTCTTGTGTAATTCCCGTCTTGGCTTTTCTCCAGGTGTTTTGGTGAAGTCAAGTGGTTTCTGTACATTGCAAACAAAAACACAAACACAATTTCAATATATAAAACTAAGATTATAAGCTCAAATATTTGTTGATGAATATTTTTCAATTTAAACGAATTCAGGAGCTAAAAAAATCTTTTAAAATTATTTCATTGACTTTTTATTTTAAAATGAAATGTAGCCAACCATTGTTATTAAATTTGAATTTTTTTTTTTTTACCTTTTAAATTATAGTTACTTTTTTATATGGACTCAGATTATTATTCAACAACAACAAGGAACAACAAAAATTAAAATTATTGGAAGAACCAAAATGGCTTTTGGAGAAAATGATCCATGACATCACAAATTTTGACAATCCCTCGAATTTTAGAAGGTGTTTGTGTAAAAAATCTCAAGGCGATACTATTATTTGTAGACTTCTCCAAGGCATTTGACTCCATACACAGAGAGAAGATGAACCAAAGAAACCATTATACCTATAATGATGTTATATAAAAACATGAAAATAAAAGTTCACTCACTGGATGGAGACAGACTTCTTTGATATTGTTGAGGTGTGCTGCAAGGGGACACATTAGCCCCATACCTGTTTATTATCTACCTAGACTATGTGCTTCGAACATCAATAGATTTAATAAAAGAAAACGGCTTTACTTTGACAAAGGCAAGAAGCAGATGTTACCCTTCACAAACAATTACAGACACAGACTATGCTGAGGACATACCACTTCTGGCAAATGCACCCACTCCGCCCGAATCTGGACTGTAGAATAGCAGTTGTAATATAGTGGCCCGAGGGATTTCGTTTTATATATCTTGCCTTTCGGTTTAGTTAGGCTGGGAACCTTTTGCTTAGCACATGGTGCAACATGAGTGCAGGTGTTCACGCGTGCACAGGGAGGATGTGTCATTCAGAGATGTCAAAATAAAAATCCCAGATAGAAAATGTGACCGTGGTATGTGAATGACGTCATGCACCGGAAGTGTGCGCGGAGGATTTTGGGGATTTGAAAAAAGTCATCTGAAGAAGACAGTTGACTTTTGGATCTCGCCGAGGCCTTGTGGCGGGTGGTGGTGGTGGTGGGGGCAGATGGAAAAGTCAGCATAGAAAGATTGTCTCCTTATGTCGAAAAACCTTTTAATTCAAAGGTAATAAAAAGTTTCGTTCCTGAACTAAGAAGTCGTAATGTTTTTCGTGTTTCGAGATTCCTATGTTCTATATATATACGAGTTAGTAACATTCTATGTACATTTCACATATCCGTATCATGGGTATGTTACATAGCAAGTTCAAACTCCAATCGCGCTATTATGTTCACTTTCGGACAAATATCCTTGGGAAAGATATGAACCCCCTTATCCTCCCAGCTATGGGTTAAATGATATTACTGCTGTTCGTCTAAAAGAATGGCTTTGGCATTAAATAACTCACAAAGGTTGATATGCCATTAAACAAAGAAACCAAACCATAGTTTGGAATAGGTACTATTTACCAACCCCTCCGCTCGGGCAGGATATGACACAAGGTCAATTTTTAAGCGGAGTTTAACAGGTTTGAATTCAGAGTTTTCCTTCTCCTAGACTAGTTGCCTCACCAAGGCTGAAGAACCTAGTCCGTCCTACTATTTATCCATAGCTGGAGGGAGAATAAGGGGGTTCATACCTTTCCCAAGGGTATTTGCCCGAAAGTGAACGTAATAGCGCGATTGGAGTACGAACTCGCGTACTACGATTCCGCAGTTCATCGCTTTAACCATTACACCACGAGGACACCCCCATAGTTTGGAATAGGTAGCAGGTGGCATAGGCCGCCATGTGAACGCAGACAAAATAGAGTTCATGTGTTTTAATCAAAGAGACGACATCTCTACACTAAATAGTAGGTCGATGAAATTAACCTATTGCAAAAGCAGGGTCTCATCAATGAAAAATGACATCAGTACACAACTAGTGAAGACATAGATAGCTATCAATAGGCTATAGATCATATGGAAGTCAGATCTATCCGATAAAATAAAATGCAGTTTTTCCAAGCAGCAGCTGTGTCAATACTACAATATGGATGCACCACATGGACACTGACTAAACATATGGAGAAAAAGCTTGATGGCAATTGCACAAGAATGCTACGTGCTGTATTGAACAAATCCTGGTGGCAACATCCCACGAAACAGCAGCTGTACGGCCACCTACTACCCATCTTGAAAACCATCCAAATTAGATGAACAAGACATGCAGGACACTGCTGGAGAAGTAAGGATGAACTCATAAGCGAAGTACTCTTGTGGACCCCATCACATGGATAAGAAAGGGTCGGGAGACTAGCTCGAACCTATCTAAAACAGCTCTGTACTGATACAGGATGTAGCATGGAAGATTTGCCGGCAGCGATGGACGATTGAGATGAATAGCAAGAGAGGGTCAGGGAAATCCGTGCTAGTGGCATGGCATGACGATGACGATGATCTTCATGAAAAAGGATTAACTTTTTTTCTTCTTAATATATTATTCTTTATGAGTTGTAGTACCAGGTAGAGAGGGCTCCATCCAAAAAGGAAAAAAAAATCATTTTAGGAATTATTTGTATTTGATTAGACCATGTGCAAAAAACATCCTTAAGAAATAACTACATAGAAAATTTAAATATAATGTACAATGTTGCCCAATCAGCTGGGGGGGGGGCTGTTGAATACACCGACTGTATCTCTGTAGAGGACTAAGACCACCTCAACGAGTGTCCTGGATGTGACACTAATTTGGGAAATGTGGAGTATCTATTCATTGCCATCGCTCCCTGGTCCACTCTGGTTCTGGATTGGTAGTACCCAATAGGGTCCTATCTATGGGTCAAATAGAACTAAACCGTGTACTACGCTAAATAGAATTGTTTGAAATAGAACTGTTTTGACATTTAACTGTATGTAAACAAAAACTATACTTATACTAAACTAAATTGTTTGAATTAGAACTGTTTGAATAAACTGAATAGCTTGAAATAGAAATTTTTTAACAATTAAACTGAGTATTTATGTTAAATTGAATTATTTAAAATAGAACTTTATATGTATTAAAATGGATTTGGCATTAGATAATCTACAAAGGTTGATATGCTATTGGAAAATTTATTTGATCCAACTTAGAATATTTATGTTAATTATTAACCAATGTAATACTTACTTTTTTTGTGAAGTTTTATGAGAAAAGTGAACACATAGCTAAGTCGAATTCATGTTGCACATATTCAAGAACTTATACACATATAGAGACCCAAATAAAAGCACAAATAAATTAATACTTAGCTTAGGTTCTTTGTTTGCTTTTCTTTCAAAGAATAGTTGTCTTCGAAGATTCAAGCGACGTCATTCCATGTCGAAAAAATTTTGTTGACTGTGACGTTATTTGTCATACGTGTCTTTTTAAACAACGTCTGCTTATTTATAGTTATAAGATTAATATTTACACAACGACAGCTTTTTATTCTCAACCAATAAAAAACGTCCTTTTAATTGTTCTTAAAAATTAATACTTGTGAAAAGTTATATTTATTTTATTTATCTATTTAAATTTTGTAATTTTGTTTTATATTGCCAAATTATATTGATGGAATATTTATTTCTAACAAAACCCCAAACAAACAATAAACTTAATTTCCTAACCACTTGATTCAAAATTGCCCTAAGTGGGTTTACATGCTATTAAAATCAATAAAACTTGTCTTCGTGTATCTTTACCATCTTTTCTAATGGTTATCCTTTTGTAATCCATGACTCTTATGGCTGTTTTTATTTCTTCTGAGAAGAAAAAAAGCTAATCTTAACAAATCATGAAGAACACAAATCGTTTCTGAAATTACTGGTATCATACAAAGGTCAAAAAGCATTGTTTATCGTGTAATCAGTATATTTAAGGCTGACAAGACACCTGAATGAAACCCGAGAACTGGCAGGCCTCCTATGACTACCAAACAGGAAGATCGGATGATTGTTAAAAGACTGTTTTAATTCAGCAACGTCTACTTTTCGTGCATTTTGTGAGCAGACAGAAAAGCTGATATCTAGAAAAACTGTTTCTCATAGGTTAAATAAGGAAAAATTAATGGCTTGGATTCCATGTTGCAAACCTTTGATTTCAAAGAAAAATCGAAAGTTCATCCAGTGGACAGAGGAACAATGGAATATGGTTCACTTAAGTGATGAATCTAAATTCAACTTGTTTGGATCTGATGGTAAAAGGTTTGTAAGATGTAAAAATGGGGAACACTTATCTCCTCAATGCATTAAGAAAACTGTGAAATTTGGAGAGGGAAGCATCATAGTGTAGGGAATGATTTCTTCAGCAGGAGTAGAACCCATTGTTTATTTTCATGGTAATATTAATGTCAGTGTTTATAAAGAACTTCTTGGCCAGCTTGCTCTTCCTCATTTATGCAAAGGGACAGTTGAAACTCCATTATTTATGCAAGACAACGTGCCTTGCCACAAAGCTAAAACTGTGTTACGATTTCTTGAAGAGGAAGGAATAGCTCGGGATAACTCATTGTTTATGATAAATCCCTTTGAGGTGTTAAGCTTTGTTGGAATAAATAAATAAAAATTTAAATTGAATTAAAATAATTATTAAAATATGCAGGAACTCCCAGAGGCCTCTGACAGGAAAAAGGGTGACGCATCCGTAAAGAAAAGGGACCATCCGGACAAAAGGAAAAATCTCATTCTTTTTCAGCAGTGACCGGCGAAGTGACAACATCTAAATCTCCCTTGTTGCTAGTGGAAGGCCACGTGGCTGCTCTAAAGTACCACTTCACTAGTAGCAGCCGTCTTGGTTAACAGTATGCCAAAATATAAAAAGTATCAAAATGGACATATCAAATTACAAACTAAAACACTGGACTTGGACAACATCCCAAAAGTGACTAACACGTCGTTAAAGCTTTAAATACCAAATAAGAAACGACTAACGCATTTTTAACACCTTGACTGGGGGGATTCAACCATTTCAATTGTATTCAAATTCAACACAAATTTTACAAGCACGTAAACAAATGGAATGTGACAACAAAAAACATTAAGAAATAAGCAATTTAATAATCAAAGCAAACAGGATAAAAATAATTAAAATACTATGTTCATTTTATGTGAGTGTGTGTGTATGTAGAAAATACGGCTATGGCCAGTTGAATGAAGGTATGATTTGTTCGCCCGTGTGTATATGTGAGGAAAGTCTATTGAATCAATATGTCCATAGTTGGCCGAAGTAAAGAGGATACAAATTGACTTTACTTACATATATGTGTATACATGTAAGGGACTGTGAGTATGGGCCTTTTGTTTTCTTAAGTCCACAAATGCGTTTTTTTATGATGTTTGGCGACAATGTGTCTCGTTCCAGTAGTTGGCCAAAGAATGTCGCATGCTTCTTTGCTGTGTCTTGTGTGCGATGCTTTACTGTTGTCTGTCATCCTTGTCTCGGTAGTGGAATGCCAAGTTAATTAAATTCCTCGTTATTTATACTTTGGGGTGGGGAACTAAAGTGAATCAAAAATAGGATTTTGTTAAGTTTTATTGCAGGTCCTAAAATTCAAGCACGCTGAAATTTCTTGACCAATCAGATTTGTATAATTACTTATTTATTTTGGAGTCTAAATATTTTTCTGTTAATTAGTTTCTGAGCCGTATTTTCTAGAATGTTCTTATTCTGTGTTTTTAGCTGATTGGTTGAAAAATATAAAAGTGTAACTTCAGTGTTAATGCGATATTGATCCGAAATTTCTTGAATGTTCTTGTAATATTACTGACAGGCGCCGTCATTAAATTGCAGCGGTCTCAAGGTTAAAGAACATTCGAGCACATCAGCTGTCATTAGTCATTGGGTACAAAGGTCTGACGATCAAAAATGTCATGAACCTCGCTCGTGCAGGCAGAGTGACCGGTAGAGAAAAAGTGTGATTTTAATATAATATCCCGTGAACTTTCACACGTTGCACTACTGTTCCACTGGGGAGCATCGAACCTTCAGGAATCTTCGAATTGATTCCATCAAATTGAAAAGAATAAGAAAATCAAGTAGCGAGATTTTGGCAGTTCAAAAGAGGTTTTCAAACAGGTTTCAACAGAGGCGCACACCGCATGACACATGTCATAGCCCAGTCTGTCATAGCAATCCGACTGATATGATAAACATCAACAGGCTGACGATAAAAACGCCGACGATATCGCCAAGAAGAGGAAGGTGAACTTTTCTACGAACGCTAGCTAAAGTGCATGGAAGGAAAGAGTGATAAAGAAGACTCTGCCACCTACATGTGTGCTGGGGAAGTCTTGTGTTTTTGTTGGGTGGCAGAGACCGATAACTCCTTTGGTCTCAGGGGGCCGTCCCTCCAAGTTTTCACCTGCTTTGGCTAGGTTAGGTTTATTGCACGCACCTGAGGCATCCCTTTCTAGGGGAACGCCAATAAGGTCAAGGTATTTTTCGCCTGGCTGCACATTCAAACACCCCCCTTTAAAATGGCCTTGTGCCATATTTCAACATGGTGGGGTGTTGAATAAATACTGAGACTGATGAGGATTAAGCTGTCTAGTTTGTATAATCACTGAGGCCATTGAGATAGGATTGAAGTCTATGAATACACATATTGTCTTTACTTTGCATATCCCAACCTATTGCATATTAATCAAAGAAGTATTAATAACAGACACGTCTTTTAAAAATATATTGCAATACAACCAATTAACAACATTATTCAAGTGATATGGTGGTTAATTTTTGGAACAAGCAATGGTAAATACCCCTTCATTAAACTCATTTAATAGTCCAGTTGGCTGGGGCTGCAGAATACACCAACTGTATCTCTACAAACAGGTAAGATTTCTCCTATAAGTGTTCTGGATATGGCACTAAACAATCTGATGGTGAGGCTCCAGTAATGCTGGAGCAGTGGGGAATATGGAGTGCCCCTTCATTACCATAATTCCCTGGTCCTTTCTATGGGTCAAATAGAACGAAACTGTGTACTTATGCTAAAATGAATTGTTTGAAATGGAACAGTTTTTACATTTAACTATGTGTACTGTCAAACTGGCAATACACATAGAATACATCGATTGCTTTTCTGCATAGGGGTAAGACCCCTCCCCACAATGAGTGTCCTGTATATGACACTGAACAATCTGATGCTGAGATATCAGTAATGCTGGAGCTTTGGGGAATGCAGTGTACCCCATTATTGCCCTTGCTCCCAGGTCCACTCTGGCCCAGAGTGGTAGCACCTGATAGGGTCCTATCTTTAGGTCAAATAGAACTAAACCGTGTACTTATGCTAAAATGAATTGTTTGAAATAGAACTGTTTTAACATTTAACTGTGGGTAAACAAAAACTATACTTATATTAAACCGAATTGTTTGGAATATAACTGTTTTTCACCATTGAAACTGAGTACTTATACTGAGCTGATTGGTTTGAAATAGAATTGTTCATGTGTATAAAAATGGCATTAATTAACCTCCATTGTTGATATGCCATAAAATCCAACCCAACCAAATCCTATATATTTAATATATATGTATAAAGAGGATTTGGCATTAAATAACCTACAATGGTTGATATGCCATAAAAACCAACGAAACCAAATCATATATATTTAATATATATGTATAAAGAGGATTTGGCATTGAATAACCTACAATGGTTGATATGCCATAAAACCCAATTAAGCCAAATCATTTATATTTAATATACATGTACCAAGAGGATTTGGCATCAAATAACACATAATCGTTGATAGGCCATAAAACCCAACCCAACCAAATTCAATGTATTTAATATATATATATATATATATATATATATATATATATATATATATATATATATATATAGGATTTGGCATTAAATAACCAACAATCGTTGATAAGCCATCAAACCAAACCAAACCAAACCAAACATAAACACTTTTAAGTCTTGGTTGAATAAAGTATGGGATAATCATAAATACTTGATAGAAATGGAACTACGTCAAGATATCTAGAAAATACAAATGATGGTCTTCAGGCCTAATTGAACCAGGTGAAGAACATATGATAAATTTTATAATTGCAATCTCTTACGAGATAGTTGAATCTTTGCTGCAATGATTTTCAGGGACTTAATTGGTTTCTTTGTTTTAATGACATATCAACCTTCGTGGGTTATTTTATACCAAAGCCTTCCTTGGAGAAGAACAGTAGTAATTTACAAAGCTCTTTGCTTCGATGTGGCACAAGGCCGAATGAATGGGGCGCCCAATGAGACTCGAACTCACTCGTGTAGGTTTGCTAGTCTAGCTTGCTAATTGTTACACCACCAGAGGCGCCCTTTGGAGAAGAACTGTAGGGGCAATATTCAATCAAGAGCTGGGTGGGGGGTAATGGGGGCTAATCATTTTATGTCATCAAAGTGTTGGTAGCTCCAATTCTGGTAAACGTTGTAAAATAAAACATATAATATTAATTTTTATTGTTTCGGCATTTTTCATTTTTTCGTTTGGAAAAAAGTTATTGTATGAATAGCTAATTTAAAAGCTTTATTAAAATAAAAAAACTGTTAGAGTTATTTCCCTTGAGTTCCGCTCTTTAAAAAGATATTTTGCTTTTGATTGCAAGGGACAAAGGTATTTTATTTTATTTTTTTTGTTCAATCTCATTTAACCATAAAAACAAACAAACATTCTTTTTTATTCAAAATGTTAAAGTCTCCCAATTTATTCTAAATGTTGTATTTTGTAAACGAAAGGAAATCAGATTAAAGGAAACAAAAAATAGGTGAGTATAAAATGGATCCTTTTTTTTATTTTATCACAAATAAAAATAAATATTTGCACGTAGAGAAAAATTAAGATGAAATATTTACTTTTAATAAACGAAAATATATTTAATTATCTATAAATGTAAATAAAAATATCTTACAATATTTTGAATACAGATTTAAGTTAATTTCCTATTTTACGTTCGTAAAATGCAAAGTATATGAAAACGAAAAAAAAAGAAAAGTTTATTTCAGTAAAACATCAAGAATATTTGTTTTCTTTTTGCACATACGACAGTAGCAAGTTTTACCTTCGTTAATATCTCCTCGATTTATTTGTCTACATTTCATGTTTGACAGATAAAAAGTTGTTTTTTTTTATCAATTTAAGTAACCACCACTGAATTAGGCGTAGATTGAACCAGTGTTGTAATCGTACGATTTTCATTGATTACCTTTTGTAGAATAAGTTTTTTTTTTTTTATTTACAATAAAAATCTAGGTTGCTGTAGGCTATCTATCAAGTATGAAATAAATTTTAAACCAAAAACTAAAATTAGCTTCGATTAAAACAAATTCGATTTTGACGAACGTAAAATAGATTACGTGATTTAATCATTAAAATTTGAAAAAAATCATTTTAATATTCAATTGATATTTCATTTTCTACTAGCTGTAAATTTCATCTTTTTTTTGCTTGATTATTCGAGAATCGTTTTCATTTTTAAAATGTTTTTTTCAAAATGATAATTGAAGTTCTTACAAAATCCTTTGTGGTTCATTAATTTTGATTAAACTAATTTTCAAAAAAGTAACTGGTACTTGGTTACTTTGAGGATCTCCCAACAGACTTAACTGACATAAATCATGGGTCCTTGTTCATATTAGCAGGCTATCTGCACTTATGTACAAAATAAATAATAGAACAAACAAACAAAAAACGCGATTCAAATATAATAATACATTTACAATCCAGAAGAAAGTAAGGTTCAGTCATTTCCTTCATTTTTTATTTTACTGAACAGTTGTGATTATAAATTGTTATTGTACCCCTCCGACTTCTCAACTCGAAAATCCTTGTTGAAAAAACCACAGAGTCAACTGTGATGTCAGTTAATGGAATCTTTTCACATGCTACCAGGATATAAACCCTTGTATCAGCAATAATTACATCACCAGTTTTGTTGATGAGTGGAATTTTCTATGACCTACATGGAGGCTACTTACAAGATGATTTAATTCTACAGATCATCTCATGCATAGCTGGTAACTTCGAAGAAAAACGGGTTGCATTTGTAAGCTCCTCTCATCAGTATAAAGAGACATTTCATTATTAATCATATCTAAAGAGAGGCTTCCTGTCTTGACAACACAGAATTTTTACCCCCCAAGTACATAGTAAACCATATGATATACTACCACTCTCTGCTATGTAAAAAGCAGTTGCTGACCGCAACCTCCTTTCTACTGGTAACACCAGACCTATACCAAATGCTTCTCCTGCCAGCCAGCAGCCAATACAGGATCCAACTAATCACAGCCACAGACTCAGCAAAAGCTGATGCCAGGATTTGACCACTTGCAACAGCACTCTCAATACAACAACAGTCTTTTTCAAGACTAAAATACTGAAGGTCACCCAAATAGTTTTCTTCAGGAACAAGTCTTGCTTTCCATCTTCGATCCTGTTTTAGGACAATGACACAGTGGGCAGCAGACCTGTTTCTGCTTCTCAGCCTACTGATGTCTCCAGGTTCCTTACTTAGTTTGTTGTCAGTTACTTCATTTACATAATTCATAACCATTTGCAGGATCGACATATTCAATGTCACCATTAGATTGGCTATCTAAAAGTTCTTGGTGACTGCAAATCTAGAAGATCAAAATAGTCTTGGTGCTCCATGCAGGTTGTATGTGTAACTGCATAGTCAGAAATCTGGAGATGTCAGCCAGCTGACATGCAGGGACTAGTTTTCTGCACATCTGAGGATGTCAATGGGCTGAGGTGCAGGAACTGGTCTGGTACAAGTCTGGCTGGCTACTGTGTCATCATGATGTGGTATCTGCAAAGATTCTAAAATACGATCAAAGATAAGGAAAGCAAGACTTATTTCTGAAAAGAACTGTTAGGGTTGCTTTCAGTATTTTCGCCTTGAAAAAGACTGTTGTTGTTTTAAGATTTCTGTTGGGATTGTTTGAATCCTGGCATCAGCTGGTGCTGACTCTGTGGCTGTGATTGGTTGGATCCTAGATCAACTGTTGATTGGCAGAAGAGGTGCCTGGTGCAGGTGTGCTGTTATGAGTGGAAAGAAGTTCATCTAACTCACTTGCCTCTGGGCATGAAGACTGCTACAAACTGAAGTTTACGGTCAGTGACTGTTTATATAGCAGAGAAGGGTAGATGATCTACCACGTGCATTTGTGGCAAAAATTCTATGTAGTCAAAACAGGAAGCCTTTCTTTAAATATGAATAATAAAGAAATACATTATTATACTATAGTTAAACCGGGACATTGGCCCAGCGGTTAGAGTGTTCGCCAATGGCCCGGGAGACCTGGGTTCAATCCCAGGTCGAGTCATACCAAAGACTTTAAAAATGGAACTTGATACCACCTTGCTTAACACTCAGCATTATAAGGTACGGTTCAAGGGTAAAGTGGAGCAATCCAGGGAATGGAGTAGCGCCCTCCCCTACACCTTGGTGTAGTAGCTATCGAAAAGGGAGCCTTCGGGTCACCCTCGACTATGGTCGCTAACTTTACTTTACTTATTATACTGCTGAGAGGTGCTTACAAATGAAACCAGTTTTTCTCAGAAGTTAGAAGCTATTCTTGAGAGGATTTGGAGAACTAATTTATCTCAAAAATATCCTCCATGTTGGTAATGGAAAATTCCACTCGTTGAGTTACATTTGAAGTGATCTCTCTGAAGAAGAGATTTTATGGTCATTTTGACCAGAAAATGGTCAAAAGACCATTACATTACAAAAGAATATTTTTATCATTTCTAACCAGAAACAGAATGTTTTCAAAGTTACTACATAATTCATAAACATATCTTTGGTGAAATTATCCATAAAAATGATGGTAGTAACTTTGAAAACATTCTGTTTCTGGTTAGAAATGCTTAAAATATTCTTTTGTATTGTAATGGTCGTTTGACAATTTTCTGGTTAGAAATGAAGAAAATATCTTTTGTAAGGTAAAGTTGTTTCGACCATTTTTTGGTTAGAAATAATGAAAATATTGTCTTTTGTAAGGTAACATTGTTTAGACCATTTTTTGGTTAGAAATAATGAAAATATTGTCTTTTGTAAGGTAACATTGGTAAAACCATTTTCTGATTAGAAATGAAGAAAATATTGTCTTTTGTAAGGTAACATTTTTAGACCATTTTCTGGTTAGAAGTGATGAAAATATTGTCTTTTATAAGGTAACATTGTTAAAACCTTTTTCTGGTTAGAAATGAAGAAAATATTATCTTTTGTAAGGTAACAGTCTTTTGACCTCTTTCATAGAATGATAACTCTCTGGCGAAAGCAAAAGTTATTATATTTAAGTTAAATTCCATTTATATTTCTTGAATTATAACAATTTTATTTCTGATTGAACATGAATTAAATATTTTGCATTTCATTGAAATACAAACTGATTGTAATGTTATGATTACAAATGATATATGAATCTTTTACTTTAAAAAATAATGTTTTCTATTTATTCACAGATATCAGTTCTGGAGAAGAAGAACAATTTTACAATTTGAAAAAACAAATACTAACTCATAGTGACATGAATGGATGTGTAATGTTACTTAGTTAAATATACAAACAATATTTATTCTTGCAAAATCTGTACATCACTAAATTCACTTTTTAAAGGACACATGGAAAAAAAACCTATTCTTAAACCCCACTCTTGTTCACTGTGTGGGTTAGCATTTTCTGTAAGTTCCAAATTGAAAAGACATATGCGAACACATACTGGTGAGAAACCATTTTCTTGTGAAGTATGTGGAACAGCATTTTCACTGAGTTCCAAACTAAAAAACCACATGCGATTACATACTGGTGACAAACCATTTTCTTGTGAAGTGTGTGGAGCAGCATTTCCAGTGAGCTATAGTTTAAAAAAGCATATGCAGATACACACAGGAGAGAAACCATTTTCATGTCATGTTTGTGGGTCAGCATTTACAGAGAGTTCAAAATTAAAAATCCATATGCGAATACATACTGGAGAGAAACCATTTTCTTGTGAAGTGTGTGGATCAGCATTTACAGTGAGTTCAAATTTAAAAAAACACATGCGAATACACACTAGAGAGAGACCTTTTTCCTGCGAAGTGTGTGGGTCAGCATTTTCACTGAGTTCTACTTTGAAAAAGCATATGCAGATACATACTGGCGAGAAACCACATATTTGTCAAGTCTGTGGATCAGCATTTAAAGAGAGTTCCAAATTAAAAATACACCTGCGAATTCACACTGGAGAGAAACCATTTTCTTGCCAAGTGTGTGGGTTAGCATTTTCAGTGAGTTCTAAATTAACAACACATGTGCGAATACATACTGGAGAGAAACCTTATATATGCACTGTATGTGGATCGGCATTTTCAAAGAGATACAATTTGAAGAGCCACATGCGAATACACACCGAGAAAAACTATTTCTGTCAAGTATGTGGATCAGCATTTTCACAGAGGTCCCATTTAGATAGGCATATGTATACACACAGAGGTGATAAACTATTGCCTTGTGAAGTATGTGGATCAGTATTTTCACAGCAGTCCCACTTAGAAAACCATATGGAAACACATGCAGGATAGAAACCATTTTCTTGCCAAGTGTGTGGATTAGCATTTTCAGTGAGTTCTAAATTAACAATACATGTGCAAATACATACTGGAGAGAAACCTTATTCATGCACAGTGTGTAGATCAGCATTTTCAAAAAGATGCAATTTGAAGAGCCACATGTGAATTCGCCCAGGAGAGAAAAACTTTTCTTGTCAAGTATGTGGATCAGCGTTTTCACAGAGGTCCCATTTAGATAGGCATATGTATACACACAGAGGTGATAAACTATTGCCTTGTGAAGTATGTGGATCCGTATTTTCACAGCAGTCCCACTTAGAAAACCATATGGAAACACATGCAGGATAGAAACCATTTTTTTGTAAAATGTGTGCATCAGCAATTTCAAAGAGTTCAAATCAAAAAATAAATTTTTACATGTTTACAGTATATTTTTTGTTAGTGTGAACTGCTCCACCATTGGGTCTATACTAAAAAATATAGCAAGATCCACCGGCGCATCATATCATATTGAATATGTTAAAGAAAAAATATAGACAATATGCAGATCAACATTTTTACCTAGGTTTTATTTAGAAAGGCTTGAGTAAACACATATTGGAGAGAAGCTCCATTCTTTTCAAGTGTGTAGATGTGTATTTTCTCTTGTGGAAAGATATATCACAATATTAGAATCTTCTATAAGTAATCTCCATCATATCTAATCTCCTTTCTAATAATGATAGTCCCATAGAAATTTCAATATTTTTTATCACCTGTAGAAGATTCCAAGAATGTGTTGACAGGGAAGGTGAACATTTAGAGACTATTTGAAATTATATGGTAATCTCATAAAGGCGTTAACATTTTTTTTGGTTTGGTTTGTTTGGTTTTATGGCATATCAACCTTAGTAGGTTATTTAACGCCAAATCCATTTTTACGTAAATAATCTGTTCTATTGAAAACAGTTCAGTTTAGCATAAGTACACAGTTTAATTGTCAAAACATTTCCATTTCAAACTATTCAAGCAGTTATATGTAATAATTCAGTTAAGTGTAAATACAGTTTTAATGTCGAAAAACAGTTCTATTTGAAATAATTCAGTTTAGCATAAGCATGCAGTTTAAGTGTAAGTACGGTTTAATTGTCAAAAACGTTTCTATTCCAAGCTATTCAGTTTACTCAATTCATTTTAGCATAAGTATGCTGTGAGTTCTATTTAACCCATAGATAGGGCCCCATCAGGTGCTACCACTCCGGGCCAGAGTGGACCTGGGAGCAATAGCAATGAAGGGATACTCCGCATTCCCCAAAGCTCCAGCACTGTTGGAATCTAACCATCAGATTGTTTAGTGTCATATCCAGGACACTCGTTGGGAGGGGTCTTACCCCTCTGCAGAGAAGCAGTCGGTATATTCTACAGCCCCAGCCGACTGGGCAAAACATTTCGTTTTTATATCACTCTTTAAATAGAATGCCTGTAACCATACTGTAGACTTAGGTGATGCTGTGAAGAGTTGGATGGGAGTTCTCTACTAGAGATGCTTCTATGGAACGAAATGATGGATTCAAACAACTACTGCTCCCAAATAAAAGCAGCAATCAACAAGCAAAATGCATTCATTATTAAGAGAAAGGTTATGATATTGCATTTGAATTATAAAAGATAACTGAACAATAATTGTAAAATAATTTGGAATTTTTGTAGGGCTGTAGAATACAATGGGCTGCTCTGCAGAGGGGTAAGACCTTCCCCAATGAGTGTCCTGGATATGACACTAAACAATATGATTTTGAGGTCCCAGTAATGCTGGAGCTTTAGGGAATGCAGAATACCCCTTCATTGGCATTGCTCCCTGGTCCACTCTGGCCGGGAGTGGTACACCAGATAGGGTCCTTTCTATGGATGAAACAGAACTAAACCACATACTTATGCTAAACTGAACTGTTTTTAAATAGAACTAAACTGTGTACTCATGCTAAACTGAATTATTTGAAATAGAAGTGATTTGATATATAACTGTTTGGACATTTAACTGTAAACAAAAACTATACTTATTCTATACTGAATTGTTTGAAATTTAATTCAGTGTTAAATGACCTAAAAAGGGTTGATATGCCATAAAACAAAACAACTAACCAACTAAAAAATTTTAGTAATTATGTGTAATTAAGGCATTAGTCAAGAGAATAAGTGGAAGAACATATATATAAGAAAGCAATTGAGACAGAAGTTGGAATTGGTCAGTTCGAGTCAGAGAATGGTCAGTTATAGACGCTAGAAGATAAGAAGCCTCAATAGTGGTTAGGCTGGGTCAGTGAAGAAGAAATATCTAAGACTATGATTTTTCTGTTTCATCTCCAATGATAGATAGTTCCTGTTGATCTAATTGCCAAAATTAATTCCTTTGTCTATCTCACTCTTTTGGT
Organism: Sepioteuthis lessoniana; assembly: GCA_963585895.1. Taxonomy (NCBI): domain Eukaryota; kingdom Metazoa; phylum Mollusca; class Cephalopoda; order Myopsida; family Loliginidae; genus Sepioteuthis; species Sepioteuthis lessoniana. The sequence continues at coordinate 27,721,263 of OY757908.1, forward strand.
GACTGCTGAAAAAAGGTAGTAAGAATAAATGTTTCTATCTTGCAATTGACGGAGTTGTTTTTGTATTGTGTGCGGGACAACTTTTGACGTGGCACCAATAACATCTAATAAAGTTTACAATCTCCCACTTCTTAGATAGTTTTGATTTTGAATTTGTTTCTACTCAGTAAGGTTTCATGTTTATTTTCATTCTAAGATGTTAATACTCACTCATATATATATGTATATATATATACTCACACATATATACATATATACACACACACATATATACATTTATACACATGCACACACACATATATACATGTATAAACACACGTACACATATATATATATATATGTATTCACACATATATATATATATATACATGTATACAGACACGTGTATATATATATATATATATATGAATTCTCACATGTATAAATGTATATACACACACACACACACATATATATTCATACACATATATACATGTGTATATATAAATATATTCACACACATATATACATGTATACCCACACACACACACACATATATATGTATATATACACATATACTCACGCATGTATACACACACACACACACATATATATATATTCACATGCATATATACATGTATACACACACATGCACACACACACAAATATATTCACACACACATATATATACATATACTCAAACATATATACATATACACATATATATTTACACACATAAGTAAAGTTGGTGACTTTAGTTGAGGATGACCTAAAGTCTCCCTTTTTGATAGCTACTACATCGTGGTGTAGGGGAGGATGCTACTCCTTTCCCTGAATTACTCCACTTTACCCTTGATCCCTGCCTTATATTGCTGAGTGTTAAGCAAGGAGGCATCAAGTACCATTTATTGAGTCTTTGGTACGACTCGACCTGGGATTGAACCCAGGTCTTCCGGACCATTGGCGAACACTCTGACCATCATGCCAATGTCCGGTATATACATGTATACACACACAAACATATCCATGTATATATATATATATATATACACACACATATACTCACACATATATATTTCCCAGCTATGGGTTAAATAGTACCATTACTGTTCTTCTAGGAGAATGGCTTTGGCATTAAATAACCTAAAAAGAGTTGATATGCCATTAAACAAAGAAACCATCACACATATATACATGTATACACACACACACATATATATATATATATATATATATATATATATATATATATATATGTGTGTGTCTTAATCTTTACAGCTAATCTATTATTCTGTTGCTGTGAAAAAAAAAACATTGTAGAATTTGTAAATTGTACAAACTGATATCTGGGAAAAAAAAATTCAGTAAAAACAAAACAAAAAAGGAAAACACCTCTGCTTCTAAAAAATAATCAACCAGCCTGTATATCTAGTCAAAAGAAAAATCACTATTACCAAAGCTAAAACGTAATGAATAATATAATAAACAATACATGAGATAGAGCTAATATTATAAAAATAATTCCTACATGGCCAAGTGCAAGTCTACCTAGGTTGCACCAAAACAGCTCTTTAGGATCGCACTGGCAAAGTGGGTATATATATATATATATATATGTGTGTGTACCCACACATGCATATTTATACACATATACATATACACACACATACATACATAAATATATACACACACTTCATACTCACTTGGGTTTCATGTTTATCTTCAGTTATTCCAAAATTATTCCAAAATTTATGGAGGTGCCCGTGCTGTAATGGTTATCGTCGCAGGATATGGACACGGTGACACGAGTTCAAATCCTGGACCTGACTGATTGCATTTCACATCGCACTAATATCCTTGGGAAAGGTATGAATCCAAATATTCTCCCTCCAGCTATGGGTAAATAGTAGGGCAGACTAGGTTCTTCAGCCTTGGTGAGGCAACTAGTCTAGGAGAAGGAAAACTCTGAATTCAAACCTGTTAAACTCTGCTTAAAAATTGACCTTGTGTCATATCCTGCCCAAGCGGAGGGGTTGGTAAATATGGTTATTCCAAAATATTCATACACACACATATACGTATATACAACCATGTATATATACATATATATACACACACATACATATATATACACATGTATATCCACACATATGTACATGAATATCCACACATGCGTAAATATGCATATATACATATAGATACACATACATAAATACATATACACACATATACATATCTATTCACACACACACATACATATATATATATATGAATATGTATGTGTGTGTATACATATGTGTATATATATATATATATATACACACATATGAATACTCACACATACATAAATATTCATATACATGCACATACATACACACATGCACACTCATATGTATGTACACACATACATATATATATACACATATGAATATACATATACACACATACACATATATATGGCAATTGCTTCATCTTAACAGACGACAGCCATCTCAATCCTCATCACCACCCTCACCACAGTTGCTGGGTGAATCGTCAGTGACACCCATACCATGTCTGTGGGCCACGGGTCTTTGGGAAGTGGTTAGATTAGAATGATCCAGAAACATTGATATATCTGTACTTTGATGGATTTAAGTGGCACAAGCTTGTACAACACCAATACCACTCACTGAATCCTGGCAAATATAACCTAATGACAAGCAAAATCAAGATGATTGGTAAATGTGTGGATCACAGGTTTTAGATCAGAGGTTCCGTCTCCTAGATAGATGTCACATCAGTAACTCAAGGGTCCATCACTCCTAGTGGTTTAAATGCGCCCCCAAACACCAGCCAGGGAATTTCTACGTACCAGCACACAGCGGTGGTTTGTAATCAGAGTATCCTTCTCCTAGATTGTCTGTCTTACTGGACTGACAAGTACCATCTACATATATATATATATATATATATACACACACACATATACACACACATATGTATGTGCGCACATACATTGTATACACAGATATATATATATATATATACACATAGTATACATATACATACATACTTACATACACATACAATCTTCATAATTCTCAAATTAAAACATATTTTTAAATGTTAGTCAAGAATATTCCTGAAATTGAAACACTTTAGTAACTAAATTTGGAAGATTTCTTGGCTTCTGCTAATTTATTAATTTAAAAGTTTTTTTTTGGTCTTTCTCTTACTCATTTATAAAGTACTTTATGAATATACAGGGTGTTTGATATCCTTTGAGATGTTGAGAGTGTTTCATAAAAATTGATATCATCTGTCTATTCATCTATCTATCAATCACCGTATTTTGATATCCTATTGATCCCAGTATCTATCTATCTGAGTTTATACATGTGTGTTATGACCGATTATTAGGGTTCAATAAATAAATAACTCAACACAGAGATATGAGGTGCCACACAAATGTATCCAAATCTCTGAGGACGGTTTCCTTGGTCCAACGTACATGAAGACAGGCAAGGTGCTTACTACAGCTGCTGCTCGCTCTACCAGCTTAGTTCTTGATTACTATACCCTTTGGGTAAGTCCATTATTCTGGTCATAGGTGATTCATCTACAACAATATATTTCTTTCTTTTTTTTTCAGTTTCTACCCTTCTATTTGTCTACTTTGTATAAAACAAACTGAATTGTTTGAAATAGAACTGTTTTGACATTTAATTGTGTGTAAACAAGAAACTATACTAAACTAAATTGTTTGAAACTTTTATCAAAATGACTTCAGAAGGGTTGATAAAACAAAACAACCAATCAACCAACCAATCTAAGATTAAAAAAATCAGCTAATATACTGTGATAGCAATATCTCATCTACTGAATGTGATGTCAACATAGGGAAAGCATAAACTGTTATTGGTGGTTTATTGACTATATGTAAATCTGATCCTCCTGATATAATAAATTTTCCAAGTTGTAAAAATGGGCGGGGGATGTCCTCATGGCTTAATGGTTAAAGTACTGGGCTGCAGAATTAAAGTAAGCATGTCCGAACTTCAGTCGTGCTATTATGTTCAATTTTGAACAAATACCCTTGGGAAAGGTATGAAACCCCTTATCCTCCTAGCTATGGGTTAAATAGTACCACTTCTGTTATTCTAGAAGAACGGATTTGGCATTAAAAAACCCGAGAAGTTTGATATGCCATTAAACAAAGAAACCTTAAATAGTGCCACTACTGTTCTTCTAGAAGGATGACTTTGGCATTAAATAACCCTTGGAGATTGATATCCCATTAAACAAAGTAACCTTAAATAGTACCACGACTGTTCTTGAAGGATGGCTTTGGCATTAAATAACCCAAGGAGGTTGATATGCCATTAAACAACAACAAAACAAACAGATCTGATGAAATGCTTAGAGAAAAGGCTTGATGAAACTGCATGGGGATACTGCGTGCTGTTTTTAATAAATCCTGAAAGTACCTCCTTATAAAATAGTGGCTGTTTACCTTCTATCATACAAACCAAGAAAGACGAACAGGACATGCAGACACTGCTGTAGAAGTAAGGACACTCTCATAAGCAATGTAGTCTGATGGATTTTAATGCATTGATATATGGAGTTGGCCAATCATCAAAAACTTACATACAACAATTTTGTGTGGACACTGGATTGAGTGTAGAGGATTTGCCAAGAATGATTGCAAATAGGGACGTCATGTGAGAGAGAGAGAGATGGATCCCTGTTGTTGGTATGCCTTGAAGAAGATGAAGACTAAAATAATTAGGGATTACAAATACTTTTTTAGTAAAACTTGAAATTTAAAGTTGTGGGATTTTGTGATCTCAGTCAAGATGGACAGTTTGTTTTAGAATCAGCTGATTTTCGATATTCTAAGATAAAAAATTGTGTAGAATCAACTGATATTTGTGACCTAGCAATGACATGTCACTAAAGGATAACATAATCAATAATTTTATATATATATATTTGCTCAGGCAGGATATGACACAAGGTCCATTTTCAAGTGGAGTTTAACAGGTTTCAATTCAGAGTTTTCCTTCTCCTAGGCTAGTTGCCTCACCAAGGCTGAAGAACTCAGTCTGCCCTACTATTTACCCAAAGCTGGAGGGAGAATAATTGGATTCATACCTTTCCCAAGGGTATTAGTGCAATGTAAAATGCAATCAGTCTCGTCCAGGATTTGAACTCGTGTTGCCATGTCCATTTCCTACGACGATAACCATTACACCACGGGCACATTAGGAAGTTATATATAAGGATGGATTTTAAGAGACTCATGGCAGACCCCCCACTCCCAAGAGAGACCCACAGGAAACACATGGAAGAGCGACACAGAGAAATCTGAAGCAGACAATGAATCACACACGAACCTTTTAATATAAATAGCTAGTGTGGAGAAAGATAATAAGCAAGTTGTCCATCGCTCTCTCTTCTGTCTCCCATTGTTCAACTGTCTGCTTATCTACTTATTGTCACACTTTCTTCCCTCTATCTTTCTTTTTGACAAACTGCTATAAAACAGTCCTCCAAAAAATGAATTTTTGTATCAATGAAACCAACATAGTTATGTTGTGTTTGACTTTATTTTTTTATCATGGTGAAGTTACCATGGGGTCAGGCTGAAACATAAGGGGTAACATTACACCACCGATGAATTGTTTCTTAAGGATTAATTCCTGCCATCAAAATCCTTTCCAAACTGGTTACACATTGACCATGACTGATTCTGCTCTTTACTGTGATGTCTTAACTGCAAACTCTTCTATCTCTGCGTCTCAGATATGACACTAAACTACCTCTGGTACTGAGGTTCCTGTTCTGTAGATTACTCCTTCATTGCCATTAATCCCAGAGCTGTAGTACCTATTAGGGTCTCATCTATGTATTTAATAGATATTTTTGGAAATTATTTGAATTTATTACTTTGAATATTCGGATTATTGACCCCATCTTTATTGTTATAAAAAAGTAAAGGGCGACCAGAAGGCTCCTTTTTCGATAGCTACTACACCAAGGTGTAGGGTAGGGCACTACTCCTTTTCCCGGATTGCTCCACTTTACCCTTGATACGTACCTTATATTGCTGAGTGCAAAGCAAGGAAGTATCAAGTACCATTTTTAAAGTCTTTCGTATGACGTGACCTAGGATTGAACCCAGGTCTCCCGGAACAGTGGTGAACACTCTACCCACTAAACCAATGAGCATGTCCTTCAGCTTTCTTCTGGAGTGCACACAGAATCTTGCACTGAACCCTTTATTTGAACCACAGGGGTTGACTGTTCCAGTTCTGTTAACCATGACTGGGTACAAGTGTTACTTGTTATTCTGTTGTCAAAGGATTAACTGGCCATTGGTCTAATGAGTAGAATGTTCGCCAATGGTCTGGGAGACCGGGGTTCAATCCCAAGTCGAGTCATTCCAAAAAATTCAGAAAAATGGTACTTGATGCCGTCTTGCTTAGCACAGCATTAAAAGGTAAGTATCAAGGGTAAAGTGGAGCAATCCAGGGAATGGAGTAGTGCCCTCCTCTACACCTCAGTGTAGTAGCTATTGAAAAGGGAGCCTTCAGATAACCCTCAACTAAGGTTGCCAACTTTACTTTATTATTTAATTGGGATTGAACCTGCAACCTCTAGATGGGTTCACTCAGAAGCACTTTCCAGCCAAACGTCTTATCCAGTGCACCATGTGTTCTTGTCAGATAAGTCAATAGTCCGAATGTTCTTAGTAACAGTTATCAAGCTTAATCTAAAAATTTGATTGAAATACTTGAAAATATAAAACTGATCAAAGAAATTGTTATGAAATAGGAATAATTATGTATGATAGCTTAAAAAGACTGACTTGGGCATTAAATAACCCAACAAAAATTGACATGCCTTAAAATCAATCAATCTATCCTTGTGTCAAATAGATCTGTTTGAAAATTATCTTATGAATATACAATTCATACAAATTATATTATGAGTTATTTGAAGCTATAATTGTTTGCAACGGGTTATTATTAGTCATTTGTTGTTATAATTGTTTACAAAAGATTATTATTAGTTTTTTGAAGCTATAATTGTTTGCAAAGTGTTATTATTAGTCATTTGAAGCTATAATTGTTACAAATCATTATTTTTGCCCAATCGGCTGGGGCTGTAGAATACACTGACTGCACATCTGCTGAGGGGTAAGACTCCCTAACAATCTGATGGTGAGGTTCCAGCAGTGCTGGAGTTTTGGGGAATGCGGAGTACCCTTTTATTGCCATCGCTTCCAGGTCCACTCTGGCCTGGAGTGGTAGCACCTGATAGGGCCCTATGTATGGGTTAAATAGAACTAACAGCATACTTATGCTAAACTGAATTGTTTGAGTAAACTGAATAGCTTGAAATAGAAATGTTTTTGACAATTAAAGTGTACTTACATTTAAACTGCGTGCTTTTGCTAAACTGAATTATTTGAAATTGAACTGTTTTTGACATTGAAACTGTACTGACACTAAACTGAATTATTATATATAACTTCTTGAATAGTTTGAAATAGAAATGTTTTTGACAATTAAACTGTGTACTTATGCTAAACTGAATTGTTTTAAATAGATCAGATTATTTACATAAAAATGGATTTGGCGTTAAATAACCCACAAAGGTTGATATGCCATAAAACCCAACAAACCAAACCAAATGATTATTTCTTGCTATTTGAAGCTATAATTGTTTGAAAAGAATTATCATTAGTTACTTGAAGCTACAATTGTTACAAATGATTTCTTTTTACTATTTGAAGCTATTATTATTTACAAATGATTATTATCAGCTATTTGAAGCTATATTTGTTTACTAAGGATTATTGTTAGTTACTTGATGCTGTAAATGTTTACAAAGAATTATTAGATATTTGAAGCTATATTTGTTTACTGTAAGTAAATAAAGTTGGTGACCTTAGTCGAGGGAGACCTGAAGGCTCCCTTTTCATTAGCCACCACATCAAGGTGTAGGGGAAGGTGCTACTCCTTTCTCTGGATTGCTCCACTCTACCCTTGATCCATACCTTATACTGCTGAGTGTTAAGTAAGGAGGCATAAAGTACCATTTTTTTAAGCCTTTGCTATGACTCGACTTGAGATTGAACTCTGGTCCATTGGTGTACACTCTACCCATTGTTTACAAAGGATCATTATTATTTTGAAGCTATAATTGTTTACTAAGGATTATCATTACCTATTTGAAAATATATCATTGTGTTATCTATTGCCCAATCATTTTTCATTATAGATAGTTTTATTTTTCCTTTAAATTCTTATATAAAGGTAAAGTTGGCGACCTTAGTCAAGGGTGACCTGAAGGCTCTCTTTTCAATAACTACCACATCGAGGTGTAGTGGAGGGAGCAACTCCATACTTTTTTGCCTATCATGCTTAAAAAACAAAATTTCGTAATGCAGTGATGATGATAATTTGTTCCTTGGTTATGAGGATCATTAAATAAGTTACCAGACTTTTTTTGTATGGACACATTTATTGATAGTACACATATGAAACTCTAGTCCCCTTCGCAGTAATCTCCCCCGGCTGCAATGCACTTGTTGTACTGTTCCAACAACTTCTAGAAGGATCCATGGAAGTCCTCTTGTGTGAGCGTATCAATGACCTTCGTCACAGCCTCTTTCATCTCCTCAATTGTCTCATAACGACAGCCTCTGAGCTTAGGGAATAACCAAAAGTCACAGGGAGCAAGGTCTGGACTTGAGGGATGGTTACGAACTGTCTTGATGCCCATCTTGGTCAGATAGTCTGTGACAAGGATGGAGTTGTCGCCTGGTGCATTGTCCTGGTGGAAATGCCACTGACCCGATTTGAAGAGTGCTGGCCTCTTCCGACGGAATCTCTTGCTGAACTCCCTTAAAACCTCAACATAGTAACCCTAATCCTAACCCTTTGGCCAATCAACTATGGTGTATTGACTTCCTTACTCATCCCACACCTCTCATCATCCCTCACAGACTCCCTGCCTTCCTTGAATCTCTTATGCCACTCAAAAACTGATGCTCGATTCATGCAAGATTGTCCAAAATCAGTCTGAAGCATTCCATACGTTTCTGTGGCATTTTTTCCAAGTTTAAAACAGAATTTTATTGCATATCGTTCTTTTAAGGTGTATTCCAATTCCTACTGTAGCTGTACATTTGAACCTGAAATCATAAAAAATTGGTCAGTCATCTCATAAGATGTATAGCAATAGCATACTGAATTTTCAAGAGTCTACGATAATTTTAAATGCCTGTACAAAAAAAAAGTATGGAAACTTATTGAAGGTACCTCATCACTACACACAAACACAAATATATAAAAAAGATTATTTGATCAAATACTGTCTACTAAGAACCTTTGATACATTTTTCTACAATAATATCCAGCAGACAGCCTTAACCCTGCCACGTGACGCATGTATCATCATACACATACACATACTAACAATCACCAATACAAATTTTACTCACACAACACACGCACGTACCAAAAAAAAAAAAATTATATAAATCTCAACGTAAACATTCACCTGACTCTATTTTTCGATTTTTTCGATTTCTCAAATATCTTTCTTCAATTGCCTGATGATTGTCGTAATAAAGCGGCATGAAATCCTGGGTCGCAGATAAACAACCATGCTATTAAATAAATATAAGTAAAAACTAATATTTATTTATTTATTTATTTATTATTATTACTCCTCTAGAGTTTTTCACATCAGTATTAGCTGATGGTTTTTCACTGGAGTTTAAGTGACAGCAAGTCTCCTCAAGTCTCCAGGACTCGTCTCAGTATTCTGGCCGTCCTCAGCAATGCTGTCGTTTGGATAGTCTCCACCCGTCCGCTAACTTCCAAGTCCTCCAGGCCCTTTAATAATCCTTTAGTTACTGTGCCTAACGCACCAATCACAATTGGCACAATCGTTACTTTCATGTTCCACAGTTTCTTCAATTCTCTAGCAAGGTCGAGGTACTTATCCTTCTTTTCACTTTCCTTCAGATTTATTCTATGGTCCGCCGGGACAGCAAAGTCAACAATTTTGCAGATTATTATTATTATTATTATTATTATTATTAGCTCTATCACAGATATTGAGCACTCTCCAAATTATAATGCATTTGGAGTGCCACAAATCTACAAAGTGAGATAGTGACAACCATACATTGTTATATATATATATATTCTTAAATCTTTTTTGTAGACAGCCCTGTCAACTGGGGCTGTAGAATATGCTGACTGGATCTCTGCAGACGGGTAAGACTCTTTCACCCGCAACCAGTGTCCCGATGTGACACTAAACAGTATCTCATGGTCAGGTTCCAGTCCTGAATTGTCCAGTCGGCTGGGGCGATAGAATACACTGCTTCTCTGCTGAGGGGTAAGACTTCCCCAACGAGTGTTCTGAATGACATTAAACAACCTGATGGTGATGTTTCAGTAATCCTGGAGCTTTGGGGAATGCAGAGCACCCCTTCAATGCCATCACTTTCAGTTCCACTCTGGCGCGGATTTGAATTCATGTCGCCGTGTCCATTTTCTGCAACGATAACCATTACACCACGGGCACCTCTTATAGTCTTAAAACCTCCTCGCTGCCCACATGCAATGCTTGTTCTCCATTGGTCACAGCTTATACCTATGCGTCTCTTGTTTCTGGTTATCCCTTTGTTGATTTTATCTACGGCCGGATGTATCGGTCAACAACATCCACCAGGTTCATCGCAGATCAAGGATATATATTACACATCTATAACGCTTGTAAAGCAAAATTTGTCTACAGTGACGAAACACTTCTGCTATGCTGTGGATATGATCTCTGGTTTATTGGACCCCACGCTGTTTTTATTGCACGGAGACTGTTGAATAGTTGAATTCGGTAAATATGAATTAAGCTCTCAGTCGCATAACAAGTGGGGTTACGTTTCAAAGGGAACCTGAATTCTGATGAATGAGTGATTTTATGGTCACTGTGGCATTTCATTCTGTGCATATGGTTAAGTCCATTTTCTAGACAGTGATTGGTTGCTTTCCCAGAAATGGACGTACTGGTATATATATATATATATATAACGGCTCGTTGCTTGCTTTAGTAATGGCACGGGGTTTGTATTGAGTTACAGCCCATTTTATTTTTATCAGCGAACTTATTTTAACAACACCCCCATATGGGTCGTAAGAAAGAAGAAGCAACGTGGTAAGACGTTTAAATACGTTTATATAAGAAGTGCGCAAAAGAGTTGCCAAAGCATATTCTTTTAGCAGTCAATAGTCTTTAAGAGAACAAAGTTAGAATTATGATACCCTTATCTGTGGTTGGTAAATGTCCTGTTATTTTTCTGTATATTTTCTGGTTATGTTTGTAGAGTTGGGTGGCCTGCTAACGGCCTCAGTTACCAGGCTCTCTTTAGCCACGTTTCGCCTCGTGGAGACCCTAGTCGCTTCACCTGTCTGGCTGTGCTGAAGTCACTTCTGCTTCTCGCCGTGCCGAAGTCACTTCTGCCTCTCCGTCTCAAGTCACATGCTCAAGTCCCTTCCGTCCTGCCTTCTCCCTCGGCCTCTCCACATCCGGGTAGTCTGCCGTCTAGAGGATAACTCGTTATTTTCTTATAAACTGGACGCCATTTGGAATTCCTAGGCCGCTAAGTGTTATTATTGTTATTCTGCACTTTAGAGCAGTGTCTTCAGCAGAGACAATGAAAAAAAAATAGAAAAGTCAAACTCAAATTTCGAAGGATGAAACTCGCTCACAGATGGAGGGGTATGTGTCACCTTACTTTGGATCTGCCCCTACTGCGTGCGTCCGGCATGAGTTCTACTAGCCAGGTTCTAGCAAATCACCCCAGCTATAGGGGTGCCAGCTGATTGAGCACATCTCACTGGTAATTTTCTCTGACCAACTCCCTCTGATGGGATCCTCTGTCTATTTTCACTTCGATTTACCAGTAGTTTGAAAAAACAGGAAGTGCTTAGTCATTTCCTGTTTCTTTTGTCCCTTTTCCTGCACGTTGCCTAACCCAAGGCTTATTCAAGGTCACTTCGTTCAAACCTTTGATTGACCTACTAGCCTAATGTTATATAGGGATTTTAATTATTTTATTTTATTAATAAATTTTATTTTATTGATAAATTGTGTGCTTGTAAAAAACTTTGATCTTGTAGTTGCAAGTTTTCGAGTTGAAAAGGTCAAATGGGGTAGACATCATTTTGCATATGCGTGTTCCAGTTTCGGTAAAAAAAACGTGAAAGGTTTGTTTTGAAATTGGCAGTAAACGAAATGTTAAAATAAACATTTGGATTGGTGTCAGCTGATGTTTAGCAATATCGACGTGTCATTAAAAAGTTTTTGTGATTACGTGTGATTAACAGATTAGTTAAGAGAATAATGAGAAGATATTTTGGAAGATTTCTAAGACACAGAGTCAGTTGGAAGTTGCAGCTGGAGTTGAAGAGGTAAGAGTCAGAGGTGTGACAGACAGCTTCGTTGGGGTAGGGCTTGGTCAATGGAGAAGAAATGTCTAAGTCTGTGGTTGTCCATTTCGTTTGGCACGGGTTAAAGTTTTTGTCTATCTAATTGGCTCAAGTAATTCTGAATTTCTATCTCTCTCGTTTCGCGGCGACAATTCTGTAAACAGTTCAAGCAATAAATTTTTGTATCATGAAAAAAGAGTTGTTTTGTATTTGCATTGTGTTATGACTTTCGACATGGTGCCGAGTCGGTGAGGTTGCATTAAACTACTAAACTGGTGGTGGGTGGGTGAACTCCTTTCTCTTTCCTCCTTCCTTGTTTTTCTACCTGCCGCAGGGATATATCTACACACATACACATGTATATATGTACCCACACCCACCCATACTTCCACCGTAACAAACATGCACATACACATCTAACTCTGTACTACCATGTCAAGGATACATAGTGTTATGTTGTCTAACAGCGAAAGACGACAGCGTTCATGTATAAAATATAATCAGCTTCTTGATATGGAAATTTATGGATTGTGTCTGAATTCATTGAGACTGCCACCATCCTATTCCTATCAAAAAGGTTAAACTAACACAGAATATTTCGGCAAGGAAAAAATGCCTGTTTAGACTACAATGACAGACATTTTATATACATACATAGTACCCATAATTAAGAAACATGACATATTGTCCAAAAGCGTAAAAAAGGTACTTAAGCTGTTCATAGAACCAGCAGGCCGATAGCAGCGGTTAAAAACTTACATTTTCCTGATGTAGAGAAACGGTCCACCAGGGACAATTTGCACGCTCGTGCTGGTCGTAAAAGTGGAAACGAAAGAAAGAGGCGCCCTCTTCGTCTGGTGTCTGGTATCAAAAAGAACTTGCTTCTAGAAATGTCACATGACCAAAACGTCACGTGATTCTCGGAAGCTCTGCCTACAACTCCCCCAAAAGGAAACCACTATGTTCAGTTCCCTAACATTGTTTTCATTACCCAAAATGTACGAAGGGTAGAGCAGAAGAAAGGGTTGCAGACGTTTGAGCTGCATGTTGAAGGGTGGACAGGTTCGGATCTTCGATTAAACTTTTCTCTTTTGGATCAAAATCTTCCATGTTATATAACATCCCGGATACCCACGCAATTAATGTAACCACGCCTACCTCCATCATGCCACCTGGGCAAATTTTCCTTGTCACACCTCTTCCATCTCACCACATGGACACACTTCTAACATGTCACCCATGCAATTTACGTTACATTTCCACAGGGAACACCTGCATCCTGTTTACTTTAGGTACCAGGAGCATTTCCTGTTATTTTCGTTAAACCAGAGGTCGACTTCTGCCGCTGCATCGACAGATGTCAAAGGGGTCTTTAAGTCAATATCCAACAGTTACACTTCTAAACTTTGTCTTGCTCTCAAACAGTACATTTAAGAAGAAAAATATTTACCGACGAACTATTTGTTTAGAAATCATATTTTCTTTCTCTCTATTCTTTTTCTTCTCCATCCCTCTTCTCTCCTCTCTTTTCTCTTTTCTTCTTTCTTTTCTTTTCTCTCTTTCCTTCTGTTAAATTTCTCTTTGCTTTTCTTTCTTCTTTTTCTTTTCTTTTTCCCTTTATTCCTTCTTCTTCTTAGTCCATTTGTTTGACGTCATTGCCTGTGCAAATCACGTGATAGATTTTCGAAAAAGAACGCTGATTGACTGATTGAACGGTTATATCATATTTCTTTGTATACATTCCACTCATTCTGTTTTTGTATCTTATTTAAAATCCCTTGTTGTTTTATTAACACTTGTTTCACCATTTTAAAGTCCTGGCGAAGATTCAAAAAACGAAACGTTTTAACATCGATTTCCCGTCAAATGAATTCATCAATTTTGGATAACTTTGTTTTTCAATTTTTCTCCATACACTCGGATTACTTTCCATTATTTACATCCAAATCATGTAAATGTAAAAAAAAAACCCCGAAAGATTTGGCATTAGATAACCCAGAAGGGTTAATAGGCCATTACACCTACCAACTAACCTATCCCAGACTGTTCATATCTGTCTGTAAAAGTCACAACTCTAATGTGTCGAATAACAATAATAATTATAACACTTACCGGCTCAGAGGTTCCCACTCGCATCCGTTTGGCAGACAAAGATAAAACGGGCTGTAACTCAATACAGATCCCGCGCTACTACTATACAAGCTGGCATATATATATATATATATATATATATATATATATATATACACTCCTAGGCTAGTGACCAATCCTTGTCCTGAGAATGGACTTGACCACATGCGCACAATGGAATGCTTCAATGAGCCATGTATAACTCTCCTTCTTCAGTATCTCAGATTTCACTCAGCGTGTGACGCGACTGAGTGCTGACTTTAATAAACTTCCAAACTCGGCTATTCAACACTATTTGTCTATCTATGATAACCAGTACTTCATCCTATCTGTTGCAGAGGAGTAAGACCCTCTCACAACGAATATCCTGGGTATGTTACTAAATCACCTTGAGCTTTTGAAAATATGCCGTTACTCACAGGTCCACTCTTAACCAGATTAGTAGTACCTGATAGGGTCCATCTGTAACACTACGACCCTGGTCGCAACATTAAATAAACGAGTGCAACACTACGGCCCCAAATATGAATTAGTGTAGCGTTACGAGTATCAACGCGAAAATTGTTAGACAATGCAATTCAAGGCGACTCTGTTGGTTTCAGGATACGAAAGTTTATTTGCTTCTAATATTTCCCGCATTCACCACCAAACGGGTGAGTGCGGCACAATGCCTTTTCAGGGTGGGTACAGGTGCAGGGCTGTTGCCCGGACACACCAGGTGAGCTCAAAAATTCCTAAGGCCCCGATGGCATTCTCCTAAAAAGGGGCGTCTCAGGCACCAGGCAATAAATCTAGCCCCTCCTGAAAGGGTTAGTGCCTAGGGGACGACCTCATGAGTCTTGAGGATGTGAATCAGTCTTGCCTGCAAGCCATGCAACTGGGCTTTTTTAGCGATCGCGTCAAGCAGTCTCGACCGACCAGAACCCAAGAATCACCACCAATCCCGAACCAACCGACTACTCAAAGCGGCTCGTCAGAAAAGGTGGGTCAAATGAGTTTATTTGCTACTCACCTTTTCACAGTAGACGCCGAAAAGAGAGAGAGAGGGGGGACAGACAGATTATAGGAATTATTACAGCCCTGTAGATATACTGCTAGAATAAGGAGTGCAAGACGAAAAGGTAGACAGAGACGTTGTTATAATTATTCTTGCACCGGGGCCTTTTCATCGTCTGTCGTCTCCGACCCACGTCTGCTCCTACTCTAACCCCGATTGTGACTTCCACGTCTTCGACTCTCTTTCTCATTCTTCAAATTATTCTTTTACTAATGCTTTAGTCATTTGTAATCACTAAAACTTTTTAGGGACACGTCATTGCTAAATATCAGCTGATATCTATCTAATTGTTTATCTTAATATTTTACTTACAGCTTATTCTAAAACAACCTGACCTGTGTTGTCATGTTTACGTAAAACAAAGTCTACGCAAGTCATGACCTTTCCAAATCGAAAACCTGCAACTCCGAACTCAAAGTTTTGCAAGAACTAATTACTTATTACTTTATTACTAAAATCATTTACTAAAATCCCTAAGTATTTAATCGTTTACTATAATTGAAACCATATACAAGGTGCCTTCAATAAGTTTCCGGACGTTTTTGTACAGGCATTTAAAATTGTCTTGAAAATTCAGTATGTTATTGCTATACATCTTATGAGATGACTGACCAATTTTTATGATTTCAGGTTCAAATGAACAGCTACAGCAGGAATTGCAATACATGCTGAGGTTTTAAAGGAGTTCAGCAAGAGATTCCGTTGGAAGAGGCCAGCACTCTTCAAATCGGGTCAGTGGCATTTCCACCAGGACAATGCACCAGTCCACAACTCCATCCTTGTCACTGACTATTTGACCAAGATGGGCATCAAGACAGTTCCTCACCATCCCTAACCCTAACCCAGTGTGACTTTTGGTTATTCCCTAAGCTCAGAGGCTGTCGTTATGAGACAATTGAGGAGATGAAAGTGGTTGTGACGAAGGTCATTGACACGCTCACACAAGAAGACTTCCATGGGGCCTTGCAGAAATTGTTGGAACGGTAGAACAAGTGCTTTGCAACCGGAGGAGATTACATCGAAGGGGACTAGAGTTTCATGCATGTACTACCAATAAAAGTGCCCATTCGAAAAAAGTCTGGAAACTTATCGTATCCACTTCGTATGTATTTACCAAACCACCGCAAGGGCAGAATGTGACACAATGTCAATTTTTCAGCGTAATTTAACAGGTTTGAATTCAGAGTTTTCCTTCTCTTGGACCCGTTGCCATATCAAGTTTTAAGAGTCCAGTCTGTCCTACTATTTACCCCTTGCTTGGATTCATACCCTTTTTAAAGTTATTATTGAAATATTTATGAAATGTAATTATCCTTGTCAAGGATTTGGACTCTTGTTACCGTGTCCATTTCCTATGACTATAACGATTACACCACAGCCATCTACATGAAATCGTGTAACTGTGTGCAAACAATAAATAGCAATAATTGAAACCATTTAACTTTGTGCATACAAATGTGCTCTAGCTTGTTCAAAAAATGTTACAAACTATTCACTTAAACATTTTATTCATAAGCAGAATTCGACATCGAATAAACCAACATGGTTGATATGACATAAAAAACAACCAATCAACAAACCAACCAACCATATCTATCTATCTATCTATCTATCTATCTATCTATCGCTAAATCAGTTAGTCCGTAGCCTGATAGAGTTGAATTCATACCAGAATTTTCAGTGCTCACTCTTTTTTGTTAACAAAGAAAGGAACTGATTTAAAAAAATAAATATTTCCCGTTCTTCATCATTAAGCTATAACCTTATCCACTTGCCTTATATATATATATATATATATATATATATATATATATATATATATATATATAGGTGTGAAGACATGCCTAGTGAACTAATCTAGTAAACTAAAATAGATAGATAAATAGATAGATATAATGTCTGAGATAGATTGATAGATAATGTTTGAGATATAATGGCTAGGATAGATAAATATATAATGGCTGAGAGAGAGAGAGAGAGAGAGAGAGAGAGAGAGAGAGGATACAAAGTTTGAAATAGATTGATAGATATAATGGCTGAGATAGATAGATAGATATAATGGCTGAAATGGATAAATATAATGTCTGACAATAGATAGAATGTTTGAGATTGAAAGATACATAGGTAGATATATAATGGCTGAGATAGATAAATATAATGTCTGTGGTTAATAGATAGATAGATAGATAGATCTAATGGCTAAGATAGATAGATAGATGGATAGATAGATATAATGTCTGAGGTAAATAGATATATCATCATCATCATATCGCGCTGGTAGCACGGATATCCCTGACCCTCTCTCGCCACTCCTCCCTATCGTTCATCGCCCTAGGTAGGTCTTCAGGACAACATCCTGTATCCTCACATAGCTGCTGAATGTACGTTCGAGCTGGTCGTCCTGCTTTTGCGCGGCCATGTGTGGGGATCCATAAGAGTAGATCTCTTATGAGTTCATCTCTGCTTCTCCAGCAGTGTCCTGCATGTCTGGTTCGTCTAACTTGAATAGTTTTCGTGATAGGGGGCAGGTGGCCGTACAGTTGGTGTCTTGTGGGGTGTTGCTGCCAGGACTCGTTCAGGATTGCACGCAGCATTCTTGTGTAATTGCCATCTAGCTTCTTCTCCAGTAGTTTTGTTAGCGTCCATGTAGTGCATCCATATAGCAGTATCGAAAAAAAAATAGATATATATAGATACATAAATTAATAGATGGATATAATGGCTGTGATAGATAGATAGATAGATAGATAGATAGATAGATATAATGTTTGAGATATAATGGCTGTGATAGATAGATAGATAGATAGATAGATAGATATAATGGCAGACATAGATAGAATATCTGAGATAGATAGATAGATATAATGACAGACATAGATAGATAGATAGAATATCTGAGATAGATAGATTGATAGATAGAAGGTCTGAGATAGATATATAGATTGATAGGATGTCTGAGGTTGATAGATAGATAGATAGATAGATAGATATAATGGCTGAAATGGATAAATATAATGTCTGACAAAAGATAGATAGAATGTTTGAGATTGAAAGATACATCGGTAGATATATAATGGCTGAGATAGATAAATATAATGTCTGTGGTTAATAGATAGATAGATAGATAGATAGATTGTCTGAGATAGATAGATAGATAGATTGATAGATAGATCTAATGGCCAAGATAGATAGATAGAGAGATGGATAGAGAGATAGATATAATGTCTGAGGTAAATAGATATTTATAGATACATAAATTAATAGATGGATATAATGGCTGTGATAGATAGATAGATAGATAGATAGATAGATAGATAGATAGAATGTTTGCGATATAATGGCTGTGATAGATAGATAGATAGATAGATAGATAGATAGATTGTTTGCGATATAATGGCTGTGATAGATAGATAGATAGATAGATAGATAGATAGATAGAATGTTTGAGATATAATGGCTGTGATAGATAGATAGATAGATAGATAGATAGATTGTTTGAGATATAATGGCTGTGATAGATAGATAGATAGATAGATAGATAGATAGATAGATAGATATAATGTTTGAGATATAATGGCTGTGATAGATAGAATGTTTGAGATATAATGGCTGAGATAGATAGATAGATAGATAGATAGATAGATATAATCGCTGTGATAGATAGATAGATAGATAGATAGATATAATGGCAGACATAGATAGATAGATAGATAGATAGATAGATAGATAGATAGATAGATCTCAAAAGTGCAATCAGTGAACACCTTTTTGTACCTTTTGTGTCGGTATAAACAACAGCTGAAATCTCGTGCTATCATTAATCAAATTCCAGCCGTGAGAGACAACAACAACAATGATAACAAAGCCTTGGTTTGTGTGTCATCATAGAAATAAAATAAGATAAGATATCTACCAGAAGTGATGTTGAAAATAAAGTTCTTTTTCATGTACAAATCGAAAAAGACAAAAAGAAGTAAAATTAGTTAATAAATAGATAAATAAATAAAATTCCAATTGTCCTTTTTTTTAACTTCTTCGTTTTTATTTATTTATTTATTTGTTTATTTATTCGTTCATTTATTTATTTATTTATTTGCTTGTTTGTATACTTATTTGTTTATTTATTTATTTGTTTGTTTTTTGTTTATTTATTCGTTCATTTATTTATTTATTTATTTATTTATTTACTTATTTATTTATTCGTTCATTTATTTATTTATTCGTTCATTTATTTATTTATTTATTTGTTTGTTTTTTTGTTTGTTTATTTATTTCTGTATTCGTTCATTTATTTGTTTGTTTGTTTATTTATTTATTTATTTATTTATTTATTCGTTTATTTGTCCTGTCATTGATTCGATCCACTAATGTCTGGATTAGAGTTTTACATAGCAGTCTTTTGTTTAATATATTCGTTTGGTTCAAGAAGATTGCTTGTTTCGTCTACCCGTTGTGCTTTTATACATGCATTTGTTTTACCAGCGAAAAAGAAACAATGAATGGTAGGTCTATTTTATTCTTTTATCTCGATTTTATTCTATCTGTTTCCTCTACAACCCCAATCATTTTTTTCACTTTCGCGCGCAATCATCAAAACATGTTGATAGCACAAATTCTTTCTCATTGGTTTGGTTTTGGTTTTATGGCATATCAACCATTGTTGGTTATTTAATGCAAAAGCCTGTTTTTACACATATATTAGATATATGATTTGTAAATACATTTTGTCAATAGACACAGTTAAAGGGTCAAACAGTTCTATTTCTAGTAATTCAATTTAGCATTCGTCAACAAATTTAAACAGTTGCAAGTATTGCGATGTATCACCAACAATTCAATTAAATATCAGTCATTCGTTTATATAGTTAAAGAATCAAACAGTTCTATTTCTAGTAATTCAATTTAGCATTCGTCAACAAATTTAAACAGTTGCAAGTATTGCTATGTATCACCAACAATTCAATTAAACATCAGTCATTCGTTTATATACAGTTAAAGGATCAAACAGTTCTATTTCTAACAATTCAATTTAGCTTTCGTCAACAAATTAAAAAAAGTTGCAAGTATTGTCATGTATCACCTACAATTCAATTAAACATCAGTTATTTATTTACACACAGTTAAAGGTTCAAACAGTTCTATTGCTAACAATTCTGTTTAGTATAAGTTATTTGTTTGCACTCTGTTTTGATATCAAACAGTTCTATTTGACCGATATATAGGACCATATCAAGTGCTACCACTCTAGGACAGAGTGGACCTAGGAGTAATTGCAATGAAGGGGTACTCTGCCTTTCCCAAAGCTCTTGCATTACTGGAGCCTGACCATCAGATTGTTTAGTATCATATCAAGGACACTCGTTGGAGGGAGAGTTTTACTCCTCTGCAGAGATGCAGTCGGTGTATTCTACAGCCTCAGCCGACTGGATTGACATTCTTTTGGGTTTTGGAAAGAGTGGACTTGACTAAATATCTTCTTTGCGTATTAATTTACAAGCAAAATAATATATTGGGTTTATTGTGGATGGAAAAAGAAAATTAAATGAAAAATAAATATAAAAAAAATGCAGAAACTCCCAGAAGTCCCTGACAGGAAAAGGGACGACACATGCACAACAAAAAAGGAACCCTCTCGGCAAAGAAAGAGACCCGTTCTCTTTCAGCAGTGACCAGTGGAGTAACAACACCTAAATATTTCTTGCTGCTGGTGGAAGATCCAGCGCGTCCGTCGTTTGACGGACGCGTTGGCTAACCTTTCCACTCGTAGCAGCCGTCTCTTTTACCAACAACCCACGACTAAAAACACCAAATAATAGACTCGTCAAAAGCACAACTAAGACACCATATAACAGAAAACACCGGATTTAGACATATCTCCCCAAAAGCGTCTAACAGATTGTTAACGCCTTGAACACCAAATTTTGAATATATACCCAAGAACGACTAACACATTTTAACACATTGACTGGGAGACGCAACCATTTCATTTGTATTCAGGAATAATATCCTCATCCACTGAATCGTTTTTGAACCCAGAAATAAAGTCAAAATATAAAAGTAATCTTGGCCTTCTGTCTTCTTTTCCTGTCTTCTTTCCTTATAATTCCTTTTACAGCCTTCATAGATCATGAAGTCAAACCAGCAAAATAACACGGGGTAAAATAGAGAAAACCAAAATGGAGTCGGATTATAAACAACGGATTTAGACATATCTCCCTAAAAGCGTCTAAATGATTGTTAACTCCTTGAACACCAAATTTGGAATATATACCCAAGAACGACTAACATATTTTAATACCCTGAGTGAGACGCAACGATTTCATTTGTATTCAGAAAGAATTTTCTCACCACAGAATAGTAATAAATAGTTGGAATTTAAAAGGTATCTTCGTCTCTTTCCTTCCTGCATTCCTTCCGTAATTCTCTTGCAGCCTTCCATAGACAAGGAAGCTAACGGGTTAGATGGGGTAAGAAGATGAACAATGGTGTCAGATACGCTAAATTCAATGACAACAACGACCGTAGACCATCAACGACAACCTGAAAATGGAAAACCAAACCTTATTTTGCCCAGTCAGCTTGACCTGTAGAATACACCGACTGATTCTCTGCAGAGGGGTAAGACACTCTCCACAACGAGTGTCCTGTATATGACACTAAACAATCTGATGGTGAGGTTCCAGTGATGCTGGAGCTGTGGGGAATGCAGAGCACTCCTTCATTGCCATCGCTCCCAGAACCCCTATGTCCCGGAGTGGTAGCAGCTGATAGGGCCATATTTATGGCTTAAACAGAACTAATCTGCGTACCTATGCTAAACTAAATTACTTGAAATAGCACTGTTTTGATATTTAAACTGCATATTTATGCTAAACTGGATCGCTTGAAATAGAACTGTTTAGACATCCCAATTGCTTGAAATAAAACTGTTTTGACATCTAAATTGCTTGAAATAGAACTGTTTTGACATCTAAACTGCGTGCTTATGCTAAACTGAATTGTTTGAAATGGAACAGTTTTTGACATTGAAACAGTATTTACGCTAAACTTATTTAATATAGAACTGTTTTGACATTTAACTGTGTGTAGTCAAAAACTATATTTATACTAAACTGAATTGTTTGAATTAGAAGTTTTTTACTAAACTGAATAGCTTGAAATAAAATGTTTTTGACAATTAAACTGTGTACTCATGCCAAATTGAATAGTTTGAAATAGAATTGTTATTTGTATAAAAATGGATTTTGCATTAAATAACCAACAAAGGTTGATATGCTATAAAATCCAACCAACCAACCAACTTCTTAAAACCCCATGTGAAGCTATATACACATTGAATACAGTATACGACTCAAAAACGCATTTTTCTTTTTGGAGAGGAGTTATCTGATAGTACTTTGGTTTCCCGGCTATTGTCTTTGAAATAGTTCTTTCCATTTCTATCAATGCTAGTCATTGAGATCCTCACTGAGTTCTTCACATAGTGACCTGGTGGCTTTTAACTGACTTCCCACCAAGTCAGGATGCAGCATAAAGCAATTTTATGGCCTAGTGGTTGAGACAGTAGAATACACCGACTGCATCTCAGCAGAGGGGTAAGACTCTTCCCCCAAACGAGTATCCTGGATATGACACTAAACAATCTGATGGTAAGGCTCCAGTAATGCTGGAGCTTTGAAGAATGCAGAATACCCCTTCACTGCCATCGCTCCCAGGTCCACTCTGTCCCGGAGTGGTAGCACCTGATAAGGTCCTATCTATGGGTGAAATAGAACTGTTTGACATTTAAACATGTACTTTGACATTTAAATTAAATGCAAACAAATGACTTATACTAAACTGAATTGCTTAAAATAGAACTGTTTGATCATGTAACTGTGAGTAAACAAATGACTAATGCTTAATTGAATTGTTAGTGATACATAGCAATACTTGGAACCATTTAAATTTGCTGACATGCTAAATTGAATTGTTTGAAATAGAACTATTTCATCACTTAACCCTGTGCAAACAAATGACTGATGTTTAATTGAATTGTTAGTTTATTTTGTTTTAATTTGGTTTGGTTTGATTTTATGGCATATCAACCATTGTAGGTTATTTAATGCCAAATCTTCTTTATACATATATATTAAATATATATGATTTGGTTTGGTTTGATTTTATGGCATATCAACCATTGTTGGTTATAAATGCCAAATCCATTTTCATTCACAAAAACAGTTTTATTTCAAACAATTCAGTTTAGCATAAATGCACAATTTCGATGTCAAAAACAGTTCTATTTCAAACAGTTTCTTTAACGCCATATAAACTCCATATTGGTTAATTAATGCCGAAATTTTAATTTCTGAATATATATTTACCATCATAATATTTTCAATATAGCATTTCCTTTATTAAAATTGTTCTTTTTTGTGAATAATTCTTTGTTTGCACATAGGTATATAATATCAAGTATTCCTATCTAATACAAACAATTTGTAAACAGGTGGTTTCAAGTATTCCTATCTCATACAAATAATCTATACACAATTATATGGCTTCACGTAACTAATAACAAGTAAAGAAATATAGCTTTAATTATTCATACAAATAATTTGCATAAAGTTGAATGTTTTCACGCATTTCTATTTGATGCTAAAAAGATCTATTTGAGCCATAAATGAGATCCTAAAAGGTGCCATTACTCCCGGTCAGAGTAGACCAGGGAGTAATGGCAATGAAGGGGTATTCGATATTCCTCAGAGCTCCTGAACTATAGCCTTATTACCCCGCACAGTTCAGTGTTATACACATGACCCCTGTTTTGGGGGAGAGAGGGGTTCTTTAGGGTATAAATTTAGTATATTTCAAGTCACCGCCGATTGCCAATTGATTTTGAAATTCATTGGATGCAGCAGACTTCATTCTTTATACGGTACAAAGCCGTGAAACAATGTTTAGAGAGCTAGTATCACCGACCTTTGCTATAATTAACCGGAGAAATCTGTATAACATTCATACTGATGTGAGTTTGTTCCTCACGGGGTGTCCTCCTACTGTGATTTGTTTTGTACCGTTACACATCAAATATACGGTTGTAACATTTCACTGCACAAATAGACGCTTGCAAAGCTACGGTGTTCAAGTGGAAGTTCTTGCTGGTGTAGACCTAATAGACATTTGTACTAACACTACTAACACTAACACTACTACACATTGGCCCAGCGGTTAGAGTGTTCGCCAATGGCCCGGGAGACCTGGGTTCAATCCCAGGTCGAGTCATACCAAAGACTTTAAAAATGGTACTTGATACCACCTTGCTTAACACTCAGCATTATAAGGTACGGTTCAAGGGTAAAGTGGAGCAATCCTGGGAATGGAGTAGCGCCCTCCCCTACACCTTGGTGTAGTAGCTATCGAAAAGGGAGCCTTCGGGTCACCCTCGACTATGGTCGCTAACTTTACTTACTTACTACACATAGTCATTTTTACCACTAGTAGCGAACGGGTTTATGCGTGTAGCGCTACGTTTTAAGTGTTAGTCGAGCTTTGTGACGAACACACAAAAACTCTATCCTGGTTCACTTACACAAAAAGCATAGTCGCTACTACACTTTTTAAGTAGTCATCGGGGAGGAAGAAACAGAGTAGGAAAACTGAGTCGACTGCGTTAGCTAGCCAAAGAGAAACAAAGTCTCATGAGGAGAAAGAGAGCAGACGCAGACCTTGAATTTTCTTTTTAGCTTTCTGTTGTAGTTCTAACGTACTTGTTCGCTGGTTTCGTCTCCACAACTGCGCATCTGGTGTGAGACCCCTTTTCGGAACACACCCTAAAATAGGGGCCGCAAACTTAGGCCTTCCTCATATTGCTGTATTTAGTCTTCAACTGTCAATAACTCGTCGTGTCCGGCTGCCAACTAACTCTTTTTCTGTCTCCTATCCTGTATACATTGCCTTCTGGCGTTTTCATTGGAGTTCCTTTCGGCCTATCAGAATTCGTTGTCGATTTGCTGCCGATACGTTTTTATTTTCAGCCCGGGCGTCCCTTGGACTAATAGGTAGAGTGTTCACCTAAGGCCCGGGAGACCGGCGTTCAATCCCAGGTCGATTTATACTAAAGACTTAAAAATAATACTTGATACCTTCTTGCTTCATACTCAGCTTAATAAGGTACGGATCAAGAGTAAAGTAGAGCAATCCAAAGAAAGGAGGAGCGCCCTCCCCTACCACTCGGTGTTGTAGCTATCGAAAAGGGAGCCTTCCGATCGCCCTTGACTACGGTCGCCCACTTTACTTACGCGACATATCTAAGATCTTTAGGACTCCTTGGTTACCTACTGTTTTAAAAATTTATTTCTAACAATCGAATAAGACGGACCACGTGTGGTAAATTAACAGCAACTTTAGCGCTTTCAGAGCAGAGAAGGGAGAAGTGAGCCTTGACAATAAGGCATCAATACTGCCCCCATTATTTTGTAAACCTCCAAAATTTCAGTACGCGCTCGAACACCAGCCTGTGAAGCAGTAAAAAGATAGCCAGCAGAAAGGTATTTATCACTCGCTCTTTTAACCGAAAGGTAACGAAATTGGCAAAGAAATTCAGCTAAAACAACTAAAAAACAAAACCTAAGAATTCGACTAATGTTACGAGGATCATTAAATAAGTTTCCAGACTTTTATCGTATGGGCACTTTTAAGAAACTCTAGTCCCCTTCGAAGTAATCTCCTGCACTTGTACCGTTCAAAACAACTTCGGAAAAGCCCCATGGAAGTCTTCTTGTGTGAGCGTGTCAATGACCTTCGTCACAGCCTCTTTCATCTCAATTGTCTCATAACGACAGCCTCTGAGCTTAGGGAATAACCAAAAGTCACAGGGAGCTAGGTCTTGACTATAAAGGAGGCTGAGGAACTGTCTTGATGCCCATCTTGGACAAATAGTCTGTGACAAGGATGGAGTTGTGGACTGGTGTATTGTCCTGGTGGAAATGCCACTGAGTAGATTTAAAGAGTGCTGGCCTCTTCCGATGGAATCTCTTGCTGAACTCCCTTAAAACCTCAACACAGTAACCATAACCATAACCTTTTAGCTAATCAACTCTGGTGTATTGACTTTCTTGCTCCTCCCACACCTGTCATCCTCCCTCACAGACTCCCTACCTTCCTTGAATCTCTTATGCCACCCAAAAACTGATGCTCGATTCATGCAAGATGCTCCAAAAGCAGTCTGA
This sequence comes from Sepioteuthis lessoniana, assembly GCA_963585895.1. Lineage (NCBI taxonomy): Eukaryota > Metazoa > Mollusca > Cephalopoda > Myopsida > Loliginidae > Sepioteuthis > Sepioteuthis lessoniana. The sequence continues at coordinate 27,748,139 of OY757908.1, forward strand.
AGCATTCCATACATTTCTGTGGCATTTTTTCCAAGTTTAAAATACAATTTTATTGCATATCGTTCTTCTAAAGTGTCCTCACGTCCAGATTGCATTTTTGAAATTCACCAGCTGTGACAATCTGGCTTTAGTAAGGTGTATTCCAATTCCTGCTGTAGTTGTTAATTTGAATCTGAAATCATTAAAATTACTCAGTCATCTCATAAGATGTATAGCAATAACAGGGAATTTTCAAGAGTCTACGACAATTTTAAATGCCTGAACAAAGTGTCTGGAATCTTATTGAATGCACCATGAATATGATTAAGGAATTATTTTTTATATTAATCATTTTTCGTTAATTATATTTTATCATTCAGTTTGGTTGGGCTTTGAACTATTCGCCTCTTAGTTCAGGTGCACAGATATTGGGTGCAGTTTTACGCTCGTGCGCAAAGGATATGACAAACAATATTTGTCATAATAAACCCCAGACAGGAAATGGGGCTGGAGTGCGGATGACGTCATGCCCGGAAGCGATAGTTCAGAGAATTTGAGGATTTTGAAAAGATGTCAGTTGAGATTGGACCATTGAGAGAGTGAGTTGGATTTTGGCCGTTGAAAGATGTAGTTGGGTTTTTCGGATCTGCCGACAGGGATCTTAAACATCAGAGGATGCGCCGCGCGTTGGGGTGGAGTCAGCATAGTATGGTTTGCAAAGACTTTTAAGAATTGTGTCTCTCTCCTCGTGTCTTCACGGACCGAGGCCAAAAGTTAATAAACCCATTCGTATTTGAAACAACTGAGTCCGCCTGTTTTCCTGTCTGTATCCGTATTATCATTATGGCTATCATCATCATCATCATCATCATATCGTGCTGGTAGCACGGATATCCCTGACCCTCTCTCGCCACTCCTCCCTATCGTTCATCGCCCTAGGTAGGTCTTCAGGACAACATCCCGTATCCTCACATAGCTGCTGAATGTATGTTCGTGCTGGTCGTCCTGCTTTTGCACGGCCATGTGTGGGGGTCCATAAGAGTACATCACTTATGAGTTCGTCCCTGCTTCTCCAGCAGTGTCCTGCATGTCTGGCTCGTCTAACTTGAATAGTTTTCGTGATAGGGGGTAGGTGGCCGTACAGTTGGTGTCTTGTGGGGTGTTGTCGCCAGGACTTGTTTTAGATTGCACGTAGCATTCTTGTGTAATTGCCGTCTAGCTTCTTCTCCAGCCGTTTTGTTAGCGTCCATGTAGTGCAGCCATATAGCAGTATCGATGTGACCGCTGCCTGGAAGAAACTGCGTTTCATTTTATCGGTTAGGTCTGATTTCCAAATAATCGATAACCTATTGATAGCTGTCCATGCTTTCGCTAACCTCGTTTCGATGTCCTTTTCGGTTGATTTGACGCTGCTTCCTAGGTAAGTGAATTTGTCTTCTAGTTTAAGAGGGGTTCCTTCTAGAGTGGAGATGTCCCCCGTTTGGTTATCCTATTTACCAACCCCTCCGCTCGGGCAGGATATGACACAAGGTCAATTTTTAAGCGAAGTTTAACAGGTTTGAATTCAGAGTTTTCCTTCTCCTAGACTAGTTGCCTAACCATGGCTGAAGAACCTAGTCTGTCCTACTATTTACCCATAGCTGGAGGGAGAATAATTGGATTCATACTTTTCCCAAGGGTATTAGTGCTATGTGAAATGCAATCAGTCTCGTCCAGGATTTGAACTCGTGTCGCCGTGTTCATTTCCTACGACGATAACAATTACACCACGGACGGGCACCTCCCCCGTTTGGTTATAGCACATATATTCCGTTTTGTGTGCATTAACATAGAGGCCTATGTTTGCTGCTGCTCGTTCCAAACTATGCAGTAGTGTTTCGGCTTGGTCAGGTGTATTTGCCAGTATCGCTATGTCATCGGCGTAGTCGGCGTCGGTAATTGTTGTTGCGGGGTACCTTCTGCTTCTTTTCTTCGTCAGTTCAAAGCTATTCTCTCAGTCAATCGATGTTCTAAGTACGTAGTCTAGACAAATGATAAAGAGGTACGGAGCCAGCGTGTCCACTCGTAGTACTCTTGCTACAATGTCGAAGTATTCTGTGTCTCCATCTGGTGATCGTACTTTTACTTTAGTGTTTCTATAGAGAATCGTTATTGCCGCTAACACTAAAAACTCAAGTAAAATAAGGGGGTGTCCCCGTGGTGTAATGGAAATTTACTAAGCTTCTTGCTTAGATGTGGCACAAGGCCATATGAAAGGGGCCCCCGTGGTGTAATGGTTAAAGCGATGGACTGCGGAATCGTGGTAAGCAAGTTCGTATTCCAGTCGCGGTATTACGTTCACGTTCGGGCAAATACCCTTAGGAAAGGTATGCACCCCCTTATCTTCCCAGCTGTGGGTTCAATAGTACCACTATTGTTCTAGTATGACTTTGGCATTAAATAACCTGCTAAGGTTGATATGTCATTAAAAAAAGAAACCAAACCATCAAGTAAAATTAAACGAAAGCTGAATAATCAGCCAAAAATTCAACGAAGCCACAAAATACAGAGTGGAACGATAAAATTGTCGCCCTAGAAAAAATGACATGATTCCATTTCCGTTAGATGAAAACCGGTTTTCTTTTTTTTTTTTTTTTGTTGCAGACCATCTACTAGATCGCTTGTTGTGTACAAATCCCAAGATCGATAGGAGCCTTCAATCATGTCAGAAATGTTCATCGAGCAAGATCAGAGATGTGCCGCTGTACAACTCATGCTCTCTACCGATCCAAGTTATGACAACAGGACCACTGCCAGCGCCCTCAAAATGCAAATCCGGACGGTTCAACGCTTGAGGGCACAGCTCAACGCATCGGACGACCCTTTGTAGGTGGTGGAGCGGAAGCCTAAAGCTGAGGACACCGCCAGGAAGACCCGGACCAAGGAGTTCATCGAAAAGGTCCAGGCAATAATTGATGAAACTCCTCAGTGGCCTATTCGGCAGATTGCCGGAGATTTAGGCGTCTCACACACAACTGTGAATGCATGTTTGAAGGAGGACTTGAAGTGTAGGTCCGACAGGCGCCACACAAGCTTCAGAAGGAGTGCTACGACTTTGTACCCTTCTCTCACTGGCCCCCTCCTCCCCCGACCTTAACCTGCTGGACTACTTCGTTTGGTCTTACGTCAAGAACATTACCAACATGACCTCCCACAACACCAAAGCCAACTTGATCGTCGCCATCCACCAAGTATTCGCCGAGCTCCCGCCGGCGCTTGTGGAGAAAGCATGCTCCCAGTTCCGGATCCGTATCGAGGCGGTGATTGAGACTGAAGGCGGCTACATTGAATAAATGTCAGCTCAACTACATCATCAAGTTAGTTGAATTGATTTTTTAAAATAAAAGTTTTAAAATAAAACTGTAGTGTTGTTTTCTTTAGGACGACAATTTTATCGTTCCACCCTGTATAACTAAAATTCAAAGAAATTTGTTTACTGGACACACACATACTTTTTCCCTCTTTCTCAGATAAGTCCCGCAAATTTCAACGAATGACGTGTCTTAGCTGAATGAGATAATTAATACCCTTTCTATCTTTTCTTTTCTTTTGTTCATTTATATAAAAAATGTTTTTAAAATTTTATCGTCTGCAATATCTTTTTGAATCAATGTCTGAATAAGAAAACTTCGGAACTTACTGTTGGAAATTACCCACTAAAGCCCCACAACAAATATTTTCCTTGTATATTAAAAATTTGCTAGTTTACCTATATATTGCGGAATTTTTTCAATTATTTTCCTTTACTCTCAACCCTTCTATTGTTTGTTTAGTTGGTTGGTTGGTTTTATTCCTGGTTGAGATATTTACGTTATGCAATAGCATTCTTGAATATCAAATATTTAAAAAAATAACAACAGACGACTCTGTTATTCCGATATGAAAAAGTTCTTTACTCAGACTATCTACAATCCTAACTGTCTGATGCAACCCGGAAAAAAGATAATTTTGCAAGGGTCTATGAACGAATCTCCCTTGTTGCTACACAGAGACACTCGCCGTCTCTTTAGGTCCCAAACGGCTGACGCTTGAATTTTAAGATTATCTTTTCTAATATAATCTATTAATTAGCTAATTCAGCAAAGACACGTTATCTTCTTAATTATTGCATCATCCGATCATGAATCATCACACGTGTCTCTACCTTTCCGGATGTTTTTTATTTAATTTCTATTAAACTTATGATTCGACATGAATCTATTTTATTTACATTTGGGTTTCCGGAGCCCGCAAGATTATTTTGACAGGAGCTGATATCTTGGTCTATTCCTTGTGCACGTGTATGACCTATCCAATTTGACTTATATTTCCACTCAAAGATTTTTAACCATCTACAAGCTCACTCAACTAAATGATAAAATAATTATTATAATCAAGTATCAATAAAATGATTAATATAATTAGTTACCACCAGAATTTTTTACATTTAATGCGGAAGTTAGGTTTTTTAAAGCAATTATATGGCTTGAAGTAATTAATGATTATAATCGAATGTAACTAATTTGCCATTGTGCGCTAATTTCCGTTCTCCGCAAAATCTAAAAGTTTTTTTTAAATTAGATACAGGTCAATAATAAAAACTTTTGAAATAAAAATTTTCTTTGTTTAATATTGATTTTAATTCGATTAAAGTGAAAATGAGGTTAGGTGATTTAGATGGTTGGATTTTACGGCATATCAACCCTTATAAGTTATTTAATGTCAAGTCCTCTTTATACATATATTTTAAATATCATATATTCAATGTATATGTATAAAGATGATTTGGCATTAAATAACCCACAATGGTTGATATGTCATAAAACCTAACCAAACCAAATCATATATATTTAATATATATGTATAAAGAGGATTTGGCATTAAATAACCCACAATGTTTGATATGCCATAAAACCCAACTAAACCATATCATATTTATTTGATATATATGTATGAAGAGGATTTGGCATTAAATAACCTACAAGCGTGGATATGCTATTTAACCGAACCAAAGAAATCTCATATATTTAATACAAATGTATAAAGAGGACTTGGCATTAAAGGTTGGCATTAAGGGTTGATATACCATATAACACAACCAAACTAAATCTCAAATATTTAATACATATGTATAAAGAGGATTTGGCATTAAATAACCTACAATGGTTGATATGCCATAAAATCCAACCAAACTAAATCATTTATATTTAATATATATGTATAAAGAGAATTTGGCATCAAATAACCTACAATGGTTGATATGTAATAAAACCAACAACACCAAATCATATATATTTAATACATATGTATAAAGAGGATTTGGCATTAAATAACCAACAATGGTTGATATGCCATAAAACCCAACCAAACCAAATCATATATATTTAATATATATGTATAAAGAGAATTTGGCATCAAATAACCTACAATGGTTGATATGTCATAAAACCAACTACACCAAATCATATATATTTAATACATATATATAAAGAGGATTTGGCATTAAATAACCTACAACAGTTGATTTGCCATAAATCCAAACAAAACCACAACCATAACCCAAAGGTATTTGCGCTATGTGGAAATGTAAATAGCCTCGATCAGGATTTGAACTCGGGTCGCCGTGTCCATTTCCTACGACGATAACCATTACACCAAAGGCACCTCCATCAGTAAATGTATATTGTAGTTCACGACAGCGTACAGACGCACGGAGTGCACCACACTACTAGTATGTTGTGAGTTTAATGCTCACTGAGGACACTACACTAGTGATCTTGCGTGAAACCAATTTCAATAAATACGTGTATATATAATAGGTGCATATGTGTAGTTAAAGTCTTCTACACACATACATATGCAGACATGAGCCTATCAAAATGTAAAAGAAGGAAATTCACCACAACAATAATTAAATATAGTCACAAAATTTAACCATGTGCAAACAAATGAGTTGTGTTAAAAAGAATAATTAATGTTAAATAGCAATACTTGTAACCACTTCGTTGTCGGCAAACAAAGGATTGAATTGCATTATTAGTGTTAGATAGCAATAATTGTTTAACAAAAGGGCAAATTGTTGGTCTGCCCTGTTTCATTAAGAAGAAAGGAAATGAATACGTGAATATTGATGAGTTTCAAGAAGTTTAATGATAGCCAGAAAGATAACCCTTGTGCTGTAAGTCGCAGGTAGTAGGAACAGTTGTAAATAGCTGAGAAGGAATTTAGCCTTCAGCCAGAAGTTTCGAGGTCCAGTTGATTTTGGAGGAAGAAATAATTGACAAGGAATAGTCTCCTAAAGGAAGCAGAGGAACAAATGTTGAATGTGCTCTCTCGAGTTGAAAAGTCTATCTCGCTGCTGCAGGAATCGGCCCGGGAGAGGGAGAGAGAGAGAGAAAGAAAGAGAGAGAGAAAGAGAGAGAAAGGGAGAAAGAGAGAAAGAGAGAGAGAGAGAGAGAGAGAAAGAGAGAGAGAGAGAGAGAGAGAGAGAGAGAGAGAGAGAGAGAGAGAGAGAGAGTTTGCAACAATAATTAAATTTCGTCACAAAATATATCTGAAAATCAAAGAAAACGGTTCGAGCTAACAAAGGAAAGAAGCAGACGGTACCCTGCAAAAACAATTACCGACGCCGACAACGCCGATGACATAGCCCTTCTGGCAAATACACTCGCCCAAGCCGAAACTCTGCTACATAGTCTGGAACTGCAAGCATTGGCCTCCATGTCAATGCACACAAAATGGAATATATGTGCTTTAATCAAACAGGTGACATCGCCACAGTAAACAGTAGCCCTCCGTAACTAGTTGACAAGTTCACCTACCTAGGAAGTAGTGTCTCATCAACCGTGACAGAAATCGACACGCGACTAGCAAAGGCATGGACAGAAAACGATAGGCCATCGGCTATATGGAAGTCAGACCTGACCGATAAAATGAAACGCAGTTTCTTCCAAGCAGCGGTCATGTCGATTCTGCTATATGGATGCACTACATGGACGCAAACTAAACGGATGGAGAAAAAGCTTGACGGCCACTACAAAAGAATGCTGCGAGCAATATTGAACAAGTATTAGACCCCACAATACGGCCACCTACCACCCATCACGAAAACTATCAAAATTAGACGAAACTGACATGAGGGACACTGCTGGAGAAGTAGGGACGAGCTCATAAGTGATGTACTCCTGTGGACCCCTTCACATGGCTGAGCAAAGGCAGGACGACTAGCTCGAACCGACATACAGCAGCTCTGTGTAGATACAGGATGTTGCCCTGAAGACCTGCCGGAAGAGATGGACGATAGGATGAGGTGGCGAGAGAGGGTCAGGGATATCCGTGCTGACGGCGCGACATAATGATGATGAGACTAAATGTTTATGATATTAACTGATTAATTCGAAGGCTATTGAATTAAACAACACCTGTGACTGTTACATTGGTAGATACACGAATATGGCCATGTGCGAAATAGACGTATAATGTTCATAAACGATAGAACATATAAAGAACATAAGAATCTCGAAATTCGAAAACATGTAACGACTTCTTGTTCAGGTACGAAACCTTTTTATTAACTTTGAGTTAAAGGTTTCGACATAAGAAGGAGAGACACAATCTTCTATGCTGTTTTATTCCTTTGGCCCTCATCTCGAGCAGCCCCCGATAGGGCGCAAGTTCTCACGTCTGCGAGCTCCAAAAGTCGATCCTCCTCGTTTGGCGTCTAGTATTCAACTCTCTAACTTTCTTTCAATTCTCCACAAACCTCTGCGCGCTTCCCGTGCGTGACGTCACTCGCACTCCCTCACCCGTTTCGTCTCGGACTATTGTGACATCTCTGCGTGACACCTCCATCCGCCCCGTGCGCGCGTTACCACCTACATCAAGGTTTGCATCTAACTAAACCATGTGCTGAGCCGAAAGGTTCTCAGCCTAACTAAACTCAAAGGCATGAACCGAAATCCCTTGGCCTTTACGTTACATGACTTTTCATAATATAGAAAAATTTAAATGTAGAAATGAATGAGTTATGCTATGAGAACGATTATAGTCATAATATATAATTAAAAAGAATTGATAGGCTAGATAATTAGGTTCTTAATTAATAAATAAAGAAGCAGATCCAATCAGAGATGAAGCCGGCGGCATTAATTTGCTGTTGGCCTTGACTCTGGTGCGGATTGTCCTGTAAAGGCAGACTTGAGGCCGAAAGGCCCCCAGCTGAGCCACCTTCGGGTGGGTGAGCTGCATCATTGACACCTTTGTCACCCTCGTATAGCACTGGACCTTTCTGTCCAGTTTAAGCTATAATCAGGCATACGTGCCTGGACCCAGATTTGGGTCCATGTCTAGCTAGGCTCATCAGGTCCACATTGCACTTAGTCGGTCGATGACCAGCATAGTCAAGCAGGGATCGAGTCTTGACACGTGCCCGACCTTCCCTCCCCTAATCACCACTATAATCGACCTTCGGGCCATTGACCTTGTGTCTAGTGGGAAGCAGAGACAAATATCGCAGACCCTATCAGAGATGATCAGTCTTTGATACGCCCTCCTGTTTACGCAAAAGTGGAAAGAAAAAGTTTGGCCATTTATTTATTTGGACGATTATAGATCACTCACCCACGCTTCTGCTTGGTTGTTGCAAACAACTAGTCAAATGAACAATATCTATCTTTGTGATCTGCGAAGACATTAGAACTTTTTTTAAACATATGGATTGTTCGTAACTATTCATTTGCAAAGCTCCGGTCTTCCTGTCCAGTATGCAGCTCTCGCCGGACCAGGGTGTCTGGTTTTGTGATTTCTTTTTTGTTCCTCCCCCCCCCACAAAAAAATTTCCCCTCCATACAAATTCAACTTTTTCCTTATCAACTCAAGTTAGATTATATCGGGCATCAATCTAATCAACAGATCTATTTGACTCGTAGATAGGTCCCAAACAAGTACTACCACCCTGAACCAGAGTGGAACTGGGAGTAATGTCTGTGAAGGAATGACGTCA